>OY750771.1:11297500-12497500 GCA_963556745.1 Catoptria pinella | reverse complement strand
CAAATACCCACTTGGAATCTTCAAAATGGTGATTGATGTTCTGTAAGTATTTCCTTTTTACGTGTCTAGGACATTTGTGATGAATAGTCATAAAACTGTTTATTACTAGTTTGTCTCATTTTTATGAGGTTCTCAATATTTGCTTTTTGATTAGTGTGTATTATAATGTGAAAATAACTTTTTTAATATTTGTTATTGTTATAAACCTAAAATAAATAAAGAAAAGCTGAGTGAGTCTATCTTTTAATGCAAATTAACGTTACGTGTGTTTGTGAATGCAAAATAAACAAACACAAAACAAACTCCTAAAGTACGTTGAACTGTAACTTGATACAAACAGAAAAAAAATTACGGCACCGTTTATAAGTAGTTCTTAATAGAAGCGACATTCTTGTATCCTCCGAATAAATCTATCCGAGCCATAAATCCACTTTTTAGATTAGATCTCGTACATCTCAATTTTACAACGAATTTATGTGGCCGAGTGTACCGCGGCGCGTGTATTTATTACGGCGACTGTACCTAATACGTCGTTATCCGAGATAATAGCTGAATGTATTGAGTAACGGGGCTTTTTGATATTTATTGGTAAAGTTTTCGGGTAAGGGCGAGACTAGGCGAAATGAAGGTTCTGTGGGAGAAATTAATGAGTAAATATATTAAATAAAAATAAAATATATTTGAAAAGCTTTTTTTAATTAATGAATAAACTTCATACCTTATTTGACGCGATACAGGGTGCTTCAAAATAACTTGTAAAAATTTGCTTTTTATATGTATGAAAAATTCTAGGGTTGCCGCTATGCCGTTTATCAGGAAAAGACTTTTTTTCAAAAATTAATGCGGCTTGTATTAGATTTTATTAATACATTTATGTATGAGTTTTGATTTCTTTACTTTTAGATGATTTTGTAAGTACATATACGAAAAAGATTGAATCGAAATAGCTTTATACGGAGTAGGGACTCAGTAAAAAAACAATAAAAATCAAAAGAAAATTATTATTCTTATTAAAAAAACCACATTCTAAGTATTTAAACAAATGTTGTGTTGAGTCGCTAATTGATATTTTTTTTATGAGTACCCATTTAAAAAATATCATTGGACCCCAAAACAACATCGGAAAACTTCTCACGTGAAATTAACACGTCTTGTACGATATCGGCCACGAGGTGTCCTGATGTATGACCGAAAGTCTTTAGTTAGCAGACTTTACTAGTGGGCCTGACGCGCTCAGGGTTACCAGCTAACAGGCATTTGCCTCATTTTACAAGCATTTTACGGTTCAGACAGGCGTGCGCCCGGCGCTAAGCTAAGACAGGCATTTTAATTTTGCGGGTTTCGTTGAAAGAAAGCTTGCATACATGCTTCAATCACGCAAGCCCGCGGCGAGCTACCCGCAAGTTTCAATACTCTCAAGGGAATCAAAATTTATATATTTAATTTATATTTATATATCAATATTATAATTCCCGTTGACCTAAGACTGTTGAATTGACAAGTAATATCGTCTTATACTACAAGTACAGGGAAAAGTCTGAAAACTATACATTTCTAATTAAATAATAATAAATATAGTACTTACTTTGTACGGAACCCTCGGTGGGCGAATCCGACTCGCACTTCCGAGGTTCGGTTTTTTACTATGGACAGGCATTTTTCAGAAAAAAATTGTCCTTTTGTCGCATGACGCATCCTAGACAGGCTAGACATCCTTCCTTACATTGATGGTAACCCTAGACGCGCTCAACTCAATTAAGTAAATACTGGAACACGAATAATCACTAATAATCAAATAATTTCGAAGTTTATGTACAATATTTTAGGCCTCTAGGTATATAAATGTATTGTTATATCGAAAGCCAAATGATGATTAAGATTTTTTGCTAATAACCAAACACTTGAAGTTTGTGTACAAAATGATATGCAAATAAATACAAGCACACTTGTTCGTGAATTTATTAAATAGTTTTCTTAAGTTTACTTTTACTGTAGTACAAAGTAAATATAATTTTGGAAAATAAATACGCTATACTATGCATATATTTGTGGTATTTATACATAACAAAGTGTATCATCAATGTGTAGGTTCCTTTTTTTTCATATCAAGCATCCCAAAACACTTTTCGGTATATATAGTGGTGACCAGATAATTAAAAACACCAGTCGATTTTCATACAAACGAGGTAACTTTGGAGCCTTAGTTCTCCGTCAAGGCCATCCAGGGAGTGAAAAGAGAAGATTCAGATCGCTATACACACCCAACTGATGTTGGGATATGTTGAAAAAAATGCGAAATTTGCATAAAAATGTATCCTTATATCTCTTAGAATTCTGATCAGATCAGTTAAGTGTGCATAGCGATCTGAATCTCCTCCACTTACTCCCTGGATGGCCATCATCAGATCACCGCTAGGTCAATACTTAGAGGCGAAACAAGGCTTCAAAGTTACCTCGTTTGTATGAAAATCGACTGGTATCCTTAATTATCTGACCACCAGTGTAGACAGCACACCAGGCAGCGTGCACTTTAGTAATGTGACGCACTTATTGGCGGTCGTATTTATGAGGGACGATGTGATAAATGGCACATTATGCTTACGGACACAAAATGCCCGAGTGCCAAGTGTGGCAGGCAAACCTATATAGTGCGAAATCGAAGTCATCTGCAATATTTAAACTAATAATATAACCGCAACGTTGATTGCGACTTGCTGGGCGACTATAGTTGACTAGGGTTTTTTATCGACAATCATTTGTAAAATTGCATTGCCACCTCATTGAAATCAGGTTTGCGATTCAACTTTACAAGAGATTGTCGATAAAAAGCCATATTCGACCAAAATCGCCTAGCAAGACACCCGGAAAATCGACCCGTGTGGGCATTTACAATTATCAATATCACGGTTAGATTCTTAGTTTAAAAGATTGCCAATGACTTCGATTTTTCATACCGACACCTCTTCCATTATTATAGCACGATTCAGCTACAGCTTGTAACTAGTACGTGTAAGTATTATTTTTCTAGTAAAATGCTGTATATTTTATAACTAGTTTTAAAAACTAAAAATAGAATGACATTGTCTAGAATACGGTTATTGATTGTATAAAGCAGACAAAGACATACGTCGTTCTTGACATGAGGCATATTTAAAAAAAACCTACAGAATTAACTAAAACGCATAAAAAAAGGGGTTAAGATACTCGTTTTTTATGCGTTTTACACTACATGAACCACATACAAAAAGTTCAGTTCGTGTAAATTTTGTTCTAGAAAGGTCGTGCTACATTCGAAAACAATTGAAACTCGTTTGAATATTAAAAAAAATCATCCAAAAGTCACAAAAAAATTGAGATTCATAAGCGAATAACTGGTAGTCGATGGCTAACAATGAGAAAATGACATCTCAAAACCACACGGGTTTTTTCTGCCTACTAATCCGACAATTGTTCAAATAAAAAAAAACTAAAGCAGTCAGAACAATCCCTTTTTTAATCCTTTTAAATAGGGGAGGATGAAGTCAAGTCTGGTTGTTTTTATAAGCAGAGTCATTTCGTTTTAGCATGATCCAGTTTTTGACTAAATACGACCTCCGTGGTGGAGTGGTTTGTACGCCGGTTTTCAAGGCATCCATCTCTTGAGGTCCCGGGTTCGGTCCCCGGTTGGGTCAATTTAGAAAACGAACTTTTCTATATTGGCTCAGGTCTGGGTGTTTGTGATACCACCGTTGTCTCTGATTTCCATAACACAAGTGCTTTAGCTACTTACTTTGGAATCGGAGCAATGTATGTGATGTTGTCAAATATTTATTTATTTATAAATAATTTATGATCGTCATGACAGTTCATTATATTGGGTCCTTACCTATGAAATTGGTGATTTTTTCTTACACACAGAGAACCTCATAACTTCTGCAATGTAAAATATTTATCAGTTGCTGAATATTACATCAAATTATGACCATAGCCGTCAACTATGAACATAATTAAAGTCTATTTATTTTTAAATTTTGAGATTCCCCATGCTATTTTATATAATACCAAATAATATACTAGAAAAAATACGACTCGCAACAGATCATGTTTTCGGACGGGAATCGAACCCGCTACTTTTGGATATCCGGTCCAATGCTCTGACCGCTGAGCTACCGAGTCACTAGTGGAAACGTCGAATTTCTCCTAGTATATCAACTCTTACGCTGCAAGCCAGCGCCATCTCACCATTGTCTATTTATTTTGTTTTTTTGCATTAAAACAATACCTTGGAAGTTACCCTTTTTTTGTTAGCGAAAATGACCACTTTCTCAGTTGTAACTTAGTCGAAACTTATTTTTTTAGCTTAAGTTATGTTGCCTTAGTTAGCCTAATGTTAAAACGTTTGAACATAAAAGTTTTGCTACAATAGCGTTCACGGTTGTTAAATAAATTATGAAAATGCTAGTATGGAAAATTCAATTTTTTTAAAATTCTCCGTACAAAACATCAATTTCTTAGGTAATGACCTAATAGTCCAATGCATTAGGAGGATGTTGCCATAATTTCCACACTTCACAGGGGGGGTGTAGATCGCAGTGTTGAATTCCACATTCCACCGGCGATTTTTCAACCAGCGAATATTTTTTCCCCATTCAACCGGCGATTTTTTTACTGGTGAATATTTTTTCCATTATCGACTGGTTTTTATTTCATATTCTACCGGCAAATTTTATTGTATTCAATTATTTTCAGTTTTGACCGGCAGTTCATTCCTTTTTCAACAAGTTATAAAAATAGTTTTTTTTATCCATAACGGGATAGTGCTTGGCTTTCACCTCACTTGGTTTTAAGTGACAATAGCCGAAAGTGTAAGCGCACTACAATCAGGAATCCCCACCACTAAGAAACTGGCTATCTTACCTCTAACTGCGAAACCACAACAATTTTTTAATTGTTGTTATGGCGTCAGACTTAAGTAAGATGGTGGTAGCTAGCTAGACGGACTTGATATAAGCCCTACCTACCACCAACCAAACCACGTACAAAATTATCCCCCTGAGATCGAACCCGGGACCCCTGCGTCTTACACGTGAGGATGAACCACTAAACCATAGCGGCGGTACATAAACCAATGTTTTGTTTTATTAATAGGTTCCTCTAAGAATAGTTAATGTTATATCTTTCTATCTAAGTTGCTGGTTGAACGTGAAGTGTTTTTTACAAACCGGTAGAAAGTGGAAAAAATATTCGCCGGTTGAAAAATCGCTGGTTGAATGTAGAATAACAGAACTCATTTTTTGATCAGAAAACGCTGAGCTGATCATTTTCTGGTTCACGGAGGATATTACCTCTATTCTATGTCATTAGTGATCCTTTTACGACACCCCTAACGTGTGATTTACACGGGTCAATTTTAGTCGACTAGCGCTCTATCGACAATCGCTTCTATCGAAAATCGACCAGCAAGTCACCGGGAAAATCGACCCATGTAAAAACCACATATTATTATTAACTCGAATCATAATTGATACATTAACAACTTTTTGATAGAATTAATTAAATCAGTGTTTATAACGCCAAAATGTATTACGAAATGTTTAAGTATAATTATTGTATAAACCAATAAATATTTGTTCGTCATGGTTGATGTTAGACAATAATTTTAAAAAGTGTGTCTACGTCTACATAATTTAAAATATTTGAAAAGTACTTCTTGCGAATAAAATGATTAGGAATATTTAGATTAATTTTAAATTTCAAAAAAAAAAAATTACACTTGTTATTATTCTTTGTTAAAATAGTGACTTAATCTTTGCATAACCTTATAGTTGCAAACATCTTTATATCAACAAATTATATATTTCGTTTTAGAAAATTTGTTTTCAACTGACTAATGCATGACCTTTTATAACAATAGTCTGTATTTTATGACAACAGTAAAATTCTGACAACAACAAAATTCGCAAAATTAGACAAAATGTCAAAGCCAATTAGCGCGAATATGCATTTATTAGTATTCGATTTGTGAACTGCCTAAGGCCTCTTGTACACGCTAAGAAAAGTCGCCGGGCCTATGCAAGAATTCGTGTCGTTTCTACACAAGAACTGTGTACACTGCTCCGGCGCTGACCAAGAAAAAAATCTTGTCTACGCTAGACACGACGAGCTCTGTGTTGTTGAGTTTTTGTCCCTAGGTCCGACAAAATGTTTGTCGTGTGCTCGTTGAATTGGTCTTGTTTGCCGCAGACACGGTGAAATTTCTTAGCGTGTACAAGCAGCCTAATTATGTGCAATTTTCATAATGTAAAGATATTGATAAAACAGCATATAAATATTACTAGTGGCTCCGTGAGCTGTAGATCTCGCGTTAAAAAGTTGCTTACATTGTATTTTGTTTAAAAACAACAACAAATGAATAATGTACGCAGTCATTAGTTCTGTCTCAACCTTATTATTTTCAAATTTCGAATATTGGCTAGAAATGTTTTGACCATGGACTTATTAATAAGTTTATGGTTCTGACTGATTTTGCACTATGAACTTTTAAGTCTTCTAAAAATAAAAATTTGCTTCGCGCTTCGCGCTCGCTCGGTCGACTACCTATTTCGTTTTTTAAAACTTAGTTTAGTAACCATTGGAATTTGAATCAAAAATATAGAAATACAGTAACTAACTTCCGTGTACATATTTACTTTTAACAGCTTAGTTTCAATAACTTTCACTTTGTTTTATTGACAAAAACAGTAATTAACCAAAGATGTTCAAAATAACATTAATTAATTAAATTAACAAGGAAAAATGCCTAAATAACAGGATTGCAATCAAAAGCCGTAGCCTTCTATAACAAGTCTAATAAGATGAGAAAAAAAGCAATTAAAATTACCATTAAGGTCAAATATGCGATTTTAATACTCAAAAACTAGTCTAACACCAAACAGCCGGATCGTCATCGACTTTGACAAATAGTTACACATTAAACGCGAAAGATTTTATAGTATCAAATAAAAATATTTAATAGATTAAAAAGCTCGAAATCGGTGGAATAGAGACGTCAATGATAATCTTAGATAAATGGTGGCGAGCAGAATTGTCGAGCCAATGGAGTAAGCCCTTTGATAAATTATCGACATTTATCTAAAAGAGATTGTATCAAAATATTTTAGTCGATCTCGGGGATAAGTGTCGGGGTGTTATGGCGGCGGTACGGCGGGTTGAACGCTCGGGTTGGGCAGACGAGCGTTCGAAACGCTTATAGTGAGTTTGCTGTGTCGATATTCACATTCAAAGTGGAAAATATTTGAAGCTTTCACGGGATTTGCCTTTTATATTTATACTTGGCCAAATTACAAGCTTCGTAATATATTCACTATTTTTTCGATAAAATCGAAAATATCATAAACTTTCCTTAAACGATTACCTACTGTTATGGATATAAATGCCATAAAGCTCACGATATGAATAAACAAGTTACCGCAGTAAATCAATGTATATTATGATTTAATAATAATAAGCGTATGCATCTATTTTATCCATCCTAATCTTCTTATTATGTTGAAGAGTGAACTAAATACTTAAAGATTGCACTTAATCAGGACATCTCTTTTAAGATTGACCAAAAGAAAGCAACACGTTAAATACAAACATTGCACGTTAATCTTCTCAGGTTAACCATGTTCTGCTCCGCTCTATCAATGAAAAACCTTAATAACACGAATTTTGCAAGAAAGTTTTTGCATAGACTTATAAATATACCTGAAACTATTATGTGAGCATAAAAGTATTTTTTTATTTAATTGTCATTTATTTACAAGAATGTGATAATTCTTACTTTTATATTTTATTAACAATTTGAAATTTTGAGATTTAAGCATTCACAATGCTATTTTTATATAATACTAAATAATATACTAGAAAAAATAGGACTCGCACCAGATCATGTTCTCGGACGGGAATCGAACCCGCGACCTTTGGATAACCGGTCCAATGCTCTGACCGCTGAGCTACCGAGTCACTAGTGGGAACGTCGAATTTCTTCTAGTATATCAACTCTTACGCTGCAAGCCAGCGCCATCTCACCAATGTAGAAGGAATTAACTTCAACATTCAACTGAACATCTTTTCAGATATTTTTAAACAGTTGATTAAGATGAGAAAGCTTTTTAACTATTTGAAATTTTGAGATTTAAGCATTCACAATGCTATTTTTATATAATACTAAATAATATACTAGAAAAAATAGGACTCGCACCAGATCATGTTCTCGGACGGGAATCGAACCCGCGACCTTTGGATAACCGGTCCAATGCTCTGACCGCTGAGCTACCGAGTCACTAGTGGGAACGTCGAATTTCTTCTAGTATATCAACTCTTACGCTGCAAGCCAGCGCCATCTCACCAATGTAGAAGGAATTAACTTCAACATTCAACTGAACATCTTTCCAGATATTTTTAAACAGTTGATTAAGATGAGAAAGCTTTTTAACTATTTGAAATTTTGAGATTTAAGCATTCACAATGCTATTTTTATATAATACTAAATAATATACTAGAAAAAATAGGACTCGCACCAGATCATGTTCTCGGACGGGAATCGAACCCGCGACCTTTGGATAACCGGTCCAATGCTCTGACCGCTGAGCTACCGAGTCACTAGTGGGAACGTCGAATTTCTTCTAGTATATCAACTCTTACGCTGCAAGCCAGCGCCATCTCACCAATGTAGAAGGAATTAACTTCAACATTCAACTGAACATCTTTCCAGATATTTTTAAACAGTTGATTAAGATGAGAAAGCTTTTTAACTATTTGAAATTTTGAGATTTAAGCATTCACAATGCTATTTTTATATAATACTAAATAATATACTAGAAAAAATAGGACTCGCACCAGATCATGTTCTCGGACGGGAATCGAACCCGCGACCTTTGGATAACCGGTCCAATGCTCTGACCGCTGAGCTACCGAGTCACTAGTTATTAACAAAACAAAATATTAAAGCACAACTACATAAATGTTGGCAGTTTTATGTCTTCCAGAGAATATTTAGCAGCCTTAAATGAATACTTTGCTGTATAATATAAAAATTGTATAAATAAACGCCCGTCTGAAACGCCAACTCGTATGCTTTAGAAATACCGCCTATCTCACACTATATTGAATAAAATAACGGAATCCATTATCTAAATGAATAATTTAGGCAGTGTGCGAAGAAGATTTGCGCGTTTACTCATAATGCGGTAATAACTCGGGATTATCTATAGGATAGTGGCCGAGAGGGTCGCGGGTTCAATTGCCGGTACAAATAATTCCAATTGTCAGGTGGGTACCGTAATACCGTTACGGTGGATCTTACCGGGTGGTCTTAGAAGATCCTCTAATAGTCCAAGATTGCTTTTCATATGAAAATAGTTCTTTTTAAAAGGCTAAAGTATGTTGTGCATGAAGTTGAGACTCTCATCGACTTTCAACTGTTTCATATACTTAGGTGAAAGTTACATATACCTACATGAAACAGTAAATCAACCAAGGGTCATGAATGTTACTGTATACTGAAAGATTCAAGAATCTTTAACAGTATACAATATGTTACAAAAATACCCCTAATGCCGAATAGGGTATATAGAGACCATCAAACTGAACAACTTTTACTATGGGACCAACTCTGAAATCGCAAACAGCTATTTTATACAAACATTAAAATCGAAAATATCATAATATGAATAAAACATATTTTGATCAAACAGCTGATTTTTATTTCGCGATTTGAAAGTCGGTCCCACAGTAAAAGTTGATCAGTTTGATGGTCCCTATATACCATAATCGGCATTAGGGGTATTTTTGTAACATGTTGTATAGTAACTTTCAGGAAAAATAGGTCCCATTTGTGTCAGGTATATATTGAAATTGAAATTGAAAAATTCTTTATTCAAATAAGCTTACATAATAAGCATTTTTAAATCGTCAATTCTTTTACCCTACCAGCCATTATGACGTCTTTTAGCTGACAAGAAAAATGGGCACAAAATACTTATCAGCTTTATCAGAAGAAACGATATTTACAAATATGTATATCGTTTCCAGACATAACATTCATACATGTTACAATTAAATAATGACATTGATTCATAAATAAATATCATTATTTAATTAGCTCATTTCTACAAAATTTTAAGTCATTATTCAGTCTAGGCTGTTACGAAAAAATATATCAATTCATACAATTCAATAAACGTTAACACAGGTAGGCAGAAGCAGACCCATTCCTACTGGCAGCACCCGTTCACGAGCATGACGCATGAACAAGCCATCGCTTCGCTCAACCGTAATTGAGGGAACGTCACGTATAGTAACATTCACGTCCCTTAGTTGACAAACATTATGGAAGCTTGCTCCGAATGCTGATTTTTTGTCCTCCTGAATGGGGACAAATATTTAATGATTGGAAAATACTTAACAATATAATTAGTAGTTAGCACCTTTGGCTTATCTTTCATCGTAGGATATTAAAACATACTTAAAAGCTGAATTTACTGGGAAAATCTGTGCGGTGTGATAACAGTACATTCGTAATAATAATAGTCATAATATTTACACCATGGCCGAGGTTCATAAGAAATTGCCATCTAAGTGCTTAAGTTTAATTTACTATTAAGACTCTACTTTGTCTGGGTCTAATAAATTTGTGAGAGTTGTCATTTTATTTATTCTTAAAGCACCTTTGAAGATCTATAATCCAATGAGTTGTCACATATGTGCAAACAGTGTGTGTGACTTTTTAAGGTCATTGCACATAACACCGACTCGACGCTGTATTTCACAAAGCTTACATTTCAATGCTTACTGCGAGTCAAGTTGGATTCGAGTCGGTATAATGTGCGAATACCTTTATGAAAATTGCAAGACGGAGATTCGTTTTGCAAATGTTATACATAATGTTTTGTTATAAAGTTTATTTGAAAATTTCAAAAAAATATTAATATTAATTTTATCGTAGGCATTAGTTAACATTTAAATTAATTGTTTAATAAGAATAGGATAAATGAGAACACTTTATTGTAGACTATGAAATGTGTTACATAGCTTTTATGTTCTAATCAAATATCGCAGAAAAATGTACAAAAACTATCCTAGTTTACAAACACTTTGCTAGTTACCATACTTTTAAAGTTAATCAGTACCAAAATAATTAACTGACCAAGTGTAAATAATATCTATATCGCCAACTTAGATTAATATTTGATTACTTAGCTATAATCGATCTCAAATCGATTTAACTGATTAACATATTAGATTAATACTTTTGCTTTAATTTAATAGCTACTTTCCTTAAATCGATTTTTCACGAAACGGTCTCATTCTCTATGAATTAATCTACTTTTGATTAAAACCAATATAAAGAGATTTATTGGACAACTTAAGTAGTTTTCTGTGGGAAAGTAATTAATATTCAAATTCATAGGATTTTTAGTTGCGAAATTTAATTACTGAAGTAACACAAATTATATTTGATCTAGTTGTACTTGTTTTAGATGTATATATATTTATAAGTGATATTATTGATGGCTCCTTTGATTTCGCCGCCAACTTGATGTTTAATAATCGAATTGTAAATTAATATCTCACAAATGCGTTTGGCCGGTCTTTTATAGAAGTCATTTTGGCTTTATTAGTACTAATTAATATATCAAGTTTATGTTATGTTCATTAGCGATGTATTTTTGTTGTCACCGACACGCCAGTTTCTTCTTTCATTGATAGCCTAATGGACAATACGACAAAAAATATTTTGTCAAAATAAAAAAAACCGTTTCTAGATTTGCCCCTCAGGAGTGCGAGAAAAATAGTTTTATAATTATTAAAGCAATATTTATGGAGAAAATAAATGAAATGTAAAATACCCTTAGTGACGTCACAGCTCGGCACGACAAAAGCATACACATTTGCTCACGTTGTAGGCCTCTAAAAAAAATAGGTCACTCAAAATGTCACATTGTTTGACAGTGACAGCGTTTTTTACGTGTTTCCTGTATGTTTGAGTGAACAAGTGGAAGTTTTCATGCATTTTAAAGATTACTAAGAAACGGTTATTTATTCCCTTCCTTTAAATTGGATCTGAGTCACATTAAACAACTTTAGCTATAATATTATTATCTGCACTAATATTATGTCTAACGTTTTGTTATTTTTAATTTAGTCTGAAAAACATAATCTCCAGACTTTTTTGAATGAAGAAAAACGAAGTTTAAATTAGCAGGATAAGAGAGTTGTCAAGTGAATAACCTCATTTCAACTAACAGGACTAAACTAAATTTAGTTTTCCATACTTTTCTCTTTCTGTATTTAAAAGACAAGAACAGAATGCTAAAATTAAGTTCAGTCCTGCCAATTTAGTTAAGTCGTGCTAACCGAATCGATGCCAATTATGTTGTATTATGTGTTCTTCCTATCTGCCGAATGTACTGGTATGTCACTCCGTATATGCTGTCTTGTGTACACGCGGATATGCCACGGGGCGGTCAAGGCGCGGCCCGGTTCGCACGCGACAATTGTTATTGTACGCGCGTTTTATTGCGGCCCGCGCCTGTTACCGCACCGCTAATGAGTCCAACCTCACAGGCCGTATACCTCTCGATCCTCAAGCTGATACTGTTTGACAATGAATTTAAGGCTACATTTTTGAGATTTTAAAATGTTTTTATTTTAAAAATAATCCCAAATTGAAACCATTATTTAATAAGTGTAGTATTAATTGACGACCTCCGTGGTCGAGTGGTTTTGCACCTATGGAAAGCCTTGTTAACCCCTTGGGTAATATTAGGTAGTCGAAAAAGTTCGCGGCCTTTTTTAAGCATGAATTTTGCGTGTTATATTTCTGGCAATACTAAACTCAGGCGGGAATGTCATATTTTGTTTGACAGCTGACTTTCTGGTAATAGCGGTAAAATTGAAACAAATTGATCATTGTCTTGCTATTTCATATTTTTAATAATTTTTATTAGAGACGTTTTTAAATTTTTTTCGATAGGGGATCACTTCACTCTTAATAAAAAAAAAATGCTGCTAGTGCTCAAAGAAAGATTTGTAATGTTAATGGAGAAGATGCTTTGTCGAACACTACTGCAAAAAATGGTTCAGCAGATACAGGTGTGGTAATTTAAATGATAAAAATGATCCTCGCTGCGGTAACTTTATTATTTTTGGGCACAAAAAGGCCGCGAACTTTTCCGACTACCTAATATTTTTTCACACTCTTGACAATCAGCTATTTTTTGTTTCCCCACTGCAGCAGTGGGGATATTGCTGTGGCACAGGCCTTCCTTATGGATGGATAAGGAAATGATAATGGGCTATAACCCACCACGAGGGCCCAATGTGGATTGAAGGGTATTAGCGACTCCAAATGTAGCCGGAACCAACGTGACTTCCGAAGCAAGCACCCATCTCATGACCGACCCTTGCGAAAATTACTTAACCTCCACAATGGCCGAGCCAGGCGCTCCTGATGCATTCCACTCTTACCCCATTACAAATAATCTAGCTTAACCCGTTTAATAGAGAAAGGCAGAGTACTACACAGCTTCGAGGAAGTTCAAAGCGTTATTCATCTTACAATTAATTAGCGAGGATCCGCCGTCAACTATTTATTTTACAGCAACAGCTAGAACTAGAATCCTCATCTCAGATTTTAAATGGATTAGATTTAGCAGCGATTTTATCTCGTCGACGATCTTGGGACAAACAAACCAATTTGTGGTGTGTTTACGAGTGGTCGAGTGCGAGCAGTTACGGGTTGACTTTTATGTTACCGCCGCAGGCGATTGCTAACGCCTGCTGTAGCATTTAGAATTTAGGACGAAACGGTAGCCAGGACAAATAAATTATTGTCTGGTATTTATTGGCATTATGGAGTTGTAGCTGTCTTTCTATTTCCGGTGCTGGTAATAGAGGGTTTTATAATGTATTTAGAGTTCAAACTTATTTACATAGGGATTAATAAGTTATGCTTATCAAATTCTGATTTTGCGCCATCTCCGTTACAAAAATCTAGCTTAAAGAGGTATACGTAAATTTCGATTGGTAATAAGATTCCTTAAGGTTGATTAATTCTCGTGTGGAGGTGATAAACTATATTGTGGTTACGACAGATCAATTGCAGAATTTTGGAATATTTAATATAGTGCATTTGATGACAGTACCGATCTTACGTATTGATGAAGGCCATATAGTTATAATGAGTATTTTCTCTTTTAATAATAATGACGTCCAAACACAATCTCCAATACGCTAATGTTCACAGAGTGAAATGTCTCCGAGATCTGTATCATCTATGGAATCTAACGCTAACAGTATCACGTCAACCATCAGCTGACATAATATTTGATACAAACTTTACGCCTCAGTATACCTGTAATTGAGTCTAGTTCCTGCTTTGATGCGATCTGCGTTAACATGCGCATCTCGAGTGTACGTCGCACTTTTTATTGGGTACCCTTTTAATGTTACTGGACTGCATACATAATATTTTGTATGTTTGTTATTGAATAAAACTTCTCGTCTTGTAAGACAAATAGTTACTAGTACTTTATTCAATTCGATCCTGGAAAAGATTACTCAAATAATAATTAGTACTACGATACAAGTAACAAATAAACTTTAAGATATTTCATAATAGAAGGATGAAACAAAGTAGGTCTTGCATTAATAATTTGAAAAGTGCTATTAATAGCAAAACATCACAACACGACCGGTTGATTATAATTTTAGTATCGTTAACCTCATCGTAACAAGATTATAATCTCGTAATCGTCATCATTGCAATATGATAACTAGCAGTAATTCACATACGTCGCTGATAGTACCAGATCATAATTTTCGCGAGCAGCCGTAACGACGACTGGACCGGTCACCACACCGTGTCAAGTTACGCGCTGCCCCGCAACTATGTTTAAATCGATTATTTATTCGAATAGCATCGATACTAACCACATTACGCCCACAGCCGAGATCGAAGCGATCCCCGACCAGATTTCTCCCATCACATTCATAAAAAAATGCTTATTATTTATCCTTTATTGAGTTAAACATATACTTTAGATCTCACTTAACCTGTCCGATCACATCTATTACTTACCAAATGATAATATTGATTTCGTTGTAAAAAGTGGATCTGGTTTCAGATTCAAATAAACGTATCCAGAGAAAGCATAGTAAATATCGATTTCGAGTCGTTTCTCATATTGGGCAATAAAGTAGGTAAATGAATGGTGATAAATATGGATAGCCAATAAATAAAACAATGGCAGCGTTCGTCACAAAAAGTCATTAACACAATCGCTTCATATCCAGTCGGAGAATTAGTAAAGACTCAACTTTAAATCGTGTACGTAGAGTTAAAAATAGGTTTTTCTGGGTAAAATTGTCTTGGCACAGATATATCTAAGCAAAGCCTTTGACAATGTTGACCTTGAGGCGCCATAGTTCACACAGTCCCTTCACTGTGAAAATGTGGAAAAAACTCACAATAGCTGGCCCTCACTTATGTCTCTGGACAAGACAATCGATTATAAGCATTCGTATGCACTTTATTGATTATTGTCAAGCGTAGATTGAATTGGGAAACAGGCGTCCCTCAAGGTTTCATTTTATGTCCGCTATTGTTTTTGCGAGAAGCATGCATCGCGCTTTGTTAATTTTCAGATAATTATCTCTTAGTTTCTGCGGTTAAGTCAAAAGACCGTAAAGTAAGGCGTATTTTGCAGATTTTATACATTTCTAATCGTAATTTTAATGCATTCACATGCCATTAGTAAAGCAATGGGAAACATTGCCAGCCACAAAAATGTACCAAACTAAAATAAAGCTTACTAGTTTGTATATTATAAGTATCATATTGTCAGGCGACCTTGTGGATTTTTTTCAGTCTTTCTGAAAAAGGTTTGATTCCCTAAGCTTTTAAGAAAGTTAACGCTTAGCGAGGAGACCTAAATCGGCCGTTTGTGTTTATAGCCTTCCACGTGCATTCTTATTAGTCATGGTGTGAATGACATTAGTTCCTCATCCGTCGCTTGTTTCATTGTAAGGAAATAAATGTTTTTTCCTCTACACTTCATTCATAAGCTCTTCGTTTCAAAAGTATGTCGCGCCGTCTCTGAAACTGATTTATTTATAGATCTTCTCGATATTGCGAGAGCTTGAAGACGATTTCGTCACAGTAGAAAACAGATTTCCTCAGTCCAGCCACTACATTATGTACCCGGCGAGCACACGAGGGTCACGGGGTCAGGCAAGCTCGATAATACCTGCTCTAAAGTTCTGTTGTTGTATCGACTCAGTATTATGGACGCACTCGGGCCATCCGTTTATTATTTTTGTATTGACTCCAAATTTTATAATAAACAGCTTAACTGCATTTGCAATAACATGAAGATAGTGTTGAACAATTTTGAAATTAACTGTAAAAATAAATACAAACATCTAACAGTGGAGGGAACTTTTATTAAGTTTATTCCACGATATAATATGATTTGTTTTTGTATTTTGACGAAAACTACAAACAATATTTACACCTAATTTCAATACACAATCAACGTCGTGGTATCCGGTTAACCTTACACAAAATACTATTTATCGAAATATTAAAAATGAAGATTCAAACCATAATCTGTAATTTATGGTCGCTATATCTTATTTGATGGGTTGTCGCAACTGTTTGGTCCCAGATCGGCCGCTCCCTTAGACCTTGAATATAGCAAGTTGATTAGCAACAACTAGCCAAATCTTTTATAACAATAAACATCTTATGAAGATTTACTTTTGACTTGTTATATTTTTATAGTCTAAGTAATTTCGATCAATTTAAAATTATAAGAATGGTGTATACACCATCATTAACCCAAGCTAGGCGTTACCGAGACTTGAGAATTAAGTTACTAAAGAATTTGTATATTAATAAAAAGCTGAATATAAGAAAAAGAACGGTGATTGCAAAAACATGCGTATGATATAATCACAAATGGTTATAAGGCAAGTACCTAATTGAAATGTTAAGTGATGTGTTTGTTTGTAGTGACGTAAAGTAGCTAATGATTGAGGTACTTAAGTTTAATAACACATTAAATACACGACCTGCTAAGTAAACATTACCTTACCGACATTTTAAAACAATATTGCAAATAACAGATTCCGTGGAAGTGAACTTTCACAAGCTAGGTGGGGTGTTTGGCCGAACAAGGAATACCATAATTGGTGTTAAATCAAACGAGGGATAAAATTCTGCGTGAATGGAATCTGCGGATCAGTGATGACCGCAGGTTCCGCCGCGATGCTATCGGGCACCTAGCACCAACTGATCTAGGATCCACAAATTATTAGATGCGGCACTCAATAAGACTATTGATGTTATTTTCTTGAATGAAATCCCATGCGAGTCACTAAGGATTTTCACAGATTTTGAATGTGAAAAATTTATTATTACTTACTAACCATATTTTATAAAGTGTTTGCTAGTTAACGTGTCATTGCCAGATACGTTAACTAACAAACACTTTAAAAATTTTATGTTTTAAGTTCACAATGCTATTTTTATAATAAGTTATACAACATGTTACAAAAGTACCCCTAATGCCGAATATGGTATATAGGGACCATCAAACTGATCAACTTTTACTACGAGACCAACTATGAAATCGCGAAAAAAAAAATCAGCTGTACCATACAAAAATTAAAATCGAAAATATCAAAATGTAGAAACATCTGATTTTTTAATCGCGATTTGAGAGTTGGTCCTAAAGTAAAAGTTGTTCAGTTTGATGGTCCCTATTTACCATATTCGGCATTAGGGGTATTTTTGTAACTTGTTGTATAACATTACTGCACCATGGCCGATTTGGCGCTAAATACCGCGCGTATACGCGTTTAATCGACCACTGCTGAGGTGGATGTGGCATTTGAAGTAAATAAGCATAATAATATGCATAAGAGAATGAAAACTTTTATTTAGGATATTGTTAGTTCCGTTTACATTTACAAGAAAGTATTTTCCTACTTTTATGGCAGTTATATTCGTCATCGTTTTCGTAACTTAATTAATATTAGATTATCATTGTTAATAACTATTTGCGGTTGGGTTCAACTATTGTTTACGAATCTCCGGTAATAATCGATTTTGCTATTTAAACCAGGTCTACAGTAACCTTTGAAGCGGATATTTTGAGTGAATAAAAACTGCATTTGACTCATCGTAGAAAGTAAAAGTAAGAATGTATGTTTTATTATTAAGTGTTTATTTACTTAAAAGGCCGAATGCCACATCTACCTCGGCAGTGGTCGATTAAGCGTGTACGCGCGGAATTCAGCGCTAAACCGGCCGGGGCGCAGTATGTGGCATATATGCACCGCGCATTGTCCGCAAGCGGCACAAGGCTGCGGCGGAAACCGACCCCAGAAAAATGTCATACAGGAGATACTGAGTTTTAAGTCATACCGCGGGATTTACTGATACCATTGTTTTTTTACTTAAAAGTTTGATGCCACATCCACCTCAGCAGTGGTCGATTACGCGCGCACGTACGGAATTTAGCGCCGAATCGACGAAGACGCAGTAATTGCAGCTTATCTGCACTGCGTATTGTCCGCAATCCGCAAGTGCCACAAGGCTGCGGCGGACATCACCGACCCTAGGAAAAAGACATACATTTGGTATTGCGTCTTAAATCATACCTCTAAAACAAACTCGTAGGATTCCATTTTTATGTTTGTGTCATAAAAGGCAGTATGCCACATCCACATGAGCAGTGGTCGATTAAGCGCGTACGCGCGGAATTTAGCGCCGAATCGGCCGGGGCGCAGTAATTGCGGCTTATCTTCACCGCGCATTGTTCGCAAACGGCACAAGGCTGTTGCGGCAACCACCGACCCGACTAATGATAGCTCCATGTGTCGCATGCGCTGACGGAATAACGGTATACACATGCATTTTAAAAGTAGCAATTTTTTATTTTTTCTTATATTACTGATCTTTTAAAGTTTTAGCACATCCCCGAGTTAAATACGATTTTTAAATACGCGTCCAAAAACCTAAGAAAGTGCAGTTTTTGATATCTACCTATTATGTTCTTACTTAACTATATTTTTTACTTTGACTTGCTTTGCTACTGTTACTAAGCATTACTCTCTTTAAGCGAATCTCTTGGTTAAATGCTAAGGTTATCTGCGGGTGGGGCCTTGTCACCTGTAGCTCAGGTTCCTCTGGAACCTATTTCGGGGACTAGTCTCTTCCACTTAGTTATAAAAAGTTTATCCTAAGCAGCTTATTGTAAAAAGAGAAAATAAATGCTTTTTATTATTATTATTATTAATCATCCCTAACCGACAAGTCTGCGGTAAGCTCTAACCAACAACACCAACAAAAATACACTAAAAGGCAATATTTTAACTGTAAGTTAAAACGAAGAATTCGTAAATAAATATTTTCGCCACCCTTTCGAGTACAAAGTTATTAGTAGGTACCCATGTCATAATTGGGTGCCATTTCACTCGCATAAAATGTTTAGTTAAAATATCGTTTGACATAACAGGAACGGCTTTTTGCATAATGGCATATTCGCATAATGTTATATGCGCAGAATGTTTTCATCGGCATAACGATTATTTGTACTAATTTCATTTGGAATAAATTTGGTAAGCATAAATATTAAATGTAATGTAACACGCATAAAAATAATTAAAAGTAATATACATTGGCATAATTTATTACTATAAGCTGCAACTGCATAGTCATAATTTCATTGGCATTATAAAACCATTTGATGGACTAGATAGAGCGAGCGTAGCGAGTGAGGAGTTTAGGTTCCATCGCGACCAACAACGCACGAGCAGAGCGAGCGAAGCAAGCGTGCCGCGGTAGCGGCCGGCGCAGTGCCAGAACCGACCTGCTTGCTTGTATGCATTATGCCACAAGTTGATATGTCGATAAACGTTATTATTAGTTATCGTTATGGGTAAAAAAATTTAAGTTTTTTGATCATTATGATAATAGTATCTATGCGCAATGAAAGTATGCGTAAACATTTTATTCAGTATTAATGTTATGCGAATTGATCAGTCTGCCAAAAAACCTTATGCCATAGTAAATTATGGCATAAGGTTTTATACCTTTATAATATTTAAAACAAAGTTCAAGGGCTAGTTATAATTCGGTACATTAGCCTCCACTCTCGACGCGGCTGACCGCGCGCCGTTCACACGCACCTACACTCTTAGATACCATCTAGCGGCTGGATATCCTTTGTTTCAACAATCATCGCCAACAATTACGTATCATTCGGTTTAATTAATATTATTAGTGGCAACTTTTAGTTCGTGTACATAAAGTTGGCTCGTAACACATTTTTCAATAGTTTTTAAGTGGTGATCTTTATTTTTCCTTTTAATCGCCTTTGAGTTGAAACGTTCCTATTTAATATATTGTTAACTAATGGCCGCCCTCATCTGAGTGGGTGGTTATATCTCCATCCCTCGGGAACAGTACTTGTTTTCAGGATGAATGGTACCCTAAGTCCTTATCTGTAACGTGAAAGCAAAATTACATGATGATATGTTGAGTAGTTAAGACGTGAAGGCGGAACAAACAAACAAACAACTTCATTTCGCATTTATAATATTAGTGAGGATAACCAGTTGCGCTATTAAAGAAAATAAACAACTCTAAACTACTGTGTTTCATTCAAGCTGAAATCATAAAAGTGGAAAAATTAAAACTTAGATTTATATAGGGTTATTTGTAAAACACCAATAATCTCATTGGAGTAGATTACTTACATCATAAACAACAACATTTGTTTTACAACTTTTCCGAAAACAGACAAAAAAAACGACTTTTTGTACAAAACTCTATCAGCTGTACGGACATTTGTATGAAAAGTCGATTTTTTTGTTTGTTTTAAAAGAAAAGTCGTAGAAAATATCTTGTTGTTTATGATGTTAGTAATCTACTCCTGCGAGGTTGTTGTTGTTTTACAAATAACCCTGTATAAACTGCAATAAAAGGCATTTAGATATTTAAATAAATTTAATTAATAATGAATAAATTTAATTTTTCAACCAAAACTTCGGTCTATTGTCTCAATAAAAAATTGTCTAAATAAAAAGAAAGAAAAAAAACTCGGTTAATAATTTATATGAAATATTTAAAAGCACATTCAAATAAGTTTTGCTTAAATCTCTTAATGCATTGTTTCATATTCTTTAGCATTCAAAGTTTTAGTGGTTCATTCACGCACCGCTCCCTACAATACAAGACACTTCCCTTCACGCTATTGTTCTTAATACGAATAAACACATTTTTACTATCTAAATAGGCGCATTCGACTTTTTAATCCATGCGAATATCAAAACATTAAAAATTATACTTTATTACAACTCGCTTATGTTTAAATTATCTTGGGAGCGAAACGTCAACCCTTCGATGCTCACGCGTTTATCTGATCACCGTTATTCGACAAAACGGACTTTAACACCGTCGTACTAAACTTTAAATTCGTAAATCGAATGCTGATAAAAAATTGAATAGGAGGATTAAATATGATTTGAAAAGCGACTTTTTGTATGGCACAGATAATATCTTAATATGATTGCGATGAAGGGGGTTGCGTCTAATCTGTAACTGTCCGTGTGTCGTTTTGTTATTTTTTAAATTGACATGCATTATGCTGACATTTCGCACCTTCAGGGGCGCTATTTAGGAGGCGTGCGATAAATCTGGTTTGGATTTTCACGGTCTTGTTATCCTGTTTATGGTAAGATTAGGAAATAATTATTTTTGATATTTACTTAGCTATTATAAAAAGCGGGACCACTAAATCTTTAGTTACTACTGTTAAAGTTGTCGTATTTGACGACTGATTTAGATCTTGAACCCTGTAAATGGATTCAGTAGAAATGAGCTAATTAAATAATGTTATTTATTTACGAATCTATGTTAATTGTAACATATATGTATGTAATGTCTGGAAACGATATACATATTTGTAAATATCGTTCCTTCTGATAAAGCTGAAAGTTTTTGCGCCCATTTTTCTTGTCAGCTAAAAGACGTCATAATGGGTGGTAGGGTAAAAGAATTGACGATTTAAAAATGCTTATTATGTGAGCTTATTTTTCAGTTTCAATTTACATTTCAGTTACAATTTCAATTTAAATTTCATTCCAATTAACTATTATTTGATTTTGAATTGTATTAAATTTTTATCATATCGGTTTTTTTTTCCTCAATATGTAAGTATTCAGAAATGGTCAAAAAGGGATTTTAATTATCTATGAAAAGGATAGGAAGATGAAAGATGTCAAGAAAAAAGCGAGAGATTTTTGCAAGGATTATCGACTAAAGTAAGTATTTTTATTTTAAGACGACACATTTTCTTGAATGCGATGTGTCGCACGATCCAAGAATATCCCCCCGCTAAACGTTCTGTTTAGTGTATGTCCGTATTATGCGCCAACACGAGCCGAGATACGGATCGGATGCGGGTTCGAATCCCGTGTCGTACCGTTCGTCCGACCGTTAAAGTCGCATTGTTTTCGGATCAACCGTTTTCGCCTTTTGAACTTGTAAACATTGGTATCGATGTGAGGGGAAACTAGTGATTTTAAAGAGGATATAAACATTTAAGTATTAGGTTTATTCTTGAAAATTAATTACTTTCCAAGTTTCTGAAAGAATACACCTCTTGTTGAGCTTATCGTTGGTTCTTCTCGATACAGGCATACAAGCAAAATAAGAATCCGATGGTAATAGATAAAAATCGAGCCTTTATTGTAGAGAGTTTGAAAGTTTCTGAGTTTGAATTAAAACTGTTACCAAAATAAGCAAAAAAGTGTATGCTACCATGACTCATAAATAATTTTATAATAACATTAATTATTTACGGCAGTAATAATAACACTATTTTATTATATATATTTGTCGCAGCGATATAAGGATGCGATGGAAGGAATTTCGCGAAATCCCTAGGGATACCACGAAATCACGGCAATTGTCGAATCGTACGCCAGCCAGATCGGTTCAAGTCTTAGTAGAACCTAACCTCCTAATATTGTAAGAAGACGTAAAAACAAGGAAATTCGACATCTGCCGTAAAGTCCTGGTATGCCTAGGGATTTCGTGATATCCCTGATATCCACATCTTACTACGACATATACCGCAATAGTAAAATGTTATTATCAAAATAATAATAAAAACTTTATTGCACCCTTAACTAACTCATCAAAAGGAAAAAAATAATACACAGGAAGCGGCCTTATTGCTAAGTAGCAATTTCATTCAGGCAACTTAGAATAGAAAAGCGATGAGAAGAAGAGAATAAAAGAAGACATAATGCTGAATTATTTTCCCATACTGGGTCTAAGGGCGTTTGATCTCGAAGGTTAAATAAAAAAAGGTTGCATTACAGTTTTTCTTCACCATGTAATCATGTTTGTTTACACGCGGTAGTTATAAACAGCTGCGTCACTGCGTCGGCGCAGATACGTCGGACAAATTAACAGAAGCGGTCGGCTTCCGAATTGAGTGATAAAGACGAGTGCGCACTACGCTACTAGCTTGTGGCGATAGCGAGAAAAAATAATCAGAAATTATTGTAAAAAAAATGTTAAAAATAGAATAGGTGTTTAGAGAAATGATAGACAGTTTACGGGTTATCCATCAACTGGATAGGGTACGCACATGTCTTGTTAAGAAAACTCAAAACTTACGTGAAAAGTACACTTTTATAGTTTTAGACTTCATTTTAAATGAAAGAATTTAAAGTCAACCTCCTATGGAAACAAGATGGTCGCATATTGTGCGGTCTGGACCGAATTTCCTTCCGCTTAGGCTGAGGTGCGGAATGAATTTCTACCTATTCTTCCTTCTAAGGTTCTTCCGAAGGAATTCTGCTCAATATCAGACATACCATGTTTGCGTGAGTACAATGAGTTTTGTATTTTCTTCCCATTGTCATTGATCAAACTGATAATTGCAAAAAAATCTTAGACTTGCATAATCCAACCAAAAACCATAAAGTATTCAGATGAAAGTACTTTTATGTTTGTAATGCACAAAAAATGTGTACGCGCACCTAACTCAACGACGATCCATCGCCCATTTATTTGCCGTCCAATCTCCTCCCGTCAAATCTACTAACTCGATGGAACGATTACAAAAGAGGACTATAAGCCGACTGAACTACCACCATAAGAAGAGCCTTCATAAACCAACTGTTAGCCTAAAGTAGTCAATAAGTTCGTATGTAGAGGGGTCTTGCTAGAACTGTGTGAACATAAGTTCTGATAATTCATATTTGATTTGAACCAATTAGTGATGCTTACGTGCGAATGTAGGATTGAGATGTTTTTTTATTGAAACGCTAAGCGTAAACATACAGGACGCGATTTTAACTTAAAGTAAGCAAGTTATCTCTTTTTTACTTTCATAAACTAAAATTATTAATGTTGAGTTGACCATTATTCAGAAGCTAATTTCAAAAATAGGTAACATTTTTTATTTTTTATTTAGGATTTCAACATTCATAATGCTATTTTTATACAATACTAAATAATACACTGGTGCGAGTCGTATTTTATCTAGTTTATTAAATATGTAACTTCTAATTTTTTTATATATTTTTTTAATTGACGCTCTTCAAACTTATCAACTAATCTGAACTGTTTGCACTACAATTTCAGTCGATACATTTTCTCTTACAAATACGATAGTGGCATTTTTACCTTTCAATACTCATGTCGTATTTTTTTTAATATTTGACAACATCACATACATTGTTCCGATTTCAAAGTAAGTAGCTAAAGCACTTGTGTTATGGAAATCAGAGACAACGGTGGTATCACAAACACCCATACCTGAGCCAATATAGAAAAGTTCGTTTCCTAAATCGACCCAACCGGGGATTGAACCCGGAACCTCAGAGATGCCGACACCTTGAAAACCGGTGTACAAAGCCACTGAGGACGGAGGATCACACGGAGGTCATCAATTGTAAATTGTAAAAACTAAATATTATACTAGAAAAAATAGGACTCGCACCAGATCATGTTCTCGGACGACGGGAATCGAACCCGCGATCTTTGGATAACCGGTCAAATGCTCTGACCGCTGAGCTACCGAGTCACTAGTGAGAACGTCGAATTTCTTCTAGTATATCAACTCTTACGCTGCAAGCCAGCGCCATCTCACCAATGTAGAAGGAATCAACCTCGATATTCAACTGAACATCTTTCCAGATATTTTTAAACAGTTGACTAAGATGAGAAAGCTATATAACTATTTGAAATTTTGAGATTTAAGCATTCACAATGCTATTTTTATATAATACTAAATTGTAAGTAAGTATTTTAAAGGTCCTCACTCACTCGCTACCACTCTTTAACTTTAGCCAGATTTAAGTAAACCTATAAACGTAGACCACAATAAATCTAGATCGGTAGCGTTATAAAATGGCTGAACCAATTTATGGGTGTGTTATGGTGCTAGTTATTTATATGCCTGTCATATAAGTGTACTAACGAAGATCTGTCCGTCAGACCAGTAGGAAGTGCTTAGGGGAATAAATCATAATAAACGGAGCACTTATTTAGAACTTTAATGTTGTTACTTCGGCATCTCAAGTGAAGACATTTACTAAAGACTTATAAAACGAATTTCCTCATCTTCTAAAATGTAAAAAAATATTAGAAATAAAACACTTTTTACGGATTACAGCGCGTATTTATTTATTTATTCAGGTGTTATTTCCGAGCGGGTAATTTCAAATAAATATGAGCAGCCTTTTTGCTTTAGTCCTCCCGTGACCACGGCCCCCGGAATGGTGTCGAAACGTCGGAATTCAAAAAACAAATAAATCAAAATAAAATAATTCTTAAATAACACCTGAATTAACAATATACGCGCTGTAATCCGTAAAAAGTGTTTCATTTCTAAAGCTCATCTGATTAAAAGTGGCTTGATAGAATCGATCAATGCTTAAGCATTGACTAAGTTGCTCCAAGTAGCGGCATAAAGTAACTAACAATACGTTTATTACATTGTGGTCTTGTTCATTTAATTATTTTATCATAAGTATAAGTTAACTATAAATACTTGTCACAATAACCAACCGTATGTTTCCACCGAGTGAAATTTTGAAATCACTCATTATTTCGTTATAGATTCGTGTGTCGGTCGGGATTTATTTATCTTTTGGTGTGCAAGCCCACTGCCCGTCATTAACTGTTATGCTCCCATACAAACGGTTTCAAAAGGCCAATCAATTAAAATTTATCATCCAACCATCCAGTGATACAATATCAGCCTTTGTGCATCAAGAACTCAGTAATTATTGGATTTGATGGTCATTTTCGTTTCGACTACTTTAAAGGTGAAGGTTTTGATTTACTTTTCGGTATTTAAATGGATTTAACTGCAATGGTAATTTTTAGTATTAAAGAATAAAGAAAGAATACATTAGCTGCACGTTGCTTAATCTCTGGGCATCGGTGGCAAAGGGTTCATGTAAGCCGAATTCCCTTACTATTTAGAGATCCCAACCAACCGATCCACTATGCAGATCATCACATTTTTGTAGAACGGCTTACCTTCGCCATAATTTCACGTCTCGCCACTGCTGGGCATAGTCCTCTCGTAGATGGCTTCACTGCGGCCCATATTTTACATAAATACCAAGGAATTTAAAATAATATAAATTTATTTTCACAAAACATGAATGAACTATTTTATTATAAGGCGATGTTCCATTTATAACGGAGATTATCTTAATGTTTTTAATATATCAATCAGTATAAGCTAGCCTATCCCAAAAAAGTAAATCATAGTGTGTAAACCGTATCATTTGATTAAATCACATTAAAGAACGTCAAATTAATATGTCATTCCCTTCACACCCTACGGAAATGACATAAACCTTTCCTGCGCGAAGTTTCAATTCAATTGTAATTCCTTTTGACTTCTTTATACGACTTTTCTAAAGCCATTTGAGTCGAGCGAGCATATCCATCATTCGGATCCGATCTAGCCATGAAAGGATTACGATAGATCGATTCTTAGTTGTTTATTTATCAATTTGACATACTCGCAGTTTGGTATTGCGAATCTGCAATCGATTTGCGTGAGAATCGAATATGGGAATCGCATGAACGATTTATCGCGGAAAGTAAAGGTGTGCTGGTATGGTAATCAGAGTGTGGAACTGTTGGAATGCTGAGGCGACAGGGCCGTAACAACGGTTATTAATTTTGGAACTGATTGGAAATTTTGGTGATTATTTCAATAATTGTTTGTAATAATTATTCACTTATTTGCAAAATATGAAACATACAGGTTGTTATAAACATATTTTCCAGCATTTTCATTGAAATATTTTGACATGTAAATATTTAAATCATTGTATTGTTATTGTCAAAACATTTTAAACGAAATTAAATTATGAAATTGAATAGAAATTTAATTGCTGAAATGTCATTGTTAGAATGTTACTGTAGGAAAAGTCAAAATGTTTGAATAATTTGATGACATGTTGACATATGCGCAAACGCAGAAGTAACTGAAAATATTTTTCAACCGGAAATATTTTTTTCGAATTATGTTTATTCTTTCTTAATTTACTTATTGTTATTTACGTATTCAATATGTACACAATAACAAATAAATATTCAAGGAAATGGCTTTCGAAGCTGTAGTTAACTAACTACAGTTGTGACAGTCGAGTTTTCAGTGCTCTCGCAATTTTATTCTTATAATATGTTTTTTGTACCGTACTGACATTATCTAGTCTTATAAAGCTCGACACGTGCACAGAAGGAGGTAAATAAAAATAGCTGTTAACAAAATCAGTTTATTATAACACCCCATTAAAGTCCATGTGCAGGAAGTAGGCTTTTCCCGTAAAAAGATGTTGCTTAACCTTCTCGCTTGGAGTTAAACATGTTTTATTTTTATTTATTTAATTATTATTATTAATCCTTACATCGCTCTTTCATATGATACCCCATATGCCCTTGTAGCCTCACTTCGAATTTTTAAACCCCGCTTCAGTCCTTGTTGCAAAAAAATATAAATATTTTTAGTTCTCTCTTATTTGCAAAATAGTTGGGCAAACGTCATCTTAAACTATTCCAAGTTTCAAGTTGACAGCATTAGTAGTTCTCGAGATATCCAGCTGTGACAGACAGACTGAGTTGCACCATAAGGGTTTTTTACCATTTTGGTATGGAACCCTAAAAATGAAGTTTTCTGTAACATGTCTATCGACACTAAACGTTGGTTGTACGAGTATGTAGTTAGCACAATGTGGGGCATGTTCGGCGCAGTGTGGGGCCAAGTTTACTGCCATCTTTTATGAGGTTTGCGACTTCTGCTGGGGTGACCACTGTGCGTTTAGACTTGCAGGCATATTTGACCGAAGCGTCTCTGCTTCAGGTTGTCGAGTTATAATGGGTTTATAGCGCCCACCGTGTGTTAGGTACTACTTTTTAATACGATTTCAAGACAATTAAATGATCAACAATATTATTTTATTTTGCTTTTAGCCGCAACGCAATGCACGCATTCTACCGAAGAGATCACTGCTTTAAGTTCCATTTTTGAAATAGACGTCATGTCTTTATCCATAACTATTCTACCAATGAATATTATAATTTTGTAAGCTCGTTAGTAAAAGACAAAAAAAAACATTTTCTGCTATTTTACCCCATCTCAGGTACGCTATAATGTCGGACTTTTTGAGCAAGAGGAGTGAAAAAGTGTTTTTTTGTGGTCTAAGTGTATCAATCGAACATCGCTTTGACAGTGTCGTAAGAACCCATAGCTAAAGTCCCCACTTTACGTAGTCACCTCGTCCACGCATGAATAGTGTACGAACACTTTGTTGTGACTTCCTGGAGCCAACAAGCGGAGGTATGAGGTGGAACCTTCTAGAGATAATCCACATACTTTGTTTATTGGAACTGGCTAACATAGTAAAAAGACCGTAAATAACACATATTTATCTTTTTTGCTAGAAAGACAGGTTTTGTTGGCGATGATCTTTTAGGCTGCTTTTAGAAGGGTACAGTTACTATCATGTGCATACAGTCTTAGAATTGAAATTATTTAATATAATTTAATTCTGGTTACTAACATAGGTTAAGTACAATTGTGACTAACAAATAATGAGTCAAATGTTACTTGAAAATGAAGAATGTATAAATAAATTATTTGTCAAGACAATTTTTTTAAAACAAGTAGTACCTACTACCTCTAGATAACCCCAATGTTGTTTTTAATACTACTAACCAATAATGTAGATTATTGGAAATACCATAAATCAAAGAAACGAAAATAAAAAATGAAGATGATGTAATGTAATCCTCAGTGGTGAGGATTCCGGGTGTAGTGCGCTTACACTTTCAGCCTTATCGTCACTTAACATGAGGTGAGGTTAGGTTAGGTTAGGTTAAAAAACATCTTACATTATTGGTTTGTAGTATCAAAAACAACATTGGGGTTATCTAGGTATGTGTACTAGGTTCTCGAAAGTAAAAAAGAGCTACATACATTAAAATATACATGTATATGTTAAGCACAAACATGTATATCCCTTAAAATATATATAAAAATATAATATCACTATTTTAAAAAACACAAAACATGCAAAAACCAAATAACACACACAGCAAAAACAAACAAATTAAACCTAAAGTTATTAAACAAATTAAACTTTAAGAAGCAGGTATCAAAGCGCCTTTTTTATCTTCTTAAAACAAGAACAAACAGTGAAAAAAAATACCAAATGAAAAGCGAAACTAATATTTTTGATAAAAAAAATATTGACATACTAATAGTAAGGAGTGGTGCACTTAAGTATTTATCAAACAAATTGATGCATTAAAATATTTTTATTATTACATTAAACAAATAATAATAATAATAACTGAAAACTTAAATATCAATAGTCAAATTGCAAAAGCTGCACCTAAAAAAGTGAAGTGAAATGTATTTTAAAATTTTGAGATTTTAGCATTCACAATGCTATTTTTATATAATACCAAATAATATAGTAGAAAAAATATATATCCCGAAAAGATATAATATCCGGTCCAATGCTCTGACCGCTGAGCTACCTGTCAGTAAGTCAGAGTGACTCGGTAGCTCAGCGGTTGGAGCATTGGACCGGATATCCAGAGGTTGCGGGTTCGATTCCCGTCCGAGAACATGGTCTGGTGCGAATCGTATTTTTTCTAGTTTATTATTTGGTATTATATGAAATGTAATTATTTGCACCAAGAATGCACATGCACACAAAATTAAGTAAAAACTTAAACAGTATTAATAATAAAACAGTAAACAATAAATAAAAAATATAGACGAAAACTGCCATTTTGTGCCGTAGCAAAAACACGCACAAAACATCAATACTTGTGTCTGCAATTACGGAGAAGTCTCTATAATACGTAGTTTTTGCTTTATTAAGCGATGTTTTAATTTTTGTTGTTTGAGGAACACGAAATCGGTCGACCGCGGCTAATCTGAACTAGTGCAATGTCATCCGTCACGCTCGGGAACGGGTACACTCGACGTGGAAACTGTTAAGTTTTGTTAAAATTATAACTCGAACATTGAGAGTGGCAAAACTTGTTAGCTATTCCGAAAGAATAATAATTTACCTATGTTATAATCATAAAAAATATGTGTTTAGTCTAAATATTTATATAATTAACATTTAAATGTATAATAAAAAATGACAAGACGTTTAAAAGGCTTTTAGTATTTTTTTCTATTAATATTCCCACTATTCGCACACGTGCCTTGCTTCGTGCAAAGTAATAGGTACTGCCATATTAACCATAATAAATTTTATTTAAAGTTGAACAATATTCCAAATCAGGTTTATCAATAAAGCAATATTTATTATACTTTGAGAGATTTTGTTGGTGAGTGCTCCAGAAGGCCAGACTATGCGTGTAATTTGTAATCGAAAATTGTAAATAAGAAGAAATTATTCTCAGTGCTCGAGCATGATCTTTGGCTATGGCTTTTTGTAAATGATCAAATTATTATCATTCACTTTAAGTAATACCTATCGTGTTTATTAAAATACAATTTTCGTTTCACCTGTACCGTTTGAATGAGACTAAGACTACCTAACATCTGATAAGATCACTGGAAGATAGAGCGTGCAGCCACAAGGTCGAACGAGTCTTTAGCGCGTCTGTGTCATTACCTGCACTTGTTTATTCATCACCTAAGAGCGGTTTTTTTATATTATTTACTATATTTTGTGTGGACCATTGACGACGTGCGCGGTCGCGGGAAGCCGGTGGATGCGCAGGACTGATCGTTGTGGTGATCCTTGGGGGAAGCCTATACTCAACAGTGGGTGTCGTGTGACTGATCATGATTGATGATAAGGTGATGATGAAGATGACTAATTTTTAGGATTGTATTTACTAGTAATTAATAGCATTCGGTCTCTGTTCCGGGAAGTCCGCATAATATCTGTAATGCGTTTTTGCCGTGTAAATACAACCGAACGCGTACGTATATATAGTACACACGGCGGCACTTCAGACTATACTTGACCTTGAGACCGCCTTTATGCCCTACGTAATAAAAGCTGTTTTCGCAGTTTAACTGTATAACCTGACGTGCTGTCGTGTGTACGTTAAATAAATGGTTTGACAAAATTTTGTTTCCAAGGACGAAATTTTCAATAAATCGAGTTTTCATCAATAGTCAATAGTCAAAATTTCTTTATTCAAATAATCTTAATAATTAAGCAATTTTGAACCGTCATTATTTTCCTAACACCCGTTCCAGTCGATCGATTCAAAAATACCACTGAGTAACTACCTTCTGCCTGTGACTTCGTCTGCATTCCCTCTTTGGTGGGAGTTTCTGCATTAAAATAAAGTCTATGACATTCAGGGATAATATAAAATTTCAACGAAGCAAGAATTTTTTAACTGTATTCGTCTGTTTCGTTCGTAGTTAAAAGCAAAAGTATCATACTTCTTTCGCTACCCACAGTACATCCGAGTACACAGAAGTTCGTTAAACAATATACTTAATCTGCATTAAGATAAAGTCTTTTCTAGTACAAGGTCTAGGCCAGACTAAATAGGTCACAGATAAATCTAATGTGAACTGTTTGTTCAACGGACGTGGGAGCTGTTCGCACAATGAAAAAAACGCAAGCTCATTTATTTCGTTAATTACTTTAATTATATAACTTAGTGCCTCATAATATATTTACCGGTGTTATTCTGATATAGTTTCGCTGCTAAAAGTCGTGAATCATGATGTCTTAGTGGTTAACGACTTGGTTGCGGGTTCGAATTCTATGGATTGAGGTATATATTAGTGTTATGATGACTAAGATAGCAAGTTGAAAGTTTTTTATTTGTTTCAACGTTAATTTAAAGGTGTGAAATAAATTGTAAAAGTACTTGCTTTGGCCTAAGTTTGGCCTAACAATGGTACAGTTCAAACGAATATACACTGGGTCGCAAAGAATATGTTATTTTCATACAAATATCAAGAAACATGCTCACTTCAGAGTCTTATTAAAAAAAGAGGATCTCTGCAATGATTAATAAGTTGAGATGCTCAACTTATCAATAAGCATTTTAAACCTACTGCAAAATCCTTTAATTTTCTCGAACATACAATAAAATAATCATGATTTCAATTCCATTATAGAATAAGGTTATTGTATGGAACCTAATAGAGGTTTATGTTTATTAATTTTTGAGGAAATCGCACGAGAGAATCTTTTTTGACATGCTTAATCGACACTTAACATCTAAATCAATCATCCATCGACATATAAATAATAACAGATATTATTGTCTACTTTCTTATCGATAAAACTGTGAAGTGAGCATGTTTCTTGATATTTGTATGAAAATAATATGGTGACCAGTGGTCCTACCATGAGTTAACGCAAACTATTTACGTTACCGTACACTATCGTTTTCTCTCTTTCACTCGCATTGACTGTGAGCAGTATATCCGATAGTTTACAGTAGCGTAAACAGTTTGCATCAACTCATGGTAGGGCCACAGTTTTCTTTGCGGCCCAGTGTAGTTTGCTACTTGGAATTCCAAATAACAATTGTTATTGCTCTGATGTTTATAAATTACAGTTCAGTATTTTTTTGTATGATCTGTGCTTTGTTTGTCCGGATTTTTATTCATTTTAAATTAAAAAATAATAAAACTTACAGTCTCAATAGTTTTAGCGTCGAATTGATTTAATATGGCATCTAACTAAATCATTTCAAATGTCAGGTAACCTTTAATATCAAGTCCGTAGATTGAATTAATTTTTTGATGTCCAAAAACGTTTAAGCAAATTATATGTTAGATTGACAAATCACTCTCATAAATTCGAATGTTTGATCTAATAATAATGTCTTATTTTTTTAAGATATTCAAAAATAATTGATTGAAATGATTATTGCAGATTTCTGCCCCCTGATTATGTAACTTTGTTGCAATCAACTCTGACGGAAATCGCAGTTAGTTACTTAGAAGAACTAATGTTAAGACTATCTTACTTAAAGCAGCAATGTAACTGCGGTTTCAATCGATTTCAATCGAGAATTGTTAGCAACAGAGTTACGTAATCAGTTCCCTGTTCATATTGAAATCTTCAAAAAAGTAAACATTCTTATCTTTGACTCGATTACATAAATAAATAAATAAGAATATAAATATTATCTACATATTATCTAATTAATTTATGTCCTGGAACAAATACTTTATGTTTTTCACACAAATATTTGCCCGAACTAGGATTGACCAGGGTCCTACGTCGCTGTAGGCAATATCATCAAGTTAATGTAATCCTATAGCTTTTCATTCTTTTATATACATTATTAAACTATGTGATGTCCCGAGCTTCCACTAACGCCGCCAATCAAGAAAAAAACATTACAATGAAATAACTATGTTCAACAAAATTTTATTCATGATTGGCGGCGCTAGTAGACGCACGATGTACCCCTAAATTATTTTCATAAATCAAAGCGAACATTCATCTCTAAATACAAAATGTCAGCTGTCACAAGGTGTATATGACACAACATCAAATATCGTTTCTCGATTAATCTCATTACCATCACGTGGTAACGTATTCAGCAAGATTGTATGTTAATAGTCTAGATCAAATTATACAGTCGCCAAGGTTGGTAGACAAAGGGAAGGAACATTGTTACATGGTTACAATCGTGAGAAGTTCTCTGGATGTGACATAATGTGCAGTAATAACATAACTGAACTGAACACAGTATACTAACTTCCAACCTTCCAACATCAAATGATGTTGGTAAAAGTTATAAAAAAAATGGGTATTAAAGCATTTTATTGACGAAATAGAAGTTAATTTCTTGAAATATTTTAGTTTTAATTTACAAGTAATATTTTTTTGGTTAATTCTTTTTTGTCGCTTTGTTTAGACTGAGAATAATGTAAAATAACAAGTGCTACTGAGAAATAATTCCAAATCACTTTTATATGACATTTTATGCATATATCAGTCAGTTAGATCGAAGAGGTAAAATAATATTATTTAATTTTTAAAGTTTCTGTGCGAATCACGTTAGTGAATTTATTTTTCTCACTAAACTCGAGCGTTGTAGAGTTAAATTAATATTTTGATTATGCCTCCTATTACATTCGTATTATATTAATTTAGAAACCACTAGAAGAAGATAAATATGTCTCTAAAAAGGTTTTTTTTAACTCTAGGTTCTATTTACATTTGGAATAAAACTAATTGATGCGTGATGCCGGAAATACAAAAGATTTATATTTGAATAAGTATGTAGCATACTGACTCGTTGTTTACGATGTGGTGGCAATATAATTAGATGTGACTTCGATTTAGTGCGAGGCCTCATTTTGAGGTCATGTACGAATGTCACATTTCGCAATAATGTAATAAGGTTAATTTTTGTATTGAGATGCTTTGCTTTGTTTGTTCAAGAAAGAATCTTTGAACTTGCCATTGTGTGGCGCTCGTAGTAGCAATTGCATTATCAAATTTTATGACTTCTTTTGTTGGACAGGTCTTTTGTGTTGCTATTAGCAGTTAATTAAGCATGTTTGTTTTGTCTAAATATAGGTTTAGGTATGAGACCTTGGTGGGCTGAGATTTTTTGGATGTGGTAGATAATAAATATCTGAACTTACTTAGCTAAGATTTTTTATAAACTATTGTTAAGAGAAGACCTTATAAATAAGTAAACATTATAGATTATCACATTCAAAAGTACGAGATTACATACTACAATATCTCATATTTTATTCCTTATTGAAATTTCATTCACCATGCCCGTGCCACGAAAGTATTTCTAAAAGAGCACTCTGTCTATTTCACTAAATTGCTTAATAATTAAGCAATTTGATTAAGTTGTTTCCAATACGTTCACAGCTTGATACACTCGTGTCAGTATTTCTCTCAATTTTCTTCAGCATCTAAACAAAATGTCGTCACGCTCTCACGCACTAAATCCACAAACAATTATCTTCATCTGTTACTGACACCGCAATTATACGGAATTAATACAAAAATTGTTTTCGTGGGCGTTATGGTTCAATACTGTGTCCATTGTACAGTTTGAACTTACGATATTGATGGCTGGCTGAGTCAATCTAGCAGTTTGTAATCTTTCAATTCAACTTGCGTCAGACGCAAGCAATATTTCCTCTAAGCTGTGCGCTTTCCTTTTGATTTTTTCAAATCCGTACTTCTTTTTTCAAATCCGCCTTTCAACTTTCTGCCATATACAATTGTCGTTTTATTGAGAAGATAGGGCATGCGCTGTTCATGCAATGAGGCATGCTTCTGCTGAAAGCGGAAGAGGAACGGGAAAGCGATTGTGTCGAGACACCATTAAAGTGAGAATTTAGGAGCGATTAGGCAGCATGCTACAAGTCACGGTTTAGAATCACATAAATAAATAAATACAAATATTAGACAAAATCACATACATTGCTCCGATTCTAAAGTAAGTAGCTAAACTACTTGTATTATGGAAATCAGAGACAACGGTGGCACTACAAAAACCCAGACCTGAGTCAATATAGAAAAGTTATTTTTTTTACATTGACCCATCTGGGGACCGAACCCGGGACCTCAAGAGATGGTGACACCTTGAAAACCAGCGTTGAAACCACTTGACCATGGTGGTCTTGTCATCTAAGACTTGTGTAATAAGTTACTTAATTATTGGTATGGAGTCTAAGCCACGTCCATGTACACAGTATACCAAACAATTGGTAAAGACACGTTACAAAGATTCTATTCTAAAATCGCTTTGTTTTTGGAAGAAAAAATATTACTTGAGCAATAAAATGCAAACAACAAATATAATTTTGATGGTATCTTTTTGTCACTGTTAGTCAGTTCAGTTTTAACATTTCGATTTTTGCAAATCTCTACTCTAAAGACTACTAAAAACAAACCTTAATAAAACCACAGACTGGACTCAATGACCGTGACAATGTTTTAACGTAAGTTGCCATATTTGACGCCTTATTTCCAAGTAAAAAAACAATGCCATGTTTTAATACAACCTTAAGACGACAATACGACAATAAATTAATATTATATAAAATTAAAAATATCACAAATTAGTATGGTCCAAATATATCGTGATATAATGAAAAAAAATGTTGGCATGTTTTTATACAACTTTGAGACGACAATAAGACAATAAATTAATATTATGTAAAATTAAAAATATCACAAATTAGTATGGTCCAAATATATCGTGATATAATGAAAAAAAATGTTGGCATGTTTTTATACAATTTTGAGACGACAATAAGACAATAAATTAATATTATGTAAAATTAAAAATATCACAAATTAGTATGGTCCAAATATATCGTGAAATAATGGAAAAAAATGTTGCCATGTTTTTACACAACTTTGAGACGACAATAAGACAATAAATTAATATTATGTAAAATTAAAAATATCACAGATTAGTATGGTCCAGGTGGTATAATATCGTGGTATAATGGAAACCAGCACGCACGGTCGCGTGTTCACACCATCCACGGTGCTTGTCCGATTGAGTGCTTCAATTAGTGTTGCCGGTTCGATCCCCGGCCCCCTGCGGCCGCTGCCGTAATCAATGTTTGTTATTCATGAACTGCAGGCTTAAATGTGATGTTTACTATGGTTGCCATTAGTTACCTGATTTGCAACTTATAAGCATGGGTAATTGCTGGTTCTAGTTCAATGGAGTTTGTTTTCCAAATTATCTGTTTACTGACGACCGAAAAAGGGAAGTGGCTTTAGCACATTGGCCTGCGATTGCGGTGGCTAAGCTCTTATCGCTAGGATTGGTCACAGGATGGGTGATCAAAAAACACCTGTCTTAATAGTGAGGACACTAAATTGAAACTAGGTAGGTAGGTACTTTGCTTTAAGAGTGGAACTATATTTTTGAGCGTTACAGGTTTAAACCCATGATTTCTGCGTCAGAAGATGCCTTCATACGATACGAAGGTATAAGGCCAACCTTCAGTTTTTCCCAAGATCAAAACACTGTTTCAAATATTTTTCACCTTTCAGTCAATTATGATGACCTCCGTGCTCGAGTGGCTTTGTACACAGGCTTTCAAGGTGTCGCCATCCCTGAGGTCCTGTTTCGATCCCCGGTTGGGTCAATTTAGAAAACGAACTTTTCTATATTGGCTCAGGTCTGGGTGTTTGTGATACCACCGTTGTCTCCGATTTCCATAACACAAATGCTTTAGCTACTTACTTTGGAATCGGAGCAATGTATGTGATGTAGTCAAATATTTATTTAATTTATTCATAAAATATTATTAGTTTAGGCGGTATTTACACGGGGCGCCTTGGCAGGCGATTTTAGTCAATTATCGCTTTTCATCGACAATCCCTTGTAAAATCGAATCGCCACCTCATTGAAATCAGGTTTACGATTAGATTTAACAAGCGATTGTCGATAAAAAGCGCTAATTTATTAAAAATCGCTTGCCAAGTTGCCTGTCAAGTCTCGTGTAAATACGACATTAGGTTCGATTAAGCTTAAATGTAAAAGTCTTCTTACAACTTTGAAGGTTTTGTTACAAATAGAAACAATATCAATGTGAGTTCTCATAATAATTAACATATTGTACATTTATCCACATGAAAACATGAAAAGTGTCTCCAAAAATCGTGTAAGTATATTTCGTAATAAAAGAAGTGTATATTTCATAAGAATGTAACTTGAGATCTATTTCACTTTATGCTAATAAGCTTGTTTAATATCAATAGTTTATGATCTGTCTATTTTTAAATCGGTCCCAACATTGTGTGGTCTGTGTTATTAACTTTTTGTTTCCGAATATTTTTCAAATATTAATGCTATTGTGTTTTTATGTGTCGTGTAGTGTCAAGTTTTTATGGAATGTGGCGCTATGATTACTACTTGACGTAACTATTCATGTGGTTAATAGTTCAACTTGTAATTTTGAATATTGTTGTAGAAGAATGAGTGTATGAAAAAAAACGCGTACTAAATAAAATAACTATGGACTTGTACATAAGGGTCAACCAGAGAACCACTTTTTGAAGTCAGTTAAAAGCTGCGATGGATGATGCAGTTTCAAATGTACTTAAAGCAAGGCAGTTCACGAAATCTACTCTGTCAGTGTCGCTTCGACAGAAATTTGACGTAATTTTTATTGATTTCTGGAATACTGGATCATGCATTAATTTTTTTTTGTGTTAGATCAATATAAAAGCTATCCTTTTTGCATAAATAAATCATATCACTGTCGTTGAAAATTACGAAATCTGGCGATCGGAAGTCAATTTTTATAAGTTTTATGGTGTTATTCAGGATTTTTTTACAAAGTTACCAAGCCATTTTTCAATGTTCTATTCGGTTTTTGTGTTTTTTGTTTTTTCTTTTTCAGTCTACAGTATTTTTTGTGCAGTAGAATTGTACATCAGTTCTTCACATTGGAAGCTCAAAGAAATCAATCTTTTCATCAGATCATGAACTGGCCTCGCCTTAAGAGCGCGTAGTCTGCACACTAGCGCCACCATTGCAAAAAAAATCATAGTGCTTAAATAAAGACGGAGTTGTGAATTATCTCTCTGTAGTGCACTTTGAAGAAGCTTTTTGGTATTTATTATAGCTTAAACAATATTTTCTAACCTGTCGTTTATTTTTTTTTGCGAAAAGTGGCCACTTTTAGCAATAAAACTTCATTAAACTAAACGGTAGTCTAGAAAATATTGTGTAACTGATAAAAAGTATCACAAAGCTTTCTTCGAGTGCACTACAAAGAGGTTATTCACAATTTCGTCTTTATCTAAGCACTATGATTTTTTTCCAATGGCGGCGCTAGTGTGCAGACTATGCGCTCTTAAATACGTAAAACATGCGTTACAAATCAAGTAGAAGATTTCGTTTATGATACGTATTTATATGCTTTCACCGAAAACTGAACCGAAATAAGTACTTATAAATGAGAAAAACAATACACAAAAAAAACAAAGGATTCATCGATACCGATTCGATGTATCTAATTTGTCTGACTCCCTCCAGCTCACACCATCGATTAATCTGGACCGATTGCTCAAATCTACGCAACACTACTAAAAACATTTATAGCACAAACAAACAACTCTTAAAATTAAGCACTACGATCGCTTTTTCTTTGTTTTTAAGTTTTCTAGTTGTATCTTTATTTTTGTTTTAAGTTAAGGTGTTGTCTCCACGATATTTTTCATATATTTAGGTTTCATTCTGGCCTCTTTGGACATGACTGTTAATGGTTGTAATCAATTAGACCGCACCGTGTCGACTTGTAATTCGACTCTAGATGGTGACATCACCTTTTGTTTTGTAAAGTTTGATCGAATTAATAACGATATGTTTTATCGTTCGATGTGCGTTAAAGTCAGCTAGCAGTTTAAAAAATAAACTATTATATTAGGAATGTCTCAGTCGTTTAATAATTTTAACCTTTCTTAATCAAAAATACATTGTGTAAGCTTCAATAAAAAAAACATAATCAAAAAATCTTTTTGAAGACACGTTCACTTGATTAAATATACAAAGTTAAATATTTCAATAACGAAAATGAAGGTGTCTTATTCCAACCTCTTAGCATAGTTTCTACATAAAGACTTATTCAAATAGTTTTATTATTAGGATTTATTGACGCCCGAAAAAGGAAATTATTCAAGGTAATTTTTGGACCCCTTTTCAAATTTTCCATTTTTGTCCCAAAATTTTCCCTTTAAAAATTGAATTTGTTGACACTGTTTGCGTATCGCACAACAGAACCGCGCATGCCCACGAAAAAGCCCCCCTCCTGCCTCCCAACTTCCCCCTCTCACGCACTGTTTGTGAGGGTCGCTCACCCTCACAGGATTTTCAGGATATTAAAAGTGGCTGCAAACTGTAAATTAAAAAAGAAATCTTTCATAATTTTTGCTCTTCATTTTTTTATTACTTCCTTTACCTCATATTTTATTTGAAAAGGAGTCTTAAAATAATCTTGTATCATTAGGCAGCAATTTCTCGTACCTAGCTTGAAAATTTGGATTGCTTCGATTGATATTCTAGATGATTTTTAATTTTTTTTATTTTTATTTTAGATGATGAAAAGTAAAGTTTCAGATCGATTTCACAATACAGATTATGTTTATTTCTTATTATTATTAGTATTCTTGATTGTTATAATCAGAAATTCATTTTGACAACTTTCAATGTAAGTAGGTACATTAGCAACTTAGATTTGTTAATCTTTCATTTATATATAGAAGCAAAATTTATATTAATACTGTTTATTCAGAAGTCTGTCAACACGGATGTTGTTTGGTTATGAATGGATTTGATGGAACTTTTTAGCACTAAGCTTTCCAATCTCGCACCTATTTTTTTATTGTCATAAAGATATTACACTATTGCTCAAACGGTAAGCATAAAGTTCAAAATTGTGTAGAAATAGTAAACTAATATTTCGTTATGAATGCTCGAGACATTATTTATATATTTGTTAATAAATTTATGGGTTTCTTTATAAAGATGTTTTATTGGTCACAAGGGAATCAAATATACATTTATCGTATTTTTAAATTATTATTTGTGAGATAAGAGGAGATTGTGTCAGTTCGGGCGTGGTTTTAGTCTTAGAAAGTCGTACATTGATATTTGAATTTATTATGTTTGGTTAAATATGAAATATGGCGGACTATTGTTTATCGTATATAAATATGAAGGTGTCAAATTGATAGACGGTTTTACATAAAATTTTGTAGAAACCTTTGTCTAGAAACATTTTTCGCACTATAGAAAATAACGAAATATGTCTATTTAATTAGATCATGTTGAATTACGAAAGGGTTACCTACACAGAAAATAAGGTACCGGTAAACTGGGGTGATTAGCAACTTGCGTGGTGATTAACAACAGCGACATTTTCAATAGAAAAAGTTAAATAATATCAAAATGATCTTATAAGTTTTATTAAAAAAATTTCTTTGAACAAGCCCAAGCGATTCATTTTAAAACTTTGCTATTTTTTATATCGAATATGTCGCTGTTGTTATTCACCACGCAAGTTGCTAATCACCCCAGTTTACGGTACTATGAATCAATTATACGACCTTCTTTACTTTAGGTCCAACTACAAAAGAGTGATAAACGTCATTGCGAAAACAACTGCAGGTCGACAGAAAGCTTGTACGACACCGTTTTTTCGCACAAGCGTTTCTTTCATAGCACATTCGTAGCTCGAGTTTAAGCTATCCTGAAGCTAAAAGAAGTTTAAAGTTAAGTATCACTTACGTATTACCAATCCCCTTCTGATACTCTGATCCACCGGTGGATTGAAGAGGAACAAAATATCCATAGATCCACCGAGGAAGTCTCTTTGGTGGATTTTAGTGGAATGAAAGCTCTCATAATAATACTGAAAAGTGTTAGGTAATGGTCCACGTAATGTCACTGTGGCCTTCTAGATGGTACATCCAGCTCAATTCAAAAAAACTAATTAAATTAGTGAATAAGTTTATTACTTACATACAATATTTTATATAAACCGCTATGAAGTAATTAATCTGAATAAAATATGCCTACAAATCTACCTAGAAAAAAGATCCCATTAAAACTTTCCCATTAATTTATTAAAATTCCTTAAAGTTCCTATTTTCCTATTCCCAATAGTGGAACAATTAGAAGCGGGCGATGTCGCCTGCGTCACGATACTGATCGTGTGATTTACGCGCTTGCGCCGGCGCACACTGATCTTATCTCATGAGCTTTCTCTTGCTAAGCTAATGTGGAACTTATTCGGTCATACAAATGGTCCGTTTTCGGTCAAGTTTGTTGGAAAAGCGTATATTCTCATTACCAAAAGCGTAAGAGCACTTTTCTTGTACTATGTGTGTGTAATTTAAATCTAGACTTGGTTCACACGGTTGGAGGTGATTTCTTTTCGATTTAAGCTATAAAGCTTAGATTAATTTAACACAATGTTCATTTCTGTTATGGTTATGATACAATTTGAATGTGCAAAACAATGCATTAAAAGTTTTGGGTCGCGTTTAGTCGATATCGCGATGTCATTTTCGACATTTGAATGTAGACAAAGCCCTTATCGAGCTTTTGATGTTATTAGGGCTTTACCGAAATTGACTGCGATTGTGACTGCTAAAAGAAAATTATGGTTTCGAGTACTTTTACAACTTGTGCTTAACGTTTATTTTTCCTAATGTCTCAGTGTTTAAAGCATAAGCCGTTATAATAATCATTATCCATTTATCGTCACAAAGAAGACAATTCAAATAATGGAAAATTACAATTAAAAAAGTCAATTGCCCGTTGACCGGCCACTGCCACCAGCATTTTAATGCAACAATCAATCAAGAATCATGTAAACACAAGTCCCATTGTATACTTGACGTTAATTTTAATTCGTTTTATTGCTTGTCCTACCGTATTAGTGATGTGACTAATCCAAAACCAAACTCCGTATATTCTTATCAACAACGATCAAAACCATTCGTTCCAACTTCAAGGAATTTTCGCACTTATTCCCACAATCTTAAGAGTTAGTGAAGTTGGTTATAAAAGTGGTATTAAATAAGAGGTGTTAAAATTCAACGCATACTTTCGATTTTGTCGTAAATCCTTTGTGAGCGGGGTGATTGGCTTCACCCGTAATTCTACAACCAAGCAATGTCATTTAAGTGACATTTGTAAAACGTAAGCCACTTTGTTGTGGGAGCACATAAACTGCGGATCGTCGCAGTTTTTTATTATTTAATTTAAATCAGCTCATTTAATCTTTCGCCGTGCCGAGCCACAATTTTTTTCGTAGATCATGTTGAAAAATAGGTTTAATCTCACAAAGAGTGAAGAATGTTTCAGCATTAGGCGCATGTCTGTAAAAAAAGTACAGATATTTGAGACAATTAACAACTCAAAAAGAAAAGTGATTTACTTTCTTTTCGACTGTTAATTTTACTGATGTACGTTGTTTGAAGCCTTTCCAAGATGTGTCTTTTTAATACAGATTAAATTAAAATAAATCATGGAATCATGGTTTCCTTACCTTTTGATAATATTGATTAAACGATTCTATTGCAAAATAGTGTCAAAGACCTCACGTTAGGGAGTAAACGCGATCTATAGTAAACACGGCGTAACCTTCACGCATTAGACTATGGGGTTCGTCATCACCTCCTTTCTTTGCCGAGGTCACCAGACAATGGCTGCGATCTGCCCATCCTGGCCTTTTAGTATTTAAAACTTATTGGCGCTACTTCTCTAAACTAATCCTTAATCAAAAACAGATTCAAGTTTCAAAGGAATAAGTCCGCTTATCCTTTGGTTGTTAATGTCAGTTGTGGCGTTTAACGGTAAGGAAGACATTCAAATGTGGAATTTGGAGGCCGCATTGTTCGTCGAATCACCAACAATATTGGATTTGTTCCAAAGCGCGGGCAACAATGCATCTTTGTTGGTGGCAAGGCTGCGTCTTCGCCTTGGTTTGCTTCCGATTGGATTAGAACCTTCGATGGTGACGTGAAATTGGGGCTTCCGTTTGGGGATTATCGATTAGTGGGTCGCTAGTTCAAGTTTATAGTGTTGAAGCCGTGGTATTGCTAAAGTCGTTTGTAGTTCGTGGTCATGGACGTTAAATTCGCTAGGAACTTCGCACCATGATCGATTTGCCGCATTAATTTGAATTGTCAATAGTTTGGGGTGGTTTGTAATAAGTCAAGATTTGAGAAGATGATTACATCTTCTTAAATCTTGGCTTCGGAATGACATCGATTTATTTGTCAACCACCTCCATTCCACTTTGCTTCTCTTTGCGTAAATATTTATGTATGAAAGGTTGTCACTGTTAGAGTTAATGCCATGCCAGGTAAAACCATTGGAAAAGCATAATTTAAACTCCGTTAACATCTCTCTCATCTACGTAGTTCTAACATACTTTAGTTATAACATAATTAAAACAAAATATCAGTTTTTTTATTAGTTTTAGTTTCTGAAATATAAATTTAAATGTTATTTCCTTATTAAAATTTAGTTGAAATGCCACTAAATGTTATCCCATGATAACAAGACTAAAATTTTACCTGAAAAAAAATAATTACATAATTTTTATATTTTCCAAAAATACTATCATAATCATACATATTCATAGACATTAGATTCACTATCGAAATTTTAATTCTAATATTTATTAATATTGGTAATAATAATATAATAAATAAACATTGATTAATAAATATTCATTGTTACTAATTATATAGTTATTAAAAAAAAATGCTGGGTCTTAGCAAGAGAGTTCATTGTATCTTGAACTAGTAGTAATTTAGCGATTTTATCGATAAAAAATTGCTCATCGACAGTTCGATGTCGATTTGAGACACGCCCATACTTAACTAGTTTAAGTTAAAATTCATGTTTTCCATATAATTAATTTTACAAGGTTGTTTTTGTACTGTAGAACTATAAATAATCTTAGTGGTATTTCATATTTTATTAGGTTGTCCGTCTGTCAGGTTATTAATATCCTTCTGCTTAGCATGGAGGTTTCAAATTGAATTTAAAATAATAAATAATATCAAAGCAAATTTTGTCGATTCAATCAAAAGCTCGACCGTTTATCTGACATATTATTTGAATTGTATAAATCAACACCCTTGCATATAAATATTATATACCAATTTCTTTTTAAACTTCTCAAACTACCCCCCCTTCATTTATTTACTAAATTCTATGTTTAAATACACTTAATGCATGTAAGCATACTTAGCGAGCTTATATTTTTATACATAACTTACACGACCAACCTCAAAATAAAACTCCAACACAGCTAAAAATTTCCCCAAACGCGAATTTTTTTGTTCCCCAAAATGATACGTTTTGAATGAGGAGAAGATCTTATTTTCTCCCCAATATTTTTTTCCCCAAAATGGGGAAAAAACTCCAATCTGGCAGCTACACAAAATATAAGCTACAGCCTAGATAGAGAGGACCTGGTTACTCAAAATGTAGCCCAATATCATTTCTCTAGGGTTTTTTCATACATACATACATACATATACTCACGCCTGTTTCCCATGGGGGTAGGCAGAGACTATGGATCGCCACCTGCTACGATCCTTGCACACTTCTTTCGCTTCATTTACATCCATCAGCCTTTTCATACATGCCCGGCGGTTTTTCTCACTGCGTACACCAGCCTTTTTTATTAAAACCTCTAACTGGTCCGCGTAGGTTTTTCTGGGACGCCCTTGCGCATTCGTTCCCTCCACATTCGCACAATATATCTCTTTCGTTATTCGACTTTCATTCATCCTCTCTAAGTGACCAAACCACCGAAGCATTCCTTTCTCAATTCTTGTCACTATATCATCTTTCAGACCACACCTTTCACGAATTACGTCATTCCTCATTCTATCACTTAATTTTACTCCACATATTTTCCTCAACGATCGCATTTCTACAGCATTTATTCTGCTTTCATTCTTCTTCTGCCATACCCAAGACTCACTTCCATACATCAGTGTCGGCACCAGCACTCCGTTATGAATAGCCATTCGCGCCTTTTCAGATACGATTTGGCTATTCATAACGCAGTGTATAGCGCCATTCAAAGTATTACCTTTCATCACTCGTCTTTCTATGTCTTCGTCACATTTTCCATCCCTTGTGAACATACTTCCCAAATATACAAACTCACGCACTTGTTCAGCTTTCTCGCTGCCTATCATTACCGTACAGTCAGTCATTTCTTCATCTCTTTCAAACACCATCACTTTCGTCTTAGATACATTCACTTTCATCCCTTTTCTCATAAAATCATCATTCATAACGGACATTTTTCATCTGGTATTCATTCAATGAAAAAGGCACCTGCCCAGACCACGGTATTTGACCGATTCCAAAATTTATTTTTCCAAACAGTTGCTTGCTTGTTTCCAAATCTGCTTGCTTGCTGGATTTTTTTTTATTTTTTTCGATTTCGGCTTTCGTTTTCAGTATAATCTACTTTTTGTCAGAAAAAACAAAATTTAGACGTTATTTCTACCATTTTCGATTTACGGACAAAAAAGTTACGGACTGATTTTTTAAAATTTACTACTATATGATGCCCCGCAAGCCTTTGCATCTTTTGACACTACTGTCTTTGGTTTATCTTTATAACTTTCTGAAATATAGCTAAATTGCTGAATTAAACAAAACACCCCCACGAAAAAGATCTGATAAACATTTTCAATGTTAAAACAACACCACTAATTTGTCACCACAAAAAATATCTTGGCAGGCCCATACTTCCGTTGGGATCGATAAAAAATTAGCTACCGATTAATAAACGGTTAAACGGGTGTATCGGTGCATCGCCCGGTAGCGGGTATCGCTGACATCGCGTATATTTAGTGGCCGACCACGGGTTAACTTAGCTGAACTTGATATAGCATAAAGGGGTTATCGTTAACTTTAAATTAGAGTGATTTTTTTTTAATTTGAGATTCTATCATTTACAATGCAATTTTTATACAATAATAAATAATATACTAGAAAAAAATGGATTCGCACCAGATCATATTCTCAGGCGGGAATCAATCCCACGACCTTTGGAAATCCGGTCCAATGCTCTTCCAAATCTGACTGTAAAGTGACTCGGTAGCTCAGTTGGAAGAGCATTGGACTGGACTCCCAAAGGTCGCGGGTTCGATTCCTGCCTGAGAATAAGATCTGGTGCGAGTCGAATTTTTTCTAGTATTTTTTTATTATTTAACTACCATGAACGCTATTGAAACAAGAGTTTATGTATAAAAGTTTGAACATTAAGCTAACTTTTTTAAGCAACATAACTTAAGCGAAAAAATTAAGTTACAACGGATAAAGTGGTCATTTTCGCTAACAAAAAAGGAGTTACTCTCAAAGTACTTTTTAATGCTAAGAAAACAAAATAAATAGACTTTAATGATGCTGATAGTTGACGTCTATGGTCATAATTTGATGTAATATCCAAACAGTTGCTTGCTTGTTTCCAAATCTGCTTGCTTGCTGGATTTTTTTTTATTTTTTTCGATTTCGGCTTTCGTTTTCAGTATAATCTACTTTTTGTCAGAAAAAACAAAATTTAGACGTTATTTCTACCATTTTCGATTTACGGACAAAAAAGTTACGGACTGATTTTTTAAAATTTACTACTATATGATGCCCCGCAAGCCTTTGCATCTTTTGACACTACTGTCTTTGGTTTATCTTTATAACTTTCTGAAATATAGCTAAATTGCTGAATTAAACAAAACACCCCCACGAAAAAGATCTGATAAACATTTTTAATGTTAAAACAACACCACTAATTTGTCACCACAAAAAATATCTTGGCAGGCCCATACGTCCGTTGGGATCGATAAAAAATTAGCTACCGATTAATAAACGTTACTTTGAGAGTAACTCCTTTTTCGCTAACAAAAAAGGAGTTACTCTCAAAGTACTTTTTAATGCTAAGAAAACAAAATAAATAGACTTTAATGATGCTGATAGTTGACGTCTATGGTCATAATTTGATGTAATATCCAGCAACTGATAAATATTTTAAATCACAGAAGTTATGAGGTTCTCTGTGTGTGAGAAAAAAACGCCAATTTCATAGGTGAGGACCTAATATTTAGTATTATAGTGATAAGATTTACAAATACTAAATAATATACTAGAAAAATTACGACTCGCACCAGATCATGTTCGCGGACGGGAATCGAACCAATCCAATCGATATCCAAAGGCCGCGGGTTCGATTCCCGTCCGAGAACATGATCTGGTGCGAGTCGTAATTTTTATAGTATATTATTTAGTATTATATAAAAATAGCATTGCGAATGCTAAAATCTCAAAATTTAAAGATTTACAAAACTTTACAAATGTCATAAACTTTACAAAAAAATACCAATATCAACTCGTATTTTAAACATGCAATAAATTTTGTAAGTAATTATTAAATTACATAATATTTTTGTTCTTCCTTATAAAACAAATATTTAAAAACTTATGAAATAGCAAGATCGAAAAAGTGGATTCCATTCCAAGTGAAAAAAAGCAAATAAAAATGCATCAAAAACCCTTGCCTAATCGAACTATGACCTTGCAGATATTTAAACTTGGAACGTGGTGGTTTATGGCTAATTCTTGTTTTGCGCCACAAAAATGCTGAGATATACGATATCGGCGCGCGCCTGCGCCTCGCGGTATTTGCTCCGTGCTATATGGCTGCTAGTAGGGTCACCAAAACAGTTTGATGATAGATAGAATATTTTATGAGTAACTATAGAGTAAATTTCCTGTAAAAGTTTGGGCTGAGAAAAATAATATCAATAAAAGTTTTTTTTCAAGGAACTTTTTATCTTTTTATTTTATTTGACATGATAATATAGAATGAAGATTAAAAAAATAAAAGAGAATGAAGAATCACTATTTAATATAATATACATACATTTACACGGTTAACGGCATTACCACTTTGGACTATTTTTGCCGTGAGTCTTTATTCTTCTAATTCCGTGTTTTCTTTGCTCGAACAAGAAACGAACTCGCGTCTTTTGTTATCCCGGCAATTGGTCTAATCATCCAGCTACCAAGACACGAGAAGACTGAATTTAGAGTAAACAAATAACAATCAAGCGAAATAAAGTCTTTGGTTAGATCATTGAGATTTATTACTATGTTAGCAGAGGCTAAGAATAAATAACATTGTATTCAGAGAAGGGCAGTTTATTGTGACATTGAGACAAGAGTCATTGAACAGTAAAGTTAAATACACTTCAACCGCCGAAACATAACCGTCGTCCTCTTCCATTAAAAGAGTCTCATATGCCGACCCTACCCGCGAAATATGGCGGGCGATGATCGGATACGCGCCGCTCGTAACTTCGATCGGATACGCGGATATCGATCTGGCGGTATGCGTCGCGTCGCCGCAATATTTACGCCGGCGATTTGGCGCGATTAGTCGCCGTAACGCGACACTTTCGCGCGCAGGAGCGTTATTGTTTTGTTTTCAGCTTTATTGTTTTATTTGATATGATTTATATTTAAAAGTGTTAAAAGTGGAAATCTTTAAAGCATTAAAATTCAATTTATTGAAATTTTTATTGAATAGTATGATATGCCAAGTACTAAGACTAAGTGACTTCATACTTTTATTTGTTGGAGATTTGGAGTGTGGAAATGTTGCTGTCGTAATTTTTCTACTAAATTATTTTTCCTTGGACTTAAGTAGGTACTTGGTACTAGATAAGTATTTATGTACAGTTTTTTTTTCAGAAAGCTTACCACCAAATGTTCAGTTGTCTTTTAGTTCATGTTCGTTTTCATGTTAAAGCGTTACTAAATAGATAAATAAATATTTGACAACATCACATACATTGCTCCGATGCAAAGTAAGTAGCTAAAGCACTTGTGTTATGGAAATCGGAGACAACGGTGGTATCACAAACACCCAGACCTGAGCCAATATAGAAAAGTTCGTTTTCTAAATTGACCCAACTGGGGATTGAACCCGGGACCTCAGAGATGGCGACACCTTGGAAATCGATGTACAAAGTCACTCGAAAAAAATTACTGTTGTGACTTTATCTAATATTTTTTATATTCATTAAAATTTGACCCCCAAAATAAGGAGTAACTAACTCCTTATTTTGGGACTCAAAGTTTGTGAGTTGCTTTGCTTATTATTTAAAAGTACAAAAAGTAACTGTGCTTCGGTAAATATGTAAGTCGATAAACTTACGTCGTTAAGTGGCCTATATTTATAGTGGCACAGCTTTTGACAGGTTATCTAGTGGACCGATATAACGGCCGTAAATAGCGCGGTTTACGCGCCTCGCAGCCCGGGTGGTCGCGTTTTGTTCTAACGACGGCGGTATGCGGTATAGGAACAGAAGATTAAATACGAAGCTTGCTAAACTCAAAGTCTAATAATTTATTTCAATGTAAACCTTTACAGGCGCTTATTGATGTCTAAATAACAGTATGTTTACTAGTAACTTAGAGATTTTTTTTTTAAGATTCCAACGTAAGTAGCTAAAGCACTTGTGTTATGGAAATCAGAGACAAAGGTGGTATCACAAACACCCAGACCTGAGACAATATAGAAAAGTTGATTTTCTACATTGACCCAGCTGGGGATCGAACTCGGGACCTCAAGAGATGGTGACGCCTTGAATACCGGCGTGCAAACCACTCCAACACGGAGGTCGTCAATTACTTTAATTAATTTAATACTTCTATGTATCCAAAAATATTATCAGATTTTTCATCATCTTATTGTCTATCTATGTGATGTTGTCAAATATTTGTTTTTTTATTTCAAATTGCTGAAACAGCAATGACAATCAGCTATATAGTATTCAAGTTTTCAGTAACTGGAAAACTGATACGGTGATTACCAGACGGCCTTACGAGAAAATAATTTAAAACACTGTTCAACAAGTGTTTAACTTAGACACTGTTTAAATGTGATGCATGTCACTTTTTTGACAATATTGTTTGAAAGATTCGGCATCACATTTAAACAGTGTTTTAATATCTTTTGGTAAGGCCGCTATTGTTTAGTTTAGTATATAGGTATGCTGTTGCATAAGTCGTTCGTATCGACGTGTCATACCTAGCGTTTATAATTCTGCGATACCGCATTGTTTAGTGGCGTTCGCTAAGTGCAAGCGTTAATCAAGACAGGTGCTTTAAACAGGCCACAATGGGGAAGCTAATTTTGTTACGTGAAAAGTATTTAGAGCTTATTTTTTGTTTTATGTCAAATCCGGCAGCACTACAAAAAAAAGTTTATCTTACGACAGTTTTGCCATCATGTCACATTAGGATCTATATTCTGCCATCTTTTACCAGCTTTAGTTATTGCTTCAAGCATGAAAATACAAAGAGAATAAGAAAATGAAGACTAAAAATTGTAATGACAATATTTTTTTTAAACTAAACTAAATTACTAAGGGTAAGAGAAAAGTTTTATCTTTTTATCAGATCATCGAAAAATTTCCAAGCCAACCAAAAAATTAAACGGCAATTAAACAGTGGCGCCCTCATTCAAAGAACGAGTCCACGCTACGGCGGCAATAAATTAACCGTCGGCGATCAACGTCACGGAGTCAGTTGAAACCGTCGTGCAGACAATAAAGCTTGATTCATCACGACGCTAATCGTAAATAAACTGGACACTTTTAATACGCACCTATTTTGAACTATTACAGGGGCGTAAAGCTTAAACAATTTCGGCTTGACGTCGTAAAATGTGATAAAAGTAGGGTGAGCACGCTTTTGAAGAATGAGGGAAAAATTGTGTTCAAATCGTGTATCGTTGGAAATAAATATATTTTGTTGTTTTGACGACCTCCGTGGTCGCGAGTGGTTTTGTACACTGGTTTTCAAGGTGTCGTCATCTCTGAGGTCCTGGGTTCGATCCCCGGTTGGGTCAATTTAGAAAACGAAATTTTCTATATTGGCTCAGGTCTGGGTGTTTGTGATACCACCGTTGTCTCCGATTTCCATAACACAAGTGCTTTAGCTACTTACTTTGGAATCGGAGCAATGTATGTGATTTTGTCAAATATTTATTTAAAAATATTTATTATATTTGTTGTTGTTCAGTTGTTCATTGCTCTTACAATTCTCTTTAGCTATTTTTAACGGATATTTTAGGAGAACAAAGATGATTTTATCACGAATACTGTTGTCACTTGACATTTACATTGAAGATAACAAAAACAAACTTTATTCATGCTAGTAAAAAAAGTCGTTAAATAGCACACGCTTCAACAAAACAATGCGCTTTCCAACCTTCAAAGCCTCTAAAAAGCGGTATGCTGACGTAATATAAAGTATAAAAATGCCATGAATGAAACTAACGCAAGAGTTATGTTGTTTGTTTAACAAATTGAAGTAAATTAACAAACATTGGTCGTTTTTTGTTGTAACTAAAATAATAATAAACTAACTCTCTATTAGAAAGACGTAGTCACCCTTCTACTTTTAGCTCGGTCTTCAATCAATATATTGTCCAAGTTGTTCCGTTTGATTCATTGTGAGTCTACATCGATTTGATTCGATCTTAACTGTACTCGGCGATACTTGTGTGTGGTCCCCGCTTTACGACACTTTGTTTGAATCTAAACTGAGACTAGACTCGACGTATTTGTACCAAATCTGGAAAATCGACGGAGCTTTAAAAGTTATGAACACTGTTAAGATTTACGTGGCTTTGTAAGCCTATGTTTTTGTTCAAGAAAGTGTATAAGTACTTCGTTGATAGATATATTATGTTATTTGAAATAATATTTTTACCTCAATTCTTGACAAATCTTTTTTTACTGTTTCTCTAAATTTTAAATGGCCCTTTTGTTTGTGGCAAATTTAACATTATTTGTGCCAAGGCCAACTAGCATCAAGCTTTGTAAATCAATAAACTAAATAAAGCTCAGAAAATCATCTAGATAAATGCCTTTTTAAATTTTGAGATTTAAGCATTCACAATGCTATTTTTATATAATACTAAATAATATACTAGAAAAAATAGGACTCGCACCAGATCATGTTCTCGGACGGGAATCGAACCCGCGATCTTTGGATATCCGGTCCAATGCTCTGACCGCTGAGCTACCGAGTCACTAGTGGGAACGTCGAATTTCTTCTAGTATATCAACTCTTACGCTGCAAGCCAATGCCATCTCACCAATGTAGAAGGAATGATCTGGTGCGAGTCCTATTTTTTCTAGTATATTATTTAGTATTAGATAAATGTCTTTAGAATACTGTTAATCAATTTGCAAAAGACATGTTTTTAAAATTATATCATCATTATCATATCAGGCACGACACCCACTGTTGGGCATAGGCCTTCCCCAAGAATCTCCACGACGATCGGTCCTGCGCTGCTATTGTTCAGAGTTCTGTTGTTCAGAGCCTTTCCGCCCCGACGACGGCCATCGGTTCTTCTCGCTATGTGTTTTTAAAAAGAAAAAGGTAATTTGAGGAAAGATACATCAGAGACGTAAGCAATTTACATTATTGAATGACGCTTAGGGCTATTACTTTAAAAACGAAAACCACTATCTTAGCTAAGTAATAATGCGGATTCACATTCATTAATATGAACTCTCTCCTAATCGTTGTAAGCGTAGAAACGTATAAGGCATACTGATAGCGGCCAAATTGTCGAAACTAATCTATCCATTACCAAATGTCGACCCACGCTTAGGAGACAATGGGGAGATATCGCTAATGTGGATGCGAACACATGAACACATGTCATTGTCAAACAAAGACTCGATTGGTGATGATAGCCTGTCGATGCGGCGATATATTGTTTAAGTTTTGGGTCATGCTCACTTGTTTTGTTAGGAAAAATATTTAGCTACAATACAAGTAAGACTTGAGATTTTGCTTTAGGAATATTCATTCTTGACTTAGAAAATGGAAGAGGAATTTAAAATATTTTTATAGCAATCCTTACATGTAAAGGATACATTGGTGATAATGCCTGTCGATACGGCGATATATTGTTTGAGTTTTGGGTCACGATCACTTGTTTTGTTGGAATAATACTTAGCTTAACAATACAAGACTTAAGATATTGCTCTAGGAATATTTAGGTCTACAAGCTCTTTGAAACTGGCCAATCTTCCTTGGTAAAGCACATTGTGCACACTGTGAAATGAAAAGTGGACTCTGCGCTGTACCTAGTCTATTCTCTTATTTATGACATAAATGGTGTTAAAATGTATTCAGTATTAATTTTATCTATGTCAAAAGCAATCTTTAATGTTTGTGCTTGTTTTTATTCCCAATTTTAATTTCATAAAGGGTTTTCTTATTTCCTTGATAATCTTATAAATGTTGCAACAGGATCAATCTGTGTTTATCCTTGGTCCTAAATTGTCAAAAGAGATGATTTACAATTATTTAATAACATTGAAAAATAAATTACAAACGGCGCTAAAGCTCAAAGATCTATCCGGACAGGGTATGAAATAGATCGATCGATCAGCAAAACTATTGACGATCTAAACGGCTGTCTCGTTGTCGGCTGATCGATCATCGAATCTGTTTATATTGCCGATTCCGATGATCGATTGCGAGCAATCAATGTTTTGGGCGGAAGTGTAGTTATCACAGAATTAGCACATATCGAGGTGTGAATGTTAGGTAACATAGAGACTTTTTTATGGGACGCAAAATGGAATTAAATTTTTTTTGCGATATCATTGAACATTAAAATAATTACTCGGCAGCATGACTAAGATACAGCGGTATTTTAACAATATTTAATAAATTACAAGATTCTTGTGAGCAAAAGTTATACAGCAAAATATAATGGGGGATTCCAAGCTATCACTTTATTGCTTTAGAAAAATATTTCAGTAGTTCTTAAATGCCTTTTACAATTTTTATGTCAGGAGATGGGTATATATTATTTTATGAGTCTCCATTTACATGTCTCAAACCCAAATCGATTTAAGTTGTAGTATGGAAATTGGGAATTGAATTTTAACATCCACAGAGGTTGTAAACCAGCCTCTATTGTTTGTCAACAATCTATTCTCTAATTTATAACAATTACTCTAACATGTAAGTTCTCAAGAGCTATTTTCGTAATAATCGTTACAAGCACTTTTTATCACACTTCATAGGCGTTCGTGAATAAAAGAAAATTATTCAAATTTAAGATAATAGATTCAGCGGCGCCTGCGCAGCATGCGTCAAAATGTTTAATAAAAAAAGATCCACGTCCGTCTGTTTGTGTGAAATTTTAAGTCAAATTGACGAATGCCGTTGCGTGTCACCTCTTTTTTATGAATATTCAATAGTTTAGTTAGCTGAGTTTGTTTGAAGTCAGTGATGTGACAAATATTTGAAGGATGTTTTTGGTGAAAAAGAATCACTTTTTGATATATTTTTATACGTATTAAAATATTGAATTTGTTATAACAGAAAATGTAGATATTGGTATTCATATTTTTTAAATTTTGATGCAAAGACATTATTTTGTTCCATTTAATTCTTATTTATTGTGTAAAGCCATAGTAACAGTTTTATAACAGTTTTAGAATGCTATCATGTTCCTTTTTAGAGTTCCGTACCAAAATGGTAAAAAGGAACCTTTATGGTGCGACTCAGTGTCTGTCTGTCTGTCACAGCTGGATATCTCGAGAGCTACTAATGCTATCAACTTGAAATTTTGAATATTTTTAGATGACGTTTTCCCAACTATTTTGCAAATAAGAGAGGAATAAAAATATTTATATTTTTTTGCAACAGTGACTGAAAGGGGGTCTTAAAAATTTGAAGTGAGGCTACAGGGCATCTGGGGTATCATATGAAAGAGCGCTGCATGCACATTCTCATACATTAATTTTTATTATTTTATGAAGGTTTCGACTTTTGATGAAAAATGTAAAAAAATACCGTTCCTTCTTTATCTCCGAAGTTTGCATAGAGAAAAGTCAAAATTATTTTATGTGAAAGAAGTTTATGTAAATATTACAGGAAAAATAAAATAATGTCTCTAAATAGTAAACTTTTTCAGAATGATGATGGAAAGGACGAAACCCTCGGTGCGCGAGTCCGACTCGCTCTTGACCGTTTTTTTAATTTCGGGATGATGTACGCAAATAAAATAAAATCCTCAATTATAGTGTTTTTTTCAATGCAATAATGAGTCAAATTTCAAAAAGTCTGTAAAAATCGGTGGACAACTGGCGAAGTTACTTACTCCGACAAAACCCAACACTATTTATCCAAATAGAGGAACAATGTGGCAGAGGTGAAAGGCCAAGTTACATATAAGCCTGTTTTAGTACGAGAAATTTGGATTTCTTAAAAACGTTTCCTCCGTTGTGATCTTCAATTTCCACAAAGCGAGGTCACCGACTGCACTGAAATACTAGAGAGCTATCATTTTGGAGTTGGTTCTGTATATATTAAACTATTGTTACCAATTTTGTAAGTATATTTTTTATATAATACCAAATAATATACTAGAAAAAAATACGACTCGCACCAGATCATGTTCTCGGACGGGAACTAGTGACTCGGTAGCTCAACGGTCAGAGCATTGGACCGGATATCCAAAGGTCGCGGGTTCGATTCCCGTCCGAGAACATGATCTGGTGCGAGTCGTATTTTTTCTAGTATATTATTTGGTATTATATAAAATAGCATTGTGAATGCTTAAATCTCAAAATTTAAAACGTATATTTTTTACTGAAATAAAACCCTTTTTTATATTTTAGATCGCATTCAGTGAGACGTACTGTAACCTTTAGATGGGGTTCCATAAATTCACCCTATGAATGAACGACGTCTCATCTCACTATTTTTTATGTACTTTGTCTGTTATTTCATGCACATACTTTCCGAATTATAAGGTTTACTGCCGTATTCAGAGACGTTAATTAAGTTTAATGCTTCATTAAGTATCGTTTTGTCTTACACTAACACTATGGAAAAGAAAGAGATGGCACCAACTTTAATGAAACATTAAACTTAACTCACGTCTCTGATACGGCAGTTAGGTATGAAAAGTACAAATGTAGACTTTTCTGTAATACTAAAAATAATAATAAATATATTTTCTCTTATTTAGTATTGTATTGTTTATAACATATTTGTGACATCTTCGTTTTTTTGTTGTCTGTTAAGATGTCTCTACTTAATATTTTAGTCTTAATATAATTAACGAACCCTAAAACGTCTCATTGATTGGCTGGTGTCAGCTTGTGAACTGTATCTGTGTTTCACTCCACTTGGGAGACAATGACTCTTAAAACATGAACGCATGCTAATGCGACTGGGAAACGCGGGTTACAGGGTTAACTTTTACGAAAACGCAAACTGAACGGTGAAACAGATGAAATGACAAACAAGTGTGAAACGTCGAAACAAAAGACGAACGCCAACTATTAGAACTGAACCTCTGTCGGATTCAGTCAAGATGCTTTGCAACTTAGTTAATAATAATATTTATTTATTTTTATTTATAAATCTTTATTGTACAAATACACAAAGTAAGGTACAAATGGCGGATTTAATGCTAAAAGCATTCTCTACCAGTCAACCAACAGTAAACAGATAGACACGAATGCGGCACAAACAAAGAAAACTAATATTTACATGCATACAATATAAATATTACATAAATACACACCATTAAATACATGCCTACATAATTTTATAATACATAATATTAATATAATATATAGAAATTATATACATACATATATATATATACATACACACCAAATACCGAGTTTAGAAAAGTGTTGACATTGACCTTCTCACATCACGGGCATAAGCCCTCGAATAAATGTGCATGAGCTTGTTTCTTAAAAGAAAACTTACTGGGAGTCCTTCTGATAGAATCAGGGAGACCGTTCCAGAGACGCGTCGCTTGTAGTATAATAATAGATGGTGAATAAGTTAAGAATATAGAATAAGGTTAATGATAGGACTGACATGTCTCTTAATTAAGATAAAAGTCCTCAAATAAAATAAAAAAAAGCTATTAGAAAAAGTAATTCTTAGGGACCTACCTATGAAATGGATAACCGAAAGAATTTTCGGTCATCCATCTTAAGGCAGAACAGTAATCGATGCTCGCCTGTTACGGGCGATCACAGAAATTCCTAAATCGCATTTAATACCGACATCTTCGGTACATTTCTCGCGCTGCGCCACCGTCATTGTATGCAAATTTGGTACGTGTAATATACTTACAAAAAAGTGCAGTCTTCTGTAAAAAACGAGAAAACAGGCAGATAGAGTAGGACAACTTGTGACTTTTAAGGTTTTATATTATTTAACTTGAGTGTCACGTGGAACGTGCGATATTTCTTTGCTTTGTTTTATAGAAATGCGAGTAGCGGGTTCGTTGGATTCGAGCTTGAACTGTGGAATAATCTCAATGCCGAGATTTGCCCCAAATAATGTATAATATTTATCTTATAAATGTATAAATCTTCGACCATATCGTAATAGATTTCGTCTTGAATTAGATCCCAAATTGTAAGTTTTTTATCCATTATTTAGTGCAGTTCGGGATTAAATAATTACAGCGAGCTTTCCGGCATTACTTATTTTTATTATAATAAGAATCGATATAATAAGATCCCTAAGTATCGAGCATGGTATTGAAGAGCGATTTCCACCCACGTGGGGGTTTACGGCATCTTCCCACAACGATGATACTTTTACGATAATAGAGGGCGTTTCCGCCTTAGCGGACAGAGCACACACACGTTCTAGAGTAAAAAGTTCTCTACTATATTTAATCAACTGAACTAGGTGGTGGTAACAGAAAAAACCCGCCACTGTAGTGGATAGAGCACTTGTGTAAGACAGAACGGTTCTGGTTTCGAGTCTTCAGCGTGATAATTTATGGAGCTTGGTATGTGGAGATCAATAGGAGAGGCCTTTTGTTTACCCAATAGTGGATTAATTGTGTCATGCGATTAATTGTGCGTTTTTGTCACATCTATCAATGAAACACGCTCGTTTGCAAACCCATAAAGCTACTCTCACATGGCGTACTTATATCTATTCTGTGACATGGCGCCAAACCCCTGCAGTTTGCGCTGGAATCGAACCAGCTATCTCAGGCGACATAAACCTAGGTGTCACCAAGTTTATAGCGCATTCAAAACTGTTATTACCACGGGTTATAGTATTTGGCGTGACCTATTAGGACTTGGGCATTAACAGTTAGACGTGTCGTCTTCGTAGCATGTGTAACAACTGTTATTTGAGCAGATACAATACTTCTGCGACAAAATTAGGTACAGTCACAAAAAAAGGTACAGTCACGTCTATAAATTTGTATACAGTTTAGAACTTTGTCAAATGCTATTACTTTTTTGAACAGAGATCAATTCATCAACTCTTACGGTCGCGGGTTCGATTCCTGTCTGAGAACATGATCTGGTGCGAGTCGTATTTTTTCTAGTATACTATTTAGTATTATATAAAAATAGCATTGTGAATGCTTAAATCTCAAAATTTCAAATAGTTATATAGCTTTCTCATCTTAATCAACTGTTTAAAAATATCTGGAAAGATGTTCAGTTGAATGTCGAGGTTAATTCCTTCTACATTGGTGAGATGGCGCTGGCTTGCAGCGTAAGTTGATATACTAGAATAAATTCGACGTTCTCACTAGTGACTCGGTAGCTCAGCGGTCAGAGCATTGGACCGGATATCCAAAGGTCGCGGGTTCGATTCCCGTCCGAGAACATGAGCTGGTGCGAGTCCTATTTTTTCTAGTATATTGTTTAGTATTATATAAAAATAGCATTGTGAATGCTTAAATCTCAAAATTTCAAATAGAGATCAATGACAACAACAACAAAGTGACAAATTTCTAAACTTTGACGACCTCCGTGGTCGATAAACATTAGACGTCATTCACAAGACCTTGACTTAAGAAATTTTTTTTAAGAAATTGGGCTTATTTAGAATAAATAAAATAAAATCGACTGGCGGCGCTAGTTAGCTCATGTCAGCTCCTTATTTTAAGTTTTATATATCAAATCTGACATATTATCACATAAAAATTCTGTTCTATTTATAAATGAAGCCAGGAGATAGGTGCTATCGGGAACTTGGTATAGTTAGTTGCTCCGTCGATTCTTTCCGAGTCTTCGGCAAAGTACTGACATCTACTTTTCCCTTCTCATTAATGCATAATAGACGACCTCCGTGTGCGAGTGTTTTGTACGCCAGTTTTCGTGTTGCCATCTCTAAGGTCCCGGGTTCAATCCCCGGCTGGGTCAATTTAGAAAGTGAACTTTTCATTATTCGTTCAGGTCTGGATGTTTGTTGTTCCACCGTTGTCTTTGATTTCCATAACACAAGTGTTTTAGCTACTTACTTTGGAATCAGAGCAATGTATAACATACCATCCAATAAAAAATATATATATTATATATATAACACTTACGCGCCGGGCGCGCTGAAGACTTTTATAAAGGTTTTCCAATTTATGTAAATCACTATGAATAGGAGCAAACAGAACAAAACGCCGTATTTTTCCCGTATTTTTTACCCGATAACTTCGCAATTACACTATATTTATTCAATCAGTAAATTGTGTTCTAATTATGAATATGTTGGCCATATTCAAATACTAACAATTGAAGACTAAAACATCTTCATTATATTAGTTCTACGCGATCAAATTGTGGTTATTTTTTCTGTATTTCCCGGCCAGACGCATGAAGCCGGACGCAGGAGTCCGCGCGAGCTTTCACATTAGCACAGAACGATATCTAGCGATTTTATAGCTGGACGCAGCGTTGAAGGGATAAGTTGCGACCCGCTTCGTAGATATGAGCAAATGCGTATATTGGTTCTTTAACAACCGACTGAATTAAAATTACAACAGACATCAAACAAAGACAAAAACACTAGCCAATTGGAGCAAAATATACTTAAAACGTTAAAAATGACTCTGCGTCTGACTCTACCTATTCCAGTTTCCCGTTTTCATTTCTAATGCGCATTCCAAAGAAAGACAACAGTCTATTTAAACACTCATTTAAGCATAATTTAATCACAGAGTATGTAAGTTGCGAGCAGGTCTGCATATATGGGTTTATGCATAGTTCGTTCGTTCGTCCGTTTACGACCGACTGAATATTACTGCTATGTAAAATAACATTTTACGGCGCGAAATGCGACAGGCGTGCTTGCGACCGTTGCAAAGATGATGTGAGGTAGACTGGTGAAACCTTTGTTTTGATGTAGACAAATAAAGTACCAATCACATTGTTACATTGTACAACAAAGGGTCCAAATCTACCTACTTTTTAACCCCTGACGCAGCGCAAAGAGGGGTGTTATAAGTTTGAAGCCTATGTTTGTGTGTCTGTACGTTTATTCGTAGTGCCTAAATGGATTGCCGACCTCCGTGGTCGAGTGGCGTTGTACAACGGTTTTCAAGGTGTCGCCATCTCTGAGGTCCCGGGTTCTATCCCCGGTTGGGTCAATTTAGAAAAACGAACTTTTCTATATTGACTCAGGTCTGGGTGTTAGTGATACCACCGTTGTCTCTGATTTCCATAACACAAGTGCTTTAGCTACCTACTTTGGAATCGGAGCAATGTATGTGATGTTGTCAAATATTTATATGTTTATATTTATTTATTATCAAGCGATTTCAATACATTTTTTTAATTGAAAGCTAATCTAATCGAGATGGTTCTTAGCCACGTTTGATGGAAATCCATTTAGCCATTATGGAGATGGTCAACTGCCTGCCGAAACGGTAAAAGATACAGAGATGGTGCTTTGACTAAAATAATGTACACCTTGGGCAAATTTAGGTGCAAGAAAAAAAACAAATTGGCCGCCAAAAAAATTTTTTTTTCTTTTTTTAGCAAACAGAATACCCAACCCTTATAGGATAATTCAACTTTATGTCATCACTGCATGTGATACAGGACCGAAGTAGCACCAATCAGTACGTCGCAGAGAGAGACACACATACTCGTATTCACAAACAACACTCAAACGACCCTTGACTACGCGAACGCACTGTGTTGAAATAGAGCTCTGTGAGTGGTTCTTTTGTTTTACGTATTACGTTACACGTAATTTACATGTGATTGGTTCGCATGACGCTGTGCGTCAGCGGTCACTGAGAGACTTCATAGTAAAGGTTGTAAATACAGGTGATAGAGTCTTTCTAAGACACACCGGATGACGCTGTGCGTCCGCGGTCACTGAGAGACTTCATAGTAAAGGTTGTACATACGGGTTATAAATTCTTTCTAAGACACACCGGAGAGATTAGACTGGCCTGGGTGCGCCACGTCTGGATTACAGGCATTATATTTTTAAAACTTTTGTTTTATTCGATTTTGAGTATCCTAAGCGTTCTAAGGATATTAATCAGGTTTTGTTCGTTATAGGTAAATATTTAAATCTTTAAAAGTACAACTTTACAGCGCTCGTTGCACGAGTAAGTTAAATTTTGACACCCCTGCGACAATTCGACATTGCATGAGTTGACAGCGCGACGTATATCCATCATGGAAAATTTTATCTAACTGCCATTGTAAATAAAAGGATTAATTTTTGCTGTCAACACTAAATCATTCAATTAGTGTTGTCCTAAATCATTGAGTCGATCTGCAATTTAAGGCTTCCCGCCCACGAGCGAGTAATCACTGAGCGATTTTTTGTCGCCGAGAATAGAACATACAGAGTTCAATACGTAAACGCCTATCGAGCTACAAAAAGTAACTCGCAGCGACTAATCGCCCGCGAAATGACACTGATAGTAGTGACAAAGGGTTTACTTAACCAGCGACAAAAAAACGCCGCGATTAACGCCGCGATAATCGCAGCTACAAAAAGTCGCTCGTGGGCGCTGCCGTTAAATCATTGTTTTGGCTAAAGGCTTTGAAAACTAATTGTCTACAACTGACATTTCTCCACGACATAGATAAAATAACTGTCTCATGCATAATGCACGCTGTGACATTTTATCTGCGTAGACGCGACTAACCCCGCGACTTAAGTTTTTTATCGCGGAATCATGCTACGGGCGCTGGTGCATATTATGTAGTTACCTTAATTTTAGTACACCTGCCATAATTTTACATCGGTAAGAATAAGAAAAAAAAATGTGTAAAAAATATCTTTACGAGAGAAAATATTAGCATCCTCTATACTCATTCCATAGTCTTTGACCACACCTTTATGCTACGCTTCAACCGAGAAGATTTGAAGACGAAGTAGTTTAGGCTTCGAAATGGTGGCAAAAAGTTAGCGCACGTTCATTGTGCGGGCAACACTGAGACTAGGAAATAATATGAGGCATTAGAATGGGTTCGTTGGACTTAATGATTTATAGGTCTTTGTTTGAGGCATGCGATGTCCCTTGAAAATAATATTGAAAGATTTTACGGTGTTATTTTACTTCGGTTAGAAATAAACTTGTAAATTTTACATTATACCTATGCGAAACGTTTTAGGAAAGCGTTGTGAATTGTAAAGATCATTTGTAGAATTTTGTTCAAAAATACCTCATTCTCCCAAACTATGCAAAGGTCACCGACCTGCATTCCAAAATTTAAAATTCAAAAGCGTAAGTGCAGAAGCCAACCTCTTTTGTTTTCCCAACATATTTTTTTGAATTGAGAACACGGGTAACTCACGCCGCGCGTAAGCGGAGCGTGTAGCGTGCAGCGGGCGGTCATGGCTTTTAAGCTGGGTACACACCGGGCCAACAAACGCGAACAAACGTCTCTCTGTCTCAATGAAAATAAGAAAGTAGAAAGAGAGAGAACGTCGTTCCTTACCCGGGCAAACAGCAGGCGCGGCTGCCAAATATTTGCGGCCGGTGACAAATCTCTTTGAGGGCTGTGTCCCGAATGGTGTGTGGGAAATTGGGAATTACTGAGCTTGTTTGCTTTGCCACTTGAACTAAATTAATTCTTTGATGTGGTGTAGTATTTGCTTTAGTTAGTAAGACGCGTGATCTTAAGGAAGTTTTCCTGTTTGTGTTTATTATGATGCCAAGAAATGCTACGATAGTGGCCAATGTTCTTGATCTTATTGATGAATGTGGCTTTGGCTAGTGTCGGACAGCAAAAATGGTGGAGCTTGGAGAATATAACCATTATTATATAAGCTAGATATATAAAAGAAACGAGATAGCCTTTATAATGATTAATTACAATAACAATAAAAAAACATCAATTCAAGGCATTAAATTGGAATACCACTCCAGCAAAAACTGTCGTAATAAATACTCTTTAAAATTAAGATAAATAATATTAGAAAAAATAGTAGAAAAAATCGACTCACCGTAGCACCTCAGACGGGACTCGAACCCGCACCCTTGTGATTCCGGTCCAATGCACTGACCAATTATGCTACCGAGTCGCTAATGTGAGGAAATACCCCCACATTCGAAAGAAACATCTTTCCAGATGTTTTGACAATCGATAAAGATGAAACAGCTATATAATATTAAATTTAGATTTTTCGCATTCACAATGCTATTTTTATATTAAGGTAAATAATATTAGGAAAAATACCAGAAACTCGAACCCGCATCCCCAAGGGTGCGGAATCGTCGATTTTTCTAATATTATTTATCATAATATAAAAATAGCATTGTGAATGCGAAAAATCTAAAAATATTCTTTAACAGTTTAAAGTAATGTGAGGAAATTGACATTATTGTGCGAAATATGTAATACTATGTTACGTACTTCGACTTAACAACATGATAATAACTTCGATGTAACAGTATTAATTTCAGGAAACGCTAAAAGTGGCATTAACATGCAAAAGACTGCATCTTATTATCCTCACAAAGCCAACGCCTTTACTGCCCAACTAAAACGTTTGTTAAAAAACAAAAGATCACCTACATTTTATCGTCTACGTGACTTTTATCTTGGTATTTAGTTTCGTAGCCAACAACACAGTAAAATAAACTTTAAGCTTCTAAAGCCAAGAGTCGTTCTTGCTTGTGTTTTTATGAGGAGTCTGCATCGCTCAAGTCGGTAAGTCAATACAGGCTACCGTGCTACTTAATGTATTGTAAACATCATTTTGTTTGCACAATCCGCTACCGCTTGTTGAGTGAACGCGGTGTTTCTGCGAAATATAAAAAAAAAAGATTGACTTCATTTTCCATTCCTTCTTCATGGGTTTTCGTCTCTGAAACGCCTTGCTTTTGAAACAAAACATAATGAAACGCCTTGCTTTTGTTCATCAATTTAAGATTTACAGGAGCTTATCGTAAGCTCTTTATTTAAACGTTATACTCGAAGAGTGCTTAAACTGGCTTAAAGGCAATCGATTTATCTTTATCACTCTAAGGCTTAACGCACACGCACTACTTTTTGGCATTAATATATTAATTACGCCGCTAAAGTGGGAGAATAATCTGGAAAAATATATTTTTAGTGTAGGGACCTCCCCCACCATGTTAAGTGGGGATGGATTTATTTTCTCTCCTTAATCTCATAGTGGGACCAACTCTGAAATCGCGAAAAAAAACAGCTGTTTCATACATTTTGATATTTTCGATTTTAATTTTTGTATGAAATTTGTTGATCCCATAGTAAAAGTTGATCGGTTTGATGGTCCCTATATACCATATTCGGCATTAAGGGTATTTTTCTAACACCTTGTATATATATTTTTATTGATAAGGAAATCATACAGCTTAATATAATACATATGAATTAAAAACATTATATTTGTACTTGCCACAGTTTCCACTGAGAGTAATTATCGATGCAACAAAAAAAAAGTTAAGTATACACTATTATTTATAGCAAGTATAACTTGTGACAAGCAAACCATTGAACAATTTACAAACAACATATACAAATGGTATAAACAATTACATTATACAAGGTGTTACAAAAATACCCCTAATGCCGAATATGGTATATAGGGACCATCAAACTGAACAACTCTTACTATGGGACCAACTATGAAATCGCGAAAAAAAAAACAGCTATTTCATACAAAAATTAAAATCGACAATTTCAAAATGTATGAAACAGCTGTTTTTTTTTTCGCGATTTCAGAGTTGGCCCCATAGTAAAAGTTGTTCAGTTTGATGTTTTTGGTCCCTATATACCATATTCGGCATTAGGGGTATTTTTGTAACACCTTGTATAACAATGGGTGACCAGCTGTTACAGATACACTTTTAGTATGAGGTTACTACGGAACCCTAAACAGCGCGTGGCCGGTTTTTTATCATTGCTAAATATAGACTACTTAAGGGGCTGACATGAGCCAACTAGCGCCGCCAGTCGATTATATTTTATTTATTCTAAATAAGTCCCATTTATTAAAAAGGAATCAGTCAAGGTCTTGTTAATAACGTCTAATATTTATTTATTTATTGAATAACTTTACACATTTTGAAAAGGCATTCAAACAGTTTAAAACGCGATTTTGTTAAAAGTGGCCACTGTTGGTTCAAACCCGTTTTTAAACTATTGCACGCATTTTGTAATGTTGGTACGTTATTCAATAAACATTAGACGTCATTCACAAGACCTTGACTGATTACTTTTTTAAGAAATTGAACTTATTTAGAATAAATAAAATAAAATCTACTGGCGGCGCTAGTTGGCTCATGTCAGCCCCTTAAGAAGATTAGTAAAACTCCATAGATTCACATCGCACAAGCAACCCACAACGTCCGCACCTACATCATCCGAGTTCGAATCGATTAATATGACTTTAAATCGATTAATACAGATCGTAATCGGGCCGTACCTGCCGGCCACGGGATAGAATTAAACAAATATAGCTCGCCGAATATAGCGTAATAAATATAATTTATAATGTTTATTCGATTGTTATCTCGGCTCGGATCGCGGCGACGCCCGCGTTCGGGCACAACTCGGTTCTACAGAGTAGGTTGTAGTTACAGAGAATCAGATATGTTACAAAATTATAAGACCTACTACTGGTTAATATCATCCTACAAGTTATGGCGAAGGAGGTTAGCAACCTAGCACCCAGAGAAGTATTCGAACTTAAAGCACATTATTGTTTAACCCCCTTACTAATAAAGATTGTATAACAGATGTATAGTTACACAGTGTTTTGTCCCCTTCTTTTTAATTTCAAAGTTAAATAGTTCGATAGAGAGTAACCATTGTATAACTATACATCTGCTATACAATCTTTATTAGTAAGGGGGTAAATGTGTAAAAATAAAAGAGGTCCCCCGACTGCAATGACACTTGTTATTTAACTTTTTTTAGTTCGTTTTTGGCAGGGCAGTCGTGTTTTTTTTTATTTGACACATTTTAGTGACATATTGTATAGTTTTGGAATGTGCTCATCAAGGCCTTTCATTTGATGCCCATATTGTAATAATTGAAGAAAAACATTTTTTTTTCATTTGAAAGTGGTGTCGTACTGTCGCCATATTGTTTTTTTTTTATATATAATTAGAAGTTAAGGTAGAATAAAAAAACTCACAAACATACATGAACTTTAAACACATTTCACTCACTGTTTTTTTGGGTAGTCGTGTAAAAAGTACCTGTTCACACTTATTACTCTGTGTAAACTATAAAAGAAATAAAATTGTTAGCGTTACATATGACTTGGGCAGTCTCTCTGAGGTTGTTCAAATATATCTTATCTCGTACTTAAAGAAATTAATAATTAAATACACTAATTTATGAGAGGGGGTGGGCCGAGTTGCCTCCAGTACAGATCACAGCGAAAGTTTCTCCAAAGCTGAGCCTTATTTGTATGAAGCGACGGAGAAACTTTTGGGGAAGTCTTTACCCAACTTGAAACATATCTTTCAATAATTATTATGTCGGATGAGGTTTCACGAAACCAATAAAGAAACCAATAAAAACGTGTAACGCGACGTTTTGCGTTATTTCGAATATTCAGTACGTGAAAGTTCTTGATAAAAATGTGTGTTAAAGGTTTAACTTATAATTTTTGTCTTTTAACATTACATGTTTGAATGGAATTCACATTTTTTATATTTACTTGAAATCAAACATTCCTAGTAAAATATACAACGTGTTACAAAATAACCCCTAATGCCGAATATGGTAGATGGGGATCATCAAACTGAATAACTTTTACTATGGGACCAACTCTGAAGTCGCGAAAAAAAATCAGCTGGTTTGATATTTTCGTAATTATTTTTTGTATGAAACAGCTGATTTTTCTTTCTTGATTTCAAAGTTGGTCCCATAGTAAACGTTGTTTAGTTAGATTGGTCCTTATATACCATATTCGGCATTAGGGGTATTTTTGTAACATGTTGCATATTATTATTTGCAACATGTATTACTAATAGGTTATTACCTATTAGTAATTAAGCCATACTTAGCATTAAATTGAAACGTACCTATTATGGAACTCTGTGGATCGTCTAAATGTAAGCTGATGTAAAGTCATCTTAAAACCACTCTAGTATCCTTAAACATTGATTTATTTCAAAGTCGGCAAATATAAAACGTTCGAAAATAAAGTTATTTTATCCTTCGCTTTTCCTCAAACCAGCGGTCGTTTTTAGCGGTATACGCCATAAATCTCTGGTCCTGAAGATGGTTGCAATAAAATGGCTGCTCATAGCCCGGCTATGACACCTGCAAGCATCCGTCACAGTTGCGTGCGGTCGCTCGGCGCATGGGCCGCTTTATGCAACAATAAGAATTTGCAATCTGAAGGCCTACTCAGAAAATTAAACCATATTCGGGTGAGAAGCTCCTTCCACTTTTATAAATAATCTCAAAAAAGGTCCTAGGTAATTTAAGTAGTCATACGACAAACATCGTTTAATTATCGCAATTCTTACGATTTAGTAATGTGTTGTCCTGAAGGTGGTTGCAAAAATGGCTGCTCATAGCCAGGCTATGACACCTGCAATCATCAGTCACAGTTGCGTGCGGTCGGTCTGCGCATGGGCCGCTTTATGCAACTACTATAAGACTATGGCATTTTAAACATACTTACATTTCTCTTCGTGACAGAAGCTCAGAAATAGGGTCTTAAATTAAGTAAATCGTTTGATTATCGGTTATTTTTCGTATTAAACTGTTTGTATTTTTTTTGAAAATCATAAATGTTTCTACTCTCTTATAAGGTGGTTGCTATAAAATGACTGCTCATAGCGCGTATATGATACCTGTGATGTGAGCATCAGACGTCATTGTAATGATTGTAAAAGTATTTTCTGTATTGACCGGCTGTGATCGAATACCTACCTTAGAGATGGCAGCAAGATCCCTGAAGCCCCGTCATTTTTAATTGAAAACGAACTGATAGGAACATCTCGCATAAACCATTCACAAGTGTAAAGGTGAGACGCGTTTAGCGACGACAAATGTGCACAGTCGGCAACTGCGCAAGCGCAATGCATCAACGCGCAAAACATATTCTACCCTCACGTGAACATGCGCGCTCTGACATATCGGCGCGTTCTCTCTAACTAATGATATTGTTACTGATACCTACGTTACTCAACCTTTATCTTTATACGTATAAGGTTCAAATTGAAAACGGTTTCTTTCGTGACATGTGTGGTCTGCAGGATTAAGAATATCGTATTGAGGTCGTTTGGACGACGCAAATAAGCAATAACTTGTGAGAAATGACTATTATATGTACTGTATAAGCTTCTAATTGTAGGAAGCTCTTACTTAGAAACTGAAATTGTATGAAGAAGAGTGGGCAGTGGTTTAAGACATTTAACAGTTACGTATCTGTGATTTCCAAATTGAAATGTCAGTGAGTTTTTTTATTAAATTATTTTGCTGTAATACTTTGTTGATTTGTTCGAGGGATCAAAAAGTCACTTTTCTAATAACTAATATTCATTTGTCTACTGTTCAGCATCAAACGATGCATTTTTAATTTTACTACTATGTTAATAATGAGGATTTAACAATGACTAAAGGTGGAATAAAAAATCACAACGACAAAATTACCGACTTTTTTTATATTTTATTTATTTATTTATATATTAGAAGGTAAGTTACAGATATTCACATAAATTATCTCCAAACTGTGTATACAGTTTGTTGGCGGGATGTGCGCTCTTTAACAAATATAACCGCAGTAAAGTTAAAATATTGTGGGTGGCCTGGCCGCTAATGCGCAGGGCGAATCTCACCCAACTGAAACTCACCCGCTATTTTGACATTGTATTAACCCCTTTTTATTTAATTAACAATATATCGCTACCATTGCTATTTCAAAATCTGTGACACTGTGCCAATTAGTAATATGTTCTAGCTTTTGCCCGCGACTCCGTCCGCAAAAAAGTCGGAAAATCCCTTGGGAACCTATGACTGGGATAAAAAGTATAAACTATTCTGTGTGCCAAACAAAATCCGTTCAGCCGTTTTAGCGTGATGGAGTAACAAACATCCAAACATCTAAACTTTCATATTTAGGTATATAAGTAGGATATCCATATCCCGTTCCTGTCACCACCCCGTTCCCGTTCCCGTACTCGTATTAGCTTTTGTTCCCGCCGTTCCCGTATAGTTGTTTCATACAAAATTTGAACCTTTTTAGGGGTTGAATCCTGTCTACCGTGTTAGACTTCAAAATTAATGCCATTTTCGCAATTAACATTCCATAAAACCTCAATCGACATCTATACTATTTTTTTTTTGGTTAATTAACTATTTATCCCTTAAGGGGTTGAGTTTTGGATAACCACAAAACATGCGTTTGCTTATTTGTTTCAAGAAGTGCTCCTACGAAGTTTCAAGTCGAAATGTCTATTTAATGTAATATAAATTCGAACTTTGAAGACCCATTTCACCCCTTTAGGGGGAGAATTTTCAAAAATCCTTTCTTAGTGGATGCCTACACTGTATAATGTATTACAACATTTCATGTATCTAGGTCCAGTGGTTTGTACTTGGCGTTGATAATGTCAGTCACCCTTCATTTTGATATCAAAGAATGAATAAAAATAAAATAGCATTGGGTTGAATCTAGGACTAGAAAAAGAGCTAGACTTGAATTGCTAGCTAAACTAGAGAAAATAGCGGGCGACTTTAATTGGGCAAGTTGTCTATCACTAAGCTTACTAAGATTATTATAACTTGATAAATTATGATTTTTACGCCAAATGTAAACTGTTATTATGAATTTATTTGACACATACAAATATCATCCGTTAAAATCTGAATCGCTCATTTATAATTGTGACAGCTTAAGTGGTGAATATCGCTCGTTTTTTTTATCTGCCTATTTCTCACAGCTCTGAGATCTATGGGTGTTAAAGTTGCTAAAATGATAAGTAGGTCTCGTAATAGGATAACTATAGAGTCGAGCGAAAATGTTTTATTTTTAAATTTTGATTAGGAAACTACACCATTTTTGCTAAAATCATGCTTGAAATATATATTTATAAGTTACACTTAGCCACTAACAGAGTTTCACCTCATGTTATAATTCTACAGGCAAACTGTTTTAAAAAATTGTTTAAACAATTATAAGTAGGTTAGAGTATAAAAAAGTAGAATAAAATACAAACTAAATTAATTCATTTCAATTACATTATTCATATTACATTTATATTTAATATAGAGATATCTATAAATACCATTATAATTATAAAAATAAACATAGACATAGCTTTTTAACTTTTTAGTTTTATTTGCTTACCTAAAAATTTCTCGTTTTTCGAAAACAAAACTCTTATTAATTATCTTAACTACCATAAATATAAATAAATAAATTGATTTCAACAGGAATATTTAAATCAAAATATAAGCCATTCTGTACATGTACATAACGGGATGTAAAAAGTCTTTGGCATTTAAAAATGACATATTATGCAGATTCACAAATACGTTTTAAACTTTCCTGTTTATTTATAAAATACATGTGTTTACACTCCTTTCCTGTCATGGTACGACGCATTTTGCACTTACTTATTTATATATATAAACATTTCAGTGAGAATATGAATAATAAAAATATTGACTTGGAGCTTTTTCTAAAGTAAGTTTCACACCGGACACCGGGAACGGGATAGAAAAGCTGTCTCGGTGCTGGGAGATTTAAATAATGTTTTCTTGGGACAGGGAAAAGGAACACTAGACATGCTGCCTAACAATATTTTTTTATCGGTAATATGTTCTTGTATTACCAAAAAAGTTCCTCCCTCTCTAGGACAGGCGTATGAATCCTCAAGCATTCAGCCTAATTTACAAAAACCACTTTTTAATTATTATGCTTTTCTTTTGTTTTTTGTACTCTGTGACTTTTTGTTAAGCTTGCGAATATCAATTGTGTGAAATATACTAAATAAAAATAGTGGGTGGATGTACCTACATCGTATATCATTCATTTCACCAGGTAACTACCTCAGTCCATTACTTCGCTCAGTTTCAGTATCTATGAAGTTGGCGCAAAAAAAATCATAACAAGACCTACTCCTCGTAGTTCTGTGTGCTGATCCAAGATGAATCATCGATTCCATAACCCGAGCCTACGTACACCCAAACAGAGATCAGTTAATCAGATTACCGAGTGTAACTGATCGTCCCGCCTACCACCGAACGCAATATTTGCCAAAATGAGCAACCGTGCTGTGAAACAATTGACAGAGCACAAACTATTAACAAATATCATCATCAATTTGATGATCTATTGTCTAACCGCTGATTTCAATATAATATTCCCAACGACACAATACGCACTAACATGAATTATTACCGAATATTACCAAATTGATGAAGAATTGTTAAACTGCTGAAGTCAAATAAGTTTAAGTTTAAGTATGAAATTGCCGTTTTGTATAGAGAATTTTAAAGAATTTGAATTTTTCTTACTAACATTTTCTTAATTTATTTAACAACCATGAACGCTAATGTTTTAAAACTTTTATGCACTAATGTTTAAACACTAAGATAACGTATGCCACTTAGGTTACGCGAAAAAAATTGTATCGGCTAACTCTAAATCGGTCATATCTGCTAACATAAAAAGGAGTTACTCATAATAAGTTACTTTTTTTAAAGTTAAGAAAAGAAAACCAGAAATATTTAAATTGCTGACAGGTAGCCGTCATGATCATAATTCAAAATAAATAACCGAAGCATCTTTAACATCATAGAAGATATGAGAGTCTCTGTGTGTGAGAAAAAATCTTCAATTTCATACTTTAACCCCTATTATATCCCGGTAATATATACGCCTGCTTTATATGATTAGATAGATATTTTTGTTATATAATGTAAAATAACAGCAGTTGCTCAATTGTCAGAGGCTCATAAAGAGGTTCTATGTCAGATTAAACTTCTTGTTATTTATTCCTTGATAATTTCTGATCATAATGGATAGTGAGTTTTTTTATATTTTTTATATTAGATAACATCACAAACATTGCTCTGATTCTAAAGACCTCAGAGATGGCAGCACCTTGAAAACAGGTGTACGCACAAAACAAAGATTCTTTTTCCCTCCGGTGTATATATTATGAGAAACAAACTACTTAAGAGAAGCGTAATTTTGTTTTGTCATTTTGACCGCGTTTTGTTGACTGTCCAAAAAAAGGAAAAAAAAAATCAAGAATGAAATCTGATGGTAAACATGCAGTCACTGTAAAAAATTTTGTAATATATTCATTAAATTCTAAAGTAAATTGAAATATTTAAATAACAATGATTTGGTACAGCAGCGCCCTCTATAATTCACGTGCTGTATCGTGTTGTCAATCAAGCGCACGCGCGAAGTTTCGATAATGCGTATCGAGGCGCGTGCGCAACTTAGGAAAACCCCGGTGACTGTGTAGAATGCATTGTGGTTTTACAAAGAAATTATTCCAACCACAGCTAAAGGCCACAGATGCATTTTGGGGCATATATGACAAAGGTTTTTTTGGTTATTTTCGTATTCAAATTTAAAACCATGTCAAGATAAACTCGTTGCAAATAATGCTTATGGTCACAGTCCCTGTACACGTACACACGACAGCACGTCAGGTTATACAGTTAAACTGCAAAAACAGCTTTTATTACGTAGGACATAAAGGCGGTCTCAAGGTCAACATGTATAGTCTGAGATGCCGTCGTGTGTACATGGGACAAACTATCTAAGTTTCTTGCTTAGTCACCCATCGCAAGATTTGAACCGAGATGGCGTAGCTTCTTCTGACCTAATTTAGAGCTTGTAATCACCCTGAATTGAATAATCAATATTTTATTGTGATAGATTATTTTCTAATATTATTTATCTTGATAGATTATTGCATTTTATTACACATGTTTTCTGGAAAATCAAGTTTATAATAACTAATTAATTTCAGACAAGTTTAACAAAATTATGAAGTTTGAAATATTTGTTTACTTCAATGGTGATTGATTTCTTGACGTGTTCAATGTGCAATATGTAATTATACATTATTAGGTGTTTTTCGATAACGTTTTGAAATATTCAAGAAGTTTATTACCATACCATAACGATGAAGTGTAGTAGGTAAGCACATAACTTAAAAGAGGTCTTGGCTTTGTCTGTCAGTAGGAAAATGGTTGCTTTGGGTTTCATTTTGTATCGATCGATATTTATCGAACGGAAGATTTGATGCAAAGTATTTTTGTATTTTAAAGGATAATTACGAGCATTTTCCGCTGTACCAGATCCGGGCCATGGCCTGTCCGTTGTACTCCAGTACGCTAGCCAAGCCAGCCAGGTGTCTGTGCATTCAAGTACGCTAGCCAGGCCAGCCAGGTGTAGGTGCACTCAAGTACGCTAGCCAGGCCAGCCAGGTGTCTGTGCACTCCAGTACGCTAGCCAGGCCAGCCAGGTGTTTGTGTACTCAAGTACGCTAGCCAGGCCAGCCAGGTGTCTGTGTACTCCAGTACGCTAGCCAGGCCAGCCAGGTGTCTGTGTACTCCAGTACGCTAGACAGCTCGTTTTCGGCATGATCTAAAATTAATTATTCTTTGATTTTCTCTGCGAAAACCTGACTTAATTAAATTCATATAAAAGTTTGAAGGATTTTAGCAATTGACAGATAATGACAACTGAAATTCCGCTGTGGTGTCATCATCAACCTATTACCCACTGTTGGAGTACAGGCCAATGACCATAGCCGGTGGGGTATGGTCAATCCCATCCATCCAGCGTGGTGACGCGGGCCCAATGTGGATTAGTGAAACTCGTATGTGGAAGTAATTTAACCTCCTCAATTATAGCGCGTAAGCTCACAGAGCCATCCAATGGCTGTAATTATTTCTACCGATTCAAAAATAAGTTGTTAATGCCTTGATTGACATCTGTCAAGCAGGGTCGTCATTTGCAGTTGCGTATACTTGAGCCCTTTTGAAAGTTTTTGACAAACCCGTCAAAAGTATTGTATTGTTTTCGATACATCTTGACTTTTTTGATCTTTTCGTGTTTGAGGTGATTTGTGAACTTTTCGTAAGAAATAGAAAATAAATATTTTACAATGGAGAAGTACTCGGCCTTGATGTCACTTCATTTTAGGTGACGATTAAGCTGCACTAGCGTTTTTCGACTGAAAACCTTAATTATCTTGCTTAGATATCCTACTACTAGTTGCCTAAACAGCAAAGATAATCTTTGCTAAACAGAACAATTCTGTGCTGAGCGTTTTAGATCATATGTACGAGATGTACGTTCTAGTTACATTTATATCAGTCACCAAATCCGGCAGCCATTTTGACAAAATAATTGCATGGGAATAAGATTATAGTAGGTTTGAGCCGCGGTGCGTGCAGACTCAGAACAGTAACTAATAGTGTGAAAGACACAAGGTTATTTGTGTGACTCGCGCTGACGTTGTTGTTGAAGCAATCTAAGAACATACTTCTATCTTCACTTTTTAATTTCATCTAAGCGCCTTTTGCCGAATCTACCAAATAATGTGAACACGCCATGAGCCTCAAGAAGGCGGTTCAGTCGGCTGAGAGTTAATTAGGGGGGACACATTGGCAGATTTACATTTGGTTCGTGGTAACGAGCTCGAATGTGTAAGACCGGTGTCCAAGCCACTTGACCACGGAGGTCATCGAAGACGGGAGAGAATTTTCGGGTCTTTGTGGTAAGGAACTCAAATGTGTGACACCATGAAGACCAGTTTCTAAGCCACTCGACAACATACTCGTGGGTCATCGAAGACTGGGAGAGAATCGAGTTCGGTCTGTAAGTGGTGGCGTCATATTTGCGAATGTAATGACGCGCGGCTCCTGCTGCTCAAGAGTGCAAACAAAGAATGTCGCCGACCATGTCTGCAGGACTGCATTTATTGTAAGAAATAAACTAGTTTTGAAATTTACTTTTAGGTACTACTTTAAATAAATAAATAAATAAATCTTTATTTATTTCTTCACAAGTAGTAGTAACAAGCAACAGTAAATATAAACAATATTTTAGTCTTAGATTACTAGTTGTGAAGACTGGTGCTTGAAATGGGTTGGGTTGCAACCTGTAATACAAGACACCAGGTCCTCACTTCCCGGATTGTGCTAGCCTTTAATACAACGTAACAAGTTTATAATGTTGCTACAATGAAGTTAATAAGGTATGCAAGAGAAATAAATTAATAAGTTGAAAATTATACAGTAAGAGAATACGCATGCACATCAATTGTTGAGTGTGTGTGTGTGTGTGTGTGTGTGTGTGTGTGCGTGTACGTGAGTGTGTGTGTATGTGTATGTGTGTGTGTGTGTGCGTGTGTGTGCGTGAGTGTTTATATGAATGTGTATGTGTTTATTGCAGTGCGTGTATGTATACCTAAAGTTTTGTATTATATATACTATGAGAGTTTATGTGTGAATGTATCTTAATTTCACGTTATTGGAGTATGTAGGCGTTGAACTTCCTCATTACTTAAATTAAACAGGTGATTAAATAATGGTTCCTTCATATGTCTGTTCGAATAAGATCCAATGCTTAATTTTTTCTGTATCATATTATATGCCCTAGGAGCCAAAAAATTGTATGACCTCTTTGCAAATCTGGTTTTGCAAAAGGGAACATGATAACGTTTCAGTCTAGAGTTGGGAACCGGAATGATGGGTACTGACTTTTGGTGAAATCTGCGAATAATTTGATACAAAAACAGTTTGCGAACACTTAGTATTTTGGTTTTCTCGTAAAGCATTGAGGTTGGGTAACGGAAAGGTAAGGCCATGAGAACTTTTAGGACAGCCCTTTGAGCTCTCTCTAGTTGAAGAAGGTGTACATCAGCAGCTCCTCCCCAAGCGCAAATGCAATAACATAGTAAAGATTCACCTAAAGCCTTATAAATTTTAATTAACAGTGAAAAGTTGGCTACTGTACGCAGATTTTTAAAAACAAACATTAACTTCCTAATTCGACCAGAGATCAGAGACAAGTGAGGCTGCCATGTTAATTGATCATCGATCATTACACCTAGGTACTTAATAGTGCTAGTGCGGTTTAAACTAGAGCAATCACACCGTTTTTTTGGAGCGTTCACATTACGGTTGCATGGATAAGTGTGAATAGTCAGTGAAAAAGTATTATCGGGTTTACCAGGGCTCAAGATGCTGAAGCAGATATATTTAGTTTTACTTATGTTGAGGGATAATAAGCTATTTTCAAGCCAGGCTGTCACTTTAGATAATCCTGTTTCTGCTATATGACGGACATTTTCCCATGTAGTTCCACGAAATATAAGGGCAGTATCATCTGCAAACATAAACAGTTCACCATTGTGCAGTTGCATGTTACAGAGTTCATTAATATAAACTAAGAATAGCGTTGGGCCCAGGATACTACCTTGAGGAACTCCATAGATACAGGGTGCAGTGTCACTCAGTAGTCCCTCAACACGAATTTTTTGGCTGCGGTTGCCAAGGTAATCCGAAAACCACTTAAGAGCGACTCCCCTGATCCCCATATTCTCTAGACGCGAAATTAGTATTGGAATTGAAACTGTATCGAATGCTTTTTGCAGATCTAGGAATATTCCTATGCATTTTTGTTTGTCATCGAGTAAATTGTATATTTTAGTTGATAAATCTAGAACTGCATCCTCTGTTGAAATTTTGGATCTAAAACCATATTGATTAGACGCGAGTAGTTTTTTTGATTCAAGGTAGCTAGTGAGCCGTTTAGCAGCTAGTTTTTCAATTATTTTTGACAAGGATGTTAATAAAGAGATTGGTCTGAAGTTGGAGGGATTAGTGGTATTGCCAGTTTTATGAATAGGGGAGACTAATGCTTCTTTACAGATATCCGGGAAAAGTCCGGTTTCAAAACTAATATTGCATAAATGTGCAATGGGTTTGCTTAGAATGGTTTTAAGGTTTTTATAAAATTCATTTGAGATGTTATCGTAACCTGGGGCACTTTTAGTTTTAAGATTATTTATTTCTGTGATGACCTCGAGAGGGTCTGTTAAGTAGAGGGACATGGAATCACAAGGGGCAGAAGCAGTTCTAGATTTCACTGCAAGTTCAGTTTCACTTGTATTGAGTTTTTTGAGTGTTACATTTGCCAAATCATAGCCAATAGAAGTAAAATATTTATTAACATCATTAAGTGATTCAATCGGATTGTTCCTGATACCAAGTAAATTAGAGGCGGATTGATTTTTATTATTTAGGTTTCCCACTTCCTTGACAATTTTCCAGGTCTCTTTTGCATTGTTAGAATTTTTTGTTAATTGTGTTCTATAGTACTGTTGCCTAAGAGTTTTCACTATTTTAGTACACCAATTTCGATAGTTATCATACACAGATTTCAAGTTGTCACTGTAGCGTTTTTTTTTTAAAGATCTATGTATTCTGTCTCTTTTACGTAGTGATCTAATTACTCCTGAAGTTATCCAAGGCTTAAGAGGCATCCGCTTTTTTGTTATCTTTATGGAGACAGAGAAGTTACGCACTGAAGATTGCAATCTCTCAATCAGTAAGTTCGCGCACCAGTTGACATCATAGCTTGCATAATAATCATCCCAGGGAGCTTTTTCCAAGTATTCTCTTATTGCGTCATAATTTAGCTTTACTTTCATTCCTGGTTTGTAAGGTTTATGCGTGATGTCAACGTTGTTTGTATAGAACAGAACAGGGTAGTGGTCTGTAATTGTCATTTCCTCGAAAGTAGCTGTCTCCCACGAAAACTGGCACCTGGCCATAAAATGATCTAGACATGTCTTGGAAGACGGTCTAGTGACCCTTGTGATACCCTGAACTAACCCATTTGATGCTATTAGCTCAAGGTATTCAGTAGTATCACTATCACTAGTATTGAGTGTATCGATGTTTATATCTCCAGTGAAGATTATAGTCTTGGCTTTAATTTTACGTAATATTTTATCCAAAAAGGAAAAAAAGTTTGTTAGGTTTTTAAAGCTGGGAGGTCGATAAATGCAAATAATAGTTACATTCGTGTCTAATTCAACAATAAGACAGTTACAATCAGTAACGCCTTCCGGCTCATATACATTTGAATTGAGGTGATCCGCGACGTACACTACCACTCCGTCGTTCTGGTTATAATTTAATTTTGTGTGAAATGGTTTATAATTGGCAATTGATGGAAGATTGGAATCCGCATCAGTCCAACATTCACTAAAGACAAAAATATCAATCTGTAAGTCAATGCATGATGAAAATAGCAGAAAATCATCCAAATTTTTGTTAATACTTCTAACATTATAGCTTAATATACACAGTGATTTGTCATCAGGAGCTGATTTTGGAGCGAGAACTTGTGAACAACTACTAGGAATCAATATTTGGTGACATTTTACTAATTCAGTCTCGTCAACAATATCCGTAACTATTTTATTCAATGTACCCATATTTGGTTTAATAAGATGACAGTAAGCGAGAAACGGCGTACAATAATTACGTTATGAAGTGGCAATAGATGCTGTTGCGAGATGCGAGAACATCCGATAATCGAGTGTTTTTCAATATCTACTATAGAATTTATGAAACCATGTAATATGTATGCATGTAATATAAACCTGATAGCTACAGTGAGTAAAGAGAAAAGTGAATGTGTATATATGTGTGTAAGATTTAGTTTTAAGTATTGATGGACAGTTGTGTGTGAGTGTGTAGTATATAGCGTTAACAATAATAGTGTATATAAAGTAACAATGATATAATAATCCGTAAAATATGAACTAAAGTAGGCTGATTCCGTTTCAAATAGTCATTTAAGCGTTGACTCTTCTTTTTTGAGGTCGTCTTCGGAAGTAATCTTTAGGGCTCTTGAGCCTTCTTTCTGTCTAAGGTAAACAGTACCGTGGGAAGTCCAACAGAAACAATATTTCTTCTCAGCCGCAAAGTCCCTCGCCATGCGAAACAATCTTTTTGTCTTAAAAGTAAGCGATTCGGAAACAAAAATGCGATGTTCTGGTCCAAGAATATGTAATTGATTTGTGTTCAATTTATTCGAAGGATGTTGTGCGTTGTAGTGTTTATATCCAGAGAGTAATTTTTCTTTGCATGAGGCGTTTACAAAATCAATTACAATAGGTTTGTTCGATTCTATTTTTGTATTGACTCTGTGAATCACCTTTATTTCCTCATCGCCCATGTCTACGCCAATTTTATTGCACATGTTCCGAAATAAGTTGCGTAAATTTTTACTGGAGTTTATGGGGAGAGCAGAAAGCAAACTTGAAACCCCACAAATAAGTTTGTTATTAGTCTTTGAGTAGGTAGTATTATGACGCGAACCAAGGCGTTAATAAAATGTCCATCGTATGTGTGAGCCTTTACTGGTTCTTCCCAGAATAAGATCTTCCAGCCGTAGATTAATTAGAAATAAATGGCACAGCTATAATTACTAACATTATAAATGCGAAAGTCCGTCTGTTTGTTTGTTACGCCTTCACGTCTTAACTACTGAACCGATCATCATGCAATTTTGCAAAGTCGTTGTCAGGGGTACAGAGAAGGAAATAGGGTACCTTTCAACCCGAAAAAATAATTGTTCCCGAGGGATAGCAAAAAAACTTTACACGCAGACGAAGTCGCGGGCGGTCGCTAGTTATGAATAAATGGCACAGCTATAATATTTACGTTGAGTAGTGGCATTCAAATAGATCGCGATCAGCCTAACCTAATTATTCAACTTATATTTAGTTTCATCTTTATCGATTGTCAAAACATCTGGAAAGATGTTTCTTTCGAATGTGGGGGTATTTCCTCTCATTGATGAAATTGCGCTGGCTTGCAGCGAAGAAGTAAAAAGTACTTATATTTAGCTTTTTTGGTTTAATGCTGGCTATGTTTTTTTTTTAAGTTTTAGTCCTTTCTTGGAGGTATCGTTCTTTGACATTTATAATTTAATTTTGTTTATACTACTTTTCTTACAATGACAAACATAATTTATCTTTTTTCTTTGTAGCCTTATGATCTTTCTCAAGTTGCTTAATTATTTGTAACAGATTACTTCATAGCGATTCTACTACGCTTCTATCAGAAATTAGTGCTAACCGTTTTTGTATAACAGGCTCTTACTATCCAATAATCAGTACAAAATTCCACGATTTCAGGTGAACCGTAGGTTTCATAAATGTAGTTAAGGTTCTGAGTCACGGGTCGCGTTTCATAAGCCAGCCTCGCGCCCACGCCAGTTCCCAACCAGAGCAGACGAGCAACAAAAGTAAATTAATCAGTATGACTGACTCACGCCTGATGAGGTGACGACGATGTAGGAACATGTGGATGTGAGATTAGAAATAATTGTGCTCTTATTGGTTTTCATAGAAATTAAATTTGACTCGGTTCGGTCTGTTTAAAACTCCAAAATTTTGTTGCTCAACCATAACAATAATATTATGTTGTTTAATGTGCTAAATAATAAGTTGAAAACATTATTAACCCTGTCAGTGGCAAACAAAATTTAGGTGAAAATTAATTAAATAATATCACATTAAATGAACGCGAATTAAATACAAATATTATTTTCTAAGAATAAATGAAAAAAAAAACCAATTGATCTGATTAAGTTTCTAAAAGTTAGCTATAATAATCTCAAAGCCTTGCCAAAAATAAAGTGAATAGTAGTTCTGTTTCAGGATAAAAATTGACGTTTATTTTGTAATACTGTTAGATAAATAGAAGACAAAAACCATCACTTCTTTTACTAATAAATAGTGTAATTGATTACATATGTGTTGATTATTTATGTGTATTTAGTTTTTTTTTATATCATACGGTCATAATATACTTTTTTGAAATCCTTATGATAAGCTCTTTGATTTGATTTCCATATTGCAAAAAAAACACTTCAAATAAATAGCACCTCACAGCACAGCCGCTACTTTTTTTAACGTCACTTATTTTAAGAACACTGGGCTGTCAAGGCAAACTAACAATGTCTTAAGTATAGAAATCAGCAGTTTGAAAGGTTGCAGTCGAGTAAAAAGACAGATAATAAACTTTTTAAAATGTTAATTAATGATTTTGCTGTCGAATATAGGTACTCGTAAATATGCCGCGTTTCATTTTCATTTAGCAATGAAACCAAGCAATTGTGCGCTTCTCAAAACCACGTGGGTTCATAAAGTACAACTCACTATATACGATAACGTTAACTACGTCATAATTATAACAAAAGGATTTCACTGTTTGCCAACGTAATATTTTTAAATTTTAGATTTTTCGCATTTTACAATGCTATTTTTATATTAAGATAAATAAATACTAGAAAAAACTGACTCAGTCCGTCCCGTCTGAGGTGCTACAAGTGAGTCTAGTATTTATTTTTTTAGTTTCACTACTTGATAGCAATCTATTACTAGTTATTATATAAGTACATAAACATCATTAGTACAACTTAAGCTCACATATTAAGTAGTTGTCGAAACGCACGTGGGTTCGACTCCGGGGGAGTGCGATCAGATCAGTATTGTTATCATTCGTTCAAGGTCGTTCAATGAATGAGTGAACGGATCCGTCAGTACATCACTCACTTTTGTTCGGGGTTAAGGTTGTGTGGGCATTGTTAATTCATTTGTTTTTAATTCATTCATTAGGTCAAGATTGGCACTGATTTGTTTTGAAAATGAGAGTGATGTTGTTACTAAACAGTTTTCTACCCACATCGGTTTGTGAATGAAAGATTGTATTGTTACCAAATATGGTAACGGTGTAGCAAATGGTATTATAATGATCTATAGGGCTTCACAAAGATCTGAGTCACTAAATACACAATATAGCTTTGAAACTATTATTACACGACTGTCCAAAAAAACAGACAGAGTGTAATGCTATTTCTTTTTTGAAAAAAAAAATCAGTATGGCAATCTGTACGACGCCACTTTGAAATAAAAAAAACATATTTTTCTTCAATTATTATCATTTTAGGTAACGCCGCCCTCATGATTATAAATTTTTTTGTTGTTTAGTAAAAAGTTTCGTAGTAGTTTTCTTAGTGCAACTTAGAAGTTTGAAGTCAATGTGTAGTTGTAAATAACAATAGTGGTGGTAGTAGTAAGGTGGCTGTTTGAAATTTCAACTTTGTAAACAGACGAACAAGCATAAGGGATATTTTTTTAGCGAAAGCGAAAATTATTTATGGTACCCACACCATGGTTAACATACATAGAACAATTAACGGTTTTGTTACTAAAAAAATCACGTCAAAACAATCTCTTCCAGGCAACCATGAATCAATCTGGGTAAAATAGAAATAGAAATTGGGTAGCTTTAGTAAATAATAAAAGCTATAGTTGTTCTATCTCACGAAGAGCATTTTGCTATGAATGTGTTAGGCGTGCACATGTACATTGCTTTGTGGTGCGTCTGCGCACTCTCGTATTACGCACACTAAAACAGTGTGTATGTGCACGCCTAACAACATTCATAGCAAAAGGGTATTAGTGAGATAGAACAACTATACTAGAATAATTATATTTGCGTTAGAAGTTCCCACCGGTTTCAAAGTGAGTGCGATCACCCGTAATGTGTTTGCTCAGGTCGGACTTCTGGTCCGATTTGCGAGTCAAAACTCGATTAGCCCAAATTTCTCTTGAACAAACTCGTATTTGGATCAGTTTGTCAATGCTGCAGGTATATTTTCCGTTCAGAGTTATTGATAAATCCTAGATATTTTTACAATAGAGTTTAAAAGTTGGAAAAGACAGGTTTAATAAATAAATAATAAATATTTGACAACATCACATACATTGCTCCGACTCCAAAGTAAGTGGCTAATGCACTTGTGTCATGGAAATCAGAGACAACGGTGGTATCACAAACACCCAGACCTGAGCCAATATAGAAAAGTTCGTTTTCTAAGTTGACCCAACCAGGGATCGAACCCGGGACCTCAGAGATGGGTCGCCATCTCTGAGGTCCCGGGTTCTTGAGGACACCTTGAAAACCGGTGTACAAAGCCACTCGACCACGGAGGTTTAAAGTTAGATTCGCTCGTATTTGTAACATTTTGTGATTACGAAGACGTACGTATTTGTATTGTTTTTAGATTTCTCGCATTCATAATGCTATTTTTATATTATGATAAATTATATACTTAAAAAAAAATCTAGAGAAAATTGACTCACCCGTAGCACCGTAGTCCCGTCTGGGTACTACGGATGAGTCAATTTTTTCTAATATTATTATATTATTTATCATAAGGATTTTCTAAGTTGAAAAAGCATCCGTAATAGATAACGGTCAAATTAATTTGACTGTTATGAAATGACTTTTGCAAAGAATAACTACTAGCTACCAAAGGTCCTTGTCTTGAACAAAGAGAATTGAATTATTGTATTTGGTTAAACTTTTCCAGTGATGAATGTTTAATTTATATACTAATATTATATACTTTGGCTGTCAAAAAAGCTGAGTCTGGGGAGCAATTTGGCCAAGCACAAAATGTATTTTTTATGATTTGTTTGTTTTTAGCCGAATAAATATCTTTTGTTTGTTAATGTCTGCTAAAAAAATTAAATCAATCATCTGTTTCCCGAAACGTCCGGCACTTGTTTTAGCACAGTGACTGCAGCTACATATTGAGTTACCGTGCACAAACAAGATCCCATTCCCCAGGTGGTAATGGCTCAGCCAATATTGTCATATCGGTATCAGGATCATGTACGACTCCGAAACGTGATCCATTTTAAATTCCATTGTTTTTGCAAACCTTTGATGAGTGTTTGATTTATGAGTAAGCGATCGTTCACGTTGGATAGTACTGTCGGATGTAACGACATAGGTTGATATATCGATGAAAAATGGTAGATTGTTATACAAGGGTCGAAATAAAGCAATGCCTATACGATTCTGATATTAATTATTATTACTGAATTAAATTGAATAAAGTTAATTAGAAAACAAGATCTAGCTACTGAATCTACTACCAGTTTACAAATTGGGAGGCCTCTGAGAGAAAGAACTGGCAGAAGAAAACTGAGATAGGTTGTGTCGACCTCCCTTTTGATCCCTAACTACAAAACGAACTAACTATATCTTTAGATCCTGCTCTATTGTTTATTTCGAATTTATGGAAACATTTCGAATTTATGGAAAGTAAAAAACAAAATTTTTAAGGGACAAAAGGATCTCATCAAGTCGTTAGCGATGCGCTTTGTCATTGTCTTCACTATTCCGCAGCTTACTACTAGGTCAACACTCATCCAAGAGTGTCTACGAGAACTGGTCAGACGCTGCCTGCAACCATCAGTGAACTCCTGCGTCCTCCACCAGAATCATTTTGGTATTACGTTTGTATGGGAAGCTCACTATTCGCCAGCGTCTTAACTGAACGAGCACAATTAGTTAATGTGACATGGAACCATAGTGTTCAACTATTCCTGAAGCTAAAGGTACCTACTTAGGTACTTGTAATGACACTTAGTGAAGCGAGCGATATTGCCGGTCATACAACTGTCGCGCGTACGTGATCTTGAATAAACTGCTGTCAATGTATTTGCGTTGCCGGGTTGTCGGTAACAATGTTTGCTGGGAGAAATGTTTGATGGGTCGAAGTAACCTGGCCAATCTGGCAATCGTGTTTATTTATTTTATTATTATTCTCATACAAACGTAATAAAATAGAATAGAATATAGAATATATTTATTTAGCACATAAGAAATACAATATTAACTTAAAACTATTCTTATGACAAGCATGTGCCAAAAAGGCTTCCACTCAGCATTGTGTCGCGGTACATTGTGACTGCACCACGACCAAATACCAAAATGATTTGCAATTTGAGCATAATTAACTCTTCTTGTGATGTTATTCGGATTAAGACAGTATTTGTCTAGGGTTCTATTAAATTAAAATACCAAAATACTAAGCCAATAAAAAAAATGCCAGTAACATTTTTTCATACAAAACTGTAAAACGAATTAATTTTTATTTGGTTAATTAAAAAACCTTGTAGTGCTCAGTCCTTAACAGTGACGTTGGTCTTAATTGATTTTTGTTGATTTGAAAAATTTGAAGTTGGTTTAGAAACTATAACCAATAAACATCCAATAATGGCTTCAGTACAAAACATTATGAAAATGTTATTTTATCCTCTGAATCGTTACCCAACTGCGTAGGAGTGAGTGCGTGTCTATTCCCAAGTTTCTGGTAATTGGGTGAAATAATAGCCACGCCCACACCTCGCGCTGATCAACTAATACAAATAGGGACATTGAAATTGGACACTCTTATTGTTTTTTTAGTTACAGTCATTTTTGGAAAACTAAATATTGATTATTTTCCACTGAATACATTATTTATTTATTGCAGACAACTAATAAAAGATAGCAATCACAATCTGAGGCAACTAAGGCGGGTTATGTTATGAGTAAGTAAGTAACAATTTAAGGATTTGATATAAATTATGTTATGTATTTAAAATATGATTTTGTCAAGAAAAATATCATATATTTATTCCTTGAATATGTCTATAAAGATATTATTTAGCAACATTTAGATGAAAAGATTAATCGATAACATAACATAGTCACAGCATCAGAGCACTCTTAAAAATGCTGTTATTTAATATTTTGTATCAAGTTAACCCTGTTAAATAGTTCCAAACTAGTTTTTAAATTTCACCTATTTATATTTCGGTGTGTACTCAACTTCGGCCGCCAGTGTACGGTCGCTAATGATTGTAATCATTATAATTTATGTCTGTGTACTTACTTCTGACGTGTGATCGTCTTGATCATAAGATTATCGCCTGAATAGTACTTAAGATTTATAAATGTTTGGTTATTATTAACTTTTATATGCTCCATCAATTTTCGTAATTAATATGAGATCTGTTAATTTTTTTTTTAAAATATTTGCCTTTTTGTTGTAAAATTAGTCTTTTGGAGAACTGGTATTTTGTAAAGAACGTGTGCTTGTAAAGCGAAGAAGAATATATAAAATTATATGTTCATTTTTGATATTTATCCTTACTATGAAAGGAATTATTTTTGCTAATTTTGCATACGCGTTGTCAGGGCTGCAGAAAATTAAAATGTACTTCTCTGCACCTCTGACGTTTATGCAAAATTTGCAAAAAAATCTTTAATCCAGAAAAAAACAACTATCCACGCAGACGAAGTCGCGGGCGGCCGCTACAAGATATAATAATTTACTAAATTTTTGTTTTGTTATTTCTGATATTTATAATATATTATATATTATTTATTTTTAATATTACTTTGTAAGATATTAAAGATACGATTTATCGTAATTCAACAAGTCTTGCTACATATCCTTAATTCTAATAAAGTCTACATAACAAACTAAACATGCTGACGTCATTTTAAAAAAACAACAGGAGTGACATACAAACACAAATTTAACAGGCACCCGAAAAAAAGGACAGTCACTAGTTAAATTATGCGTAATCACTTGCATACAATACAAACATGCTACTAGCTACTGGACTACATTTTAATACAAAGGGAATGTAAATGTTTTATTTTTTATTATCCCACCATAATCAAAAGAAGGTTTGTAATCGCTAGAGGGAGCTGTTTGTGTAAGAATCTGCCTCTGTGTTGAAAATCTTTTAAAAAATTTATTATTAGCTAAAAGTGTGTGATTGCTTAACCATCAATAGTTTGTGATATAAAGTGTCTCAATAAATGTTATCTAACATATCAGCAAAGAACTAAAGGAGAAAAGTGAATGTAAATGGAAACGCAGTTATTAGCCAAAATAATCAAAAACAAGGATTAAATGTGGAAATCTAAAATGTTCAAATGGTGATAAATAATTATACTTCAATGTGGTGATTAAAATTGTCAACAAATAAACTATAAAAGTGACTTAAATTTTAAAATTAGTAATTCTCAGAACGGTTGTTATACAGTGATTGTGTACAAGCTGTGATTGGCGGACACTACAATCCTTGGCTCAACCGACTACACCCATTGGTTATTGCTCTGCTGCAGTTCTATGATAGCATTCTCAATTTCGACACTCCAATAACAGTGATCGTAGCGCAGTGGTATATTTACATTACTCTGACTCAATCCCAACCACATCCCAACAAATAAGAGTTCAAATCCCAAGAAGAACTTGTTTATTTTTATATCCTATTTTTATTTTATTTTTTTTGCAATCAAAATGGAAAATGTTACTCAGAGAAGACGATTACTTAGATCTAGTTCTATAGACAGATCAAGATTTCATAACACAAGCACTGACAACTTAGATGACACTACATTATTCGATACGACAATGAGGAGTTTACCTAATGCGTCCTTATTAGATGACAGTACTGTCACAGATCTAAAATCACAAATTGAAGAACTACAAATATAACTAAAATCTGCTAATCAAGAAATAGATAATTTGAACACTGAAAATAGCGGCTTAAAAACGGAGTTAAAACAATGCCAGAAATTATTGGCTTCCTATAAAAATCTTATACCAGAAAACAATTCCAGCATCTACTCACCAAGCACAAGAAAAAATATTAATACTAAAAAGACACCGTTAAAGACAAAACCAATTATTTTTACAAATGACAAAAGTACGACAACAACGCCATCCATCGAAGTGAATGGTAAATGTGATGAAAATAGAAATGAACAACGTACCCCAAAATCATCTACGAAGTACTTACCTAAACATATAAGTGAAGACAAACAAAGCTGCTTTGAAAACATGGATAAACAACACGCAAATCAAGAATTAATAAAAAATAAAATTTTAATTGTAGGTGATCAACAAGCCACAGGTTTCACTAAATTACTATTAGAACACAGAAATAATTTGTTGTGTAAAATGGACCGGCACATAACCTCATTTATAAAGCCTGGCGCTGACTGTTGTAATGTTTTAAATGCAATTAAGCAAGAAAATCTTGGAAAAAATGACCTTTTGATATTATTCATTGGTGCGAATGACAGAATACCCTCTAAACTGTATTGTGAGTTAGTAACTGTTTTATCCAATTATCAGAACACACAAGTTTTTGTCATGCAAACAGCATATAATCAATATCTTAGTCTTAATATGCTCAATAACCAACTTAGTTCAATATTCAAAAACTATAAAAATTGTAAATTCATTTGACTTGCCGACAATAAAAGTTTATACCATAATTTATTGACAGAAATTGACACTCTAGATTACCTTGACATTTGTAAACAGAAAATGAAAGAAAATATTTTGTGTACGAAAACTCATCACAATATTCATCCTAAACCTGCATACAAAAAAGGAACTATTCCTTATTTTTTTGCAAAAGTAAATCAGAAATCACTACCCGACTGCTCAAAGCAAAACACTTCATTATCGCATAATGACATTAATAAAAATAAAAGTGTTGTCATAAGCAAGGGAACTATTCCCTACTATTTTAAAAAGGAAACTACGGGTAAAAATAATTGTTTTCGGACCTAAAAATAAAAGTCACAATTTTTATTTGTTTCACCAAAACATGTGTAGTGCCTTAAAAAGAAAAGATGAGTTGGAAATAATACTTGACGATTACAAAAATAAAAACATAAAGATTGACGTAGTATGCTTAACTGAAACATTTTTGATGAGAGGCTCAGAAACAAATCTTACTTTAAAAAATTATAAAATCGGCTCTTTCTGGTCGCGTATGCATGAAAAACGAGGAGGTTCCTGTATCCTTGTAAAAAAAGGTTTATGTGTTACAAAAATCCAACTGGCTGACAAATTATCAGAAAAACATAATTTCGAGTGTTGCGGCGTGCAAATTAAAAACCCAAACTTATTGGTTATATGTATCTATAGAACTCCCACGTCTGACATATCAGTGTTCTTTGAAAAACTAGACCGTTTATTGGTTTCACTATTAAAAAAACCAAATACTAAAATAATTCTTTGTGGCGACTGGAATATAGACATAATAAAAACAAACGATAAAAACACTAAAATTTTAGTTGGCATTCTCCAAAATCACAACATTTCAATACATATTAACACACCAACGAGAAAAAATGCCTGTCTTGATGTGTTTGTAAGCAACATACGGAATTGTTACGGTTACACTGACCCTATAAACCTTTCTGATCACAATACTTGTCAGATTTTATCATTTTACGCCTATAATTATCATAGTATTAAGTATTGGACTGAATCGAAAAGAGACTTTAGCAATGAAAATAAAATAAATTTTAGCAATTACATAAACTCATTGACATTTAATGACATTTTACATGAAACGGACACAAACAAATCTTTTAATTTATTTCATGACATTTTCAAATTATTATATGACCAATGCTTTCCTGTTATCAAAGTGAAATGTAATAATAATATGAAAAAAATAAATTGGGTTACAAAGGGACTGAAACAATGTTGTAAAAAGAAAAGAATATTATATTATACATACTTGAAGTCAAATAGACAGAATAAATTAAATAATAAGCAGAAATATGTAAGCTACACAAAAATATTACAAAATTGTATTAATATTTCACAAAAAATATGTAATTCAAAAATTTTATCTCAGGCAAAAAACAAGTGTAGTGCATCATGGAAAATAATAAATAACAATGTAAATAACAAAATAACACAGAATGAAATCAAGCAAATAAGAATAAACAATGAAACCTTACATAATTTGAAAGATATTGCGATAGCTTTTAATAACTTTTTCATTGAAACTGGAAATAACGATCTAACTAAAAACACTAAAACATCAAACTCAGTTGTAAACAGAGATAGCATTTATCTGTTTCCAACGTCTCATGACGATGTCCAACGTATAATATTAAGTCTTAAAAACACAAGATCGGTAGGATATGACGATATAGGTACAGAGACATTAAAATCATGTTCTAAAAAAATTTCAATACCATTGGCACATATCATAAATTTATCACTGGAAAATGGCATATTTCCGGACAGGTTAAAATTGTCTGTAGTAAAACCATTACATAAAAAAGGAGATGAATGTGATATGAACAATTACAGACCTATTACACTTAACTCTGTATTTGCAAAGATATTTGAAAAGATTTTTGCTAAAATTATGCTGACATTTATAAAACAAAATAATATTATTAAAAATGAACAATTTGGGTTTCAAGAAGGTAAATCTACTACGCTAGCATGTTTTACTCTTATTAAAAAAATATCTGAAGCTATAAATGATGGAACTCCTAATCTGGCTCTTTTTCTAGATATGTCAAAAGCTTTTGACAGTGTAAAACACAGTATTCTGTTAAAAAAGGCTTTTGATTATGGCCTGAGAGGAAACGCAAATAGTTGGCTTTCTAGTTATCTTGAAAACCGTCAACAATGTACAGAGATAGAAAGAGTGGAAAACAATGAAAAAATCACGGCTAGATCCGACTTTAGGCACACAAAAAATGGCGTTCCACAAGGGAGCATATTAGGTCCGCTGCTATTCCTAATATACATTAATGACTTGCCAGATGTAACAAAAAATGACTGCTTATTATTCGCTGATGACTGTACTTTATTATTTAAAAACAAAAACGTAGATATGCTAGAAACTGACATAAATAATACAATTAATGACATTCACGATTGGATGATTAGTAATAACTTACAAATAAATATCAATAAAACTAAGGCTATACAATTTCGTACATATAAGGCTAAAAAACTAAATCTTGACATAAAGCATGAAAATGAAAACGTTGACATAGTAAACTCCACACAATTTTTAGGTATCATCATTGACGAAAACTTAAGTTGGAAAGATCAAATTGATAATGTATGTAAGAAAATTAATAAATTTGTCTTCGCCTTGAACAGAATCAAAAGAGTTGCATCAATACAAAGTGCATTGCAAGCATACCATGGATATGTTTCCTCCGTACTCCGCTACGGCTTAGTAATCTGGGGAAATAGTGTAGATTTTGAAAGGGCCTTCAAAGCTCAAAAACGCTGTATAAGAGCACTCTCTGGTATACAAAGCTGGGAATCTTGTCAACCCTGGTTCAGAAAATATAAAATATTAACCTTGCCATGTATGTATATAGCCGAGTTATGTCTTTTTGTAAAGCGATATCCCGAACTTTTTGTCACTCAATATCAAAGAAATGCAAATGCACGAAAATGTAGACAAAACAAATTATGTATACCAATAAGCAATTTAGCCTTTTTCAGAAAGAATGTTTACTGCATGGCTATAAAAATATACAATAAATTACCACTGAACTTGAGAGACCTACCCGTAGAGAAAAATATTTTTAAGAAATCCTTATTTTCCTGGCTTTCAGAACAGGGTTTTTACTCGATTAAAGAGTACTTGGATCAGAAAAATTCTTGACATTGTATTGATTCTTTTTATTTTTTATATTTTTTATTATTATAGTCAAATTGTTGTGTTTCTGACCGTACCTTTCAAGCGTAATAAGCTGATATAATAGTGATGACTTTTCAATAATATCTTATACTTACTATTTTTCTAGAATTTACATTTTATATTATTATTATTGACATTGTACCTTAATTATTATGACTGACTTAATTTTATTAATTTTAATCAATGTGACGGTTTTAATTTAATTATGATCAGCCTTTTATTCAGTCCTTTTTTATTTAACAAAATATTTGCATGCCTACATTATAAGGCAAATACTGTAGAACTGCCAAATTTTGTACTAATCTAAGAACTTGTATACTCAGTATTCGCAAATAAATGATTCTATTCTATTCTATTCTATTCTATTCTAAGTTTTCATTATGTTAAACTCTTTTATACGTTTTGCTTCGACACTCCTACACTATCATCGAGCGACGGTTCAATGTTAATTAAAAGAACCATTACATAATAGAGTTACCGTCTTATTCATAAAATATGATGGAAGGCCCCATAAGCTTGTTATAAGGAATTTCTTGATAATTATTATTTATTGCTCAATAGCGACAAATGCACTAAACCTTTGATAAAGATAAAGAAGAATGCAGCCTGTTTATCCCTATTTTAGTGAATAATGGCCGACTACATAACAGCTGATTGAAGTGACAGTTTTAACGTTATTACAATACATTGACATTATTGACGGATATTATTTATCTTTTTCGGAAGATGCAGTTAATTTGTCTGTTTTGTCTATGGATTTTGAAAAATGTCATTCTGAAGAACGACAATATAATATTAAAAAAAGCAATAAACTGTTCATTCATACCACCTTAATAAGTTGCCAAGTAAATTTCAATAATAATCCGCTTGCCATGCGCCCGCGCAGCGCGCACTATACGAGTATATAGCACGTGTCGAAGTACTAATACTTTTTTAGCCACACAAGATCATCGCTATTGTGTTTTGTAAAGACGTAGCTGGAATAAAAAATGGCGGACTAGTTTGATGCCGTAGCTTTACTGGTGAAATATGTTCATATTTTCACAATATGTAAAAGCAGATTTTGACTCATAACAAAATTATACCTTACCACAGAATACATGTCCACTACCTAGGATTCGAACTTGAGACCTTTATCACTGCACAGGTAGCCAACGGCTGAAAATAATAATAATTTCGTTCATGTACTATTTTTTTTAATATTCCACGGCCATTATTACAAATGCAAAAGCAAGTTTTGTGCTTTGTGTAGCCCACCGATAATTAAAATTAACTCTGATAATTTACAATAGTGATTTAAATTATAAGTTTAAACTATGAATCGTAGAAAATAGATAACCCGTGCGGTACTTTTAGTTTGTTTATTAAACTTTGTTTAAATTATCGGAATAAATGGACGGACAAACGTACATTTCCAAAAACTTCCATTAAAGACATAAACTTATAAAGTTGGTGTAACAAAAAGCACATAATCGTAAACCGATTAAATCTGCATACTACCGATGTTTACTATGTTTTGTGTGACAAAACGGACGTTTTGCATTGTTCACAGCAAGAGCGAATGAACGGGGTTTTTTTATTGCACCTAATATAGGATTGCAATGTTTTTAGCATTTTAAAATGTACAATTGGACATTTTTATGAAAAGGTTTTATTTTAAAAAGGGCTTATAGTTTTTCTTTGTGAAGGCACAATTTCTAAAGGCGTAAGAAATAAGTCCATGAACCTTGGCTATCATGCTCTACGATTTAGCTTCTAAGTATAAGTCATATAATTAAGAATAAATTAAAAAGGTAAATTAGTTTTTAAGTTTCGATGGACTGGCATGTTTTAATAAAAATAAAAGTTCCTAAATAAATAAAGAGAAAAAAAAATTAAAGACCATGAACCGAAAATCTTCAACTTTGTTTCGAGCATTTAGGATATAAAACTATGACTGGTACTCAAACCACTAACAATATCAATGAATACTAAATAATATACTAGAAAAAATTCAACTCGCACCAGACCATAATATACTCAGGCGGGAATCGAACCCGAGACTTTTGGAAGTCCGGTCCAATGCTCTTCCAATTGAGCTACCGAGTTACTACTAGTTCGTTTCCCGCCTGAGAATATGTTCTAATGCGAGTCGAATGTTTTCTAAGTTTTTTTATCTTGTATAAAAATAGCATTGTGAATGCTGTAATCTCAAATTTAAAAAGAGTTGGGGGCAATGGTACTATTTATAGGGGTCAGAAGGGAATAAAAAAGAAAATTTATGAAATATTAAACTGCCCCTGGGGGCTATGGAGTATAAGTCAAAATATCAATGAAAGCAGGCAATTGATTTATTTTTCATTTTTATTTTTTTATTTCAACAACTTAGGTGTAAGTTTACAATATATTTTGGCCGGAGTTTCCTTTTAAGCAAAAATAGCTTGCTTGTACTAGGAGACTCCACTCTTCCTTAAAAATATGTAGGTAACCTACTTTTACATAAAATAAAAGCTTGATAAGTGAATAAACTTATTTTTACATTAATAAAAACGATAATAAACGTGCGTGTGTGTGTGTGTGTGTGTGTGAGCGAGCGCGAAGCGTCTTTGTTTCAGCTTGGGCAAAAATGCTTTCGTTCGTATGTTGTTATCCGGCTTTTATTCTCTAGTCGCATTTCTCAACCGGTTCTCATGATTTTGAACGGATTCGATAATGGATTTTATCGAAACTTTAAAAAATGGCGGATATAATATTTTTTTAAATGGGGGTTAAATAGGGGGTCGAAGACGTAAAAAAAACATATTTCAGCCATTTAAAAATGATGATGATAATGATAGCACATTTTACCAAAATAGATAATAGTAAAACGGAAAAAAGCAAATCTGTCCTGTTTTAGCAAAATCTAACCTTCAGTAAAAAAATATGAGTAACTATACACCGTTATTTTTTAAGTACCTATATCTAAAAATGAAATGGGGATTTCAGACCACGTGAATGAACAACTTTTACTATGGAACCAACCACGGAATCGCGAAAAAAAAATCAGCAGTTCCATAGAAAAGTACAAAATTGACTCGACTATAATATAAGGAACAGCTGATTTGTTTTTCGCGATTCCTTGATTGGCTCCATAGTAAAAGTTGTTCATTCACGTCTGAAATCCCCATTTGATTTTTAAATATACTTAAAAAAATAACGGTGTATACAACATAGCGAAAACTACAAAGGATTAGGTAGGGACAGAAGACAAAGAGTCATTAATCTTGCATCGGCGTACGGTCGACAAAGAAAGCCTGCTGGCCACTTGCCACGGGACTGATATTGTTTAAGGTTATTGGGTGAAGGCAAGGTGAAGAAGCGCATACTCATATTCATTTTGAAAACTTGAAAACTATTCTGCACAATTTAAGTTTAACCATACTCGGCATAATTTGATAAAATAGCAATTGATGCGTCTATTTGATGGCCGAATACTCAAACAATACTCAACTTTGAGGGGCGCTCAAATATCATGCTGTCTTTGTCGTATCTTTGAAATTTAATGCGACTGGACGATGTTTGAGAACCTCTCAAAGTTGAGTGACGTTTTAGTATTCGGCCAATAGTCATTAAAATGATGAGCCTAATAATGTGCAAGAAAACCCAGCAATTGCATGTAACAAACGAACTTGCTAGTGAAGTTCAAACGAAATCTTAGCAGTTAATTTCATTTGTAATAATCTTAATAATCTTGGAGCTGCTCTCATTTAACTTTAGCAGTTGTAACAAAAACGTTCACCTTATGGGTAGCCAAACTGAATTTTGCAGAGACTTTATGTCATTTCATGTCTTTTTGGTTAAGGACATATTGTTTTGACTCAGGGAAACGAGTCCGGGACCTCAAAAATGCGACACTATGGAAACCGGTGTGCAAATCACTCGACCACGAAAAGTCGTCTATAGAAGACTGTAGAACCGATTTAAATAAAACCTATTTTGCGAATAACGCCTCAAATGGTCAACGCACCTCATCACTATACACGGGCGCATGCGCGGTCCGTACGTTAATCGTAATTCGGACCTAAGCTTCCATGTTACGTGCCATGATGTCACATATTCGCGACCGTTTTATATTCAAGTACCGTAGTTTTCGTTGACGATCTCAAGTCATGAGCGGTAGCAATTTTGATGTTAGCAAAAAGAAAAAAACGCACTGTCTTCAATCTTCATCAAATAGAGTCGTGTTAGTTGGACTGATGTTAAGCATAAAATTATGAGACACATTGGTCGGATTTAAATAGACACCAAATTGAGCTCGCTCGGTGAATTATAATACATTTTTATAATCCAGAACTGCGACGAATTACGAACGTACGAATTTTGAATGACTAAGAATCACGATTTTATGTTCTAAAAGATAATCAGTTTCACGATTTATGGAAACAAAGAAACGTTTATTTAGGCTATATGGTATGGTCTCCTATTTTACGCTATACACGACGTCTGACGTCAGCGTAAACATTTCATACGCCGACGTCAGAGTTTGAAAGAGACCACAACAGTACATTTCTATCTATAGTAAGCATATAAATGTAATATAAGTATATTTCTTTGTGACGCTGACGTTGTAAACGGCCGACGACGTATGAAATGTATAGGACCGTTGAAGCTAACTTCAGGAGTAACGTACAGCATAAAATAGGAAACCAAGGCCTAATTTCAGAATAAAGGAAGTATACGACCTGTCTACTGATAAATTGGACAAAGTAGCCTGTAGAATAGAGTTCACGAGTGTCATTAATGTGTTGCCAACTTCTACCTTGAGACATCTTTATACTATCAGCTCTTTAGACCCCTTCACCGTCCTAGGTATTAGTAGTCTCCAACCATTCTATAATAGCTAAACGTACAACGCTATAATTTCCTAACTTGCTTACCTCACCTCTAAACAGACAAACGGATGACAAATCAATCGCGCACGCGCCTTGACAGATGTACGGCGATACTGCGTTACGCGCCTCACATGTGTAACAATAGCCTCGACGTTTACAGCGGCTGATATGTGAGTCTTGGCAGTCCCCAACCTCTTTAGGGCCCAAAATATATTTTTTGCATTATCGCTTCCATCTTATAACTTGTGCACCCCACCTCTAAACAGACAAACGGACGACAAATCAATCGCGCACGCGCCTCGACAGGTATACGGCGGTACTGCGATACGCATGCGTTACGCGCCTCACATGTGTAACAATAGCCCCTAACGTTTGCAACGGCTGAGATGTGAGCGGAAAACTGTTACATGTATTTGAAGTTATTTTTAACTTCTCCGAAGTCTAGTATAATAAATAATAATAATAAATAGTTGACAGCATCACATACATTGCTACAATTCCAAAGTAAGTAGCTAAACCACTTATGTTATGGAAATCAGAGACAACGGTGGTAGCACAAACACCCAGTCGTAGTTCGTTATCTAAATTGACCCAACCGGGAATAGAACCCGGGACCTCAAAGATGGCGACGCCTTGAAAACCGGTGTACAAAGCCACTCGACCACGGAGGTCGTCAGTATATACTAGACTATATGGTCTAGTCATTTGATTATTGGTATGATAACAAAGGTTCCCGGACAATCTCACTGTGTTGCAGTATTTTGTCATGTATGTACATCCCAAATATTTGTTATTTTTCGTCAGTTAGAGGTAAACATTTCTTTGCACAGTGGTTGAGGGTCCACTTTAAATGCGCAAACACCTTGGATATAAATACATCTGAAGTATTAAGAGTTTATTATATTATCTATAACCAAGATTTGCTTAGCTATGCCGTTTTGTGTAATTTTGCCTTTTATTTGACAAAAAATTGTAAATTAGTTTTCTTTAAAAAAAAACTTTGATGAAAGTTCAAATTTTTATGGTTTGAGTTTGAGTATCTTAAATAAAAGAATGCAGGATTGTATAAAATTCTTCTTTCGTTAATAAGAGACAGCAATATAAAATCAAAATGGTATTGTTTGATCACGTATCAACAAATATTTCCATACACAATTTTAGTGCGACCACCCTTGTCCTTGAACCTTAGGAAATAACCGCCACAAAACTAATACGAACAAATGCAGTGTGTGTTGTCGCGTGCGCATCGAGTAATGGAATGTCTACCGATAAGGCTGCGACTGGCAAAGAATATAAAGTGGATTAATATCGTACTCGACAGTATATAGTACATTGGTGGTGTTAACGGCGAATTTTAATAGCTTGCCAACGTTTCACAGTCTGAACTAACTTGGTTTAATTTAAAAAGTTACACGACAAGTTAATTAAAATACAACTGGAAGCTGTGCAATAGGGGTGATTAAAGTTGACGCTTTTTATCACAAAGCCATTTTTAATGACCCAAGTATAGCTGGAGCCTTTCTTTTAGGTATGCATAAAGAAGAAAAACCGACCTTAATCTTATTTGAAATATAATTGAAAATCAAGTGTAATGAATATGATGTTGTTTGTGTTATGATATGAGTCGTACTTACAACTTTGATTTTCGCAACGTCATGCTAAAAACAAAAGCCGTTCTAAATTTAAAAATTAAATCCTGAAACCGCAAAGAAAATAAGTAACAAAATAGCATCGACATTAGCTTTGCTCATAGGTGCTTTAACCGTTTAAAAGGAAACTTCGTCGAGGCGCCTCGCGCTAGACTCGTGCGCTGATCGCGCGAGATAGCGCGATATCAGATGAGATCGCGCCGGATAGCTAGCATTCCCACGACCGCGCTCCAAATTGTTCGGCCGCTGATGCGTAGATAAATAAACGCTTTTAGGATGGAGAATTTCTGAGAGAAGTTAGATATAATTGTTTATTTTTAAGGCTCTGAGGTGCAATTTTCAATCGGTTAACTTACTGCTTCTGCTATTTGAACACTTTGAATACATCGCGCATTATTAGAACATACATATATGGATTCTACTAAAAGCTCCTTTCCCAATCGAAATTGATTAAGTTAATTAGCCTTATATAGTTTTAAAAATAAAATCAGTTCAATATTGAAATGATAGATAGATATTTATCTACCTATAAATTCAATATGTGTTGTTATAATATAATTACTTAATTAAGTTTAAATCTATTACAATCTTAAATTACTGATATAAAAATTTACAATGCCGCTTAAATAACGATTCAAACTGACCTCATACGATTAGGTATCATTGATGCGCATCGACTTTAAACCGTCGACCTTTCCATTTTTAGAACAAAAAGCCGATCCGATATCACAAACGAGATCGATAAAACACGTACCGTATCGAATCGCGATCGATCCCAAATAAAACCCACTAAACTAATTACTGGAATATTGAGCGTTTCAGAGAGAGCAAATCGAATCTAAATCACGCCCAATCGATAATATAAAATCAATAAAATCATTGCCACAATAAAAAAAGAATGGACGCCGGCGCTTTTGATCTCACACCGCTTTCGGCTCTCTTTGATATCCTAATAATGAGACGAAATTAAGTCAAAAGTTCTAAGTGTGTGACGAATTGACTTATCAAATTATTTCTTTGAATTGTCGACGGGCGTTGAGAACATAGTATTGTACTAAAAGGTATTTATGATGACGATGGAAGTGCTTGTCGCTTAGACAATAAATAGTTTCTAAATGTAATGGAATCGCCATGTGGCTGTGGAATGTAGGCATAAGTTTCGCAATGCAATTAGCGGTTGAAAAATTATTGTTAAGATACCATTGACTTCGTTTCTGTACAGTTATTTAATTGTGTTTAACAACCGTAGTATGTCAAAATCAACAATTTTACCATTAAGAGCATTAACGGCAAACGACATTTCATATAACTTTCAAGTCCTTATTTTTTTAAATGAATGAACCGATTTTAATGATACTGTATACATACAAGCAGAATACATCGGTCTTAAAAAGTCAGTTGAAAACATTTTCGATAAAAAGCTAAACCAGACCAATTTTGAATTTTACATAGAAACAGAATTTTCCAATTGTTGTTCCAATGTTTTTCAACTCACTCTTTAGACCAGTGTATTCTGCTTATGCGTATGTAGTTTTATTAAAATCGGTTTATTCATTTTGAAAAATATAGGCTTGGGGGTATGCGTAAAGGTATTTAAGTTTATGTGTTACTCCTTACATGATTTGAACTCGTAAACATGGGTTATCACTAACTTCAGAGCCAGCTCCACAGGTTCCTAAAATATATATTTATTTTTGTTAACTTATCTGATAATTTCATACAATATTCTTCTCCATTATTACCTACCTAATTTGTTTGGTCCGGAGGTGAAGTCTGGTAATCTGTAATACAGTTCTACTACAGTACAGATACCAGTCTCTTACATAGATTGTTCTAAGTATATGTTTAATTTTAACTTACGATAAGCTCCTGTATTTACTCTGTGTGAAAAAACAATTAATGTTTTTTTTATTATTAAATTAATCAAGATCAAAGAATATGTTTGAAAAGAGAATAACTAAAAGTCGATTAATAAACCCTTAAGAGGCTGACATGAGCCAACTAGCGCAGCCAGTCGATTTTATTTTATTCATTCTAAATAAGCCCAATTTCTTAAAAAAGGAATCAGTCAAGGTCTTGTGAATGACTCTAATGTTTATTGAATAACGTTACAACATTACAAAATGCGTGCAATAGTTTAAAAACGGGTAAGAACCAACAGTGGCCACTTTTAAGAAAATCGCGTTTTAAACTGTTAGAATGCCTTTTCAATCTGTGCTAAATTATTCAATAAATATTAGACGTTATTAACAAAACCTTGGATTGATTCTTTTTTTAAGAAATTGGGCTTATTTAGAATAAATAAAATAAAATCGACGGCGCTAGTCGGCTCATGTCAGCCCCTTAAAGTTTGACTATAAGCTGTAAAATACGCATGTATTATATGTTATACTCTATCAACATTACAAAAAAATTGCATTAAAACCACACCATCGATAAAATTCTAAGTGACGCTTTGTGGTAACTGAGGTACAATTATTTTAAGTTTTAATCTCATCGATAGTATCCCGTAGAAATTCCATAGATAAATGCAGCGAACTAAAATCTATGGAAGTGTAATTGCGAACAAATATTGCTTAAAAATGGCAACACGGGTTAAAAATGACAACTCGCACAGCATTTAGTCGGGCCAGTCACGCACCCGGTGGCAGACGTTAGCGTTCTTTACTATAACTGCAGTTTGTATTGTAAAGAAAAGAGAGAAAGAGAGAGTTTATCAGAAATGACGTCCTGTGCAGTCAAATAGTGTAAAAGACGGAAAGAACGCAGTAAAAATAAAGCAGAAATAACGTATAATATTTTTTCGTTTAAGTATAGAAAATTTCTATGAGTATACAAATTATGGTTGCTATTATGCAACCAGTGTTCAGTTGTTTTAACTAAATGCCAGTTTTTTTAAGTCCACCCATTTAGTTGTCATTTTCGTGTAGTGCCATTTTTTGAGCGGAATGCTCGTTCCATAGATTTTAGATCGCTGGATAAATGTTTGAATAAGGGGTTATCTCACGAGGGGCTACCGTGTAAAGTTCTAATGAGACGAAGTGCGGAAGTCGCACCATGCATTGTAAGCACTAGTGCGATGGATTTATAAATAAATTCAAAATTATAAGCAGATGCGGTAAAATTCACTTTGTCCATCTGTAAGGAAGACCTGTGCCCCAGTAGTGATAACGAAATTTCACGTAAAGTATAGCCAACATAAATAAGTATCAAGGGCCAATCACAAGCTTCCACATAAAATAATACTAATTACACTATTTGTATACATACAACTCAGTAATTTAAAAATAAAAACAAAAATCATGTTTTTAGTTAATCGATTTTTTACAAAAAAATATTATTCTGAGATATCCTTTTAAATATTATTATTGCAGAATAGCCATAAAATTATTTGTTAGAGAAGTATAATATTGCTTTAGCTTGCTATAAGAAGTACGGACGACAGCACCTTAGGTTATACAGTTAGACTGCGAAAACAGCTTTTATTACGTAGGGCATAAAAGCGGTCTCAAGGTCAACATGTATAGTCTGAGGTGCCGTTGTGTGTACCTACGAGTATAAAAAGGTCTCTGTGTCAATCGTTTCGTACATTTGCTTGTTCTAACAGATATACATATTTTCTATCACCTTAATGTAGATTTTGTTTACTATCACTAAAGGTTCGTAGTTGGTGAACCACACTTTGAGTAACACTAAGATATAATAAATAATATTAATAATAAATATTTGACAACATCACATAAATTGCTCCGCTTCCAAAGTAAGTAGCTAAAGCACTTGTGTTATGGAAATCAGAGACAACGGTGGTATCACACACATCCAGACCTGAGCCAATATAGAAAAGTTCGTTTTTCTAAATTGACCCAACCGGGGATCGAACCCGGGACCTCAGATATGGCGACACCTTGAAAACCGGTGTACAAAGCCACTCGACCACGGATGTCGTCATATATACATAGATATAGTACTAAACTGTTACTTTTCTTACCGCTCGTATTCATACAGTAATTTAATAAGGTCTTCTAGTCAAAGGTAAACCAATGGACCCGTTTCAGATGTGTCGGTATAGGAGATATAGAAAGGCTTCCACGCCGGTGGGTGGCAATAGGCTGAACAAAAGTAGTCATCATGGTAATCTTGCATTGACGTCACGAATCGTTTCAAAATCGCGTCTTAATTGTATGATTATTAAAATTTAGTCCGGTGCCCGCGCTCCCGTTGATGTCTTTTGTATGGACGCTTCAGCTCTTTTCATGTCCGCCTTTTGGGATGATGAGTCAGGAACACAATTTGGGATGAGTAAGGAATTCAAAACCTTCAGAGGTGAGACGTCATAGGATGAATTCTGAATAACTTACGAAGCAGAGTTTTTTGTTGTTTCTAATAGCCTAATAACAGTTTTTAGGGTTCCTTACCAATGTGGTAACAAAGAATTTATAGTGCGACTTAGTCTATCTGTCACAGCTGGATATCTTCAAGTTGAAATTTGGTATAGTTTTAGATGACTTTTGCACAACTATTTTGCAAATAAGAGAGAAATAAAAATATTTATTTATTATTTGCAACAGGGACTGAATAGCAATCAAGAAATTGATAAATGTTATTTGAAATTTTTCACATCAAACGTAGAATTTTTTTTTGTGTTTACATTATATTTGTGTTTTATATTTTAATCATTACATCCTAAACTGTATCCAATCTACTCTCCGCAATCAGAGTATTAATCTAATAATCGTGCCAGTCGCGCCGGCGCGCGTCTCACTCTAATAATGATCAATGATCGGCCTCCGTCGGAAAAATGCCAAATATTCCATACATCACCTCGTACTTTGAATATTGACAGGCGGATGGTGTTTGAGGACCATAGACCTAAAAGTTACCCGGAAAACTAATAAGAATTCTTGATTGTCGATGGCTGTAATCTTACCTCAATAAATAAATAAATGTCTACATACTTAGCTACTTGAAACAAAATGTAAATGAAGAAGTATAATTTATGAAAGAAGTATTAGTCAGATACAATTATTTAAGTTTTCTGTCGTTTATTTCTTGACTTCAACTAGTGCAGACTTTAATTTTTAGTAGTATAATACCTTTGCAATGACAATTGTTTGTAAGTTATAGAAACCTACAATATAATATTATTGTATAATATAAAATTATCTACAGAATAACTACTAGTTTTATAAGTGTTAAGGGGTATTAGCCTATAATTCTTGCTTGATGATGTAAATACCTACAGATTTATTTTGTGTTGTGGTGGTAAGTGTCATGTCTATACTTTTCTTAGCACTACTAATCCTAAACACCGTCTAAGGTCAAAAACGAAAACTAAAAAAAAATCGATTGGCGATGTAACACGAGATCACTTTTGATTACTATTTGTAACGTTTACATTAATCCGATTGAACGGCACTGACAACGTGACTGACGTGCCGTGTAACGAGTCTATTTTGTTCGCGTTGAATGCGCCGGACGCAATGGGAGTTGACCTCAGGATTAAATTAAGTAGGTAATTAATGAGCTCTACAGGAGACGAATAAGAATAGCTTGTTTAAATAAATATTTGATAATATTTCCAATGATTTTACTTCAAGTTAGGGGCAAATTAAACACTTTCAGTTAAAGTATTGCACTCTAGAGTTCTTTTTAGGGTTCCGTACCAAAATGGTAAAAAGGAACCCTTATGATGCGACTCGGTCTGTCTGTCTGGCACAGCTGAATATCTCGAGAACTACTAAAGCTATCAACTTGAAATTTGGAATAGTTTTAGATGACGTTTGCCCAACTATTTTGCAAATAAGAGAGAAATAAAAATACTCATATTTTTTTGCAACAGGGACTAAAAGGCGGTTTAAAAATTCAAAGTGAGGCTACTAGGGTATATGGGGTATCATATAAAAGAGCGCTGCTTGCACATTCTCATAAACTTAGATTCTTCTTTTGTTTTCCAAATTCATAATATCATCAACTACGTTGTAGTTCTTAACTAGATTGCAATTCAGACAAATTTGTATAATAAAAATTTCAAAAATCATTACGTAGGTACCTATAAAAATCTATTGTCTGAATAAAGTCTTATATTTAAATTGGTATTTCCGTTATTTGCAAGTTCGTTTCAATACTCTTTTAAGCATGCACCGACAAAGACATTGACATCCCGCGACCTCTGTAATCGATTAAAATTACACAACGAATGAATTAACACTTTAGCTATATGTCAATAGAAACTATTTTCCCGTATTTTTTTTTGTATAATTTATTAACTCTTAATGAACTATTTGGCGCTATTCCCACGTTTTATAAAATGGTTACTTATGTAATAATTACTCGATTTCAAATTCGTTTGTGTAATTTCAATTGCTAGTTAGATGTGGTTTTCATTAGCAACTTAGTTTTTGTGCATAATTTTGACGACCTCCGTGGTCGAGTGGCTTTGTACACCGGTTTTCAAGGTGTCGGCTGTCTGTGAGGTCCCGTGTTCGATCCCCGGTTGGGTCAATTTAGAAAAACGAACTTTTCGCTACTTACTTTGGAATCGGAGCAATGTATGTGATGTTGTCAAATATTTATTATTTATAATTATGTTTCTTGTGACACGATACGTATGCTTATATTGACTTTAAATATGACTGTTCAGTTAAAGAAGACCTAAATACTGGATGTAGCTTGTTCTCTAAGAGTAATTAATTCTATAATATTTTCTCGTACCATTGTTCCATAAAGAAAGTGCGTGTACATTAATACAATAATTAAAGCATAACAGATCAAGCTTGTAAAATCGAATCGCCTTCTCTTTGAAATTAGGTTTGCGATTAGATTTTACAAGCTATTGTTGATAAAAAGCGCTAATTTATTAAAATCGCCTGCCAAGTTGCCTGTCAAGTCGACTCGAGTAAATACCACATTATGCATTCCTAACCACAGTTCAAATTAAGAACACAACAAAACCCATTCAAACATCTTGACTTCCTTCTAAAAAAAAACAAAATAATTTGCAAACCAGTCTTTTCCCTACTTTGCCAATCGTCAAGGGATTAAAAAGTCTAAAGTCATATTCAAATTCGTACCACAAACAAAAGAGTAACTAAAGACCGTCGCACACCCCGCTGTTCTGTGTACCATGGTCATTATCACCGTGACAAAGGTTCAAGCATAGACAAAAAACAGAGCTGGATGATTGTGAAGTCAAAACAGTTTTGGGAACTGTTTTTTCTGAGAAACTGAACTGGTGTATGGCGAATCCTTAATTTTGTCTATTTTTATGTATGTACAGGTTGAGTTGAATATTATAAACCAAAGTTAGGTTTAAATGCAATATACTATAAAGTTGTCTCTTATTTTGAAAAAATGTATATTTTTTATATTGATAAAGCAAAGATGAAAACTTAAGCAAATCCGCGAAACTTTAAAAGTGTATAAAGGTTTTTAATTACATTTATTTTTTCATTTAGTAGGATATAAATGAGGTAACACTTACATGTTCTTTTTCTATCATGATAAACAGATTATTCAAGTTACATCGATGTATGAAGAGATTAGATATAATTTACTAACTATATTTTGGGTTTGCTTACTATCAACACAGTAATACCTATTGCCATCGACTTCAAAATTTATCATCAATGTATGCTTTTACACATAACTTTTTTAAAGCTTCGTTTTATATTTCTTACAACTCAAAAGCCCACGTAAAACATCCAACGGACAAACTTATCAATAAATCACCAATTAAATGTTGATACAGCTACTTGAACATGCTGTATAACCGAGCTGTCATCTCAAAAACCCAGACCCATGCTGTTAAAAAAAAATGACCCATAATGAGTCGTAAATATTCCATAATCTGTCATAGAATGAGTAGCTCTATCTTGTCACTGGCACGTTTATGAAAGCCGTTTTTTTCATATAAAAAAGTTTTTAACATATCCAACCTTATTTTGTTGTTAATAAGATGAAAGTTTTGCGTTTATCTTCGACCTTATTACTTTTAGTTAAGAGCTATTATGTATCGATGACAAATAATGCTTTTAACCCTTCAACGCCCGGAAAATGAGACACAATAGATATTTTATTGTTATCCGGCCGCATGCGTCCGCTCGCGCGTTGATGAATTAAAGGATTAGGGAGGATAAAAGGGTGATCACTGGACTTTAAGATTTATCGCGTTTGGACATCTCAATTGAGTGGAACTATTTCCGTTTTTTTACTCTATGTAATGGTATGGAAACCATTTTGTGTACATCAGCTTAAAATGTTAAGATTTATCAATCAACATAAGATTCTTGGGTTTTTAACACGCAAAGTAGGCTAAATAATAATAATAATGCATTTGTTTTAAGTAACTAAGACCCATAACATTAGAATACAATAGAATTATCAATGACATATGTTATGGCTAAGTGCGGCTATTAGCCGTAACACACAACATAAAATTAAAAATCATCATTAAATAACATCTTATTAGTAACAACTAAAATCAAATAGATTTTGGATGGCTCATTACTGTGCACATGTGTATAGACCAGAATAGAAAATCTTTAACCTACAAGGAAGGGAATATGATCTTCTTCAGTTAAATCCACAGACTTTCTATCCTCACTGCGCATAATTTGCATCATGTAACTCAATAACCAACATAGCTGCGCAGTAGCAACATTTTAGCGCACGCTTTGCAAGTAAAATGTGGCTGCTTAAGCACCGTGTCTATGATAAAATAATTTGTTTTTTAATACCGTAAAATGAACTGGAGATAGCTAACTTGTCGGAGTTTATTTGTGTAACTAGTCTGTGGTGACAACTTGACAACAGCCTTAGATAGAATCAAATTATTTAACTACCGAGATACGCTGCATAAATATCTTGATAGTAGATGCTAATTTATACTTTTTTATTCTACAAATCTTATCTAAAAAAATATCTCTCAACATTAAAATTAAATTCAAATCTTTATAGTGTCTGCGATCGAATCGATAGTAAACACAAAAAGTGATTGAAGTAACATGGTGTCTTGTCGCCAAAAAAATCCATGCTATTTGATGCATATAACTTTATAATAAACGAAAACGACGACTTCCGTGGTCGAGTGGCTTTGTACACCGGTTTTCAAGGTGTCGCCATCTCTGAGGTTCCGAGTTCGATCCCCGGTTGGGTCAATTTAGAAAACGAACTTTTCTATATTGGCTCAGGGGCCGTACCGGCTAACGCATCGAACTTCAGAAAGTCTGCCGGGCTTCAAATTAAAACAGATAAATCGAGCCCCAATTGGGCCAAAATGACAATCTCCAATTCATGATGTCACACGAACATAGATATCTTCTAAATAACTTCGGCGAATAGTACAATACGATACTCCTTACTTCAATTTATCTGTTTTAAGTTGAAACTCGGCAGACCCGCCGAGGTTCGAAAAGTTAGCCGGTGGGGCCCCTGGTCTGGTTGTTTGTAATAACAATTCAAACTAGCAGAGCTGTGCATTGTGTGAAGAGACTTAATAATAAATACATACTTGAATATTGAATTTACTCGTACTTCTATAAACATGACTCGGAAACAAATGAGAATTGCTTGAAATACATTTCCGGTAAATAAACTAATAAGAAAGTATCAACCCAACGAGATCCTCGTATAAAATGAATGTCACCACTTGCATTACAGGGCTGACCGCGGAAGCGTAAAAATATAATCTATTTTAAACATTTGTCGTGGCGCTCGCCTCCTACGGCCGTAATGGCTGCGGTGCGGCTTGGCGGTTTGTGCTGCTTGGTTGTTGACGCCAAGTTTCTCTGTAGCTTGTAAAGGTGCCCTCGTTTTAGCGTAGATTGTAGGAAATTTATGTCATTTTCTTTAAATCTTAAGTTTACATAAGAACTAGATAGCACATGATCTACCACAGCTACGGCTACGACTGATTCTAATCTATTCTCAGTAAGAGAGCAACAATTCTATAGAATATATATATCTCGAATTGTGGTACGCTTAATTTTTATATGAAGCATGGATTGTAACTAAAATCAGTATTGACAAACTGTCTGATGTCATTTATGATGTAGAGGTAGGTAAGTAATGTTCATTTATGTATTATGCTTAATTATGTGAAATACAAACTTATTAAAAAATGTAAAAATATTAACGTTTTTGTATTGTGAAGTTTTTGAACCCGCAACCATCTCCTTACAGTAAGCAGCCTACAACTTGATCTTCAAGTGAACCAATAAATAACATTCCATACGATATTTTACGCTAAGTGCTTTACAGCTTCCTTTCCTAAGCCAAAAAGCTCAACCATTTTAAGAAGACTTACTATTTTGAACCGTTTCTAATAACTTACAGGTTCATATATTCTGGTGGATAATACCAAGTGCTAATATAGAGAGTTGATCATTTGATGTTGTTAACATGTTAAATTTTCCCGTGTGAAGATTTTGGTAGGTCGAGCACAATAGACCAAATGACAACTCTATAAGTAATAAAATGTGCTAGCTTTTGAAGTAGTTTTGTCGACCTCTTCGGGTTACAATTAGGCTCCCCGCCCACGAGCGATTAATCGCTGATTTTTTACGAGCTACAAAAAGTCGATCACAAAATCGCTTAAAAAGAATGTCCGAGAAAATCGCCGCGATTATCGCAGCTACAAAAAGTAGTCTGTGTGCGTTTAGCCTTAATCGGTTTTATGAACGAAAATTCAGACAGTTGTGTATGGTTCCAGGTCAGTACACTGCATTAATTAACTAAATTAATTAATTATTTTTGAATTATACACATACTAGAGGAGCTAGGTGGCGCAATGGTTGAGCGCCTAGTCCTGCGACCGCTGAGGTTAAGCAATTTTTGCGAGGGTCGGTCATGTGATGGGTGACCAAAAATGGCCAAAAATGGCCTGTGTCCCAGCAGTGGGGACAATAAAAATGCGTTTTTTTAGTCGCTGGCTTAGCTGGATTAGGTTTGTCAGTGTCATTTCTTGGGCGATTAGTCGCTGAGTTACTTTTTGTAGCTCGTGGGCGTTTACGTATTGAACGTTAAATGTTCTATTCTCGGCGATAAAAAATAATCGCTCAGCGATTAAACGCTCGTGGGCGGGATGCTTAAGAGTTACTCGTATTCGTCTTTTTTAGGTCAGTAAAAATCAAACGCAAATGTTTTTTTTTTCAGAATTTGAAGCTGGGATAAAAATCCTTCGTTATATTAAACACTGACAGACGTTGTTGTTCTTATAATAGAACTTAAATATAAAACTACATATCCCAGCACTATAAGTTTTAGAATTACATAAAAAGCATGCACAATTAATTTCATCAAAACCCCTAATAAGCAAAAAGTGTGTTTTTAACAAATCATTGTTACATTTAATTTTAATAAATATGCAGTCCCTGTCAAAACTGTCGGTTTGTTGATAAATTATAGATTTGATAATAACATGCAAAATTGATGTTTATGCAAAAAACAATGATGGACGAAGCAGGGTCATTTTGATGGCTTTATAATCTGACATCATCATATTGAAAAAATGCATGACCATAGACCATCAGCTATTTTTAATGTCCCCACTGCTGGGGCACAGGCCTTCCTTATGGGTTGATAAGGAGGATGGGCCATAACCCACCACGCAGGCCCAATGCGGATTGGTAGGTGTTAACGACTGCAAATGCAGCCGGGACCAACGGCTTAACGTGCCTTCCGAAGCACGGAGGAGCTCGAGATAATACATTTTTGGTCACCCATCCCATGACCGACCCTTGATCGCTGGGCCAGGCGCTAAACCACTGCGTCATCGAGCTCCTCGAGTAGAAAAAATGCATACTGACGATTAAAAATAAAATGTATAAGAAATAAAATAATAGTTTAATGATGGATCCTAGCCAAAAATTTTAATATAAAATAAATAATTTTCAGATGATTGAGGTAATTGCAATGAAACATCTATTTGGCGTAAGTAATTCAAAACATTATGAATTGTTCAGTTCATGAGGTTCCTAATTTTTTACAGTTTTAATCAATTTTGATAGTGTAAAAAAAGTAACCTAATATTATTTTTAAATGATTAATAGCATAATTAGTATACTTTTGTCACCATAAAAAATTAATGACAAAATATTTAATGAAAAAAAAATATTATTTAGTTTCATTAAAGTATTGAAAAAAAAAAGTATTTTTATTAATATGAATCAGAATAAATTCCTCCAAAGCAGTTTTATAAAACGACACAGCATTTTAAGAAACTCGGCCCAATTACAAAAGTAAAAAAAAACGACACAAAAATCCAATAAAACTTTTTGTGGTGCATCCTTAACGTCGCAAAAAATCAATTTTGCGGACTCGTGCGCAAAGGTTGCATCTGTGATTGGCAGGTCACAAAAAATGGTGCTTAGATTGATCGAAGATTGAGTCAAAGTACATTTTTCACAATCGTCCTTTTAAGACCACAAAATGTTTTGAATTATGTTTTGAGGTAAATTCTGCTTTGGCAATGTCATAATTAAATTACGATTTTAATTATTTAAGATGGATTTATATATTAAGGCAAATATTTACATATAGTTAGGTATTATATCTAATTTTGTTTTTGTTGTCTAAAATAAAAGAAAAAATATGTTGCCGAAGCTTTTAAGCTGCGATAATTTAGGTAGGTTAGTAGGTTAGTTGCTATATGATATTATGGCGAATATGGTTTCATGAGAATATCATTTTTCGCTGCCGTCTATGGCGTAACCTAGGTAACAATATGTTATAACACTTACTTCCGGTTTTGGCCACCGGCTCAGATAAGTTTGTGCCATGTATTGTTATAGTTAAATTAAGATGATGCAACCGAGCCTTAAAGTTATCATACAAATGTCAACAGTCGCTATCGAGTATTATATAGTGAGCGTAAATATAATATTTTTTAAATGAAATAAAAAAGCATTCTTATTCCATGCTTCAGTAATCAAAATGATGATGGCTCCAGAACAGAATTTTCGGGTCATTAGTGTTACCAGCTACCGGTTTACCCTTTTTTATCCTTGAGACTCGTTCAGATGGGTCGACGGGTAGTCAAGATTATTGGTCGAAAAGGGTCGAAACTAACAAGCGGAATGATTGTCAATCTTCTTTTTACACAAAAACAAAATTCAGTTCATCAAACCTTAAAAATATTGCAACAGTTAATGAGAAACGTGACCACACTACCTATAAGAAAACAAGTAGCTGTTCAAATTGCAGATTGCAAGAACGTAGACGATAAAAATCCTTACTAATACCCTTATCCGAACTTCCTTACTAATATTATAAATGCGAAAGTAAGTTTGTTTGTTTGTTCCGCCTTCACGTTTTAAGTAATCAACCGATCATCATGAAATTTTGCACAACATTGTCAGGGGTACAGAAAAGACATAGGGGTACCTTTCATCCAGAAAAAATATACTGTTCCCGAGGGATACAAAAATTACTTTAAGATGGTTTTCTGCCATAACAATGCGGCCAATTGTTGTAAATAATAAATATTAATAATAATACATAAATAAAAAGCTAAACTGCCATAATAGTAGTTTACGTTACAAGGTTGGTCAGGAGGTTCTTAATTCATTAATGCCCGAGCGGCCGAATACGGGGCGATAACAATGGAATATCTATTGTGTCTCATTTTCTGGGCGTTGATGGGTTAAACCAAGTTGTTGTTTTTTAAAATCGTCACGAGTTTCAGAAAACCTTAACAACTGTGTACCATACGACGTTTTTTAATTCTGCGGGAAAACATTATAGGTACTGAAATAAAAATTACTTCTACGCGAACGGAGTCGCGGGAAAAAGCTAGTTATTAATAAATATTTTTGTAATATATGGAATTTTCACATGCGGAGTGAAAGAAAGGCACTTCCTACTCTATCAAAATTATGTACTAACCCTTTGTGTTTGTGTCAGATGACGCTTCGTGGGTAGGCCCGTGCAAGTCGGACCGGCAAACTGCTGAAGGTCGTGGGAAGCCGCTGGATGTAGGCAGCGCAGGACCAATTTTGACGACCTCCGTGGTCAAGTGGCTTTGTACACTGGTTTTCAAGATGTCGCCATCTCTGAGGTCCCGGGTTCGATACCCGGTTGGGTCAATTTAGAAAACGAACTTTTCTATATTGGCTCAGGTCTGGGTGTTTGTGATACCACCGTTGTCTCTGATTTCCATAACACAAGTGCTTTAGCTACTTACTTTGGAATCGGAGCAATGTATGTGATGTTGTCAAATATTTAAGCAGTGGGTGTCTTGCGACAGACACTGAGGATATCGTAAAAAAATCATCTAGATCAGGGATTCCCAAACTTTTTTGGGCAAGAGATCCCTTTTCCAAAATGAACTGATACCTCAGGCCCCCGTAGCAAAATAACTTTAAAAATCCTATCAAATATCAATGTAAATTCATAGTTATTATTATAATGATTCGATTTTATGTCGACCCTAGAGAAACCAATTTCGACCCCAAGGGGTCGATCACTTTGGGATCCCTGATTTAGATGGTGTGAAGGCTAGATTGGCCGCTGAAAGTCATTCTGAAACTATTCATTCGTTTTTTTGGATCTTAAGATAAAACTTTAATTGAGTGAATTCTTTTTTTCACGACTGACTTCCTCGTGTTATTATTTCTCGCACCTTCGGCTGACTTGATGAATTATTACTGTGTAATAATCGAGTCAAAGTACGAATATTCCGGTTTGCGAACGATTGAAATTTTTCTCTCAAGCAATTTTTTGTTATTCACAAATTGCAGTGTTGGTGGTTTCATTGATAATTTAAATGTAGAGCGGAGCGTAATGACATTAAAATTGTTACAGAACAATTTTTTATATCGTTTAATTTTAAAACATTATAATGATTTGTGAAGGTATTTTTATTTAAATAAATTATGATTGATAAAACCTTCCAAGATTGCAAAAGGAGAAGAAGAAGAAAGAATACAAAAAGAAATAGATTCTCACCATGAATTTATTGCTGAATTTGTTTTATGAGACTCCTCACTACAAATATTCATACCGTTAATCGTAGTTTTGAAAACACAACTTCTTACATCTACATCTACATGTGTTTCAGACTACTCTGTTTTAAATTTTTAGGTCAGTTGACTTCAAAATGGCTTGTTGTAGTTGAATTCAAAAAGAAGTTTCTCTTGGCGTCAGCCATTTTGTTGTCCCCACTGCTGGGGCACAGGTCTTCATATGTATATACAGGTCAGGATAAGAAGGATGAATAAACCCACCACGCGGGCCCAATGACTGCAAATGCAGCTGGAACAAAACGGCTTAAAATGCCTTCCGAAGCATGGAGGAGCTCGAGATAATAAAGTTTTGGTCACCCATCCCATGACCAACCCTTGCGAAAGCTGCTTGCGAAGATCCCCTTAATTTACCAGTAATTAAGATAACCTATTTAGCTCCTCTAGCCAACATTTTGTTTATTGCTGTCTTTTTATCGAAACCAAACCGAAAGTTGGGAACAAGACATCATTACATTACACAGAAGATTTATCGAGATCGCCTTGGAGAACCGTACGAGGGTCATTCTTAAGAACATTGTTTTAACCAACTCGATTTGTAGTGGATTTGGGTTAAACATTTGTTTAAATTGTAACAAATGGATGCTGGGAACAAGGGCTATAAATTTGGCTGAGACTACAATGTGGTAAACATAGAGGTACTTATTTTGACTTTTCTGTATTTTATTTTACTTTGTAATTTGGTACACAAACAGAAAACATTATCTGTACTGTAATCTGATAATTATAACTGTTCTATGTTCTGACATAGCGCAGTTTGTTACACTTGTAGGCTACTTATGCCGTTTGGCCTAAACATAATGTGAGTATTCCAATATCAATACGTTTAACTTCGTGGATTTTTGATTCTGTGAAAACGACTATCGTATCTCCTTTATTATTAAGAAAAACCAAACCTCCTTCAAAAAACTAACAAAAACAGTTAATATAATAATAATAGCAAACCTTGCTTAGGTAAAATGCCTTCATTAGCATCTCGCATCTCAGGTAGGTAACTAGATCAAAAGAGTACAAAATCTGCATAATTACTAATAGCTGTCTCTGATATTATAAATCTGATATTCAAAAACATCTTTTGAAGTCGGGTGGGGCCAAAGGATATATTCCGTTTTTTTTATAAAATATGTGATCGTGGTTTCGCTTTCTCATTTTTTCAATTCCTAAAGCCCCACCAGACTTTATAAGACGTTTCTTGATATCAGATATGCGTACCTATTAGTAATTATGGCGATTTCGAATATTATTTCATGCTTTATAGAGCTGTTTATTTTTTAAGATTTTTTTTTGAAGGAGGTTCAGTTTTTTTTAGCGCTTATATATTTTTAACTTATTTGTATTTATATAAGCGTATATATACTTTCATATGGTATAATACATAACCCTAATAACTCAATTTATACATTCGCTCTCCGTTGCACATGATAGCACGTCAGGTTATACAGTTAAACTGCGAAAACAGCTTTTATTACGTAGGGCATACAGACGATCTCAAGGTCAACATGTCTGAGGTGCCATCGTGTGTACCTTCGCAGTCCAATTTTAGTCCAGAAAGTGCATGATCATAGTTAGGTACCTACCTACCCTGTTTTGAATTGTCATTAACCTACCATTATCTTAATCACCATCCTAATTTGATTTTGAGGAGTTCCCTTATGGTTATTCGAAGTCCAAGGTCCGATGTCAATAAAATTAATATAAGACTACATATAAGGTATCCCCTTTCCAATCATCTAAATCGGTTCATAAACAAAGAAGTTATATCCAAACTAGGTACTTTTGAAAACACCAATGTAACTAAAATTATATAATAGTATAATCAAAATAATACTAGAAAACTACTTAACCGATGGGAACAATTTGGGAGTTAACCTTAACGTTTGAAACTATCGGTCCTGCCAACTTAAGTAATTGGCACACACATAAAAAAAACAAACATACAGACGAACAGAGAACTTCCTCCTTTTTTGATACCGGTGAAAAAAACCACTAAATTCATGAAAGTTTGCGCTCTGTATTTTGTATTTCTCTTTCAATCTTATCATTCCAGAAGATAAATCTTTACCAATATAACAAGCTTTCATTACTCGTCGAGCGATGTGTTAGTTCAGTATAAGTAATAGGCTGCGTGCACATTAGTCGCGATCGCCTCGCCGACGTTACTATCGACTCGGCCATCGGTCAACCCGTCAACGCCAAACGAGAGCTGTTCAAAACACACCTGTCAAACGACCGTGAAATACACAACTCTATAATAAATATTTGCCGTGAGAAATGTGTGGAGGTATAATCCGCGCGATGAGAATGGGATGCTACCTTTTGAAACTGAGACGCGCACGGTCCGTCGGCCAACTCGCGTAGATGCTCGCATAATGCTAGTTGTGTTCGAGTCTGTGCTCGAGTTTTATTTTATATGCGAGATTTGTATATTATTTTAGTGATTAATTAATAATGAGTGGAAAAAGGGGTCAAACTTTTTACATTTTTAAATTCTTTATTTAAATAGATTTAGAACTTTTTTGCTTGCGATACTTGACTGCTTCACTGTTATTTTTGATTTACTTTGACAAGGTCCCATCGCAATCTAATCGCGCGCGGATTATAAGTATTAATTTTGATGACAGAACTTTTTTAATTTTATAGTTTTGGTATAAGACGGATCAGACATTGTAAAATCACGGTGAATTTTATATGCATATTTGCCGTGAAGAAATGCTTGCGCTTCAAGTAGGTCTCTATTATTCATTTCAGTGTGTTTAGTTTTTTAACTGACTATTATTTTGACTTATTGACAGGTCACGCATCACACTCCGTCCTATCGCAATGCAGATTTTAAAACCAATATTATATGCGTAGTTTGTTTTTGGTGTGTTACACTTTGAATTTCTTTATACATAAAAAAAAACTGTAGTCAAGCATATATTTAGTTTGCCAAAAATGTACGCAATGCTTAAAATGTTTTTGATAGCGTCACACTGTCATTTTGAAGGTTACGGTAAACATGAATCGTTTCATTCTGAAAAAGACGAATTACTTCATCACCTATTATAATGCTCACTTATATGGCAACAGATTTAATTCACATTAAATCGTATAGAACGTGGTTAGGATTACACTGGCCACCAAATCCACCTCATTAGCATAGAAAAAAACATGGCAATAAAAAAAAAACTAGACGCCATGTCACCCATTCAAACATCCCGTGTTCGAATACGATTCGAAATTCGAAATCGTACCGCGTCCTGACGTTTCCTCTACGTGCCGTTTCCGGCGGCCGCACGCGCAACTCGAATTTGTAATCACGCGTGCTTTTACATACTTTTTTTTGCTTTTATATGTATCCTGTGTTTTGATTGATAGTGAAGAGATACCCCGGCGAAGGAACCATTACGCTCGTCGCAGGGTTCCATTGATAAATTGGTTTAGTTCTTGGAGTCGGCCATTTTGGTTCGCGTATGCGCTGACACGAGCTCATTTCGGATTTTTGATTTGTTTGTTTTTGATGTTGCTTATGCAAACTGTGCATTACGAACTGGAGATTAAGATGAACGATTTGTTGCAAAGTTGAATAATTTACTCCAGTATTGTGTACTTAATGAATGGAATTCTAAAAAACCAATAAATTTAATGAATTTAATGAAATGAATGGAATTCTAAAAAACCAATAAATACAAACTAAATAATTCCAAAACAACACCTGAATTAATAATATACGCGCTGTAATCCGTAAAAAGTGTTTTATTTCTAATTAATCAATCCAGTTAAAGTCAAAGTCAAAACTTCATTATTCAAATAAATGACTTCAATTACATAGACGAGCTGTTCAAAACTAAAATTGTGTGACAACCAACCTTCGCGGCGCATCAACTGGTTTCTCTCGGTCGCTCGCAATAGACTAAAGGAGTTTCGGTGCATCCGTAACTTAATGAGCAATTTTTCGGTACTGTACAGCGTAGTATATACATAGAAGTCTTTGATTCAAATAAACTTAATAATTATAAGCACTTTGAATCGACTATATTTTTCTACCGCCCGCCCGTTCCAGCACGGCCGTTGCAAGAGCTCTGAGGCTGAAACTGTGCGGTTTGAGTGAGCCATTCGTATACAATAATCATAATGCTACGAGTGTTTAAAACAGTTTGAAACAATAATAAAACCTTACGCAAAAAAACTGTTTTATTTTTTCCTGTTTATGGACTATCCATTCCTTCAGTTATCCAGTTTATGTATTTGACACTAAAATCGGCACGAAAAGTCCAAAGCCATATATTTCATCTGACAAATCGGAATGGATCGGAGGGTGTGCAGAGACGGTTTTAATAGTTGTAAATACATATTAAATCGGAAAAAAGCAGAAAAGTTATTTTCTCTTGTTTATTTTTGGTCCTTTATTTTCATACTATTATAATAACCTCCAGGTACCTATTCAAACCCTTGTCCACTTAATATGTATCACGTCCGTGATTGGTCGTTGACAGATGACTTCATCGGTGGAGCGTCTGAACGTGCGCACGCGCAGTGGCGACGTACGTTTGGGCTGAATGCCTTAATGATAATGCACGATAGGGTTATTTAAATAAGGTATAGCTTTAATAGGCGAGTGTAGTTACCCTAAATGGATATGCACGTCACACACACCTAAAATAGGTGTTGTTATAATAATTATTTGTCATATTGAATACTTAAAACAGTTGAAATGTAACTGAAATAAATTTGATTAGATTATTACATTTCTGAAATATGTAATAAATATCACGTAACATATTTTTGAGAAATTCTAAATTTTAATTTAATTACATATGTACCTAACTTACAGTGTTTTTTTTATCCATTTTAGTCTACTATTAGAAGTGAATGGTAGAACTAAACGGATAACTATATTTTTTTGTCCGTTTATTTCTACTAGTAGAACAAAACGGATTTATTTATCCGTTTATTCCTACTAGTAGAAATAAACGGATATTTTGCTCCGTTTAGTTCTACTACTAGTAAAACTAAACAGTAGAACTATACGGACTACTTGTACGATTATGACTGAATAAAAAAATGCACTTCAGAGATATTTATCTCTTCGAATGTGATGTAGTGTAGTGCTTGACTGCATCGCTTACAAACTTCTTGACCGTTTGGTAAGTAGTAAATTAAATAAAGAATGTTTTATTTATAATTACTTTTGAAAGCTCGTCCTGACAGATAAAAGAAAATATGTCTAGAGTCTAAAGTTTAAATAATATATTAACGACGTTTTAATCTGTAGCTACGCCTCTTAAACCCCGATAGTACTGTCAGGGTGTCATTGCCATACATATAAAAGTATTGTTGACTGTTCAAAAAGGTTTAAAACAATAACAGCACAAATTAAAATTACCCTCCACCAACCACAAGTCAATACCTCATTCACATTTGTAAGCCACCAAGACGCCCGCCGCACCCGAAACAGTCCAATTCTGATTCGTTCGCCGATCGATCATGATTCGAGTCACACGCCACAGGGCGCACGGTACGAGCTATACTGATCTATATACGAAGTGTACACGAGTGCGGGGAACGCACATAGAATCTTTAAGCAGGCGTGTGTCGTCAAAGAACATGGAAAGAAGGGTAAACGATGTTGAACTCTAAAATGATTTTTCATAATTTAACGACAACTAATTATATTGGAAATCGTAATTGGAAAGTCATTTATACAATATAGAATCGGCTTTTTGTTCGTTTAAGAAAATCTTTTTTTTAAATGATCTAAAATGTGTGGAAATGAAAAGACACTACGCGTGACCTTAGGCCTTTAAAAAAATCAAATAAAACGTTAAGTGGAACTACTGCAGAACAACCTAATTCAATATTGTAGAATCAATCGTGTGTCTCCTCTGCGTATTGTGTTCTTTGTAGATCAATTCTAAAATTTTTATTTAAATGTCCCATCACAGAAGATACGATCTTTATGTACGGGATTTCCGGCGTCTACGCAATATTAGAAGATTGCTAATATCTAAATCATGTAATTTACGATTTTTATAAAGTGTGGAAGTTCCTTTAAAAAAGAAGAAAAAAAAACGAATTCTGAAGATGCTCTTATGTTAGAAGTTATTAATGTTTTATTCTTACAATGTTTTAGTGTTAGAAGTTACGAATGTGTTGTTTCATTAAGTTATACTTTGATTATCTGATTTCAAAATTTCTTTTATATTGTTTAGAAATTACGGAAACTGACGTAAATGTACTTCCATTGCCATGTAATTTTTTAACACTTAAAAGACAGTAATACTAATAAAGACAATTAGAAATTCAACTTCAGCATATATTTCAATTTCTAATCAATTAAAATACCTTAATAGTTATTTATTCAACTGTAGTATATTGAGGCCGAGTGTGATAATAGTATCACATGAGTGTTTTAATACCTAATTATGTACAGTTGAATACAAGACTTCATCTACACCCATGATATGAATCCTTTTTAAAAGGTTTTGAAACAGTAGCTTATAGCCAAATTAAAACAGCCTGTGCCATGGTAGCCGTAATATCCGAGCGAGTAGCTGGTCGCGCATACCCGCCGCGCGTGACTCCGTCATTATATCATCCAAACGAGTGTTATAATTTTGTACTGAATTTCATAATGCAACTCGCGGGTGTGGGTGCGGGCGTGAGCTACCTTACTTGACTCGTTCTGATATTATGGTAACTATAACACTGGTTGTTTTGATGTTGGCTATTAGCTAACTGTTTCAGAACCTTTTATAGAGGATTTAAAGCATGGGTAGATAATAGTAGATTATGCAATAAGGGCTTAAAGTAGTGTATTGTGTCCCGGGCGCTATTATTGAACCCCGAGTACGAGGGATTCTATGGTTATCTATCTAGGAATCCTGAGTACGAGGTGTTCAAGATCGCCCATGACAAATACACATTTAAGCCCGCGATGCATACTCTACTTTTTATACTTTCTGCAAGGCAATTGAAACCAATGACTGTTATAAAGAAAGTACTTAAGTAATTATTTAAAATTAGAATAATAAAATATGAAAAATTAAGAATATTTATTGAAAATTAAAAGTTATGTTAGAAACATTACACCAATTGTGCAACGACAAAGTTACATTCTTTGATACATTTATAGTTGGGTTAGAGTTTATGTTTTTGTCGTCTATTCTGTAGTGGTCAGTTCAACATTCAAATAAATCCTTCTTGGTGCGCGGGTGAAAATGAATTTCGTAAAAAGTTTTCATGATAACATACAGCCTAACTCAGAATAAGATCTCATTGCACCTAAACTTTTTTGAAACCAACATCGATCAAGCACGACTACAAGGGTTGCATTCCAAATTCAAATCACATTATTCCCCATGGGAAAAATGACTTACTTTAGGAAAGGTTTGCATGACACATAATATGCCATTGACGAGCAGGTAGTATAAAAAAAAATATTTTACGATATTGCCTTGAATCGGAGCAGTTGCGGTAATATCAGTTTGATCTTTTTACCTCAGATAATGTACGAAATAATTTAAACTACTTATTTGTTTGGTAAATACAACCGAAGCAAAACACTTGGCGACTATGAATGAAACATCTTGGCACATATTATTATGTTTGAAACCAACCCGAGTCCATACCAAAAAGTCTATTTCCAGCAATCGATTAATTATCCTTACGAGTAATCAGCACTAACCGTTTCGCTTCAAAAGTGGTACAAACTTGGGTTTTCACACACTCACCTCACCGTCTCCAAAGAGAGTTACCCCGTTAGCGCAGGTGGCATGGAGAACAGAGGCAAAACTTTGAATATGGGCCATTTTAATATACTCAAGAGGCCACGCCGACGTACGTCCTTATTTCTTCAAGTCTTCCTTAGCCTAGTGAACCTTCTAGTATCCTAGTTACTTCCTACTAGGATTAGTAGGTTATCCTATTATCCTATCTTTATGGCTGCCACCGTCCTGTGTCCGGCAACAGGAGTCTCTTATAGGATCTCCTACTCCGGCAGCATCCGTCCTTCTGCATTTCGACGGAATAGGCCATAGACACCCACTGCTGTTGCTAATGATGATTATGATAATGAATACTTTAAGTACCTCCAAAAAGACTTTAACAGCCTTACCACAAAAGATTTTAAAACACTGTTTAACAATTGTTTAATTTAGACACTGTTTAAATGTGTTGCTGTCACTTTTACAATAATAATAAATCAATAAATAATAAATATTTGACAACATCACATACATTGCTCCGATTCCAAAGTAAGTAGCTAAAACACTTGTGTTATGGAAATCAGAGACAACGGTGGTATCACAAACACCTAGACCGAGCCAATATAGAAATTTCGTTTTCTAAATTGACCCAACCGGGGATCGAACTCCGGACCTCAGAGATGGCGACACCTTGAAAACCGGAATACAAACCCACTCGACCACGAAGGTCGTATTGTTTATGATATTGTTTGAAAAAGACTGCATTACATTTAAACAATGTCTAAATTAAACAGTGTTTTAAAATCTTTTGTGGTAAGACCGTAAGTACCTACTAACTTTTGTCTCTGCTCGCTCATTAACCCTACGCCGTTAGTCTACATTTTAATTAACTGAATTTCACTTTAAAAGCACGAGATCTACATGGATACTTAGTATGGCGGACGTGCGCCTGCGTGTCGACGATCTACAAGTATAGTTCCCTGCGCATTTGATTTGGATCGGCGCGATCTATTCTAGGAAAGTGTCATGGAGTCATAGTTAAAACAATGAGTTGTCATAGAGTAGTTATGCGCGGGAGTAGAATGGACTATTTAAAAATAAAAACGATAAATGGTTGTGAATATAATTATTTTTATTTGGATTGCGTATGTTTATTAGTATTGTATTTTTCTTGATGCTTTTTTTTTAATTTATAACAGAAATAATTAGGTAATTTATTTCTGGACCAAATAGTGATCAACTTTACAGGCAGCAAAAACTAGAAAAGTTTAGTTAGGGAAACAAAAAAACAGGATGTCCTAAAATTAAGTTGAAATAAATTGAACATGTTTTTTTTTTCTGCATTTACCAAACGAAATCACTTATTCAAGAAGGACTTGACCAAATCTTCAATTGTACTGAACTTTATTTTCAACTGGCTATATTTCAGTAGACGATGTATATATAGTTAATGTAATATAGTTTTTTATTCATTCATGTAATTTCAAGATTGATGCTTAAACGAGTTTTAGACAAAAAGTTTCTGAGAGGAAATCAATTCCTTGTCGACTCTGTAACTACCCATATTGATCTATAATTGTATTATGGATCATCTGTACGTTGCGCGTGGGCGCCATTGAGGCGTGACCACGCATATGTATCGATCGTAATCGATTTGTATCATAGAATTAGTATAGTATGCGGTTACGTCATATAATTATGTATGTGGGGTGCTATAGTTGAAGACAATGGATGTGTTGCTTAGAGTCATTTTTTTGGCTCAAATTAATTTAGTTAAAAATGGTGATGAACAATAACACATGCTATAAAACTAAAAAAAAGAGATTTCAACAAAATGATATTACTTTTTTGTATTACGGCAGTGAAGGTGTTTTATGATTTTTATAATACTCGTAGTGATTGATGTCAAAGCACAATCCATAATTGAATATAGTAGCACTAAAGATTCCACTCTGTGATTAAAATTTTTTTTTAATAGAAATAGACATCTTCGGCACGTAATTGTTCCATAATTGGACTCTTCATCATATGGATTTCATTATTGGAACCTTATTAGAACATCTTTGATCATAATCTAGTTTGATTTCATTTAAACTCATACGCAGACAGCGTAAAATATTATTGAATATAATAATCTTATGTATTCGGATTAGCTTTTTTCTAATCGTGCATGTGGAAGAACAAGACGAAAATAAAATATTTGTTCTGTTTATTATTTACATGTTGAAACTGTAACATCAGTCAAACGCTAAGAATGATGGCGACGGGAACATGACACGTAACGTAACTGATGCGAACCCGGACCTCTTGGGTCGTGTACACACATAAACACTTTCACGCAACGAATCCATCTCTTGCGCATTCGCAAAAGTAATACATCACTTTGATATAGTTTGTACACGTAGAAAAAGGTTGTGAACTCCTAACGAACTCTTTTAACTCTTAACTTTAGCTCGCAAGTGTTACAAACAAATTTTCTTCGGTTTAAGTTATAACTATGGTGTTTAAGTTACTGGTGTGAGAAAATCAAGTGGTTTGTGTAGAAATATAAGCTTACATCCATAATGCACTCCATCCTCATTACTGAAATGAGTTAATATCTATCTCCAATTTGAATCTTTGTTTTGAAAATTTAAATAGTTTCGCTGACCACACTAACTCTACGAAATTCCATAATTAATATCAATATTTATTAATATCAATATTTTTTCTGAATTGAGGGATTAGTTATTTTCACAGTCTTATGTCTTATGGACTGCTATTGTGGGGCTGCCAGTATTTAAAATATTTTTATGCTCCAAAAAAGAGCTGTTCCTGAACCTGAACCTTCAGTAGAAAGAATCCTTGATATAATTGTTAATTGTTTCAAGAAATAAATATATTAACTTTGGCGGGCCAATACATATATGGAAATTTAGAATAAGTAAGGAAACACTTTAATTCGTTTGCTAAGAACAGCGATAATCACTAGTTTAATACAAGAAATAAAGATAAACTTGCCGTTGCAAGATTTAGGCTTGTAAAAGATAGAGGTACATTTATGGGGAAAGGCATAGCCTTTTTTAATACAGTTCCACAACAAGAGACTGTTCTTAATTTGCATTAATTTAAAAAACCATGTAAGAAAGACGCTTATGGGTAAAGGTTATTATAAAGTAGACGATTATCTAAAAGACCGAAATGCGTGGAAATGAAGTAACATGTAAAACATAACTTGCTAGTACATATATTGTTGTTAAAAATCCTGTAGTACTGAATTTGGTAACGATATATTTAAGTTTGTAAATATCGTTACTTATTTCTGATGAAGCTGATAAATTTCTTGCGCCCGTTCTTCTTATCAATTAAAAAAGTCTGGAACAGGTGTTAGGAAAATATAGACTATTCAAAAGTGCTTAATTATTAAGTTTATTTAAAAAAAAAAATCGATTTTTGACTCTATCGTTGTTACGATGTATGTACAAGAAGGGATGTGAAGAAAGCTTCTTAACTCGATATTTAAAAAACTTAAAACCATTTAAAGGTTTTTACCAGTGGATAATTTATATAATTTAATATTATGAAGTGCAAATAAACAATAAATTTCAAGTCATAAACCGATTGTGACTTTAGTATTACTATTACCTCACATAAAACATACATTCCCTTATCGCGTTTGCATCAGCTTTATCGCTCTTCATACAACCATTACACCAGCCATACAAGTCGAACATCAATAAAAATAAACATCAATAAAACTACATTCAAATGAACAAACGAAGACATTATAGCATACAAACAGTCGTGATCTCGAGCGAATTCGTGACGGCCCGCGCCGCTCTGAGGTCAAAATAATACAGATTATTACTGTTCGATTAAATTAAGAATCGATACGATCACCGCATCGATTTATTTATCGAATGAAGTTCAAGTGTGGATGATCTAATTTTACAAAAGCATGGTGAATTTTAGACAGCTCGTTATTAAAAATAACGTACCGTTTTAATTATAAACCAACATGAAAAAAGGTTACTTATATAATATTTTACAATATCATTGTGAATTCATAAGACGAACAGAAAATATTTATGCTACCGAATGACTGCTAATTTTATTCTAAAGTCTATTTTTTTATTATTATTATAGCACCAATTTAAAACCCCATTCTAAGAGAAATGCATTGGGAGCTTTTATGCAATTACTTCTTGTTACAAAAATGCTTGTAATAACTTCAAAGCACCTAATTTTTTTATCCACAACGGGAAAGTGCTTGGCCTTCGCCTCACCTGATGTTAAGTGACGACAAGGCCGAAAGTGTAAGCGCACTATACACAGAATTCTCACCACTGAGGATCTGGCTATCTTACTTCTAACTGCTGGAACACAACAACATTTTAAATTTTTTTTAAGGCGTCAGACTTAAATGAGAAGGTGGTAGCTAGACAGGCAGACTTGAAATAAGCACTAGCACCAACCAAATCGAGTACAAATTGTACTCCCCTTCATGGGAATCGAACCCGACCCCTGCGCCTTACACGTGTAGGCAAACTACTAGAAAAGAGGCCGTTAAAAAGTAAGCTATCTAAAGTTAAATAAACCACTTGTTATTTCTATACCTTATTAACTCTACGCACCTCCGTAAGGAAGTGTGAGAAATAGGTCATTAAATCTGCCACGATCTCGAGGTCCTCATAAAAGTTTACACGATAAGATTCGATTTTATTCAAATGTTAATAATCGATTGCATCGTTTCCGTGGAAATGATGCAGTTATCGATTTACGACTGTAATCATTATATATTGTTTCAAGGTGAACGGGTCTGATTTTCGCAAGTTTTATAATTAGATTTAAATCCTGCAGTGCAATATAATAGATGTGTAGTCACTGAACAATGGATTACTTTGAAGATAAAAAAGTTTATAAGATGTAATTTGTTTATTATGAGATTGTTTATGAATAGCAGGTTGTTTTTATTCTTTAAAATTTTTAGTATCAAGAGTTGCAGACGTCATCCAGATCAGCCATTTTTAATGTTCCCACTGCTGGGGCACAGGCTTTCCTTATGGGTGAGTAAGGAGAATAGGCCATAACCCACCACGCAGGCCCGATGTGGATTGGTGAGTGTAAACGACTGGTAACGAGTTGTCTCACTTGAGTCTCACTCTACCATGAGAGAGATGACATAGTTGCATTCTTTTTCGGTACAGTTTCACGGGAAATTATCGTTTCATTGACGCTTACATTTCGCTAGTGGTGTTTAGTTAGTTTCGCAGATGTTTCGCTGCCGCACGCGAACGCGTCAGTGTACTAAGGACGTCACTCTACCTACATTACTACTTAAATAATGATATCTATTAAAATGCTTCCAACGACGATCACAAATCATTGGCTGAAGTCGATAACAATCTTTCAACAAATATCTCGAAACCATTAACTATGTAATATTTAACATCTTGAACAAGTCAACAACGGGCGAACGCATTCTTTTGCACTAAACTTTCACCTCAAAAATTGTTCTGTCACGAGTTTGATTTGAGAAAAAACGGTCCCGTAGAATTGTTGCTTTTGTTTATTTCGTAGGTGACGAGTATATTTTCACATTTTAATACATAAAAGTTATGTAAAATCAAATTATAACATTGATCATCTTCTGAATTTAATAATGTGTAGCTTTATTTTTTTACTTTTTTACGAGAATAATATATCAAACAATTCAGAATATTGGAAACGGCATAAAAAAGGTAACTTTGCCAACTATCTATTTGTTTTATCTTATCCTATCTTATCGCTTACAATGCATTGGCATTAAAGTAAAAAAAAAAAACTATTTTTGAAACGTTCAATGTAAAGTTATAGGGGATTGAAATTAACTCTAAGCGTTTAAAAACATATTATATGCGAAAATTTTTTTTCATTGGTGAATAAGAGAGCCTCTATTAGAAGATGTAAAGAAGGAAAGAAAGAAAGAGAGAAATAAATTATTTGAAACCACACAACGATACACAACACTACAAAGACAGTACAAAAAATTTAACATAAATAAGGGCAAAAACAATAACATTGCACATCGTCGCGTGATTCCAAAACTGTACTCAGCTCAGTATAAGCAGAAGGCTAGGCCTGCTCCACTGATATTCTACCGAGGACAATAATGATGTCGATGTCGATAGTCATTGATTGAGCGGCTTTCTAAACATAACTAAGTCAAAACTTGTCTAAAATCCCTCATTTAATTATCTAAACGGCCCCTAAAACCGCGATGTAGAGGGCGTTCCTGCGCTGTGACCCGGCCGGCCATAAATCACATATTGATGATCGTGTAAATAAATAAATAAATATCGGCCCGAGCATCAACGGACAGACGGACACGACACTGCTTAGAAAAGTAAAGGCTTGATCACACGCAGTATTAGTTCACACTTTTTAAGTACAATTGAAAAAAGTTTTAATTAATGTAATTGCTGAAATATTACACGAATGAAACCGGTTATTGGATAATGGAACAGGAGCAGAGCGAGTAATAAAGATGTATAATAAAATATTCATCGATGTTCATTTACGAGTATTTAGGTTTGATTAATTAATTAAATTAATTAAAACCTTTAATTTAAAACTAATAAAAAACCTTTAATTTTCCCTTAAAACTAAACTAATTTAAAACCTTTAATTTTACCTCAATAGCATTTAAAACCGAATTTGTTTGCAACCAATCGAATTCGTAATAGTATTCGTAGTTCGACGTAGAAAGTATTGAGGAGCTCAGTGGTTTAAGCAACTTTCGCAAGGGTCGGTCATGGGATGGGTGACTAAAAAATGATTATCTCGAGTTGCTCCATGCTTCGGAAGGCACGTCGCCGTTGGTTCCGGCTGCATTTGCAGTTTACGAACTGGCCATCAGGCCGGCTTTGTAAATATATTATTGTTTATGTTTTTATCTTCGATCTTTTTCTATTTGTCTGCCATCTATCTGTCTTCGCTTCGTTTTCTGTTTTGCTGTTTTGGTTTGTACATTTTACTAATTTACCAAACAAACAACTACTCCATAAATGACTGCAATAGATCACTATGACTACACCCTAACGCGTCAGTCGTGAACGGCGCAAGCGCCGAACGCCGGATATAGCCTCCAAATTGATTTATTATATTTCAATTTTTTACCACTAAAGCACTCTTCCTTCACACTGATATTTACAACGACCGTGTAATTTGACACTTGAAGTTAATATTTCATCTCGTAAACAATGTTTTCTGAATTGATTCGTGACTTGACTATTAATAATTAGTATACATTAAAATTGGTTGTTTTGGAATAAGATGTTTTTAATTTCCGGTTGAAGCAAGATAGTTAATTTGTTTACATATGGTGTATTCTATATATTATTATATACTTATTATAGTATACTTATTATATTTTTAAATTTGAGATTAACAATGCTATTGTTATGTAGTAAATATATAATGTACTAGAAAAAAATCGACTCACTGAACTTCGATTCGATTTAAGTCGATTTTTTCTAGAATATTATAACATTTGTGTATGTAAATAAAAAATGCGACAATACTGTATGCCCTCAGACCACTACCACCGTTTCCTAAAGTCTAAATCCTAGACCATATGGAAAAGTGCATTTTCTGCATGACCCAACCACAGAGTACGTAATTGTTTAAGTACCCAACCAGAGAATACAATATCATTGTTTGAGTATCCAACCAGGAATCGAACCCGTGTACTAGCCACTATGCGAATCAGGTCATCAAATATATTTTGTATGAAACAGCTGAATTTTTTTGCGATTTCAGACTTGGTCCCATTGTAAAAGTTGTTCAGTTTTTATGGTCCCTATCTACCATATTCGGCATTGCGGGATGTTTTGTAACACTCTGTATAATGTCTTTTTGTTTTGAAAAATTAACGATTTTCACTTATAAAGCACTTACATAGTTATGTCATTCTAATTTTTCTAGTCATTTGCCAATTGTCGATTTAAGAATTTGAATAAGATAAACATTGCTCTAAATTCATATGAGAATCTACCATTGTGATATAATAATAATAAAAATGTTTCAAGTATCAAGTTCGATACACCTCATCAAAACAAATAAGATCGCGCAAAGTTATAATTCAATAATGCATCGAGAACATTCCGGGCACGAATTTAATATTTATTCTACAATAATGAGAAACTCGGTCATGAGGTAATTTGACGCGATTTTATCTAAAAATAACGGGTTTCCTATAAAAATAATAGATTTTTGTAAGGAAAAGGTAATTGATCTGGGCCTCAATTTTGATAATGTTAACCTAATAATCGTATCTCAATTGTGTTTTAATGGTATTGCTTTTTGACACAGACACAAGAACTATGTCAAAAATAATAAAAAAAATAAAGTAAAAACCCGCCTGCATCAAAAGACAAGTCAACTGAAAGTCGGAGGCATATTGTATAAAGTGACATTATGAATCATTTGACTTATCATTAAATTCTATGCTTCCGGCTGCATGTTATTATGTTGCCTTTAATATTTGATCTTGTTTTCATCTTTTCTGTTGACTCGTCTTTTGATGCAGGGGGTTTTTTTAGTTATATAAATTTATTTATTTTATTTATGTCTTTTTAGTTATTGTATATTACGGTCATGATATACCTTTTTGAAATCCTTATGATAAGCCCTTTAATTTGATACCCGTATTGCAGTATTCTAAAAAAACGTTTTTTTTCACTTTAAATAATAACACAGTACAGCCGCCATGTTGGTTTTTTTTAACGTCACTTACTTAAGAACACTGAGCTGTCAAAATCTAACGATAGAAATTCGTTCAGCCGTTTGAAAGATATGAGGTAATAAAGAATATTATATATAAACTTACATAGTTACATATATACATACAAGATACGCGCGAGAAACATAACCCTTTCCTTTCAGTCGGGTAAAAAGCAATACCATTGAGACACTATTTTAGCGTTAATATAAACAGAATTGGAGCCGGTTGCTATGATAGATATAACCCCAAGTAAATAAATACAGGGTGTTTGGAAATAGCCACAAAAAGCCAAATATGGTAGAGGGAGGGTACCTGCATACAATCCCTTGTAAATTATTATAAACCCTGAAAACACATGGCTGAGAAATTTTGTTTTTTAATTTGTATGTAAAATTGCTAAGTGACAACCCTAGAAGAGAATAGACTATTGTTTTCTATAATCAATCGCATCAAAAGGCAAAAGCAAAACACAATTTGGGTCTAGGGTTGCCACTATGCAGTTTATCATAAAAAGAAAAAAAAAAGAAAAACATGGTGATTTTCAGGGCTTATAATAATTTTCCGGTATTGTATGCATGGCACCCTATTTACCATATTCGGCTTTATAAGGCTATTTCCAAACACCCTGTATACTTACTTGTTTTGTTTCAGGATGGACTGCTTGATCAAATTGGACATCTATCAAAAGTAAGTAGGTACATTAAGTATTTACAATAACTCAAATGATACTTACGCTTTAATGGCCAGTTACATAAGTGTTGGTAAAATACCAAACTGTTGACAAATAATAATTTTGCTGGAACTTAAGTTTAAATTTACTGTCAAAAACGAACTTACTTTACAGTCATTACAATGTCCCTTAGCTACCATCTTCTACTTTTATTACTCAAACGTTTTTATGTTTATACCCAATCGCTACTGTACAAACAATATGAAATACACTCACTACTAAATGTACTTTAGCTAAGTGCAATTACACAAGCCCTGCCCTCGATCAGGTTTCACCGAAAACAAATAGCTCAATAATTTTATGCGTTCGAGTGTAGTTGGAGATTATTTCGGGAATCGAAGCGACTGCCCAGTTCTTGTCTGGCTGAAGAGCTCTTAGATGCCTCTTGAGCAGCAAACAAAATACGCTATGGGTCAACAGATTTGGTCGATATATACCGATGTGGGCAATGTTGGACGTGGTATCTCGCATTACTTAAGATTTATTGATGATGAGTGATTTTGCAATGTCAAAGTTACTTTATTTATATATTGTATCGCTTTACAACAATTATTAGAAATAAGTATTAGAGAAATATAGTTTCTTGTTTGGTTTACTTTCAATGACGATAATGCATAATATTTCGAGTAAGGGGTTGTCAATTTTAAAGTTGGTTACTAAGTATCACTGGACAAAACATATTCTTTCAAATTCAAATCAAGGCCCATCAGGGCATTGATTTGAATTCAAAAGAATATGAGCTGAAAAGTTATTTAGAATATAATTTTGTCTACTATTTACTAACATCATTAAACTACTATAATTAATAAAATAATGATAACATTTAAATAAAATACGTCTTTTTTTATTGTTTTAAGTTGGTTACCATATCCAAACATTAGTATGTCATAGTGCAAGTAAATTCGGTGGACAAAGGCGTGGGCAATGTTGTGTTAGAAAGCAGATTGGAATGGCCGTGTTACACCGGAATTCCGTCAATAAACACACTGTATTACGTCCAGTTTCGCCTGTTTACCCTTGCGCATGCCGTGTTTGCACGCGACGGTAATACGAAGTGTCCGTAACACTTTACGTGAGATAAGTTCAAAACCCTTCAGTACAATTAACTCAATTGGGTTAGTTCACCTGGGTGCATTAAGTCTACCAGTACAATTAACTCAGCTGGGTTAGTTCACCTGGGTGCATTAAGTCTACCAGTACAATTAACTCAGCTGGGTTAGTTCACCTGGGTGCATTAAGTCTACCAGTACAATTAACTCAGCTGGGTTAGTTCACCTGGGTACATTAATTCAACCAAATAGTATACTTGGACTGCACACCCAGGTGAATACATTATAAAGTGTACTACCAATAATGCATCATCTGAGCTATGCGATATTTTTAAAAGTATTGCTAGCCCTTGTTAATTATAATTGTAATTCTAATTTTAAATATGTTAATTATATTTGAACCTAGGAATACTAAAATTCACAAAAACTAACAAAGCATTGATCATGACACCATAAAGACACTCATCATTGTGAGTGTGTTCTTCTACAATATGGATAAAACAATAGGTACCTAATACAGCAATAAAGTTCAGTGGAATTAACACTAAAGCTCAAATTTTTGATATATCTCAAGATCTAGAAAGTGTGAAGTGGGAATAACCTAACCACATTCATAACCCAGTTTTGTGCTTTTTAACATTGAGACTATGAATTTTCATGAAAATCATCATTCCATCAGCCTTCACATTGGGCTCCGCTATCAGCTGGAATTCCTCTAGTCCAACAATGTGATAGCCCGTTGTTCCAGTGACCGTATCACGGGTCGGATCTTTCGTCGGCCACGTCTTATTGTTCTTGCGCACAAAAATATGGACAATAGGGTAGTTGCGGCCCGCTGACCGCCAGCGGGCGCGCGAACTTCTATATAGTCTCCCACAACTGGGATGATATATTACTTTTGCGGAAAATCTACACCGCACCATGTGAAACCGCATTTTCTACCTCTAATAGCTCTCTCTTTTTCACTCTATCTCCTTTCGCCATGCAAAACATCGTTCTTCAGCATCGGTGGGGCAGTGGTCATCGTGCTCGGCGATCGTATTATCGCTTGTTTCTAAGCGGTAAAAAACATAGAAAATCGATAATAGAAGCCCGAGAGTTTAAAACTAAACTAGTTCGCGCAAGAGCTTAAAATCATAAGAGTATAAATCGCGCCATAATCTTTGAGTAGGTACCTACCTAATTAAATTCATACGCAGACAGAAAAATACTAGTTCTTTTAATTATTGATTCAGTGTTACATTGATACTTCGCTGTTACTTCAAATTCAGTTGCCATCCGCATTAGCAACTGCTGCGTGGATGTTTCGTAATTCCAACAAAAAAGTGTTTCTTATATCGAAGTTTATGTTTTTAAATAAACTTCCTATTCCATCTCAATGGCTGGGAGTCTATTCTCCAACGACACTGCACCGCGCATTGTTCACTATTCAAGCCTGTGACTATGCATATTTCTCGCTACATTTATCATACATTACGCCGGCAATGAATATTTCTCAGTTAGCGTACAGTACTAGCTGAATTTATTAATTGTGCCTATGACCCTAACCTTACAGATTTATGGGGCAGACTTATTGTTGAATGCTGTTATACTGGTGTAGTTGATGCTTCTATATGACTGTTGTTCAGTGGGATTCAAGCTTAAGTCGGTATAAAGCCTGTTTAACAGGCTCCGGTAAGCAGTTCTGGTTCAATTTAAAATGGAACATTTTATTTTTATTAAATAATCTATCGTGTAAGTTAACTGGAACTTAAAGCTCCGAAAATACTAACCCAATTCAAAATAAATGGTAAATTTTTCATACTAGTTAAGTATTTTACATTTTTTATTTAATAGAATCCTAGTCAAATACTGTATTAGTTCTAAAAACACTACAAGAAGATTTAATTATGCTCAAATTGCAAATAATTTTGGTATTACGTTTGTATGGGAAGCTCACTGTTCTCCGGACTCTTAAGTCGCGGGAGGAAACTAGACAAATATAATACAATATATGACCGCCACACGTGTAAGACGCAGTAGGGCTCCCGGGTTTGATTCCCGTTTGTGGTGTTAGGGCTTATTTCAAGTCCGCTTGACTAGCTACCTAATTCTGACGCCATAACAACAATTAAAAAACTGTTGTGTTTCTGGCTGTTAGAGGTAAAATAGCCAGTTCCTCAGTGGTGAGGATCCCGGGAGTGCGCTTACAATTTTGGCCTTATCGTCTTTTAACATCAGGTGAGGTGAAGGCCAAGCACTATCCTGTTCTGGATAAACAAATAAAATGGGACAATAAATAAAAACTGAAGAAGTTACGATGTTTGATTATAAATAAATGTCTATAGTGCTTAAATATATGTAATAAAAATCAAATAAAAAAAAGTTTACCGCCTGATCGGAGGCTAGCTTCCATAAATAAGAAAATATAACACGATCCATATTATGGGAGATTAACTATAAAACAACATGCATTCTTGAGATAATTACATTGCAACAAAATTGTTTATGCTTTTTGCTCCAATAGTCTTCTCTTCATGAAACTCACTGTACCTACTAGTAAAAGTTCTTTATGGCAATTCTAGCGGCCGCCCGCGACTTTGTACGTGTGGAAAGTTATTTTACTGGGTGCCATTTTGCTCGCATATAATTTAAGTCATAATATTGCATAAGGTTTGTCATAACAGGAATGGCATTAATGCGGCCAGCGGTGAAGTACCACAGAACCGACCTGTTGCCATGTATGCATATGCCACAAGTTGTTATGCTAGTTATGAGTAGTGATTCTTGTGGGTAACAAATATTTATTCGGTATTAATGTTATACGAATTGATAATTACTCAAAATTTTATACATTCACAATTTAATGAAAGGTACCCCTTGTACCTCTATTACCCTTGTACCTCTTGTACCTCTGTACCCCTGACAACGTGTATACAAAATTTCACGATGATCGGTTGAGTTTAATCGTAACAAACAAACACCGCGCTCTACGAATTTGCACCAGCTATTTCTTAATCCTGTGCTACAACAAAGTGCGCCAAAGTATTTACGTGTGCGAACACGTATGTGAACCTGGTTTGCACACGTAGGTACACACTATGGCCACAGGGTTAATATAATTTTTGCCATGACGCACTGTTCCTTCACCAAAGCACAGGGTTAAGTTTCGCGTGCGCTTCACGCATTTTCTTATAGCGCAAGGTCACCGCGCTTGGCAATAGCGAAAAGGACTATTCTGAACTGTTGAGACCTTTCGAACTGAAGTATGCACGATAAAACATGTTTGAACACAGCAAAAACGTGTGAAATAAAAGAATAACCCATTAACTAGTATTTTTGAATCCTATTATCAAAAAATCTTTATCAATAACAAGGAACAGACAAATATATTTATTTGACTCATATTTTTCTATAATACTGAATAAATACTCGTAGCATAATATTTATATTAAGCCTGCAATACCGCCTAGAAGCCTGACAAACATCAATGAGATGGGCCTTTGCTAGCGATATTTATCACTAATAAATATTTCAGATGCATTTCTTGTGCATCTCTATATGCAAATTAAAATATAAATGGTGGCTTGTAGGCCACCATATTGTCCGTTATTGGATGCTGGACTATCACATTGGTGTGAAACCTTTGACTCTGCTTTTAACGAAATAAAAAAAAAATCTATAAACCCACCTGCATCAAAAGACCAGTCAACTGAAAAGTGGAAACAATAATCAAATATTAAAGGCAACACAGTCGGAGGCATGTATAAAGTGACATTATGAATGATTTGACTTATCATTAAATTCTATTAATTTTACTTATGTATGTACCTATATATGTATTTTAATATAGTTATGACATACTTTTTTTGAAATCCTTATGATAAGCCTTTTAATTTGATACCCATATGGCAGTATTCTAAAAAATTTTTTTTTTACTTCAAATAATAGCACCGCACAGCCGCCATGTTGATTTTTTTAACGTCACTTACTTAAGACTACTTGGGCTGTTGAGACGAATCTAACGATATTAATAATAGAAATCCGTTCAGCCGTTTGATAGATATGAGGTAATAAAGAATATTACATACAAACGAACAAACAAACACATACAAGATACGCGCGAAAAACATAACCCTTTCCTTGCAGTCAGGTAAAAATACCGCGTCAAAATCGGCCCATTCGTTTAGGAGCTACGTTGCCTCAGACAGATACACAAATACACACACACGTCAAACTTATAATTTATAATATTCCCCATTTTGCGTCGGGTTTACGAAGGCGGTTTGATAAATTCATGACTTAAAAAAAAAACTATTTTTCATAATTTATTTTTGTTTCATAAAAAGAAACTCCTTACGAAGCTTTACGCTATAATTATTTAAAATTTAGCAAGATTATTACTTTTGGAAACAAAACGCTCAAGCGACTTCTAACATTTCGTAGAAAGACCGAAAATAAAATACGTTTTAGTATAAACACATACTATTTATCTTCTTTTATCTATTCTATTTAATCAATGTGTCGAAGTAACTGTTTTCAGCAATAGGACCACTTTTGCCCACAATTGTTTTTAAGTTTTCATTTTGTGGATGTATTTTTATTGCAAATGCGTTAAAATTTACCCAAAAGTTGAGCACCCCTGGCGCATAGGATGTGTTGGCGCGCAATATATCGCGCATCGCAGGTCACACGCCGCGACCTGTGCGCATCCCGACTCATTAGTATTGCCTATGTCAGCTGCGCGCGTAGAATGGACTTAGATCATGAACTGACCGGTGAAGTGCTTATGTGTCTACGCCTATAACGGGAAAAATTCTTTAAAATACCTAAGAAAGATCTTCTTCAGGTCATCATAATAATTATTTTTTTGTTTCGAAAACCTAAATGCAAGGCCTTTCTTTAACCTATTTGAGGCCCTGGGCACATTTGGGGGCCCCTATAATCTTGACTTTTTATTTGATTGAATCAGGCATTACTTGGCGGAAGTCCCAAACCATTGTGAAAAAAGAAATATATGTAGCTTACTTTTTGCGGGAGTAAGCTACATATATTTCTTTTTTCACAATGGCTTGACTTTTTATCTAAACATGCCAAAAGCTAGTAAGTAATAGTATTTGTAGTCAGTGATTATTGTTTAAGTTTTCGAAATTCCTAAATATGTTTTATGTTTTTTGGTAATAAGCATCCGTTATCGTTTAGCGATCTGGCAGGAACTAGGGGGCCCCTATCTATCGCGGGGCCCTGGGCACGTGCCCAGAGTGCCCAGTGGGAAAGATGGGCCTGACTTAATGGCCATAAATAGTTTGTTCATACCCTATTTGCATTGTGCCACTCCTGAACGATCCATATAATGAATTCCTGTGTTTCAGCAGTGAATACGTTAAAAATGGCACATGGTGAAAGTTAATATTGAATTTTTAACTGACTTCAAAAAAGGAGGAGGTTATCAAATCGACGGTTTTTTATTTTAATGTATGTACCATAACTTCACCAGTTGTTAACCGATTTCAATTATTCTTTATTTAACTGAAAGCATATAGTTCATGTGTGGTTCCATAAAAAACCAGAGTTCTGGCTGGTAGTTTTTACGTAATCCTGAAAAATATCAATTATTTAGCTTACCATCGCACGGGTTTTTACGGATTTTCAGGCATTGTTTTCCGTGACTTCGATTGCGATGCGAAGGCTTACACTTTCTTTGAAATAAAACTTTGCTAGATCATAATATATTTTGATATGATACATACACTATAATTAAGTTCATAACTTCACGGAATCAGTATCGAAACATACCATCTAGTATCAGATATTGTCCATAATAATTCAAACCATTCATTAGATGATTCATCAACAACCAATTCCCCTTACCAGGCCGTCTTAGCAATATGTCCGATTATTTAGTTTAAAACTAGTTGTTGACAAGCCAGGCATTGTATTTATGTGTTATGTAATTTCAGTGGTCCGATATACAACATTTTACAAAAATACCCCTAATGCTAAGAATTCGAAACTCGCGTGCGCGCGCGAGTTGGCACCTTCCGATTTGATTTTTTTTGTCGTCAACTGGCGCGCACATTTATTTATGTACAGTCAGCTACAAAAACCTTAAAATAAAATTTATCTAATTTAATTTGCTATCTTATCTTTAGGGGATTTGTTACTGTTTATTGGATTTTAATTACGATTAGGTAACGTACAAAGGATATGAATCTGAAAACTAAGCCATTTTGGCTCAGTATTTTTTGCCTCTCTTTACATACAAGGACTCGGCTTTTAGGTGTAATTATTTTAAGGCCGAACGGTTTTCGCGTGATAGAATAACTATACTATTATTTTACTATTTCAATAATTATTAATATAGACGTCAGTATGTGTCAACGACCTCCGTGATAAAGTGAGTTGTACACCGGTTTTCAAGGTGTCACCATCCCCGAGGTACCGGGTTCGATCCCTGGCTGTTAGAAAACAAACATTTCTATAATATTGTCACAGGCCTGGGTGTGTGATACCACCGTAGTCTCTCATTTCCATAACACAAGTGCTTTAGCTACTTACTTTAGAATCGGAGCAGCGTGATGTTGTTTTAGTATTTATTCTATTTAAGTATAACAACAAATACTTAAAATTCATGTATTCATAAGCAATGTTCTTGAGGAATAAAATAAGATGTATTTTAAGTGCGTTATAAGGGTTAAGTTGATTATACAACATAGTCCTCACATTCAAACATCCTCACTCATCGCCATAAAAAAACAAACTCGAAAAAAGCCTCTTGATTCTAAATACACATTTGTCACGAGCACCATTCAAATTATCGATTTCGTAATATCGAGCCATTCGATTGTACGGGACTATTATCGAATTTCCCTAATTTACATCACAATCCATAATATAAATTCTCGAGAGCTAAACAAACGAATGGCGTGTATAATTAATTCGTAGCTCTCGATGCTTTACAGAACTGTTTGTTTGATAATCGATAATCGAAATTCGTTAATACTCGATTTTATATAACCGTTAGGCTGGCCCCAGACCTACCGGTTTCTTTTCTTTACTTTGCTGTTCTAGTAGAACTGGGGGCCGTACCGGCTTACGCATCGAACTTCGGAAAGTCTGCCGGGTTTCAACTTAAAACAGATAAATCGAAGTAAGAAGTTTCGTATTGTAGTTATTTAAAAGATATCGATGTTCGTGTGACATCGTAAATTAAGTTTCGCTATTTTGGCCCGATTGGGGCTCGATTTATCTGTTTTAATTTGAAGCCTGGCAGACTTTCCAAAGTTTGATGCGTTAGCTGGTATCCCCTGTTCAACTAAAACAGCAAAGCAAAGAAATGAAACCGGTAGGTCTGGGGCCAGCCTTATGTTAAAACAACGTCGTCTGTCGGTATGGAATTAGTAAAATAGGGAATGATTTAAGTATCTAATTAATTTTAATAACGTTAAGGGTCAACATCTTACTTTTAAAGTATGTCTCATTTATTAGATTTGTGAGTTACATCACTTTAGTATACCGGCGCCGGTGATGATACCCTTGAATAAAAGAAATTTATTTTAATGGCAACATTGTTTCGTATAATAACCCTTTTTTAATTGTGTTTACATTGGCAGATGTATTTTATTAAAAACACAATCTTTCTTCGCTCTTAGCTTTTTTGCACATCACTGAAACTTTTAAAGAAAAAACTGGCCAAGTGCGTGTCGGCCACGCGCAGTATAGGGTTCCGCAGTTACCTTATACAAAATACACTTACCATATGGCTATACACTTTTATTTAATTCCTATTTTGTACGAGTAACGACTTAAACTAAGTATAATACCTAACTATTCAATGATTTTTTTTCTATTTTGCAAGTTGAGCGACTATTAGTCTTTATATGGTAAAGCCTGCCTAGCACTGATCGTTTTCCTTTTAACTTCATTATTCACGTTTCCAAAAGTAACCGTTTACCTAGTAGGGGGAAGGGGGGAATCTCTGTGCAAAATTTTGATCTCGGAAACGGACGAAAACACAGATTGATAAGAAAAAAATCCCCACCTTACATGTAGGGGAGGTACAATAAAAAAAGAACCGACATTTTATTCTACATAATACCAAATAGACACTACTAGTCACTAGTGACTCGGTAGCTCAGCGGTCAGAGCATTGAACCGGATATCTAAGGTCGCGCGTTCGATTCCCGTTCGAGAACATGATCTGGTGCGCGTCGTATTTTTTCTAGTATATTATTTAGTATTATATAAAAATAGCATTGTGAATGCTAAAATCTCAAAATTTTCATTTTATTCTACAATTTTTGTTGCGTATTAATATACACATTAAAGCTAAATATCAGCTTTTTAGGACTTAGGGCCTCTGAGCTAAGCCGTGGACGGACGGACAGACGGACGTGGTGAAACTATAAGGGTTCGCCATGACTTGACTTGACTACTAGTCATCTTGAGTAACATCGATATTATTTACTTAATTAATTTATCTTTTATTTTTAAACAATACATAATAAAGCTCTAAGTACTTTGTTGTTATAATCCTGTTGTACTCTGTATTAGGTAACAATACCTATATTTAAGTTTGTAAATATCTACACTTCTAAGACTTTGTAAATATCGTTACTTATTTCTGATAAAGCTGATAAGTTTCTTGCCCGTTCTTCTTGTCAGTTAAAAAAGTCTGGAACGGGCGGCAGGAAAATATAGACGATTCAAAAATGCTTAATTATGAAGATTATTTGTATAAAGATATTGTGACTTTATTAAACCTTATCTAATTACTGAAGGCAGTTAAAGCGACAAGGTTCTAAAGTGACCTAAATGTTTCTGTCTGTTGTTATCCCTTAATAAAATAAATTAAACAAAGTCTAGTTCGTGAAATGTGCAACTTTCGTAAAACCAAAGTTATCCCATTACAAAGCTCACCTTTGGCAGTAAATATCGCTAATGGGGTTCACTCAGTGGTTAATTTAAGACCGTATGTAATGGGCCTCGATTCTGCAATGATAATGTTAATGTAATAATCGTATCTCAATAGTGTTTCAATAGCCCATGGGCTATTTACATGAGTCGATTTTAGTCACCTATGACGGTCGACTTTAGTAATTTAGCATGTCACTTGTAATATTGAATCGCAGGTGACACATCGGTGATGACGTCGCTGTCGTCTATGTAGTCTCTGGAGCAACTTTAAGTAACAATATGTTATAATGTAGTTCCATTTTTGGCCACCGGATCAGATAAGTTTGTTCAGTCACCTAGGGCCTAAGCCGAAATGCCATTTACACAGTCAATTTTCGCCATGCGGCAAAGTCGTACGCGGCTTTAGTCACTCGTGTAAATACCACATAACAAGAACTGTGACAAAAAGCAATTGCATTGAAACTCCATTGAGACACGATTGTTACATTAATTTTAGCAGAATCGGGACCCTGTTGAGTGACCCTTGTTCCAATTCACATAAGGGTCATGTTTGCCATTACATCTGCGACAGAGGAAGAGCGATGCGAAGATTGGTTGTAATTAAATCTTTGGCCAAAACGACTAGTCCCGTTGTAGTTAACCCTTTACTATTAATTTAAATTAATTAAATTATTTCCTTTTTAACGATTTCAGTGTAATTTATCTTAAAAATTCTAACCTATTAGTGCCAATGGAAGGTTGCTGGTACTTATGACACGGGTTTTCCCAGTATAATGTAACTAGAATAAGTAGGATAAATAAGATTGTACTACAAAATTTGTAAAAAGCTGGAAAAAATAAAGGTTATTATTATTTTTACTATTCATTAGTATGTAAAAGATACATTTATGTAAGCCTTAAGTTGTGTTTTATTTTTAATTTATTTATTTTTGAAACAATGACATGTCCCTTAACAGAGAATGCACAAAATGAAAAGACATCTTAAATGAGTCATATTTTGCCATACAAATAAAATAAATATTTATTTAATAGTCATTATTATTTCAAAAGTACTTAAAGTTAAACTCCCGCGTGGACAGATACCATACAATTAATGCGCATTTTTTTAATAACGTAATCATCTGTGAACGAATATCTGAGCGCACGCACGTCCTAAAGAAGACATTATATCAAAAGATATCGAATAAAAAATCGATGCCATAATGTTCTTTGGTGAAAGTGTGCGTAGAAACAATATAATTATACGATTCTTAATACCTATAGGTATTGACGACGATTGTTGCTGGTTTATCAACGGACAGCGAATATATTTGATAGTAAATGTGTATGCAGTGTGTTACGTGGTGTATTAAAAAAAAGTTTTATCTTCATCTTCAACAAAAACCTGGCTAAGTAAACTTTTCTTGGTCCAAAATTGTATCAAAAATATGTTTTTACAGTCTTTGCAGTTTATTAACATGTCGAAAGATTGAATTTCAGAAAATAATAATAATTGTCTGTAAATAAAATACATTATTTTATTTATGATTATATTAATATGTCTGTTTTAAATATTGATGACTGGTATCAGGTCTTTTATAGTTTAAAGATTGCCCTCAATCTTAAACCTTTTTAATGACCATCAGTCATTTTTAATGTCCCCACTGCTGGGGCACAGGCCTTCCTTATGGGTGGATAAGGAAGATGGGCCATGACCATGACCCACCACGCGGGCCCAATGCGGATTGGTGGGTGCTAACGACTACAAATGCAGCCGGGACCAACGGCTTAACATGCCTTCCGAAGCACGGAGGAGCTCGAGATAATAAATTTTTGTTCACCCATCCCATGACCGACCCTTGCGAAAGTTGCTTAACCTCCGCAATCGCTGAGCCAGGTTTTAAAGTTGAAGGTTTACGACCGTCTTAAACAATGGATGCGAATAAAGAGTTTGCCATACTGTGCATAGTTAACTGCAACTTGTGACTCTGCACATTCGATGGGAATCGAACCTCGATAACACCTGGGCTAATCAATGTGTCAATTAATTGTGCCAACCATCACATTAGTCACGCTAGCCATTGGCTATTAACAAGACAATAGGTGACAGCTGTACTGACAGCTGGTTTCTCCTTTCTAATATGTCACCGATGTCTCATTAGAGTTAAATGAAATCGACGGTTTAAAAAAGTTGTCAATTTAGACATAATACATCTATAGAGCTATTGCTATCTATGTAGCTATTAAGCTTGTCCACTAATAGCTAGTACCTACCTATTGGTATTATTATCTGGCCTAAACGGCTAGGTATATACAACATGTTACAAAAATGCCCCTTATGCCGAATATGCCTTAGGTAAGATGATGCGATGGTAGCAGCTAGCCAGGCGGACTAGTAATAAGCCCTACCTAATGGCAGGGCTTAATATTAATAATATTATCAACCATACAAAAACTAAAATCGGAAATATCAAAATTTATGAAACAGCTGTTTTTTTTCGCGATTTGAGAGTAGGTCCCATAGTAAAAGTTGTTCAGCTTGATGGTCCCTATATACCATATTTAAAAAAAAGTTGTGTTCCGGCAGTTATAGGTAAGATAGCCAGTTCCTCAGTGGTGAGGATTCCGGGTGTAGTGCGCTTACACTTCCGGCCTTATCGTCACTTATCATCATGTGATGTGAAGGCTGTTGCGGATAAAAAAAATATAAATATCATCTTTGAGAATTTTAATCCTCCACCAAGGTGTTACTCAACATAAAGAAGGATTTAAGTAAATAAATTAAAGCATAACATTTTAAAATAGATGTGAGTCAATTTTTCGCTGACGTCATTATATGTTCGATATATATCGCTGGCGTGACCTTTGCTTCGATGAAGAGCGGACCGTACGGAGGTCGAAAGCGGGTGTGGCCACTAAGTATATGAGTTTCTGAAAATTTTGATAAAAGATTAAACTGTTAGCCTGTGAAGTACTAGTGTGTCAAAAAAACCGCATTGAAATTGCTTCGTCCGTTTAGGCACTACGAATATACGTACAGACACACAAACATAGGCTTCAAACTTATGACACCCCTCTTTGCGCGTGAGTTAAAAAGGTTGTAGGTTGTATCATCACCCATGGTAATACCAGTTTTATTTGACAGTCATAAGAAGCTTTTAAAAGCTTCTTTATGAGCACTACTAATCTTCAAGAGCCAATCACAACTCTATTTTTATCTTAAGATAAAAACTTATTCAGCGTTTAATTTAAAAACTTGCTTCTTTAATTTAAAAAAAGCGGAAATTAATTTTAGTAAAACTCCACAACTGTCATAAGCGTAACCTACCGCAGATTTTATAGCCTCACCATTAATCTTGAATCTAGAAAACAATATCGATATCTATGGGAAGGCGGTGTAGCCACGCCCATCACGAATAAATATTTAATTAAAGTTATGAGAGTCAGGCCCATGGCCGGACGAGTCCGTTCCATAAAACAATGCTAAAACTTACGCAAGTATACATCCTCTTTGGAGCAATTTGATTGTATCGATTTGTCTTGTGCTCTATGGTTTTAACTCAGCTGTGGTTGAATTTGGATTGTTCCATTTTCAAAATGATTTCGTAGTTTTTAGAATAGAATCGAAAAGAATAAAAAAGATAGTTGGTATCCTTGGGCCCTGGGGCCCAATCGCGAATAATTCTGAACAACCGTTACGTTGTCATTTAGGTTATATTTACCTAAAATCTTTGGTCTAGAATTTCCATCTAAACTGTCTAAGTTTGGCATCCTAGGCTCCATAGGCATAGCTTTCAACAATTGTCACAAACTAAAGCGAGCATTTTTCTGTAATTGAAACTGAAACGGCATCGGTTTAGTTTTGTTTTTATCGTTGAAAATTAGTGTGATTGGGCCTTGATTGAAAACTTTTCCATAATTTGTTTCGTTGCGCTAGGAGGGCCTAAGGAATGTAAATTAAATAATTGTTTGACAAACTGTGATAGATAATTATATTCATTTTATAATTCGACATTACATTTCATAAATAAGAAAAAATCGCACAACCAAAGAGTTCGCATACACAATTATTATTGTTTGGTTGTGCAGTTGGGAATGAAAAGTAAGGCTCTTTATAACACGGTGTTGACAAACAACTCGTAGACTGGATCGTGAATATGCTACGCAACAGAACGGTACAGGTGTCAGGGGACGTTGGCCAAAGGGCCCTGGTGGCGAGAGGATGCCCCCAAGGAGGTGTGCTCTCTCCACTTCTGTGGAACCTGGTGGTAAACGACTTGATTTCCCATCTTAACTCTAACTATTTTTACACTATAGGGTATGCGGACGACATTACCATACTGAGTATAGGTAACCAGGCCGGCATAACCTGTAACACCATGCAAGCAGCCCTGAGGAAGGTTGAAGAGTGGTGCCAAAGACATGATCTGACCGTCAACCCTACAAAGACGGAAATGGTAATGTTCACAAACAAACGCTTGGTAGGCGATTTCCGCCTACCGAAACTGTTTGGAACAACACTACAACTCTCTAACGAGGTAAAGTACCTAGGTATAATCCTAGACAGCAAACTGAATTGGAACAGCCACTTGGAGCACAAAACGCAGTCCGCCAGTGTCATTTTATGGCAGTGCCGGAAGATGATTGGTAGACGCTGGGGCCTGGCACCCAAGCTATTCCTCTGGCTATATAACACGATCATAAAACCCCTGGTAAGCTATGGATCTGTAGTATGGTGGCCAAAAGCCGCCCAAACCACTGGAGCTAAAAAGCTACAGGGACTACAACGTCAGGCCTGCTGCGCCCTCACTGGATGCATGAGCACAGCTCCCACAGCTGCTCTAGAGGTAATGCTGAATCTAACACCATTGCATCTCCACATTCAACAGGAGGCAGCTAAAACGGCGTTAAGACTAAAACAACTGGGATCTCTAAAATTCGAGAAGGTAAAACATCTCAGTGGACTACTGGAGGATTGGCTGAACATCCCTCTTATTGGAGCAGTATGCGACAAAGTTAAGCCAACCTTCATATTTGACAAAAAGTACAGAATACACCTGATAGACGACATCAGCTCCAAGGTACAACACAAGTTTCTCCTGATTTACACTGACGGCTCCAAAACCTCATCGGGTACAGGGTCGGGTGTTTTCTCGGAGGACCTCAACATACAGATTGCATCCCCCCTAAGCACATACAACACGGTATTCCAAGCCGAGTGTGTGGGCATAATCATGGCGGCTCAGGCAATCATTACAAGGGAGGTAAAAGACCGCGACATCTTAATTCTCTCTGACAGCAAATCCGTCCTACAGGCTCTCCAGGGCAGTCGCATCACATCAAGCCTTTTACTAGAGTGTCACCACACCCTTAATAAAGTAGGTGCACATAATACTATCACTATCCAATGGATCAAAGGTCACAGTGGATCACGGGGAAATGATGCAGCTGACGAACTGGCTAGACGCGCATCTGGTTCGACGCCAGTTGGCCCAGAACCGATCGCTCCTATCCCGGCGAGCTGGTATGCAAGTAAGATCCGTGAACGCACTATAGAATTACACCAACAGAACTGGAGCTCTCTGGACTCGTGTAGACAGGCGAAACTCGCACTACCGCGCGTGGACGCTCGTCTATCCAGGGCCCTGTTACAACTGTGTAGACCGCAACTCCGCCTGGTAACAGGTGCTATTACTGGTCATGGACAATTTAACAGACATCTTTTCAATTTAGGTGTCACGGACAGTCCTCTATGCAGAGGTTGCATGGAGGAAGAAGAAACAGCCGCCCACGTCCTGCTGGAATGCAGAGGGGTGGCCCCCTACCGGGCGAGGTACCTCGGCTCGCCGGGCAGCGTCCAGGAGGCGATCACAAATGTGAAAGCGCTTGGAGCGTTCCTGGCTGAGCTGGGCTGGTTGGAGTGATCCGGCCGCACACCCTCCATACGCAAAATAGGCGCAATAGACGTCGAGTTGCGGAAACCGCCCGTAGTGCAAGAAGAAGAAGAGAAGAGAGAAGGCTCTTTATAATTTAGCACTACTACACAGTAGTGCAAAAAGGAAGAAATAATTCCAAATGACACTACCGGTTTGACAACTGGTAGTACAGTAGTGCAGATGGGACTAAAAATTCCAAATAGTACTACCGGTAGTGCGGATTGGTATGGAAGGGTACTAACTTATCGCTTAGTTTTGCCTGTGATTGACTGTTTCATAATAATGTCTTATGTAGGTGGACAAAATTCATAATTGTCTGAAAATAAACATATAAATGAAATAATACTATTAATAGTTAAAATTTTGTATTACAACACGTAAAAACTCTCAAATCAGAAAACTTTAATTCATTTACTTCCATAATGGTTATACTTAACCCATAATTACTTCTTCTACCATTCAGAATTAGCTACAGCAAAAAGACGCCAACTCTATATTCAGGTCGCAGGTTCGATTCTCAAGGGAGGCGCTCCGTAATTAATACCCGCCTACATGAGGCCCGTGCGCGTAAAACACTCAGCTTTCGATGCGAGCAATTTATTTTATGAAGTCTAAGTCTTTATTGCAGTTCTATGTTGTAACCAACATTAGAAGAGAAGTATATTAAACTGAGAAATAATATCGCTTTTGTTTTGTGGGAAAAGAAAAAAGTCGTGGTATAATAATAATATAAACAATATTAATACATATTTGACAACATCACATACATTGCTCCGATTCCAAAGTAAGTAGCTAAAGCACTTGTGTTATGGAAATCAGAGACAACAATCAGTGGTATCACATACACCCAGACCTGAGCCAATATAGAAATTGACCCAACTGGGGGTTCGAACCCGGGACATCAGAGATGGCGACACCTTGAAAACCGGTGTACAAAGCCACTCGACCACGGAGGTCGTCAAATAAATCACGGAGGAATACTGAAAACCGAGTCACTTCACGAATGGTCTACACTCGTGAAGTGACTCGGTAGCTCAGTTGGAAGAGCATTGGACCAGACTTCCGCTTCCGCAGACGTTCGATTCCCGCCTGAGAAAATGATTTGGTGACGAGTTGATTTTTTTGTAGTATATTATTTAGTATTGTATCAAAATTGCATTGAGAATGCTAAAATCTCAAATAAAAATAGTGGCCAACGTTTTGGATTTAATTTTTAATTGTTTTTTTTGTATATATGGACATTAGGCCCACACCAGTTACTTAAATTCTCACGGGATGGCTTCACGGAACCCCATTTCTGCCTTCCTTTGCAAGCAGTAGGCATAGGTAGTCAGGCGAGGATTTGGCGAGGAAATAGAAGTGATTTAATCATCACACTCTTCTTAGTATTGCATAGCAAGATCACACAGACACTCCACCGAACACGTAATGTGAACGCGCGATGCCCACGAAGTTCTTCTGATGCTGTGCTGCTCAAGAAACCGTCTTTCATCAAGCGTCGGCGTCACACACTACCACCGGAGTTGTATCAGAGCAAAGTGACGTCTCATTGTCAATGTCAATGTCACTTTCTCTATGCGTTCATTGCGTTTCGTCTCTATCTATTTCGTCTTTACTTTACAGCCTACATCCTACAATATATTAGTCAGACTATACATTTGTCACAGTTTCCCAAATACTATGGCGTACTTTGGGGTACTAATTTTGTGTTCAACGTCGTTTGTGTGATTATAGGATATATAAATAGAATTCAATTTAAAGTGTATTATCTAGTAAAAGACTTTCTATTATTTAGTGGAAGTTTATATACGTACTTATAATTTTAAAGTCTAGGTATAATTATTATAACCTAACCAAACCATTTGCAATGGTTATTACAAAAACGAAGGTTAATATCAAAGTTAAATGCGAGAACTTATCGACAATAACACGAATAACCGTTTATAAATAAACCGCCATCAAAAGCTACTAAAACTATAAAACAAGGCGGAGATCACTTCCATTAGGCTGTTATTAGTTATTATTGTATTGAAGTAAAGGGTTGTTTATTTTAGAGTTGAAATTGCAAAGAAAATTTTATGTAATACTTAATAATATACTAGAAAAAATCGCACCAGATCGACCGAGATAGCATTGTGAATGCTAAAATCTCAAAATTTAAAAAAGAAAATTTTATACTAAGCTGTGAAAACACAATAGGGAAAGTTTGATTTATTTTATTGTGTAAACATAACAACAGATTTAATTGTAGGGTTAATTTTCTAACTGTGTATATGTCGAGGGAAATGATAAAAAAGGGGATTTGATCAAATCCCTGAACTATGACGGTGTGAGAAATTGTTTATTTATTTATTTATTAATAATGTAAACCGGCACGAATCATTGGACTGGATTGCTTGCATTCCAGTGTCAGTTCACATAATTCCAGTTCATTCCAGCGTTGGATTCGATCGCTTGACTGGATTGCTTATTGAAATAATAAGAAACTCAAAAATAATAAAATTTTTCATATTGCCTTTTGCACTGTGCACAAGCGAACATAGAAAATATTTCATTTAGGTTCATATTTTTTTAATAGAGCATTGCATTGTAATGAAAAACAATTCAATTAAATTTTGCACTGTGTACTATAAATTTGATACACTGTGAACACAGTCCTATCCCATATCACATGTAATTGAAAACCAACATGTCGTTAATGGATTTCAATGAAACCCCTCGGCAATTAACGCGAAGGCAAATTGTAATTAATAATTTAATCTTAGTTAGTACTGAAATATTGAGAGTGTTGCGATAGCACTATGTCCTATTAAAATGGGCGTTTTAAATTCCTTTTAGATACAACCACGTCTATAAATATGTATACAGTTTAGAACTTTGTAACTCTAAGAGCTAATAATTTTTTGAACAGAAATAAATTACAAATGATAACTACAACAAAGTGACACAGTTCTAAAGAGTATACATATTTTTAGACGTGACTGTACTTGGTGTTCGCTACTATTAATGGCAGATACGACTATGATGAAATTTTAACAAGCTAATGCTTTGTGTAATTTCTTAATTCTAATCTATGAAAATGTAAATGATACGTCCGTCTGTAAATTAATTTTGATATCGTGCATTATACAGTAGTCGTGCTTATTTATACGGTTTAGTATCTATTTAACTCCAAAATTCTATTTTGATCACTCAACCCAAATAAATCCCCTAAATGTACTGACAGTATTAAGATTGCTCATAGTGCATTTACACGGTTTGATTTTCTGGGCGACTTGCTAGAAATTAGGTTTGCGATTCGATTTTACATACGATTGTCGATAAAAACCAAATTTGACTAAAGTCGTCTAGCTAGTCAATCGGAAAATCGCCCTATGTAAATACCCATTAACATTCACGCTTATTTGGTTAAATAATATTTTTCGGTTTACATTATTTACTTAAACGGGGTTAAGAAAAGGATAGTTCATTGTTAAGAATACTTGCTTATGCTAATTAGTAAAAGCTTTTTTGTGGTTTTCACCAACCTGTTGCCAACACTATAAAAATTTTCACCAACAATATCTTAGAACCTATATTACAATGTGTGCAAACTCCCATACGAGGTTCCGCCACAATCTAAGCTCGACCGCAACGCTGATTTGCGAAAATAAAACGAGAACGGATTACAGACGGCGCCGGGTAATGGATAAGTGTCGAGAAGATGTGTCGATAGTGGCAATTTATCGACATCGAGACTCTCTGAAGTGAGTGCACAGAGTTTTGCTAACCAACTTTTCACAGGATAAGCTAGCTAAAGTTAATCAGCTATTTATCTACTCGCCATTTTCACTGTTCCTATAATCAATTAGAAATCAACAATCTGAAGGAACAATGTAATTTTTGAATGTTGTATGACCAAAATGAAATTAATATACCTATTTTAATGATTTGTATAATTTTTGGACAAAGCAGCTGTTCTTGAAGTTTACTGGCAGATGAAGTATAGCTCTATTACTGGTGACCTAGCAATGAAATAACAAAAATATATTTCCATAATTGACGGCAAATTGAACTACGCAGGAGCTGTTAATTTTATGAGAATGCAAAAAAGTTATGACCTCTTATATCAAGTAAACTAGCAATACGTTATCGATATTTAATCACAAAACCTGATCCCATCACTATTAGTTCGGGACAATCCCGCAAAGTAATCATTTGTCTACTTGACTAAACTGAATTATATTATTTTTTATTATTATTTAATAAAGGCCGCTATAATTGAAGGCTGCCGGATCGCGGCGGCTTCTGTTCTGACCCAACTTATTCGATTCATCGTGTTTAAGGGGGAGGTATTTTTTTATTCTGCAAATCTTTATATGATATATCCTACCTATAATGGCAATAATGGTTAATCAAAACCACGTCTCAGTGGAATATTCTCATGCTTTCAATATATAAGAAGTATATATTAAGTGTATATTTATCTTAATATAAAAATAGCATTGTGAATGCGAAAAATCTAAATTTAATAAATATAAGAAGTATGCTTAAAAACTTTGATGATTTTCAGGCAACTGTATCTAGCTTAAGCTTTGACTTGGATTAAGTATTCTATAATTAATAGAAACTTAGACATATACTGTCTAAATCCAAATAACATTACGAGAAGAGTTAGTTATGCTCAAATTGCAAATCATTTTGGTATTACGTTTGTATGGGAAGCTCACTGTTCGCTGGACTCTTAATGGTCGTCCTATTTTTCTGCTGTCCACTCGGAGGAAGTTGCGGTGTAATATATAAAAAATACATCAAATTGAATACGATGCGATATGAATGTTTCGCCTTAACTGTTCGTTATTAGATTACGACTGGGATCTCATACAGCCGCAGTCGTGCTGGTCCGTTCGCACGACGTGTAGTGACGTGCCCGCCAACTCAATTACGCCCCGATTTCATACTGAGACGATCTATTTGTTTTTCTGCGGCAATTTCCGTATGGGGAACATTATTGGAAGTTTCAATATGACTTATCAACGGCAGTAGGTTCGAATTTTGATTGAAACAAACTGATTGATTAAAATTTCGTTTTCTTTGATTGAGTTAAGGGTTGCCAACGCTACAGTTAAAATATTTTGGAGTTGAATGTGTAGTGACTGGTAACCACCTCTGCTTAAAATAAATTGTAGAATACTAGCTTTTGTCTTCGACTTCGTCCGAGAGCAATTTCGTTTGTGTTGGAATTTCGAGTATAGTAGCGGTAGAAGTGTGTTTGTCTGCAAGGTATATCTCTATACTAAAATTCACCAAAATAAGTTCAGCAGCTTATTCCAGAAAAAGTAAAAAAAAAATACAGTCAGACTTTCCACGGTTATAAATCAGAATATCATATTAAAAATTTTGAAAGCATCAAACTAAGAATTAAACAATTAATACTAAATAATAATATAAAAAATATATAAATATTAAATAATGTACTAGAAAAATTCGACTTCGACCAGATCATATTCTCGGACGGGAATCAAACCGCGACCTTTGGAAGCCCGGTCCAATGGTCTGACCGCTGAGCTACCGAGTCACTAATGGCTTCGTCGAATTTCTTCTAGTATATCCCACTCTTACGCTGCAGCGTCTTAGCCAGCGTTTTTTGTTGTATATTATTTAGTATTGTATAAAAATAGCATTGTGAATGCTAAAATTTCAAATAAAAAAAAAATATTCTAAATTCTAGACTTAGAATACAACTGTACGCAACAACAACATGATTACCAACTTTCTAATGCCTTTAGATTATGACGAGACAGAGATGTTATTGAATCATTTGAAATAAATCACATTACAACACACACACACACACACACACTTACACACACACACACACACACACACTTACACACACACACACACACACATACACATACACACACACAAATAATTTTTAATATATTATTCCTAACTCTAGCTTCTAATGTTTATAACTAAGTACTTATGGAAGAGCAGAGTCACCTGACACAGGCATTTTTTGCTTAAAAGGTGACTCCGGTCACTATGCGTAATATGTAAACAATAAGTTATTGAAATCATTTATTTTTATTATTATTATTACAACATACTATATACCACATGTCGGAGTCCACACGTTTACATAATGACCCCCTCGCCATGATCCAAATCGCGGCCATTAAAAACAATAAGCGGCCGGCCGATCGCTAGTAATAACTGTATTTAAATTGATTTAAAATTTCACAGTCCATTACTTAGCCCGCGAGGTGCGCAAGAGTTTAGCAAGGATGGGATGGGACCGAAAGCGTATCGAATTTAAATTCGGTAAGAAATTATCATAGTATTTAAAAAGTGTATATGCTACGACTCAATATTATAAAATATTATGATTTTGACGACCTCCGTGGTCGAGTGGTTTGTACGCCGGTTTTCAAGGTGTCGATATCTCTGAGGTCCCAGGTTCGATCCCCGACTAGGTCAATTTAGAAAACGAACGATTCTGTAATTAGCTCAGGTCTGGGTGTTTGTAGTTCCACCGTTGTCTCTGATTTCCATAACACAAGTGCTTTAGCTATACTTTGGAATCAGAGCAATGTTTGTGATGTTGTCTTATATTTATATTTAATATTTATTTATCTGAATGATCTATTTTATTATCAATTTACATAAACACTTTTAATTCATTTGGAAAGAAGCACTCACTAGTATTGTGTAATGAAATTACCTAGGTATGTATAAAATATTGAAAAAAGTTTAACAATTATATTTATAATCCTTAGCAATTTAGTTTCTCTCCTTATGAAAAAGGTCAAATTGAAAAAATGATCATTATTAAACTTATTCCTGAAGTATGTCTTATAAAAATAATAAGGCAAATTATTATTGTTGCTGTGTTATTTTTCCTACCGTACAATATTTATTTTTTACTCTACGCTCTCATGAAAGCTATGCTGTCGGCTTGCGGCAGGAAAAAGTACTTTAATTGTATTATTTGCTCTTATTAGACTTTTACGTTAATACAAGAAAAAAATAACAAAGTCAATCATCCTATCTTTGGATGTGCCCCTGTTGATTTCACAAAGTGGTAGGTAAGTAAAACCTAAAACCTACCTACCACTTCGTGAATTAGCCTATTAACGATATTTTTTATGATGTGATATTTTTTTAAATTATTTTCCCCATTATACGAGTATCCTCGAATGATGGAGAAGCTCGGTAGCGCAGTAGTTTAGCGCCTGGCCCTGCGATTGCGGAGGTTAAGCAACTATCGCAAGGGTCGGTCATGAGATGGGTGACCAAAAATTTAATATCTCGAGTTCCTCCATGCTTCAGAAGGCACGTTAAACCGCTGGTCCCGACTGTATTTGTAGTCGTTAACACCCACCAATCCGCGTTGGGCCTTCGTGTTGGATTATAGCCCTCCTTATTTACCAAAAAGGAAGGCCTGTGCCCCAGCAGTGGGGACATTAAAAACGGCTGATGTCGATTCGAGTATCCAAATTCCCAAAGGATTTCATACCAATTTCCGAATTCCCAGGGAAGTTAACAATTCCACTCCATCCTGCAGTGAGCCCCACCCCTACCTCGACCTCTGAATCTAACCCCACGCTTCCGATGTTCCTATAAACATTATCATTACTAAAATTAGTATTATTTGTTACGGGTTCGCGCATGTGCGCTGGGAATTTCGTTATTTATGGCTTATTCGGTGTTTGAGGGTACTGAGGATCGAAGCTAAGAGCTAGCAGGTTTTGGTTGTCCAGTAATTGATTGGAATTTTGCGTTCTAAAATTACGTACGAAAAGTGAGAAATTATTTTCCACCTGATATTTAGTGGAGATAAGACTTCGGAATCTTCACTAAAACTATTTTACCTCTTAAAGCCGTAAAACAACAACATCCAAACTGATTTTTGAGGATATTGTTTTGAAAGATGGTCGTAATTATGTCGGAAAATGCTGAAAATATTATAACTTTAATTCATTCTCGGAATATTATTTCTACATGATTACTCATTGGCGCTTTTGTGCATATAATGTTCGATAATTCGTTTCAGGCACTGCGTAAACTTTTGTTACTGTCGTACATCCATCAACAGTCGATTCACTCGATATTCTTTACATTCTCATAGAAAATGTGTCAGTCAACCAAATTAGCATGATCACTTTTTTCACCACGATACCTTAACAAGTGTAGTATCCCTCTCATTGCGCCTGCGGCGGTCGTTTTATCGATATGTAGCTCTAACAGCCGTAAGACAACAAAGATTTTAATTCATTCTCAAAAAAATATTTCTACATGAATAATCATTAGCGCTTTTGTGCATATATTTTTTGATAAAAACAAATTAAGTACGTATCCCATGTGTATGTTTTCTTTTTTCTTTTAAGCACTGCCTAAGCTTTTGTAAATGTCTCTCATCCATCAGCGGTTAATTCGCTCGATATTCTCATAGAAAATGTGTCAGCCAACCAACCAAATTAGCATAGATCACGTTTCTTTCTCACCACGATCGTTACAAGTGTAGCATCCATCTCGGTGCGCCTGCGGCGATCGATCTATCGATCTGGAGCTGTCAATAGGCGAGCAATTATACAAAGATTTATGTACTACAATTATTTGCTGTCGATGCTTATTCGCCGGTTAATTGTTAGAATAAGCGTTATATTTATGGGATCCTTTTAGGGTACAGCAGAGGGTTTACCTAAAACATTCAATCTTGAATTATCAAATCTCCTTAGATTAGAAACTCTATAACGTCGAGGTAAATTCCTTCTACATTGGTGAGATGGCGCTGGCTTGCAGCGTAAGAGTTGATATACTAGAAGAAATTCGACGTTCTCACTAGTGACTCGGTAGCTCAGCGGTCAGAGCATTGGACCGGATATCCAAAGGTCGCGGGTTCAATTCCCGTCCGAGAACATGATCTGGTGCGAATCCTATTTTTTCTAGTATATTATTTAGTATTATAACTCTATAATATTTCGACTCTATAATAACTCATGCTGTTTATTCTTTATAATATTGAATTACTTGTAATACGCGTAGTACATTTCTTTCGGGTTTATTAGAACTGTGATAATATGAGTTCTGTTTTACGATTTCAATTGAAAAATTCACTGACTTCTTAGTAACTGGCAAAGAGAGGTCGCAGTGTTTATAAATGGCGACTCTGCATCTTGCTCTAATGATATTCTATGATAAATTCTGATTAATTTTATTTCAGTTGAGATGAATACGATTTAAATACAGCCCGATATGAAAGTACAATTCACTCTTGTCCATTTTTTGATAATCGTAGTAGACCACCCATAGTTCCGATCCCGGACTTTACATTAAGTTTATGATTTATCACGTAACTTATGACTAGCGCACTATTACAAGTCTAGTTTATTATTAAATGGAGATTTTTCGCATTTACTATGCTATTTTATATTAATATATAATATGGGATATGCTACCGAGCAACTCAATAGCATAATTAGTCAGTGCATTGGGCCGGAATCCCAAGGGTGCGGGTTCAAGTCCGGTCTGAGGTGCTACGGGTGAGTCGATTTTTTCTAATATATTATTTATCTTAAGTCTAGTTAAGTTATACTTTTTGCAAACAAGAATTATATGGATGAAAAATATCGAACGATCTAAAATATGAAACAGAACGTACCTACCCAACTCTCAAATGCATAATTTTTAATAATTTAATAAACAATTAAATAAAAACAATAAATCTGCATGTGGATGCATCATCTAGGTACGCATTAGTTGATTTTAATTTCAATGGTTAACCAACATTCTACTGCACCAACTTCATTCCCATTTTCTCGTATAAACCACAACAGTCAGTTCTATTACTTCTTAAACTTTTTGCTTCAACCGACAATAAATAAACACAACGCAGCGGTCGCAAAAACAAACATAGTGGTTACCTCTGGCTTCGCTCGTAAACTTATATTCTGGCAAAAACTAGACGCAACATGGAGTTATGAAATTTGGATATATTATAATATTTTTTCTTTTTACATTGAAGTTTATTATAACGCCTAACCTTTGGCATAATTGTAAATACTAATATACTATACTAATATTATAAATGCGAAAGTCCGTTTGTTTGTTTGTTACACTTTTACGTCTTAACTACTGAACCGATCATCATGAAATTTTGCATACATGTTGTTAGGGTTACAAAGAAGGACATAGAAAAAAAAATTGTTCCCGAGGGATAGCGAAAAAACTTTCCACGCAGACGAAGTCGCGGGCTGTCGCTAGTCATGAATAATGTAAATGAATGATGAAGATTAATATCTGCCCTACTACTAGGTACTAGTATATGTATAGTACCTTTTATAAAATGTGGTAAGACTGAATAAAAACTGAATTTCAGAAAGTAATCAAGTATAAAAAAGTTCGCAACGTATTTTGACGGTTAACATGGTTCAGAAAACACTTTTTTTCTGCGATTAAGAGCGCATAGTCTGCACACTAGCGCCGCCATTGGAAAAAAATCATAGTGCCTAAATAAAGACGAATATGTAAATTATCTCTCTGTAGTGCACTCCGAAGAACTAAGCGCTCTTAAGGCTCCGGAGAACGGTGAGCTTAATTGAGCTTCCCATACAAACGTAATAGATACCAAAATGATTTGCAATTTGAGCATAATTAACTCTTCTTGTGATGTTATTCAGATTAAGGCAGTATTTATCTAGGTTTCTATTACATAAAAACTCTAAAATACTAAAACAAATAAAAATTAATGCAATTTACAGTTTTGTATGAAAAAAAAATAGCATTTGAATTGGGTTAGTATTTTGGAATTTTTATTTAATAGAAACCTAGACAAATACTATTTTAATCCGAATAACATCACAAGAAGAGTTAATTATGCTCAAATTGCAAATCATTTTGGTACAACGACCTTGACGACCTCCGTGGTCGAGTGGCTTTGTACACCGGTTTTCACGGTTTCGCCATCTCTGAGGTCCCGGGTTCGATCCCCAGTTGTGTCAATTTAGAAAACGAACTTTTTTATATTGGCTCAGGTCTGGGTGTTTGTGATACCACCGTTGTTTCCGATTTCCATAACACAAGTGCTTTATCTACTTACTTTGGAATCGGAGCAATGTATGTGATGTTTTATGGGAAACTTTTGTATGGGAAGCTCACCGTTCGCCGGACTCTTAACTCCATGACGCAACGAATGTTAAAAACGTCTGTGGCGTATCTTCACATCAAAACTTACGATCGCAAACACATCCCATACGACCGCAAATGATCGATATAAATACTAAATGCTAACATCACGGACAGACCGACATGTAAATAAATACCAAATGTAATGACTTTATTTAGTTTCGATTCGATTAAGTGTACCGACATTTGAGGAAATTATTTTCGAATTAGAGTGCAAGTGTTCGTGATATATCAAATAGTTGACGGAGCAAGCGGAACCGCGAGCCAAGCGTCTCTGTTTCAGCTTGGGCAAAAATAAATAAAATGTAAATATAAATATTTGACAACATCACATACATTGTGTGATGTTCATACGGCTGTCTATAATATCGGATGTAGGGCTGTCAACGGTTAGATAGTAATAAAATATTTGCTATTTTAAGTGATTAGGAAAAAAATATATAAATAAATAAATATATGACAACATCACATACATTGTGTGATGTTCATACGGCTGTCTATAATATCGGATGTAGGGCTGTCAACGGTTAGATAGTAATAAAATATTTGCTATTTTAAGTGATTAGGAAAAAAATATATAAATAAATAAATATATGACAACATCACATACATTGTGTGATGTTCATACGGCTGTCTATAATATCGGATGTAGGGCTGTCAACGGTTAGATAGTAATAAAATATTTGCTATTTTAAGTGATTAGGAAAGAAATATATAAATAAATAAATATATGACAACATCACATACATTGCTCCGATTCCAAAGTAAGTAGCTAAAGCACTTGTGTTATGGAAATCGGAAACAACGGTGGTATCACAAACACCCAGACTTGAGCCAATATAGAAAAGTTCGTTTTCTAAATTTACTCAACCGGGGATCGAACTCGGGACCTCAGAGATGGCGACACCTTGAAAACAGGTGTACAAAGCCACTCGACCACGGAGGTCGTCAAAATGCTTCGTATGTCCGTCCGGTTGTCTATCTTCTCCTGTTTTCGAAAAAGACGTAGAACAAATTTAATGTTGTTGTTTATGATGTTAGGAATCTACTCCTGCGAGGTAGTTGGTGTTTTACAAATAACCCTGTATAAAATATTAGTGTGTTTAACCCTTCAACGCCGGCCCGGCAGCTATAAAATAACTAATTGCCGTTGTGTCTCGCGCCCGCGCGGACGCCTGCGCCCGGCCTCATGCGTCCGCCCGGGAAATCGGGAAATACAGATTATTATTTATCGCGTAGAACTAAATAATGAAGATGTTTTAGTCTTTAATTGTTAGTATTTGAATATGGCCAACATATTCATAATTAGAACACAATTTACTGATTGAATAAATATAGTGTAATTGCGAAGTTATCGGGTAAAAAATACGGGGAAAATACGGCATTTTTTTTCTGTTTACTCCTATTCATAGTCGTTTACATAAATTGGAAAACCTTTATAAAAGTCTCCGGCGCACCCGGCGCGAAAGGGTTAAGTGATAAACTTTATAGTAGGTCCCAACATTTGGCTATAATATTAATAGCTAACCCAAAGAATCAATTGAAATGATATCAATTTATCAAGTTTCCGGTCTCACGGATTGTAATTATTCGTTAATAATTTAAATGTGAATCGTTCCCAATACAGTTTTGCCGTTGGAACAACAAGAAAGAGGCGTGCACGACCATGTAGGTAGAACGTGCTGGGTTAATTTTTATAATTGTTTTTTTTAGTTTTGGATTTCAAATGAATATTTGGTGTTTGTATCGTAGAGGTCACCCGAAACTTTAGTACTATTATACAACGTGTTACGAAAATACCCCTAATGTTGAATATGGTAGATAAGGACTGTCAAACTGAATAACTTTTACTATGGGACTAACTTTGAAATCGCGAAATAAAATCAGCTGTTTCATACAAAAATTTAAATCGAAAATATCAAAATCTAATATAGAAGAATAGACTATCGCTTCAATCGCCCATTTTAACGATCAATTTTCGCATCAATAAGTGTTAATTACGTAAAAATTGACAATCACAATTGATCGTTTCGGGCAAAAGGGAAAGTAAAGGAAAGTAAAGTTCGGAAAGTTAGGGTGAGACAAAAAAAATAAGTTTGTATTTAGTAACACAACAGAGTTGGAGCGGAGGTCAACCAAAACTCGACTGGAGGTCAACCGGAGCCGGGCTGAGGTACAACCGACGCACGTCTTTCCTTTTTCACGCGTATTTGTTACTATGGTTTCGGGGTTGTTACTATGGCAACGGGGCCACCCTGTATTAGCTCGGTGTCACAGTTTTTCTCCGGTCGAACTCAAGTCGAGTTTCGGTTGATCTCCGATTCAACTCCGGTGCTATCTAGATTAAGTCTTAACCAAAGTGCCTAGTGCAAGTGACAGATGACAGTTCATTCTTCACGCCATCTGCGTTCACGTCTATTATATTTAAATATTGAATACATTAATACGACACTGTTATTGATATTGAAATGCTTCTAAAATCTCGAAAACACATATCACTTTGTTAAAAATTATAATTAGGTATGTCCCTTGATTCAAAATAAAAACTACTGGTTCAATAAAAACGTTTCTCCATCAACCAACCTATCTTATATGAATATACCTATTCATATATCATTAAATAATATGTTTTTTCAATAATAATTAGTACACAATGAACCTGTTCTCTAGAATGAGGAAGATGAGTTAAACCATAATTATTTTAAGTCCTTCGAAATTTTAGCTCATTAAAGAAAATGTACAAACAATGTAATTAGTATGTAACTTAAATCCTGTTACCTACAGCTTATAGTGGAAATTCAAGTAGGTAACAAGGCTGCTTTACTTGTCGGAATTCCAAAATGACTCTCGCATTTAAACAATAACTAAGCAATCAGCAAAAGTCTCGTCAAAACGGTGAGACAGTTATTCACGACTTGAAAAAATAAACAAATTGGGAACGTGCTAACAAAATGGAAGAAAGAAAAATTGAGAAAATTAAACCTTATTTGTATAACTGTATGAGTTATAACTGTTTTCTTTAATTGGCAGCTCTGAATCCAGCAAACGAGGTAATTGTTCATATTTCGAACAGTCAAATATTTAATTTTGAAAATGGAACTTTCCTTAAGGCTGCGTTCACTGCACGTTTAAACAAATAAAACGTTTTTGGAACTCGGACGAAATAAACCTCTTTTAAATTGCGTAAGTTCTTGTATTTTATTGAAATAAGACGTGGTTGTATGAGCGTAGGTTCCTTCGCCTTCCCAAAAATAGTACCGTAAACTGGGGTGAATAACAATATTATTATTGATTAAACGGTTAAATCTTTTGTCAATTTGTGTTGCATGCTAAAAGTAACTTATGAACTACACGAGTTACGAGTGGCAACACTGTCAAAAGAAAGTGTTGCCTACTCGAAAAAAATAATTAAACTAAATAACTTCTAAAAATATTTTATTAATAAACATGATAAAAAAAGGTAATTTCGAATAATTGTTTCTTTTTTCTCGAAAATTTTGTTTTTCACGCAGTTGCTAATCACCCCAGCTTATAGCTTGACAATTTTGTTTAACTGAATCACAGAATCAGCTATTAGAAATACTACTACATGAGTATAAGGTTTTTCTTCGTATGTGGCCGTATGTGACAAATTGTTATTCGATACTTTATCGGGATGTGAGAGTGCCTCTAGATGTTGTATAGTTCCTTTTATTGCTGTGGTGAGCACCTTCAATTGCATTTCGCTCACTGACTGCGTATTGTCTCCTTCTGCGTAACATTTAAAACAAATACTCAAAAATGTATAGAGCTGGTAGCACCCCATTTTTTAACTTTACTATTATTAATGTAATAGAAATATTTAACGACTCTGACTTTTCAAATATTTTATCTTCCGCTCCCTGTCTTAGAGCTTACACATTCGGTGATATCAATCGACCTCTAATATTACCAATGGTTGATCTAGTAAAATGTGTTTTTTTTCAATATCAGTGCTTTCAATTGTTAAGTGCGAAATTCGATCCATGCGGTATAACTTTTCTTGGAAATAAAATGTCACAGTATAATTATTTTAATGTTAGGCAGCAATAAAATTGAATTGTTAAGTTGTAACAACTCTAGTGATATCAGCGTCATCTTCCCAGTATTAATATCAGTCACTGAATTCTCAGTCTTATTCCAACAGCTCTGAGATTAAAATCAGATTCCTTTCGATTTGCACGAGAAAAAAAGTCTTGAACACCACCAGGAGCCTGAGAAGGGAGTCGGGACAAATCGCAAATTTACATATAACAAATACTGAAGTCACGTTTTCAGGAACAAAAATCGTAAGTTTTGAGAGGCACGGACACTGTTTATGTTTCAAGTGGGAATTGCAGCCGTGGCGGGAATTATTTATAGTGGTTTAGTAAAAATGTTGGGACCAGTGAATAGTGGAAAATAAAAAAAAAATGACAAATCATTCCAATTATTTAGCTCCAAGCAAAGCTTGTACTAGGGTGACCAAATATCGGGTTGAAGTATTTTTATAAATGGGCGTGTATATAGCTATCTGCATATCCATTATCCTTCCTGAACAGCCATCATCAGATCACAGCTCGATCAATTCCTAGTGGAAAACCAAGGCTTCAAAGTTAGGTACCTACCTCGTTTTTGAAAATTGAGTGGTGTTTCTAATAATTATATCCATCCACCACTGTATATTTTTTTGCAATACCATGAATTGGTTTTATACAAACAATGAAATTAAATTAAAATTTCGTGGCCGCTACCAAAATAGGGATGCGTGAAACCAATTCCCCAGGTTCTCCAGCCAAAAATGTCGCCTTGCAACGCTGCAACCCTGATATTAAACCCTACCCTAATAATTAAAAATATTTTTATATTTCAGCCCAGACGGAATCACATGTCTAACTGACCCCATATCTTCCTAAACTTCTAATCACAATGGTTATTCGCCAACACACACGTCTAAATAAAGCCTCACAGCATCTAGCATCTAAATAAAGCCGTAGTTCAACGGGATGAGTTTATGCGTTAATTGCACGCAGCCACCCGGCTAATGGCGCGCGTCCATTGTGCTGCGTCAGGTGTGTGAGAAATATTTTGCAACAACTGAGCTTAGTGTACAAGGAGGTAGTAAATAAACTTTTGCATGAAAAGTGGAAATGAACAAACTTTTTGGTGCCCTAGCAAGCAAGATATTCACCATAAGGAACCTTTACTTCTATTTTATAAAAAAAAAATATAAAAAGTTGATAGTTTTATAAAAACGAGTTTATGACCCGATCGGAAGCAGAACGCGTTACACCTCAAGGGATATCAATCGTACGTTTGGAACCATATTTTATAATACTGCATAAATAAATCTCTAAATAAATCTATTTTGTAATACTGCATAAATAAATACTTTGTAATATTTCCTTTAGCGTTATGATTTAGTCTGAAATGAAGGGGGTAAGAAAATATAATAGATAGATAGATAGATAATGATTTATTCAGAAACCACTACAACACAACAACAACATAAATAACATTTGAGGCATTACAAAAAAGAGAAAACTTAAAACTAAGACATTGACTAAGATGAATAGTACCGTACCGGAGTGTGCAGCAGCGGCAGTCTGAAAAGGAACTCAGCTCAGTGTTGATAGTTCCAAGGAACCAGACACTGATTTTCAGCTGTGCCCCTGTCATCGTTAATCATATTTTCTTACCCCTTGATTTCGGACACGTGTGTTGACGTCATAGTCAGTATTCGTGGGTTATGGTGATTGTCAATAATTTTTGTTTTCTTTAATATTTTTTGTTTTGCTCTTTGTTGTTTAATTTATTTAACTAAATGTTTGTTTTATTTTAGGTGGTGTTGGATTCTCCGCTTTTGCGACTGTAAGTACAGTTTTGTTATTATTTTTGACATTGTTTGCTGGAATTTAATTGTATTTTACTGTAATGGTGCGGATTTCGGTCAGGACATTTACGAATACAAAACCAGTTGGATTCAAGTTTAATCTTTTGACACTACTCGCCAGTTTGTTCATTATGCTCCCAAAATCATTTCATAAAAACATCATACCACACCTAAATAAGTCTATTTAGAGTTTAAGTATGGCAGTCATCGCTGGGCATATTCCAAGTTAACATACTGCTCAATTTTCTAGCACCAATCAAGCGTGTGTGAAATATTTTGTAATACCCGACCTCACGTAGCGCGGGTCAGGTCCAGATATTACGAGTCGAATCCATGCATTTATTGGGTCTTGGATTAATTAAAATTTAGGTCCACTCAGCAGATGTGTGATTTCTGCGTTTATTCCTTTTTTAACTGCAGAGCACTTCAATTACGTCAATATTTTGCATTATGACAATGCTTTCATAAAAGTTTCATTCCAGAGAAGGGTATATGTTTGGATTAATAAATAATACCTATTTTTATTTAGAGGCTTTTACCTATTAATACCTATTTGAAATAAAACACTTTTTAACGAATACTAGTGCGGTTTCATTGAAAGTACTTTGGTATTTGCTTTGATTTTTTTTTTCTTTATTTCATTATTTTTAGCATTAGTTAATTCACAAATTAAATTATAATATTAACTTGAACCAATTAACATTTTTGTTGATTATTTTCTAAATATCTTTATAAATTCATCGTTTGAGGTATCGCGAGCAGAGGGCTTATTACGAAAAAGCATCGCGATAAGCGTACGATGTTCGTCTCACTCCGTAACATTATAACTCACGTATAAGGTTCAAAATCAAGTAAATCGACCAACGAACATCGTCCGATTATCATTATTCTTTTTTGTAATAGGCCCTTAGCTTTAGTCCCCCGTGACCACGGCAGCTGCAAAGGTGCCGAAACGTCGGGAAAATAAAAAATCAAACCAAATACAAGTTAAAAAGTGTTTAACTTTATGTCTAGTGAGCGCGCCCTTGAGAGGTGAATAAAATTTGGCGACAATAAAATAGGATTATGTAAATTAAATATTTGTTATTAATGACTCATTCTTGAAATTGTACAAAAACGTAAAAGAGAATTTACTTTCGAATAACTGCCGATTTACAGTTATTACAAAACCAACTCATCGTAAAAGGCATTCTTATTCACCACTTAACTATAAGATAACACAAAGCTCAACTCCAATAAACTTAAGAGCGATGAGTAGGCTCAAAAACAAATCGAACCATCACAATACACCACCCACAGTTAAATCAAAATCAACGCAAACCATTACTAAATGACCTTCGTATAATTTAACTTTGCTTTAATTATTTCTATTGTGTACACAAGATTTAAATACATTTGATAGTGCACCTTAAAATTAGGGCAGTAAAGGTTAACTTAGAAGGTATTAATTTGATTGACGCCTCTTTGGTTCTTATCAACCTGTCAGTGCGCATGAGCAATGCTCAAATTCGATTACATTAGTTTTCATCGCCAATTAAATTCTATTAAAATAGGTTTTACGTCTTCTTTAAATATGCTTAATGATTGTGTTAGATAAGGATGATACCTTGACAACGACGATATTAAAGTTAAAGAGACAAACAAAACAGTTTTTTTTTTTGGTTGTTTTTTGTGTTGGTGCCATTTTTATTTCCTTACTTACGCTATGTAAGGCATAAGGCACACTTTTTTGGGCTTTAGAGAGAAATTTCTTAATTTTAACGCTTCATTAAATTATAATTTATGAAATGTCATTAAACATTTTGTCTAAAATTACATTACAAGAGAACTCTAAACATCTTCAGGTTGATGTGGGCGTTAACTTGTAACTAGAGTTTCACCACAGATCAGTTGAAGGCCGTAACTTATTTATTGATAGATAAACGTCTCAATCGAGTCTAATTTTTTTGGTATTTTTCTAATGTCAAAAAGTGATGAGCGAGATTTTTTTTGCAACATTATTTTTCTTTTCTTAAATATAATTCATGCAACATGAGTCCGTGTTTAATTGTCCTTACTAGTTACATAAATATCGTATATAATTTTAATATAAGAATATTAAGATATAAAGACAGATCTAGATGGAAGACCTCATAGTAAGATAATCACTCTTAATACAAAAAACATAAAATGGTGACTTGTGGCCTATCTAGTTAATGCTTTGTTCAACCCCTGAGAAAAAAGAGCGTAATCTTTTTACATGAGTTACTGTTTTAAAGGTGCATGAGCTGTGGTCACATTGCAATAATTACTTTCCAATGGGTACAAAGAGCCAAGGTGACGGCCTGATTAGTACGTAATGCCCCAATGTGGGTGTACACTCGACTGCATTTAACCTTTGTGTATATATCTTTAGTTTTATCTGTGTTAATTAATTTAATTAAACCAATCTCTTTGATTTCTTTATCTGTAATACATAAAAGATAATATTTACTGTTGTATTATTGTTAAAGATCTTATTTGAGATAGTCACAATTTGTATCAGGAGCCATACTATTCTATTGTAATATGAGTTAGTTTCATCAGGTTGATTTTCTGTGCATGGCTATGAAACTAAAGGCCAAATACTCAAACGTCACTCAACTTTGAGAGGCTGTCAAACATCGTCCTGTCGCATTAAATGTCAAATATATGACAAAGACAGCGCGATGTTTGAGAGCACCTCGAAGTTGATTAGCGTTTGATATTTTAAGATATTTATATCATATTAAGACGGTTGTTGTGTATTCAGGCTATACACAACAATGAGGAGCTCAATGGCGCAGTGGTTTAGCGCCTGGCCCGATTGTGGAGGTTTAGCAACTTTCGCAAGGGTCGGTCACGGGATGGATGACCAACCGTTGGTCCCGAGTGTATTTGCAGTCGTTAACACCTACCACCGCATTGGGCCCGCGTAGTGGGTTATGGCCCATCTTCTTTATTCACCCATAAGGAAAGCCTGTGACCCAGCAGTGAGGACATTAAAAATTGCTGATGGTCATACACAACAATATGTCAACAATTCAATTAATTTATAACTTGCAGAATATATTTGCCTTTTAATTAATTAAAATCTACTTTTCCACTATCCGTACAACATGATCGTTTTAATCATCTGTATTCAAAACAATAATACTTGGACGTGTGAATTATGGACGTATCGATACATCACATACTATGAAGTGCAAAATACCATCTCGATGAAACAATTAACTCGTGATCATTGGGTGAGTGAGTCAACGACTTAATCTTTAGGGTTTACAACTTTTGATAAGTTAGCCTCACGCCGGAGCAATACCTTTAAGAGAACCGCAAGCAAATTACATTAGGTACTCATTGTTAGTGTAACTGCCGCTAATAATGCTAGATGATGGGTCAAGTCGCAAAATGCTGCTCTTACGCATAATTTGATAACTTCATAGTCGACGTGACGGAAGACAACCACGAACTCTAAAAATCATTGAGAAACCTACGTATTCAGGGAATATGTTAAAACTTTAAAATTGTACTGGTCACTCAATAGTGACCAGTACAATTTTAAAGTCACGTGAAAATATTTAGTTTAATGTGATTTAATTTGTAAACCAATTATTCAAACAGAAATCTTCTTTTTATTGATTTTTGATTGTAACTTCATATTAAATTGTTTTTTTTTTATATTTTTGAATAATTAACATAATAATATTGTTTTGCATCAACCCTGCTTTAATCGCGGGCGCTCGAACCTCCAGCTCACGACTCACACGGTCATGTTCATATCATAACAATTGTACGATTCAGGTGTCTGTTCATTTTAAATACCATGCTCTCGGTAAATTATGCAGGGTATCTATTAACGGTCTATGAATTAATTTACCTTTGTAATTCCATATTTGAACGCTAATATTGTTACAGTGAGTGTCTTTAAGTTAAGTTAAAAATATATCGGGTGTCACAATGACCCAACCCACGTGACATCGGGTTAATCAAAACACTCAACTGACGTTGTCTTTCTGTTAACTGAATGTTTGCATGCTAGAAAGGTTTATACTCGTAATAAGTTTAACTATTACTCGTAATTAAAAATTTCTAATTAAACAACTAATCGTCTCAATTTTAAATAGCAATGTTTTATTTATTTATTTATTTTGGAGCTCAACCGCTTTTTACAATTACTTATACAAAAAATATTTAATTCAGTAAATGTTAAGCAACAATATTAAAGTCATCAAATATTACACCAATTCTAGTCTTAATATTTTCAAATAAGATACTAAGGAAAAAAAATAACGTTCAAATCACCTCAGATCTAACACAGGTTTGTGCCGCAAAAGGAAATCAAATATAGTTTACTTTCCGTTGATCTAGAGCTATGAGGCAAGTAATATCGTCTTATACTACAAGTACAGGGCTGGGTTTTTATTTTATTTGTAATTGAATCAACCAAAATATAGTCTTTATATAAACTACGTAATCAATCATCGAGGGATCCCTCGGTGGGCAAGGGCAACTCGTACTTGTCTGGTTTTTTGCAAATAAAACACACTAAATATATCCTAAACATATTTTGTTTTTTTTTCTCAAAAATATGATGAACCCCACATAATTGATGTGGCACATGAGTCACACGGGCTCAGCGCGTGGGCGTGCGACACCGGCGCGGGCGCAGTTCGCGAGATACCGAGACGATATCTAGTTCACGGTTATACATGGGGAGCTGGGCGCGATTAGGCGATACGATAACTTATTATAGAAAATCGAATATAAGATTTGAAATTTTGAGATTTAAGCATTCACAATGCTATTTTTATATAATACTAAATAATATACTAGAAAAACGCTGTATTTCTTCTAGTATATCAACTCTTACGCTGGCTTGCAGCGTAAGAGTTGATATAATAGAAGAAATTCGACGTTCTCACTAGTGACTCGGTAGCTCAGCGGTCAGAGCATTGGACCGGATATCCAAATGTTGCGGGTTCGATTCCCGTCCGAGAACATGATCTGGTGCGAGTCCTATTATTTCTAGTATATTATTTAGTATCGAATATAAGATTTTTCGTTTAGAATATTTTTGTAAGACAATAAGAGTATTGCAATAAGATTAAATAATACGAAATGACATTTTCTTCTGTAATTAACCTGATTATTAAAAATATTCAGCAACCAAAAACGACATTTAAAATGATAATATAATTATGAATCCAAAATTTAAAATAAAGCTACAAAAAATTGATAAAGAAAAGATAATTTATAAAAGCAGAGATATCTCTTACGGCTTTAAGGCCGTCTTGGCCCAGTATAGATTTATCTTTTTTGTCACGTGTGCGTTAAAGTGATCAGTATAAAATTCATCAATCAATCTAAAAGCGGATATTCCAGGTGCAGGTTTCTTACTTTCTTAAAGGCGAATTATAACAAACAAAAATAATTGTATTATTTCCGAGTTAAAACTAAACGTGTAGATTGGGGGGTTAGTACCCCTTTGATAGAATAATCACTCTCAAGTAACACCAATTCTATTTAGTCAAAAAGGGTGACAGAAGACCCTTAAATAGAATAATAAGAAAATATATAACAAAAATTAAAGAGAGATTAAAAAGTTTTTACAGGCGCATTTTCAGATTTCCAATCCTGTGGTTGTTGATGCTTTAAAAACTATCAATTAAATACCCAATTATTTTCTATCGTAATGATATCGTTTGCATATCGCATCACTATCGTGCGTCTGCAAGCTCGCCATCAAATCGCAAATCAGTTGTTTGATTACACGCAGTCTAAACTCGGCTCGTAATGAGATCGTGATTTCATTTTACGAGGTATTCCTAGGTCTGGCTGTTGGGAGGTGACATTTACAGACAATGCTGTGGGATTGCTATCTGGCTGATGTCATGGGATGAAACTGTGAACCTTAGAGTATTAACTCACCAAAGCATTAATAGTCCGAGCGAAACGTCTTTGTTTTTGATTAATAGGTACTTTTCAGGCATTTAGGTTTTACAGTAAACTTTTTAGATGCATACTGTTTAACATACCAAAAGCATAGCACACAAAATCTAACAGTACAGTATCGTAAGAGTATCGTAGGCTATTTCAATGCCTAGTTCAATTTCCGGCCTGGGTAAAATTGATGTGGGTGTTTAAGGGAATCTATAGAACAGTTGAATTGGTTCCTACAGCTGGGTTTACACTATATAAAGCCCAAATTAGTTCATAAATGAGGGGTTTACAGTCTTTGAACGAATCATGAAAAACTAGATTTCGTAAAAATTGTATTTCCAAAAAATTTCAGTGTTAAGAAAAATATTTACACACGTTTCGTTTAAATTTACATTTTTTATCACGAAACATTATTAGGGTTAGAAATCTACAAACTAACATATAACTTTCTTAAATACCACTAAAAGTGTAAATTTTTTAACCAATAAGGTGTAAATAAAACAAAGTAAAAAATTAATAGAATAAACATTTGATACAATCTCTCCGCACACAATAGACATAAAAAATTATTAAGATCAATTCACTTTCTTCAGATATGGTTCCATTAAAAGATCGGGTTCACACAAACTGTATATAACTCACTAACCATTAAATTTTATCGCTTATCGAATCAATTTAATAGCAAGCAATTTGAAACTATAGTTTCGGTCATCGAAAATATATGACCTGTCCGATTTAGCTTGATCTTCGTTCACTCTCTTTTTGCTGGTGAAGTGAATGTGATTGATGATATAAAGAGGTCTTCTTAAATTGGTTGTTGACACGCTATCTCTGATTTTGAGAAATAGGCTTTATGTCAAGAAAAATAGATATGTCAATGGGAGTTGTGATAGTAATAAAGCAATCTTTTGTTTTCCGTTCGTATTTATTCGTTTGTTATTTGATTATAAGAAAGTGAGTCAACTTTTATGATACCATTCCGTGGTATATTGGAGAGGTTTATTGATAGAACCGGAATTTTGAGTGTTATTAATTGGTCTGACATATTTCGTTGTGCGCTTCTTGGAAAAGATTGTTTTTTAATGACAGTATTTTTTTAACGAAAATAGCGACGATGTTGATTAATGTATTGAAATAAATAACATATTTACACATTTGGGATAGAAAATATGTTTCTTTAACGTATTTTTAGGGTTCCGTATCAAAATGGTAAAAAGGAATCCTTATGGTGCGACTCAGTCTGTCTGTCTGTCTGTCACAGCTGGATATCTTGAGAACTACTAATGCTATCAACTTGGAATTTAGAATAGTTTTAGATGACATTGGCCCAACTATTTCGCAAGTAAGAGAGAAATAAAAATATTTATATATTTTTTGCAACAGGGCCTGAAAAAGGGTCTTAAAAATTCGAAGTGAGGCTACTAGGACATATGGGGTATCATATGAAAGAACCTTATTCTCAAACATTTATTTTTTATTATTTTAGACCGCATAGTTTTCGACTTTTGATGAAAAAATACCGTTCCCTCCTTATCTCCGAAGTTTGCATAAACAAAAATCTGAAATTATTTTATGTGATAGAATTTTATGACAGGAAAAATAAAACGATGTCTCTAAATAGTAAACTTTTTCAGAATGATGATGGAAAGGACGGAATCCTCGGTGCGCAAGTCCGACTCGCTCTTGACCTTTTTTTAAATGATTGAAATGCCGTAATCGGTACGATGATAGACCACGTCACCGAATTTTCAAAAAGGGTCTTCTGTCACCCTTTTTGACTTAATATAATTGGTGCTTCTTGAGAGAGATTATTCTAATAAAGGGGTACTAACCCCCCAATCTACACGTTTAGTTTTAACTCGGAAATAATACAATTATATTTTGTTGCAAAACTAAACAAAACCCTTGGCGTGTAATGCATAGGACATCAACATCATTTTCAATATTTTTTTGTGACAACAAATATATTTTTTATTTTTTTGGAAATCTCGTCCTTTTACAGTCCTCTTACAGTCTAAATATTTGTCATTATTTTTCTCGTCATTTATGTACCTACTTTTATTTGGAAACTTTAAGTACTTACCTCCAGGGGTTAAGAGGTTCAATCAAAGGAAAAGGTCGTCATTTTAAGTATTAGGTCATCCATTTTCTGCAAAATAGTTTTAATTTGATTTTGTTATTTTCTATTGTCACCATACATGCCCATTTTTAGGTATAACTTAACTCAAATCGGTCATAAGGTTTTATGACATCATATGAATTCCTTAAGCAGATTTGTTTTTCGAAATCTTAAGTTAATAATGCTAAGGTAATGCGAACAGCAACGTTCGAGAGACGCGCATGCGCGGACGGTTCAGATAGATCTCTATCCCAGTTCACGGTGTATGACACATGAAAGAATATTGTGGATGTGGTTTAAATTGAGTTGTTGTCTATATTTCTTAGTATTTTATCTTATTGTCTTAATATTTTTCAATAGTTTTTGTGTCAATTTAAATACTTATGACATTAAATAAATATAAAAAAAAATACCCGTAACATCATTAACCCTGCAACGCCCGGAAAATGAGACACAATAGATATTCCATTGTTATCCGGCCGCCTGCGTCCGCTCGGGCGATGATGAATTAAAGAAAAATAATTTGTTAAAGGATTATTAAACAGGAAGAGTACTTATTAAACTTTAGATTTGTAAAATTGTCAAGAAATTTTGCCAAACAGTTAAAGTTTATTTTCGTAAAAAATCACAAAGTTGCAGTTGTCAATACCCAACATAAATCACGTTAGGATCACGTTAAGTTTTATGGTCCAATCCAATATATAATGAAAGCCTGTGCTCCAGCAGTGGATCAAAATATCTAATCGTGATTTAACTTTAAAATTCCTCGCATCGTATCCACACTGCGCCCGCGCAATACGCGTGGGTGTGTCGATACGGCGCGCATCTGCGCACGACTCAACTGCCGACTGCCGCGATAGCATTGTTGCGACGCTGCACCACATCCGGTGCTCGGAAGACGACTGCACCAACCTGCAGCAGATAATGCGACAGACTTATGCAAATTGACGACTACTGATACTGAAGTATCCTGTGAGAGTTTGACATTTAGGCCTGCTGTACATACATCTGAAGTTTAAAAAACTAAATAGTAGCTTAAGACATAGCTACTTACATTTATGATCGATTAAAACCTAATTAAGTGTAATAATCTAGCTTTTGGTAAGGGAAATCCGTTTAGGTAATTTGACGATTTATAGCAGTGTTAGTCAAATCTATTGTGATTTATTTATTTGAAATTGAAATTGAAAAATTCTTTATTTAAATAAGCTCACATAATAAGCATTTTTAAATCGTCAATTCTTTTACCATACCACCCATTATGACGTCTTTTAGCTGACAAGACAAAAGACAAAATGGGCGCAAAAACTTATCAGCTTTATCAGAAGGAAAAATATTTACAAATAGTGGAATGAGTATGAGAACATACGAAATAGAAACAATACAGAGATACTATTTCCTAGTTATGTTAGTATTGTTAGTTCAACTTAATAGATAATCTTTTCTGCCAACATGACCTTTTTTCCAGTCTCTAAGGACTTGATCCAAACTGAAATGTCCTTAGCTGTTTGTTTTAAAGACTAAAGTAAATAAAGATTACAGAAACAAGTTAAACCAATTTTTAGTCATAGTGAATTAAATGACTTGACGTCGAGAATTGACTTGTTAAAAAGACAACACAATTGAGTTTTCCTAGCACTAACTAGGTTTCTCATATGAAACAAAATTAAAAACTCATCAACGCCAAAACTAACCTCAAATCCAAGAAAATGGCTTCATTTTTTAAACTACCATCTTATTTTAACCGTAACGGGCATCGAAAGGTTCCCAACCATTCGATCTCTTTAACTACTTAATGACGTGCAATCATAGATGAATCATACTAGTGGTTACGCATTAAAAAGACATCACCACCTTGTGTGAGAGTGCCGGAAGAAGGTCAACGGTCAACGCCACTTCCTCAAAAACACCTGCAGTTAAAAAAAATTCAGTAAAAATAACAATGAACTCACAAGTTGATGCGTTAGAATCATTTCAACGTTTTTTCTTTAACAAGGTTTTTCAGATCGGTATGTGGAAATATTTTTACGTGGGATGCATTCGATGGCTGATTGTTGTTTCACATTAACCTGATTTACTCTGAAAATTTAACTAGGTACTTGATCAATCCGATTATTTCGCTGAAGTTTTCTTGCTTGAAGTCTGGTGTAGTCTTTTTGCAGGACATAAAATCGTAGTAAAATACATTTAGACTATGTATTTATATTAAGGAAAACTTTGTTAATTAAATTTGTAGAAAAAAAATCAACACATACAGTAAATAAAATAAAATCTCGAAACATACAATTTACATTTAAATCAGCTTTACGAAGAAATGATTCTAATTACACCACACTCGAGTAACTTTTTGTACAACTAACAACTTTAGAAAACTATCAAAGAGGTAGATTTAATTTATCTAAACTTTTTATGTGTAATCTCGTCTGTATAATTAAGAACAAATAAGTCCTAATAGATGCTTAAAAAACATTAGTTACTAAGTAATCTAGATCACCATAGCTATAAGGAGAATAGGATATAGCAAGAAATAAGTTAAACACGACACTTAAACCATTAAGTCTCTTTTACTTGGAAGATAGTGTTGATTGTCAGAGTATAAAATAAGGCTTGATGGCTTAAAATTCCTTTGCCTTTTCTTGAAACGACTCAAGGAAAGAATGCATGGAGAGTGTTTTTGTAAATCTTTATGCCTAGTCTCTAAATAGAATTAAATAAGTTGAAAGCTCGCGCTATTCTATCTTCCAATGTTACAAAGTTATATGATGCCATAGGTTATAAACTAAAGTGATTTGCATAATATAGTTTTGATTAAGTAAAATAACTAAAGCCCAAATATTGTTATGATTATAGACTGTGACTAATTTGTCAATTATGTAATTTGAAACTTTTTATCACATCAAATCAGTTAAATAATAGATCACATTTTCTTTCAATAGATGCTGAATAGAATCTTTTATTACGGATGTCAAAACTAAAGATGTTATTACAATTACTTAGACTTTTTGGTTCACGACGGCGTAGTGCTTGGCCTTCACCTCAGCTAATGTTAAGTGACGATAAGGCCGAAAGTGTAAGCGCACTATACCCGGAATCCTCCACCACCGAGAAACTGGCTATCTTACCTCTTACTGTCGGAACACAACAGTTTTTAAATTGTTGTTATGGCGTCAGACTTAGGTAAGATAGTGGTTGTTAGCCTGGCAAACTTGAAATAAATCCTACCACCAACCAAACCTAGTTCAAATTGTGCCTACTCCTGGGAATCGAACCCGGAACCCCTGCGTCTATACGTGTACTATACGTGTCACTACACCACAGAGGCAGTTAAAGACAGAGACTAATGAGAGTAAGTATATACTTTTTTCTATACCAATCAGTCTAGGTATTATCACATGAGCTGTCAAGATTGCTAATCACCATGCTTGTCACCCGTCCACGTTAAAATTGACCATATTTGAAATAACATTTATTTATGTTTCTCACGTTTCCTACAAGCCGGAACATTGCGGTCCCAATTACGACTCGCAATGTCAATCGCGTATTATGCAATTTTTCGCACAATAACGATATCCGTTTAATAAGACGTCGTGAACTTCCCTTGCTATCGAGATGCTATTAAGGTAGGTTTAGAACTCAGTAAAATAATCGAATGTGAAATTAACATAAACTAAATCACAGTTTTGTTTTGTATGTAGAACGTATAGAACTGAGATTTATTTGCTATTTGAACAGATATTGCAAGTAACTTGTTTTTTTTATTAACTGATCAATCAGGAGAAATTGGTATCTAAAATATAAGCTTGTCTTAGTTAAGATATCAATGATTTGTAAATACTGTGCAAATAATCTTTAAGTTCATTTTGCATTGATAGTAAAATGTTAAGAAAATGTTCCTATTTTTTTTAGTACTTAGTAAAACTTATTAGGTCATTATGGCTAAAAGTACCTACTTACAAATATGTCATGGAATCGGATCAATGTCTTATGACCTTACAAGTTTTTGATTAGTAATATTAATAGTTTCGTAGATGAAAATAAAAATAACACAGTAGCTCAGAGGTAAGAGCATTGGACCGGACATCCAAAGGCCGCAGGTTCGATTCCCGTCCGAGAACATGATCTGGTGTGAGTCATATTTTTTCTAGTATTGCATAAAAAAAGCATTGTGAATGCTAAAATCTCAAATTTAAAAATATACATATAACAGTTGGACACTGAGTGTAATAACATCAACAGATTACCTGTCTACAACTTTATCTTATGTTAAAAACCCCAACTTTATTTAAAACTGGGTAGATATATGTTTTGTTTTATTTATTTATTAATCCATATTAGAATCACTAATATTCTCGTTTGTGTCCCAACCCTTATCCCAACCGTTCTATAACCCTTCGTGTCGTCATCCTATTTCCAATTCAATAATCGGGCGGCCCCGCGACTTTCGTGTTTGGTTTAAGGCTTATTCACAATAACTAACGGTTTTTATTTGATAAGAAAGTTACCTTTTTTAAAATTTTGAGATTTTAGCATTCACAATGCTATTTTTATACAGCGCTGGCTTGCAGCGTAAGAGTTGATATACTAGGAGAAATTCGACGTTCCCACTAGTGACTCGGTAGCTCAGCGGTCAGAGCATTGGACCGGATATCCAAAGGTCGCGGGTTCGATTCCCGTCCGAGAACATGATCTGGTGCGAGTCGTATTTTTTCTAGTATATTATTTGGTATTATATAAGAAAGTTACCCTTAAAAAGCGGTCAAATATGAGTAACACAGTAAATAATTTATTAATACGTTTATATTTTTTGGAGAAATATTAACTCTTATCTTTGGGAATACAGTTGAATCTTATGTATAAAGAGCCCAAGAATAAATTTTCGAAATTTTTTTTACGTAAATATAATAAGCATGATTCATTAAATCTTTTTGTACAAATAAATAAAATTACTACTTTAAATTTTCAACTTTTCATGTATTAGACATCAACGCATCACCTTTTCAAACATGTTAGCTAGCATAATTCCAAGCATTGGCAAAAACACAATTATAGTAAAACTAAGAACAATATTTTGACATAGAACATGATACAGAAGCCATAAAAATATTGTTTGATAAAAAAGGTGTGTTGTCATCAGCTGATTGATTTAACATTTTGTTCTTATGATTTATTTCAAAAAGAAAATGTTTTGTTTAATAATTTATTCAGACTTCCAATCTCGAGCTATCATTGCCAGTCTTATTTAATTCATCAATGCCCGAGCGGCCGAATGCGAATACCTATTGTGTCTAATTTTCCGGGCCTTAATAGGTTAATTAAATACCTACACAGTAACCCCCTTACTAATAAATGTATAGTTACACAGTGTTTTATCGCTTTCTTTTTAAACTTAAATAGTCTGACAGAGAGTAACCATTGTGTAACTAGACATCCACAATCTTTATAAGTAAGAGGGTAAGTAGATAGGTATGTAATAATATGTTTTTAAAATATTGGTAAAGATAAAAAAAAACCTTTTTCTTCAAACATTATATTCTAAAAGCTGCCTTACACTGTCCAGTGTCGTGAGCCGATCGCCGGATCGTGGGACGCCGCTAAAGCGTTATAACTCATGAATGTTTTAATACGGTGACACTTCACGCTCCCGTCGATAATTTATGTCGCACCCCCCGACCTTGTGGCGGGGCCTTTATTTGCAAATTTTAAAAGTAACATTGCCTTTGTTGACTTGGAAAAGTAGATGAAAGTTAGATATTATTTTGTGTCAGAGTTTTTCTTGCAACATTTTTAGATGTTGTTCTTCAGGGTTGTGTTTTGAGCCCGTAGCCTTTTTTGGGTATAGCTTTATTTCTATAGATGACACAGGAAAATGTTAAATGGTTGTAAAATATTATAAATGGGTATTGTGTGTGTGTAGTGCTTATCGTTTTTCCAGAATAAATAATTGCCTTCTCAGTGGTTAAAAATACTAAACTTAATAATGAAAACAATAAAAAATGTCAGTTTAATTATACTACTAATAGTAGAGAATGACAAAAAATATTGTATAAACCTTCGTAAATAGAAGAAAATGGTTAAAGAGTAGCAAGTTTTTATCATTTAACTAAATCATTAAAGTCAACATGCGTCCACTTAGCGTAAGTAATTAATGCTAAACTTCATAATACAGATACGGAGTGTTAATAAAAAGCACTTTATATTCACGAGAATGTAACAAATCCTAGCGATAGCTTATCAGCTAAACCATTTCTGAACGCATTTCTATTACTTCATAGTTATAGTTTTTGCCATTTGTAACTTGAGACACACCGACCAGTAGTACTACTTTGTAATCACATTTCAGCAATGATGGATCATAATTATTTTGTTTTTAGTTAGAATCTCAAAGGAGATATTATCGTGACGTATCGAGAGTAAAAGAAGCTAAATCCTCAGAGAGATTTATTATTCTTAGTTTATCTGCCTAATTAATACAAAAACACTATTTAGTCTTGCGAGCCACCAACCAGTGGCCCTACCATGAGTTGATGCAAACTGTTTACGCTTCCGTAATCTATCGGATATACTGCTCACAGTCAATGCGAGTGAAAGAGAAAAAACGATAGTTTACGGTAACGTAAGCAGTTTGCATCAACTCATGGTAAGGCCGAGCCCTATTTATTAAACGTGACGATTTGTCACGTTCAGGGAATGGACGTTCAGTTAAGTGAACGTTCAGGGAAGGGGACGTTCTGTGAAATAGACATTAAAACATAGTTACAAATTTAGAAGAAGCTATAGTCCGCGTGCGATGAGAATGGGATGGAACCTTGTCAAACTGAAACGTGCACAGTGTATGCCGGCCATTCACAGAGATATCCAAAACATGGTGTCACCCATCTTAGGTGAGGGAACTTTTGCTGCAGCAACTTCAAGTAATTATTAAATTTAGATTTTTCGCAGTCACAATGCTATAAAATGAACGAACTACTTAGTCAACTTTCGATTTACTTTGACAAGGTTCCATCCCATTCTCATCGCGCGCGGATTATACCATTCTTGCAATCCGTGTGTCGCTATAACAAATCCTTGATTATCAGCAGAATTAGTACCAACACGAGGCTGTTTTGATAACGATATTCATATGAACTCCGAAATAAATAAAATCTCTTTCGAACATTCTTAATACATAAAAAATAAAGTCGAAAGTCGTGTTAAGAAATTTGAATAAAGAGGCATTATTAATTTTGCTTGTGTGGATGTTTATTTTTATTCATTTTGTTATCTTTTAAGAGGACTTCAACAGATCTCGTTAAAAGCAATTAGTGGAACAATTTTCGCTTTGCAATCGTTTAATTCTTTAAAATATATGAAATGGGAGTTTTGCACTATTCATAACGTTCGTTGTTGATTTAAATTTTAAAGTGTTAAGTAGATTAGTAACTGATAATAACTAAGTATACGGTATCAGCTGAGGAACTCAGTGGCGCAGTGGTATAGCGCTTGACCCATCGATTGCGGAGGCAAAGCTACTTTCGCAAGGATCGGTCATGGGATGGGTGACCAAAAATGTATTATCTTGAGCTCCTCCGTGCTTCGGAAGGCACGTTAAGCCATTGGTCCCGGCTGCATTTGCAGACGTTAGCACCCACCAATTGCCCATCCTCTTTATCTACCCATAAAGAAGGCCTGTGCCCTAGCAGTGGGGACATTAAAAATGGCTGATGGTCATACTTCAATCCTTGTTGAAATACTAGTAACCTACCTACACTCTTTGTTTTCAAGTCCGCTTGGCTACCACCATCTTACTTAAGTCTGACGCCATATAACAACAATTAAAAATTTGTTGTGTTCCGGCAGTTAGAGGTAAGATAGCCAGTTCCTCAGTGGTGAGGATTCCGGGTGTAGTGCGCTTACACTTTCTACTTTATCGTCACTTAACATCAGGTGAGGTGAAGGACAAGCACTATCCCGTTGTAAAGAAAAAAAAACAAAAAAGGGAATGAATGTCACAATGATAAAATACATTCATAAGCTGACGCCAACTCAGATATCAGAACATGCTGTTTCAATTTTGACAAATATGTAAAAAGGTCTCGTCCCGAATGGTACAAATGAGGGCCACACATTCGACAGTGCTTGGCTAAGGCGACACGGAGACCACACTACCTACAACGAGCAGGAGGCCATATTAATGAGCTCTCCCGAACTACAAGTCGCGAAGCACACGCCTTGTCTCGCCCCATCTCGTTACAAATGGGCTTAAGTCTATTGGTATACTCCCAATGTACACTGCCGATGTCCACATGATTTGTAAAATAGGTAATATTCAGGACGGCTTGATGAAAAAGTTTAAGTAACTAACCCCTTTCACAGTAACTTGGAACTTTACATTTTACTAATGAATTCTTTAACAGGGTGAAACTACTAGCTAACAGTTGTTTGTTTTCTTACAAAACAATAAAACCATTTTATATTATTAATATGTAGTGAATATAGAGTTACAAATTCTTACAAGTTAAATAGATTGAAAAACCATCGAGACTAATTAGCCCGATTGATTTTTTTGAATACGTATTAGTTTGTCAGGTTTTTTTATAGATGTGCTTTGTTGCTTACCAATTTCGGTTTTTATAATTCACATTTTAAAGTTCCCTAGCAACAATGGCAAGCGGTAACACACCTAAGGTGGCTAATAGCTTGTGATAAGTCGCCTGCAGATAGCAGACTTATCGTCGCTCGATTAGTGTGGTCAAGCCATCCTATCGTGAGATCTCCCGACTAACTGTGGCTTTCACGCCACTGCTGTATCTAACCACTGAGCTTTGTGTGTTTGCGATTTGTGATAACGAAACGCAGTTAAAAGGCAACATCTTTTGTTGAGGCTCACTCGTATACCTATTTACGTATTTGATGTTAAAATATTTGATTAAATTGTGGTACTACGGCGATAGTTTTTAAGACAAATGCAGTAAAAGAGCCGATTATTATTATCGTTTTAACACGAAATAAGTAAACTGCAAAGTATAGTAAGCATTTAAGCTTTCGAATTCTTTGACCTCAACTTTTTAATTATTATTTCTAAAAAAAGCAAAGTATTAGATATAGTTATTCCTAATCTCATAGTTTAATATATTTAATATTTGTTTTAACAAAGAAACAAATAAAAATCAAGAAAGCGACACATTCTCATAGAAGTAAGCAAAGGTTTCTGAGCATAGAGCCTTGCATGTCCCCAACTGAAACGGCTCCTGGTAAGGATGGTATCGGTTTTGATTCCCGGTGAATGGCGATGTTCCATTCATCGCAGGCGACACGCACTCGGGTTTTTGTTTTATCTGTTTGTATGGGGTTTGGTGCAAGTCACAGGCTGATGGAGGTCCAGCGATTTTCAAGCTCTTTTAAAACATTTCACTTTGCTTAAATTACCTACTTATATTTGAATGTTACATAACAGAATTAAAATGTTGAAAATATGTTTCAGTTTTGTAAGTTTTAGAAACGGACCGCTAAATTATTTTAAGAGTAAGTATGTTGCCACAATAATATATTATAGTAAGTGATGTTGATAAAATATTATAATTATAGTGTCGATTCAGTTGGCAACGATTCAACTAAATTGACAGGTCTAAACAAGTTTAGTTTTCCATCCTATTATTTACGTTTCGAAAAGACAAGATTAGGATTATAAAATTAAGTTTAGTCCTGTAAGTTTAGTTAAGTCGAATCGACAGCATTGTCGTGTATTGAAATCGCGAGGCTGCTTAGTAAATGTTCTCAAATGAGCGGTACGGCAACATCAAGCTACAATTAATGTAAATGTAAAAAGTTCTGATTTAAGTTTTAGTAGGTACTTTAGCACAATGTGTATTATAATCAGCAATAAAGATGATTAGAATTCTTACCTAAAGCTGAAATAAACTACTTTTCTTGCGTGTTAGTTAGTTTTGTTACTGGACAAAGGTGAACAAATTTAAACTTTTAAAAACTCTTTAAAAATGTTGCAATTCAATATTGCTCTTTATGCATTTGGCAAGTGAAAAACGCTTAAACTTGTTAATTATACCATGGAACAACGTTAAGAATAGTATTTATCTATTTGCCGTAATTTTATTGGACGCTTCTTCTTAATAATGAATTTTTAAAATCGTAAGAATCGTAAGTTTCGAATCTTCTCGTACATAACAAAGAGTTTCGAAATGTTTTCTACTTTTTAGCGTACTACTGTGACAACACTACTATATACTAATAATTCTTAGGAAGCAGGCACAATCAACTTTTTTATAGTTATTCTATCTCACGAAGACCGTTTTGCTATGAATGTTGTTAGGCGTGCACATGCACATTATTTTAGTGTGCGTTAATCAATACGAGAGCGTGCAGACGCACACTAAAACAATGTGCATGTGCACGCCTAACACATTCATAGTGAAACGGTCCTCGTGAGATAGAACAACTATAACAATATTGAATGAACATACAACTGGACTCCCACAGATAAGCCTTGTGCAGTGCAGTTGGCTGTATGAATGAGCAGTCGTGACGGGCACCGATATGATCAGCACGGCTTTTGCCGACCGTACACATAGTTATTAATAGTGACTATGAATGGGAACTTTCGGAATAAGGCGAGGACAATATTGTGTTTTGTTTTCTGTGTTCGTCAAGAGAACCTGATAATTGATTGAAATGACGACCTCCGTGGTCGAGTGGCTTTGTACACCGGTTTTCAAGGTGTCGCCATCTCTGAGGTCCCGGGTTCGATCCCCGGTTGGGTCAATTTAGAAAAACGAACTTTTCTATTTTGGCTCAGGTCTGGGTGTTTGTGATACCACCGTTGTTTCCACAAGTGCTTTAGCTGTTTACTTTGGAATCGGAGCAATGTATGTGATGTTGTCCAATATTTATTTATTTATTTACTTATGTCAATAAAATGGTAATAACTAATGTTTATAAATTATTAGAAAATAAATTACATAACTATTTTAAATGGTTAACAAGACCCAGATGATCCTGTAGAGCTAATTATCCAACATAAAGATGACCTCCGTGGTTGATTGGCTTTGTACGCCGGTTTTCAAGGTGTCGCCATCCCTGAGGTCCCGGGTTCGATGCTAGGTCAATTTGGAAAACGAACTTTTCTATATTGTCTCAGGTCTGGGTTTGATACCACTGTTGTCTCCGATTTCCATTACACAAGTGCTTTACCTACTTTGGAATCGGAACAATGTGTCAAACAAATAATATTGTTGTCAAATATTTTATATAAAAAAGATTTATGTAAATTTAAAATCTCTAAATAAAACACTAGGTATAAGTATTTTGGTACAGGTGATAAAAAAACGGTTTTCTATTCTATTCTAATACAAAGTCCATACACAAGACCTCCGGCTCTCTATTTTAATATTAATTCAATCCCGTATCTCTCCTCTCGCGATCATTATTCAACTATATTGATATGAAATTCCACAGTCTGTCTGTAACGTATAGTATGCTATTAGACCGGGGCAAGGTTATCGCGTGATTTTGTTGGAATAAACTAAGCTATCTAGACCTTTTTGATGTGTTTCAAGTTCACATACCGACGAGGAGCTATGAAACTGTTTATGCGATCTGCTAATGTTCTATGTGGTACCTATATTCAAGTTCTGTATTATTTTAGGCTTCCCGCCTACGGTTACTCGGCGACTATTCGCCTGCGAACTGACACTGTCAAGAGTGACAAAGGGTTTACTTAGCCAGCGACAAAAAAATGCCGCGATAATCGCAGCTACAAACAGTCGCTCGTGGGCGGGAAGCCTAATTCTAAGTAATAATAGATCAAACTGGTCGTAGAACTTTTCATGTGTATGATTTTATTTGCATCTCCTTACATTTTTATACTCGTATATTTTCTCACATGCAACAAATGAAACACCCACCAATCCGCATTGTGCCCGCGTGGTGGAGTTATGACCCATCCTCCTTATCCACCTATAAGGAAGGCCTGTGCCCCAGCAGTGTGGACATTAAAAATGGCTGAAAGTCATATACCTATATACTTTAAAGAAACTAAGGATTAATACATTCTTAAATTTGAGATTTTAGCATTCCTAATGCTATTTTTATACAATACTAAAAAATATACAAGACAAATTCGATTCGCCACCAGATTTTTTTCTAGTATATGTTTAGTATTGAATTTAAAAAAAATATATAAAATAAGCCGTTCGAGTTTATTAGATCCTTGGCACTTGTATTAGCGATACACCGAGTCCTGCCCACGCGCTGGGAAAGGGCAAAGATGAGCTGTGCCCGCTCACACGGCTGTCTGCTTCACTATGTATGTGTATGTTGCCAACTTGCCCGGTCTATTTGGCAGGAAGTGGGGCAACTTTGTAATTGGAAAACTAACCGGATAACTTTAAAGTCCATTTATCCTGTCTTAATTTTATAATATACGTTATAAAGAGTAATACTTGTGCCTAAGTAAGCACAAATTATTCCTTTATCAACACGCTTTTGATGACTGACTGACTTTTCAATGGTTCTTTCAAATCATACCACATTGGAGCAAACACTCAAAGTACAAGCAAAAAACACTTCTATTTATATTGCAGTAAGGTTGTTTCAAGGTCGCAGTGAGACTGGCTATTCTCTCGAATGTACACAAGTCACCAATTAGCATTTCGCATATTTCCTCGAAAGATTGACGCCGCAATTCTACAGAGCACGATTTCACCTATTCTTTCAGACTAAATCTACATGTATAGGGTTGCCACTTCCTGATTTTTTTTCACATATTACATTTTTTTATACATTGTCTTAGATAATTACTTTATTTTAAGATTCCGCTCATCTTTTATTCCAGTAAATATAATATTTGTCATATGTGTATCTTCTAACTAACTTAATTACCAATTTTAATTTAATATACTTATACTAAATGAACACAAAAAATACTTAATTTTATTACTCACCCTATACAAATTATGTAACAAAAGCTCTTACACCGTTTTATAAAAACAGGTAATTTTGTTTTAAAGATTCAGCAAGCTAAATGTTTTCAAGGATTTTGTACACAAGTGACGAAAATAATTATATTTGCCCAATTAATATAGACGCCAATTATTGACATATCGCACCCATAGATGAAATCTCCGGTAAATCAATAATTATTATTGTTATCTATTCTAACATTAACCTTATCATCAATACTAATTTAAATCTAGATAAATTGAAAACAATGACGACCTCCTCGGTTGAGTGGCTTTGTGCACCGGTTTTCAAGGTGTCGCCATCTCTGAGGTCCCGGGTTCGATCTCCTGTTGGGTCAATTTAGAAAACGAATTTTTCTATATTGGCTCAGGTCTGGGTGTTTGTAATACCACCGTTGTCTCTGATTTCCATTACACAAGTGCTTTAGCTACTTACTTTGGAATCGGAGCAATGTATGTGATGTTGTCATATATTTATTTATTTATATATTTTTTTCCTTATCACTTAAAATAGCAAATATTTTATTACTATCTAACCGTTGGCAGCCCTACATCCGATATTATAGACAGCCGTATGAACATCACACACGCTTTTGATTGTTGTGTGATTGATCCATCTGATTTCATTTGCTCACACGAACCGCGGGCTCGCAGGTCGCGGGATCGTGGGAGGCGGCACGGCCTTCACTACACCGCCGTAGTACGACCTGTGCTATTGATTGACAAATTAAAATGATATAGCTTTGAAGCTAAGTTTTGTTAAATTAGTTTAGATTTTGTCTATCAGGCTCATCTTTCCCACTGGGCACTCTGGGCACGTGCCCAGGGCCCCGCGATCGATAGGGGCCCTTAGTTCCTACCAGATCGCTAAACGATAACGGATGCTTAAAAGCAAAAAACATATAAAACATATTTAGGTATTTCGAAAACTTAAACAATAATTGCTTATTAGCTTTTATATGGCCATAGCTATCCTACTCTTGCCCGAATATCAGGCTTTCCCGATTTCGGCATGTTTAGACAAATTTAAGTCAAGATCATCTTGGCTCCCTTATCTTAATGTGCCTAGGGCCTCAAATATGTTAAAGAAGGCCTTGTCAATGACACAGAAACAGAGCTCAGGACATCGATAAAGATAAAAAATTTGACATAAATAAAAAAGTTGTGCCCGAATAGCCATAAAATAGTAGATTATGCAATAAGGGCTTAAAGTAGTGTATTGTGTCCCGGGCGCTATTATTGAACCCCGAGTACGAGGGACTCTATGGTTAACTCCCGAGCGGAGCGAGGGAGTTAAGGCTAGAATCCTGAGTACGAGGTGTTCAAGATCGCCCATGACAAATACACATTTAAGCCCGCGATGCATACTCTACTTTTTATACTTTCTGCAAGGCAATTGAAAACAATGACTGTTATAAAGAAAGTACTTAAGTAATTATTTAAAGTTAGAATAATAAAATATGAAAAATTAAGAATATTTATTGAAAATTAAAAGTTATGTTAGAAACATTTCACCAATTGTGCAACGACAAAGTTACATTCTTTGGTACATTTATAGTTGGGTTAGAGTTTATGTTTTTGTCGTCTATTCTGTAGTGGTCAGTTCGACATTCAAATAAATCCTTCTTGGTGCGCGGGTGAAAATGAATTTCGTAAAAAGTTTTCATGATAACATACAGCCTAACTCAGAATAAGATCTCATTGCACCTAAACTTTTTTTAAACCAACATCGATCAAGCACGACTACAAGGGTTGCATTCCAAATTCAAATCACTTTATTCCCCATGGGAAAAATGACTTACTTTAGGAAAGGTTTGCATGTCACATAATATGCCATTGACGAGCAGGTAGTATAAAAATATATTTTCATTCGAATTGAGAACATCCTCCTTTAATTTTAAGTCGGCTAAAAACAAATTTAATTACAACAGGTCATAATTATTACGAAATTAACACATTGTATAAGGATTCGAACGTAATCGTAGTTCGAAAAAAAATCCTGATTTATAAATCGATTTTTACATTCTAGTTTGAATGAACGCATCAGTAGAGCTCAAGTTATACTAGCTCAATACAATAGAATAGATAGTTTGTACCAATGACGCATGAACGATGACATGAAATTAGGATGGTATATTTTACGACTCCGATTCAAGATTTATACCAACTGTTCAAATAACTACTGTGTTTTTATCCAGTTTCTTATGCTATCGATTGAACTGTACTTATCATTACCTCGCCGACACACAAGTACCAGCACGGGAGGTGAAGTAATTTTTTTTGTGTACCCTAAACATAAAAATGTAAGTTTCTTAAAACTATATTTTTAGTGTAGTAATTGTATAATAGTATGCACAATAAAAGTTTTTATTATTTTTATGATTTTTTAAGAAAATTTCCGATTTAAGTGTTTTGGTAAACTTTGGTCTTTTAATAATCAAATTGGTGTTTGTAGCGTCAGTCAGTTGGAAAGAAAATATAGAAATCAAACTACTTAAAAACACCGCTATGTATACCGAATTTAGTAACTTATATTATTGTTACGTTTATAAAACGGTGCCCTTAATATTTTTATAGAGACATTTTGCAACAAAGATTTCCCTAAAGTAGCAACATAATTTACGACCTCCGTGGTCGAGTAGTTTATACACCGGTTCGATCCCCAGCTGGGTCAATTTGGAAATCAAACTTTTCTATATTGGTTGTGGTCTGGGTGTTTGTAGTTCCATCGTTGTCTCAGATTCCATAACACAAGTGCTTAAGCTTCTTACTTTGGAATTAGAGCAATGTTTGTGATGTCGTTTAATATTTATTTATTTATTGTACACAACAAGAAACACAGATTGAGGCAAGGAGTCCCACTCTCTAGCGATACAAGAGCGGCTTAGTGCGAGTCTTTTTGGTTGGTGGTAGGGCTTACTTCAAGTCCGCCTGGCTAGCTACCACCATCTTACCAAAGTCTGACGCCATAACAGCAATTTAAAAGTTATTGTGTTCCGGCAGATAGAGGTAAGATAGCCAGTTCCTCAGTGGTGAGAAGAGAATTCTGGGTGTAGTACGCTTCCACTTCGGCCTTATCGTCACTTAACATCAGGTGAGATGAAGGCCAAGCACTAATCCGTAGTGGATAAAAAAATAAGTTTATGAAACCCCTAATATTTTCTATAAGGACATTTTGCGACAAAGATTGCCCTAAAGTAGCAACATAATTATTTATCTACGATCTTCACAAACGTCGACCAATGACGAATCATTACGATTAAGGACACATAGCTCTTTACCGGAGATCGTGGTTTTTTGCGCTACTATTATGATTTCAATGGCTTTGTCGATGTTAGAATTAAGATGTACAAATAAAATGATATGGCATTTTAATGGTTTTTTACAATTTTATTGATTGTTATAGATGAATTTAAGCTTAACTTAAATGTACAAGATGATGAATGCAGACAGTGTACGGTATAACCTAAATAGGTTTTTGTGACACTGTTTTAAGAAATTTAATAATGTAGTATTATTATTGTAATTTAATTTAAAAAAAATGTCAGACAGTACAAAAAAAGTAGTACTACAATGCGATTAAATTAACTATATATACAACAGAAGCAAACAAATTCAGAGCGCTTGATTTATTTTAAGCTGTAAAATTTACTCTTTGCCATACATTTTCGAGTCATGGTGAAGCTTCTGTACATAGTTAAATTAATCTCATTTTATACGTCAATATTAAGAACTCCAAACCACCAGCTAAGTGTGTAGATATGATAACATCTTCCCACGGGAGAGGTCTACGAGGATGTAGGACACTAAAGAACAGTGGCAATAATGGATGGTTTCAGCGATGGTGTCCATTAGATTTTTTATTCATAACGGGTTATTGCCTGGCCTTCATAACTCCAGATGTAAAGTGACGATAAGGATGAAAGATGCACACTACACTCAGACTTAAGTAAGATTGTGGTAGCTAGCGAGGTGCACTTGAAACAAGCCCCCCCACGGCCTTAAAAAAAATGTTTGAGAATGTGCAAGCAGCGCTCTTTCATATGATACCCCATATGCCCTAGTAGCCTCACTTCGAAATTTTAAGACCCCCTTTCAGTTCCTGCAAAAAATGTATAAATATTTTTATTTCTTTCTTATTTGCAAAATAGTTGGGCAAACGTCATCTAAAACTATACCAAATTTCAAGTTGATAGCATTAGTAGTTCTCGAGATATCCAGCTGTGACAGACTAAGTCGAACCATAAGGGTTCCTTTTTACCATTTTGGTACGGAACTCTAAAAATTAAGATAAATCGTTCCAAAGTTTTGGAGCAACATTAAAATGTAACAGTTACAAATAAACTGCCACCTCCTCTAGTTCGTACACCTCGTGCGCCGCTCATCAACCGCACTCATGATTACTCGTCGCGCCGCAATCGGTCACCTTGACTTTTCCCGATCGGTGTGAAATAATTTGACATAATACGAGCCGACTGGAGTCATTACTTGCAGTCTTGCCTTCGTATGTTTTCCGTCTAGTTTTTGTAAGGAGGACTGACACCCGTATTCGCAAACAGTACTATGAGATCTCACAGTGCCCGCGGATGCACAGCGCCCCACCTTCTAATCACACGTAACACGTAAAACTAACGAACCAATTAAAGAACTCTATTTCAACGTAGTGGGTTCGCATAGGCAAAGGTAGTAGACAATGAGAAGCTTGTTATAAAGGATGAAATCAAAGTTAAAATTAAAGGTTTTTTTTTATGACAAAGTGATTAAAATTGAAGATAAAATAAACATGAAAAAATTGCAAGAAGGTATAAATAAAAGATTACTGATGCAAAAAACATTAAAGTATTTTTTTCTCATTTAAGTAAAAAAAAACACGTTGCTTTCATGTTCTATGTGTGATTCTTAGTTTAAAATATTGCCAATTATTTTGATTTCACCTGTACATACAGTGCTGTGAAAAATACAATGGCATATTTTTTTTATTCCATAAAAGACCTTTTGTAATTACATTTACATGTGATAAAGTTATCAGTAAAATTTGGAATATCCCTAATTTCAAAGTAACCATCAACTTTCATAAACTTTATATTGGAAATAATGAAGAAAAATTGCAAACAAGTAAATTAACATTTGTTAAAGATGAAGTTTATTTTAGGCTTTCCGTTCACGAGCGATTAATCGCTGAGCGATTTTCTGTCGCCGAGAATAGAACACGCAGACTTCAAATACGTAAACGCCCACGAGCTACAAAAAGTAGCTCAGCGACTAATTGCCCGCGAAATGACACTGACGTGAGTGACAAAGGTTTTATTTAGCCAGCGACAAAAAAACGCCGTGATTATCGCCGTGATTAACGCCGCGATAATCGCAGCTACAAAAAGTCGCTTGTGGGCGGGAAGCCTTAATCGAAAACGTAAACACTTTTGATTTCTTTCTAACGTTACTTCAAAACAGTAAAACCGTTTTATAAAAGTATGTTATTTTTCTTATGCTATTAATTATTCTATGTAACACCTTTTTCGATATCATGAACTATGAACTATTTCCATTTAAGTCATAATAATTAACAGTTAACGCAATCACAGTAAACGCTGTATTTAATTGGTAAAAATCTGACAAAAGTAAGAGGCATATACGCAATATGGTTCTATAGGGATGTTTAAGAAAAGCGCCATGTTGTTTGAAAAAATGGTGGCTATTGGTAATTTTGGCTATTAGTTTAACAAAGAATAAAGCCCAATTAAAAGAACCACTTAAAACCACCCACTAGCCAAGTGAAAGAAAGAAAGTAAAGAAAATTTTGAAAACCACACAACGATACACAACATTACAAAGACAGTACAAAAAACTAAACTCAAGTAAGGAACATAACACATTGCGCATCATCGCGTGATGCCAAAACTCTACTCGGCTCAGTATAAGCTGATATTCTGCCAAGCACAGTAATGATATCAGGATATAATCTGTGTAATTCAACTTTTACTCTTTGGCAGACAATGATGATAAATGACACTGATGACAAGCAAAAGTCAAACAGACTGTTGTTTTCAGCAAAAAACAATTTTACCATTAAAGCTTTTCTTACTAAAATCGCTGCTTATGCAAGTTCATTATATTTTCCTATGTAGTACCCTAAAAATGAAATAGGTTATTATTCGACATTAGAGATGTCATAATAATACAGCCTACAGTATTTCGTAAGTGTTTGACGATTTCACGCAAATTAGCGCTACGGTTGTAAAATCGATTTGTTGCCGTCATTTCACTGACAACTGATAATTAAATTAAGAAAACACTTGACAGATTAAAATTTCCGGTTTCAAAAGTTGATTGAAAAAAGTGAATTAAATGTGTGCAGCTTCGAGATAAATAAAAATTTTGCTTACTTACTCAAGTCGGTGGCTCAGCAATCTGAAAAAGATAGATTTGGTGATTTAACTTTATGTTGAACTCGGAAAATATTTGATCAATGTTTTCTGTGACATTTGATAACTCAAATGTCACAAAAAACATTGATCTAATCTCAAATCTAAGATTCATGCTTGTCTAGAAAAGGCATATTTTATGTTTCCACATTCCAAAATATTTTAAAGTTTATTGAAATTTTTTCAGGCAATAAACTTTAAAATATTATAATGACTCACTCGTATTATACTGAAACTCAGTGTTAGATTAAATAAATGTGTGTTCTGCTATCACACTTATTCAACTTCCTAAAATAAGCAAGGCTTTTACTATGGTCACAGAATATACAACGTGTTCCAAAGTATCCCTAAAGCCAGATATGGTAGATAGGGTACTATGCATACAACCCCGGATAATTATTTTTAACCCTGAAATTCGCCACTTTTTTGAAAAAAAATAAAACTCCTTCCATGATAAACTACATTGTGACAACCCTAGACCTAAATTAAGTATGCTTTTGCCCATTAATTAGATTGATTATCGAAATCGATAGTCTATTTGCGTCTAGGGTTGTCACTTTGCAGTTTTCCATACAAGTAAAACCAAATTCTACGGGTAATTACGAAAATCTGTAAAATCTATTGTAACTAAATACGGCGCCAAGCGTCTACAAGTAAAACAATCACAATGGGAAGTTGCTTAAAGTTGAAGTGTGATTAGACATAAACTGATTAACTTCACACTATTCCTGGTCTGCAAGAGGTTCTAGAACTCTACAGAATACTGCTACATAAAAAATAATATCTTATGCTATCAGCCGGATCAGCTCTAGCATGACCTGTTGACCACCGAAACACGATATGTATCGCGTGATATAGCGTTTTATCGACACTCAGCTGTCAAAACCCATTGTTTTTTGACAGTTAAACGTGATGAATCGCTATCACGCGTTTTGGTGGTCATGCTAGAAGGGCAGAGTTACTATCACTTATTTGAATACCTTGACATGGTAGAAATAATACTAAATAATATACTAAAAAAAATAGGACTCGCACCAGATCATATTCCCGTCCGAGAACATGATCTGGTGCGAGTCCTATTTTTTCTAGTATATTATTTAGTATTATATAAAAATAGCATTGTGAATGCTTAAATCTCAACATTTAAAAATGGTCGAAATAATTTTAATAACCGTTTCCGATTTGAGCAAAAAATAACTTTATCAGTGCTTACTCATACATTCCTGTGTAATTAGGTACATACATTGTTAAACTAATATTTTGAGATTGCAGCTCGCCATTTCTCACTTTAGAGCTTGGACAGTCAAAGATAAGGCTAGTGTTTTGACAGTTGACACTTGACAGCGACACCGCCGGGTCAGCGCGCACTTTCAAACGAAATGAACCAGTTTAGATAAAGCCGCATTAACTTTACAGCCCACGTGTTGTTCAACTGGCGTGAAAATGTAGCAATTTTGAACAAAGTAACCACTTAACATAAGGTTTTACAATAATTATTTGACGACCTCCTTGGTCGAGTGGCTTTGTACACCGGTTTTTAAGGTGTCGCCATCTCTGAGGTCCCGGGTTCGATCCCCGGTTGGGTCAATTTAGAAAACGAACTTTTCTATATTGGCTCAGGTCTGAGTGTTTGTGATACCACCGTTGTCTCTGATTTCCATAACACAAGTGCTTTAGCTACTTACTTTGGAATCGGAGCAATGTATGTGATGTTGTCAAATATTTATATATTTATTTATTATTATTTATTTATTTTATTATTTAAAAATATCAATAACGACGAACATAAAACATAAATTACGTTTGAACAACCATGAATTGAAAACGAAAACCAGCCAAGTCCATGTCGGGCCACGCGCAGTATTGGGTTCCGTAGAAACCTTATTTTTACACCGTACTATCTTTACCCAAGTGACTTTTTAAGTTTTTTATAACCTTGCAAAAAGTAACTGACACTAAAAACCTTCGTAATTTACTACACTTTATTCAAGTTTCAATTGTTAAAATTGTACCATTAATTCATGGACAGATCACTATAGCAATCAATTATTGAATTTATTGAAGACATTCAACAAAAATACAATCAATTTACAGTTCATCGCAACGTTATAAAGTATGTTAGAAAACGATATCAAACTCAACCGGGTTTTTACCAAAACTGGATCCAAAACCACACCCTGACATTAATGAACTTAATAACAAAATCTGGTGGATCCATACCCATATAATTACTATGAGAAATCATTAACATAGTGATATAGATACAGAGGTCACGAAAGAGTCGACTGACCCAACACATAAATCTGTGACCTCTGCACTTGAAATAGCAAAATGAAACACTTAGTGAAATAATATTTATGGGCCAAATTATGCGATATGGCACTATGAATCTATTTTATAGAAAAATTATAACCTTTTTTGCTTTGCGATGATTTTTATGTAGATTCAAACAACTTTTATCAATGATTTTTATTAGTGAAGTCATGAATTTAATAAGTTGATTACTTTGATAAGTAGTAATTCCAAAACTATTTCAATATGTTTTGAGAAAGTTTTATATTTATGTGTTTCAAGTTCAACTTAACGTTAACCTGTTCTGCTGGCATGTGACCGACAAACAATAGATTTATAAATTTAGAAGAATAGTACGTGTGATAAATTATTAAGTTTGTTTTATGTAAAAATATTCGTTATTGTATAAATTGACCAAGATCACGAACTCGGCGTAACTCATTATAAATCGTTGACAGACAATTTAATTACGTACACGGATGTTTTAGATGCCATCGTTATGGTATCGAAGGTTTAGTGTATTTATTTACATTCGTGAGGTTAAATTAATTTAAAATTCTTCATTTAATTTGTTCGTGCTTTACTACTTGATGACCCATTTGCTCTGGAACATAGCACGGCAACTATACAGGGTGTCCCAAAACTTATACGAACTGCATTCAAATATTTAAAAAAAACGCCTTAAAATAAAACCAAATATAGTAAATACAATATTTTATTTTTACAATATCGATCGAAAGGGTTAGTCATTAGAATATTTTTTTCTTAAATAATACAGCATCTTAAACAAAAGGAAGACCAAGTTTAACATTTAAATTTTAATTATTACGTATAGTATGGTATCGTATGCGATTTTTTCAAAAATGTTTCAATGCAGTTCCAATTATTTAAAAAAATAAAAATGAATTTTTCTTTCAGTAAAATTTCCTCTCTGGTACTTTCCCTCCATGTGGCAAAGTTTTGGGACAACCTGTATAGTTCAGCCAAATTGAGGTATAATTCCTAATTATTACCTAAATTATGTGACACAGTGTTTTGTCCTTTCTTTTTAATGTCAAACTTAAGTAGTTTGACAGAGAGTAACCATTGTATAACTATACATCTGTAACTATTTTGACGACCTTCGTGGTCGAGTGGCTTTGTACACCAGTTTTCAAGGTGTCGCCATCTCTGAGGTCCCGGGATTCGAACCCCAGTTGGGTCAATTTAGAAAACGAATTTTCTATATTGGCTCATGTCTGGGTGTTTGTGATTCCACCGTTGTTCTGATTTCCATAACACAAGTGCTTTAGCTACTTGCTTTGGAATCGGAGCAATATATGTGATGTTGTCAAATATTTATTCATTTATTTATTTATTTATCTGCTATACAATCTTTATTAGTAAGGAGGTAAGACTAAGCAACTAACAATTTCGCAAGAAAACATAGCTGTTTTTGAAACTTTGTTTACCCTAAAAAATAATAAAAGTTACTTTACCAACGAACTAAGGAATATGACTTCCAAATGATCTTCAGTGCTGTATTTTCCTAATTAAACTTCAAGTTAGTGTTGCAACAAAAACTGAATAGACAAAATTAAATCGATTTTCTGCTTTAAAAAAACTAATCGAGTGAATAATTGATAAATAATGTAGATATGTAATAATGTGGCGGTTTTATTTGTTCAGATCTCTACGACTTACCGTCTCTATTACAGCGGATTAGAGTTCAAATTTGTGGTTTTTTGGTAGGAGGAAAATTTTTGTTATGACCTTTGTTCAGTTTTTGCTTATATTGAACATTTAGAGTAACACAAAAGTTAATAAGCTATTTTTGTTTACTATGGTAAGTGATGAGTTGCAAGTTTGATATTTGGTAAGCCTTCTTGCTAAAATGAAAAATTATAATTATAAATTAGAAACATATTTAATATTTATTTAAGTAGTTTCTCATGAATGTAATACTCAATAACTTAATATGACTTTAGTTATTATAAAAAGGTCACTACTGTCACACCCATAAACTTTTCGACAAAAAGTATGAGACAATGACTCTCACTTTCAACATAAATGAGCAATTCAACACAGAAAAACTTTAGCAAGAATTACTAGTATGCGCGAGGAGCTCGGTGGCGCAGTGGTAAAGCGCCTGGCCCATTGATTGTGGAGGTTAAGTACGCAAGGGTCGGTAATGAGATCGGTGACCAAAATTTATATCTTGACCTCCTCCATGCTTCGGAAGGCCGTTAAGCCGTTAGCCCTGGCTGTTTTTGCAGCCGTTATCACCCACCAATCTGCATTGGACCCGCGTGGTGGGTCAAATCCTCCTTATCCATCTTTAAGGAAGGCCTGTGCTCCAGCAGTGGGGACATTAAAATGACTGATGGTCATGGTTGCTAGTATGCTGGGTTGTGATAAGACGCACATGTATTATTACAATGCGTTTTCCCAACAGAAAAATTAGGTTGCATATGAGATAAAAGCCACATAACTGATATTTTTTAAGCCATATAATTTAAACAATCGTTCTCTTATCGCGGAGATGGCCATTCATTCATCCTCCGATATTTCTACTTAGCCATCCGTCTGGTAGATGATAAAATGGTAACAGGGACCACCCATTTGCTGGTATGCTTCGTTCAGACATAGGTAGGAAAGGATTAGCATGGATATGCCCCACGACAGCTTAATAACAGTATCGAAAACAAAAAGCAAAACAAACAAATCAAAAATATATTAACCGCATGAATGTATAGCAATAAAGGAAACTTGTATTTTTTACCAAAATACAAAAAAATTGTTTCTATGATAATGAAAGCATATTAACATGTAGGATATAATCACAAATTCACCAAATACTTTTTTCTTTACGTTTTAATTCGGTTTAATTTGATTTTAAGTGTTTAAGTGGCCTCTTGCGTATGTTCCGTATAGCAAAATCATCTGTTTTTATGGAATATATTTTTATTAACAATTATTAATAAGAAAGTTATCTGTGACATAACCGGAACCAATAAAACTAACCCTAGATTCCTAAATGTAATAAGACTAGCAGAAACGAAACAAATGATTAAGTTTTGCATTTTTTATTAGTCAAAGTTGTCGTATCCATAAGTTTCTTAACAATGCTCCCATGTATATCATTGTAATTGGATTAAACGATTTTTTTCTGTCATTGTTTTCTGCGGCCGCCCATTGTTCCGCTGTTGTGTTTGTTTGTTTGCTTATACGTTTTTGATTATAGTTAAATTCAACAGTAGGAAAAATACTTTATTTATTATGTAACATAACCACGAGAAATTTACATTCACTTTAATTTGTTGTATCACGTCGCTATAGATTCGCATGCAATATCAGCTGATGATTAGTGGCAAATTTTATAATATCTTTAATTTTTTTTAAGAACTTAATGTCGAATTGATTGAATTGAATGATGCAAAATGCATCCTTGCTTGCTTGCTCGTTTGCATGGCTATGCTTGCATGGTTGCATGATTACGTTCTTGGATGTAAAGCAAGCATGCTTGCATGCAAGTAATAGTAAGCATTTAAGCAAGCAAGATGCAGCTTGCAGCATGCAACGTGCATGCAAGCATTATGGAGCTCCGCTGCGAGTGGTCAAAACACTAACCTAACCTACTAATGGTGGTCGCATTAAAAGTTTTTCTTTATAATATGCAAAAAACATGTATGTTAGACAATATTAGGGTTAACAATACTTCGGCGTAGTCATTGTTATGTCAAAAGTTTTGTATGCTAATAAATTTTAGGACATTGAACATTAGTGGTGTTGATAATTCGGGATTTTAACGTTTATGCGAAACGATAAAAATGCGATAAATTCTATCAGGTTAAACAATAATTGTATTTAAGGAGTTCAGGCCAAAGAAATTCGGTTATATGAAATTAAGGACAAATGAGTCAAAAGACACCCGTTGCGGTCCATGGTAGATGAGCGGCATCAATTTTCTTCGTGGTGTCTACTCGAGTTCATAATACATATGGTACATAAGGTCGTACTCTAAGTTAGCCTACTGGATAGCTGTTACCTTTGCTCCGACTGTGTGATAATAAGTCGTAATGCGATTCAATAATTCATAGAGATAGTAACACGATCTAAATAGACTGCGGATGTACTATTAAACAATAGATTAGAATTAAAAGCACCTTTGGACTGACCTTTGAATATTTACATGCTAAATATTAGCATATTTAAGAGGATACGATGAGGATTTTTTATGCAAAGATTTTGTATGTATTTTTAAAGAGATATTCACTCCACTCCGTGGTCGAGTGGCTTTGTACACCGGTTTTCAAGGTGTCGCCATCTCTGAGGTCCCGGGTTCGATCCCCGGTTGGGTCAATTTAGAAAACGAACTTTTCTATATCGGCTTATTTCCATAACACAAGTGCTTTAGCTACTTACTTTGGAATCGGAGCAATGTATGTGATGTTATCAAATATTTATTTATATATTTATTTATGTATGAAAATGGAAAAAGCATTTGAAAAACGTATCTTATTACGTCTTTCCGGAATTTCGATTTAAAACTTCTATCTATTATAATTATGAGTGCATTGCACTCAATAGGAACTTTTAGTAATGATTTTTTTGTATAGTAAGAATGTTAGAATTTCGGCTTCTTCAAGAACGAGTATTACGTACTATACTTAGTAGGTTATTATTTTAAAGTCGCTTCTAACAATTCAATTATTTTTCCCATCAAGACTTAACACTAAAAAAGATGATTGAAAATAGCGTAACGACACGAGAATAATAATTTGCTAATATCCCATTTGGCCAGAAACTGGGTTGGTTACAACCGCCATTTTGGACAAATCCAGCTACCAAATTACATATCGGTACACTTAATGAAAGTATTGGAGCCCCAAAGTACCCTTTAGAGGTCTTTATAAGGTGCAATCTGGTGTGATCAGGGCTTAATAAAAGAATTTACGAGGTGCCTTGAGAGCAATTTGGAATAATTTATGAGTGAATTTTGTTGAAAGCAACCTCATTTTTGGGCGATGATTTTATGTTTTTTTTGCTGTTGTTGTTGTGCTCGATTTACACGGAGTATAGAAAAAAAGTAAGTATAAGTACTTGAGGATTTTTTATACAAAATATTGCATTGAATTAAAATATTGACTCTCAGTCCGACGACCTCTTTGGTCGAGTGGCTTTGTACACCGGTTTTCAAGGTGTCGCCATCTCTGAGGTCCCGGGTTGGAACCCCGGTTGGGTCAATTTAGAAAACGAACTTTTCTAAATTGGCTCAGGTCTGGGTGTTTGTGATACCACCGTTGTCTCCGATTTCCATAACACAAGTGCTTTAGCTACTTACTTTGGAATCGGAGCAATGTATGTGATGTTGTCAAATATATAAAGTCAAAATGTACTAAAAACTGATAATCAATTGAATCCATTTGTTTGGTCTGAGAATTTTACCATTAAACCGCATGGTAGTTTCATTAGATTCAAATCTTTTCTACATCGTGCCATATTATTTTTTTGTTAGTATTCAGATATCTACTTAAAAATTGATAATTGTGTTATCAATTAAATCCATTTGCTTGGTCTGAGAATTTTACCATTAAATCGCACTATAGTTTCATACGATTCTGATCTTCTTTTCTACATCGTGCAATATAAATTTTTTGTTAGTATCCAGATATTTTATTACAGTTCCGAGTTTCGTTTTTTGAAAATGAAAAATTAACTCTCTCTATTCTTGACATGATATTAAAACGAATAACAAGTCAAGGTATCAAAACCATTCCAACACATATATCACCCAATTGCATACTATTACACGATGAACTATATCAAATAAATCATCGGTGATGATCACTATTAATCAATCGATTCATCCGATCGGACCGATTTCATCCATCTCGCGATCACGCCGATTCGATTCGGCGCTAACAATCGATTATAGGAGCACTTATGAATAATTCTACTTCGATTACAATCGTGTGATTTAGTGTTGCACTTAAGTATTTGTTTAGTGAAAGTGATATTTCGAATGTTTATTAGTTGTTATACCATTATGGAAATATCCATATTAATAACCGACCTAAGGCCGAATAGTCAAAAGTCACTCAACTTTGAGAGACTCTCAAACATTGTCCTGTCGCATTATATGTTAAAGATATGACAAAGACAGCGCGATGTTTGAGAGTCCCTCAAAGTTGATTAGCGTTTGAGTATTGGGCCACTAGACTAGTATTTTTTCAACAAAAGAAAAAATCAACGATTTATGAAATGAAACCTTTTTATTTTTAACTGACTTCAAAAAAAGGAGGAGATTATCAAGTCGACTGTTTTTTTTTCATATTTCAGATTTGCCACGTCACTGCTTATTATTTCTATATCAAAGAATGTTGTATACACCCTCCATCTTCATACTTCATGTTTATTTTATCAAGAAAAATTTATTTTAGAGAACAGTAAAATGCTTAGAATTATACTAAGACACTAATGTCAAATGCGTAAGTGGATGATTGTTGATCTAAGCTAGGTCTTTGACTGCTTAACTGTGATTTTTGATTTACTTTGACGAAGTCCCACCCCATTCTCATCGCGCGCGGATTATACAACGTGACTTGCGCAGTAGTATTTAGTGCGCAAGTCTCATTTTGTAGGGTTTGGTTTAAGTTATCCCATGATTTAGAATTTCAAACCATAGTTAGGTGGATATTAAAAGAGTATATTGTTTTTTTTTACTTATTCTGCTTCTATCACCTCGTTGACACTTACAAATTACTGGTCGGTGTTACAACACCGGCAACTACTATTGCCAGATTGCGTTCTGCTTCTGTCCTTTATCTAACTCGACATTATCGCGTTAATCCAACAGCTACAGCCAATAAATTGCTCTAAATCATACAAAATAGGCAATAACCAGTAATAACATTACCAAGGTGATGAATGTACTGTGTACGGCGGCGATTATAAAAATCGTACCGCAGTCCGCGGCATTGTCTCGCACCCACGCTGGCTCCAGATAAATTATTAATACTGAATTTGTAATGAATTTTAGATAAATTATCTGCAGAATGGTAGACACATTAACCTTAGTTTATTTTATCTGGTATAAGTTCTTTTACAAAAAGGGTTGAAAACAATGTTACTTGGTCCAGAAGATATAAACGGTTTTCAAAAATTAAAAGAACCTACCTAGATATTGACTTAAGTTTTGTAATAGAATAGAAAAAAATGCTTGAAACGCGTTTTCAGTGTGAACAATTCACTGAAGTTCTGAAAACTCACGCAACTAAAATTTATAGGTACAGGCCTAGTACGAGTTGGTGTTTTCAGCCTAGGCTGCAAGTGACTAAACAAAATTATCTGATCTGTTGGCCAAAACTGGAACGTGTTATTACAATATTAAAGGTTACGCCATCGACTACATAGACGACAGCGACGCCGTCACTGATGCACCTGCGATTAAATTTTACAAGTGACTTGCTAGGTAGCTAAAATCAAACTTCACAGATGACTTAAATCGACCCATGTAAAGTGCATCTTTCTCTCATCTTCAAACAAGAAATTTCTAAAGCCCTACTTCTAAAGCTTTACAAATTAATTTGAAACCTCTCAGTGATGCAATAAACAAATAGGCATTAACCTCTTTCTTTTTATCATTTCTTAATCTTTGATAGAGTCTAGCAGTTCGGTAAGCAGTGTGGCGTACTTAGTCATCTATGACAATGGTCGGGCTGCGTATAGCTATCGACCATTAGCATAATTCGACACGAGTTACAGACAGCACGTGTGCTATTTGGGACACTGGGATATTAAGCTATGACTAATGAAGTTGGGATACATGATATCACTGAGTTAAAAGAATTGGAACAAATTATATAGAATAAACGTTGTAGATAATTTTAAAAGCCTTTATTCGGTAGAAGAACTCTTTTCTCTCGTTTTGGAGATTTTTAAACCTTCAAACTTCGCCCCCTTCCGGCTTACCTCCTAGACGAGTTCCCCACTAGTGCACTCTACAACTCCTTTATTGACTGGACTAATTAGTGTGTCTGTTCTTCATTCCTGGTGTTATTGCTGTGCTCAGCAGAATACCTGTGCAGCAGGCCTAGCTTACTGCTTATACTGATTGAGATGAGCGTAGTTTTTGGCATCACGACGTCACAATGTGTTATTGTTATGATTTGTTTCCTTCTTTACTGTATTGTATGTCCAAAATAAATGTATTTTCTTAATTTTTCTTAATTTCTCGTAATTTTTCTTTTTAGGGCTCAGTAGTTCAAAATGACAAAAACTGAACACTCATAGGATCACTTTGTTGTCCGTCTGTCTTTCAAGACCATTTATCTGGGGAACGCGTAAAGGTATCAAGTTGAAATTAAAACCATATAGGTGTTCAAGACTACAGTCCCTTAAAGCTGTGAAAAAAATTAAACTTCTAAGTTAACGTAACTATGAAATTTGGCAAGTAATATCGTCTTGTACTACAAGTACAGGGAAAAATCCGAAAACTATACATTTGTAATTAAATCATAAAAAATATAGTCCTCATTTAAAGTACCTACGTAATCAATCATCGGGTTTGTACGGAACCCTCGGTGGGCGAACCCGACTCGCACTTGTCCGGTGTTTTTTCTTTCTTTTGTTTTAAGTATCGGGAAAGATTTAAGGCACGTCTATTTAGTAATCAGACCTAGAGTTCTCAGGTCAAAGTTGGCAGCAGAGCTACTGGTATCACTGGTTTACAAATAAACAAGGACAACAATGAAGAGCTCAATGAAATGTTCTTTATCAAAAAATATGAATTAACACATACGATATTTTAATAAGTTTTCTTTTTTAATTTAAACTTAATCTTTCAAAATAACTTTTTCATTCCACAAAATCGCTCCATGGTGATCGCTCCTGATCTCTAGATCAGATTCACTAAAATGCTCTACTAAAAAATTCTAAAATTCTCTACTCTAGATTTAGTAAAAAAAAATAGTTTCTTTAGATTTTTTTTTATATTTTTATTTCAACTAAGTAAAACAAAATTTATCACACTTAAACCAAACAATTGCTCCCAAATACAAATTTATCAAAACCGATACCCAAAGAATTTAAAGGCATTAATAGATATAATCTCCAAACCACATACCAACCTATAGACATTACACCATAACTCTAGGACTCACAACTGTTGACAAAAATGCCATTCATAACTAACTGTCGAAGATTTCTATCCGATTCCCTTGGAAGATCGTAATAAATAAAGATTTTTTTCTGATACAACGTAAGCCGAATACCGTAAATTTATGACTTTGGCTTCAAACAAATCATCGCTTTGTATTCCCCATTCATCCCGATTGCTTATTGGGATGCGACGAAGTGTTAAAATTTATGAGATTTCATGAACTTTGGTGTACGGAGTTAGAGAGGAGTTGCTGGAATGGTTAAACACTGAAAGCAAATTGATCAAGCGTACTTTTGTTGTTAAGCTGAGCGTACTTATTTGAAACTTTTTTACTTATATCTATTTTTAATAAATAAATGTGAGATGTGTAAAACACCAACAACCTCGCAGGAGTAGGTTACTAACATCATCAATAACAACATTTGTTCTACGACTTTCCGAAAACAGACAAAAAAATATCGACTTTCCATACAAACGTCCGAACAGCTGATCGAGTGTTGCATGAAAAGCAAAATTGTTTTTGTCTGTTTTCGGAAAAGTTGTACAACAAATGTTGTTGTTTGTGATGTTAGTAAGCTATCCCTACGAGGTTGTTGGTGTTTTACAAATGACCCTGTATAGTAATTTGGATTTTCTATAAGCAAAAACATAGATTTTCTTTTTATAAATTAAGGGTCACTAATAGGGTTAAATCATAACAAAATGTAGCTATTCTGAAAGTTCAAAACTTTTGAATTTTATTAATATTGTATTAAGTATGCATAATCTAAAGGTGATATAATTATTTTAGCGTTAGAAGTCTCTTCCAGAAATTCATATCCCAAAAGTAACGAACTTCATAAATGTCAAAATATTTTCACCCCTCGACGTTTACGGGTTAACTAGGGTGGCAACCATTTTGTAAGACATTTTGTTAAATTTTATTTATGACCCATGATGCTCCCACTTCAAACCATAAGGACTTTCTTGCATTCAATGGTTTTTCCACAACCCTGAATCTGCCGTCACTTACAGAAATACTTCGAGACTTTGAATCTTATAATCTTTTAAATAAGGCTGTTTTTATTTTTTGTGGTTGTTAATTGTCTTGTGATATTGCGCTTTAAGTATCTATAAATAAAGTTCTGTACAAAATTGTAACAATCGACCTATTTAAGTATGGCCATTGTAGTTAAGGGCGCGACTAATCTTCGATGTTTTCGATTTGTACTACTTTTAAATGGGGAGAGTAGGAAATAAATTAGAGTTTAATGTAATTTAAAGAGATATTTGAAAAGCCATTAACTCTAGTATGCCTATTGTGCAATATAGTCTATAATAGATGGATATATCAAATTGATGTTAAAAATTGTATATACGCAGAAATATTGTAAATAAAAGTATGGCAAGATTGGAAAAGATCAAAAAAAGTAAGATTATTTTCGAGAAACACTAAAACTTTTGTTTTGTACTCTGATGTAGAGTCATAACGAATCTTAAAGTCAAGGCCACCTTAAATTAAAAAAGTTGACAGATTTGACAATAAATTTAGGTGATAGCATTTCCCACCCGTTAACCCTTAACCTATAGCAGTGACTTTTCGGTATGTTGTTGTGATACCTAAGAACTAGATCTGGCTGTACGTTTTGACTTTCAAATATTTATCACAGATTTTGAAATATTAGTATTTTAGTGATTTCATGCAAAACAAAACAGTGCTAAAATTTTCAAGTCTACTATGAATATATAAAAAATCAAAATGCACAGACCTAAGTTCTTAGGCAACACATTAACATAATAAAAATCATTACTCTAGAAGGTTTAGAAGGTTGGAAACGCTCTCACCTTTTGTAATAGAGACCGCTTGCTTCACAATCCTGTAAACCAGGGAGGAGCCTCAGGGTAATACATTTTTGGTCATCCATCCCCTGACCAACCCTGGCCAGACTTGCTTAGCTTTTTTTGACGACCTCCGTGGTCGAGTGGCTTTGTACTCCGGTTTTCAAGGAGTCGCCATCTCTGAGGTCCCGGGATCGATCCCCGGTTGGGCTAAAAAACGAACTTTTTTATGTTGGCTCAGGTCTGGGTGTTTGTGATACCACGGTTGTCTCTGATTTCCATAACACAAGTGCTCTAGCTACTTACTTTGGAATCGGAGCAATGTTAGTGATGTTGTCTAAATATCAGATAAGCGAACTTGAATAGTAATTATGCAGATTTGAATATTATTTATTGCTTTTTAGAGCTGTCGCTTTCTGAAATTGTTTTTATAGCAGTTTTTTAAGGTTTTTTGAAGGAAGTTTTTCTTTTTAATTTTTAAAAGCTTTTTTTTGACGCAGTATACGGGATCATCGAATGACCCATATTCTCAGTAACAGCATAAACAAACAACCAAACTTAACCAAAGTTCTGAGTAAAACAAACAGACAAGCGCGTTTCACGAGCATTAGTCACCAAAAGCTTGGGATATGCTAATAAAACCAGAGAGATGTAAATCACATCGGGCCAAGGTCCGAATATGACGTGGAACTTTAGCACTCAGTACTAAGTAGAGAGGTACGGAGTGTAAACATTCTTATTTATTGTTGGTTTCATAATGTTAATTTTGAACGCGACTTTCTTCATGTATTATAAATTGTTAAAAACAAAAGAGAAGAAAAGATAGAGTCTCATTGCCATTAATACTTTCTAAGCTATTACTTCTAAGATTAATTGGGTTAGGTATTTAAAAATTCTTTGATAATGCCGTAATTAATTAATCATTTTTAGGCGTTGCTATGTCTCATCTAACTAATGTGACTAAAGTATCATCGAAAAATGTATAAATAGAATTTAAACAATAATGCCATTAGTGAAACGGTAGCCCAGCGATCAGAGTATTGGACCGGACTTCCAAAGGTCCGGTCCAAACTCCAAATATAAATAGTACAGCTAATGGAAATCTATGAATCTAGAAAAAAAAACACTTTGTATAACTAACTACCAATCAGCCCATTGGTAGACTTTCTAGAATTCTAGACTTCATTGTTATTAAGAGGAAACACCACGGTCGAGAGAATTGAAAAACTCCTATAGAAAGTTGACAAAATCAACGTTTCGTAGTCCCCTGTTTCCTCCTGCAAAACTAGACCAATTTAAATACTTTTTACATAAAAAAATAAAGAAAGGATTTTGCTGTGTTCCTATGTTTTTGTGTTTTTTTTTCTATAATCTCGTCAAATTTGATTGCTGGATGTCTAAACAATGGCAATTTTTTTCGGTTTTTATAGATTAATATCTCTTTTAGTAATTATTTTATGAAAAAAAGAAAACATAGGAACACAGCCAATTCATTCCTTTAAATTTTAACGAAACAAAATATTTAAATCGGTCTAGTTTTGGAGGAGGAAACAGGGGACTACCAAACGTTAATTTTGTCAACTTTCTATAGGATTTTTTTTTAATTCTCTCGACCGTGGTGTTTCCTCTTAATGCCCGGCCTGTTAGCTACTTATAATTATAATCAGCTAAGATCATTGAGTTTTATATCATAAATTAATCTTGGAGCCATATATCGCTGCCAATATATTCAAGCACGGCGACAGTCGCCACTCTGGCTGCTTTTAAAACGCCTACGCAGAAATTTGCACTTCACCAGAAATGGAGTTGAGACGTTGTTACTTGCATTTTCATTAAATAAATACATTAATGACGACATTCGTGGTCGAGTGGCTTTGTACACCGGTTTTCAAGGTATCGCCATCTCTGAGGTCCCGGGTTCAATCCCCGATTGGGTCAATTTAGAAAACGAACTTTTCTATATTGGCTCAGGTCTGGGTGTTTGCCACCGTTGTCTCTGATTTCCATAACACAATTGCTCGATACTTACTTTGGAATCGGAGCAATGTTTGTGATGTTGTCAAAGATTTATGTTGTCCAAGATTTATAGGGTTTTTGAAGTAGGTATAAATCTACTAATAAAATTACTGTATGGTATTTGAATTGCTGGTGCCTGAACCAAGGTTATGAACTAAAGCTACACGAATAAACAAAAAAAGATTCTGCAATACTTGTTTATGAAAATTGGCAACTATTTTTTTACACTTTTAAAGTTAACTGAAAAGGACTATAAATTTAAAATTTTTAGCATTTACATTGCTATTTTTATACAATACTAACTAAATAATTATTTAGGAAGATCATTATTATCGGATTGGAATCCCACTCTTACTGGCTTGCAGCGTTAAGAGTGTGATATACTCGAAGAAATTCGGCGATGCCACTAACTCGGTAGATCAGCGGTAAGAGCATTGGACCGGACATCCAAAGGTAGCGGGTTCGAGAATATGATCAGGTGTGAGTCGTATATTTTCTAGTATATTATTTAGTTTGAAAACGACTAACTTGCCTGATTGAGAGCAATTTTCTCACTAAACTTATCTAAGTGTAAGAAATACTGAACAATAATAAAACTGTTCAGAAAAATATGCTGCATAATTTAGTGTTGTTCATAAAGTTTATTTTGAATAAAGGGTTACAAAACATGAAATTGTCAGACACGAGAAAGACAACTAAATATTTTTTTTATTAGCTACACCATTTTCCTAGATCCATTTTGTTCAGAAATGCCAACCACAATTACTTTGTGTGTTATTTTATTTTTGCTCACACAAAGTATTCCATTGTGTTTCACAGAGAACAGGCATATTTTACCTATAACCCGGCGTTCGCAAAAACTGCCTCTACGGCCGACAACATAATTTTATATGATCCCATTGATAAATGGTTATCATAAAAGTCTCGCGCGAGAGATTATCTTATGGCTAGTATAGTGTAAAAACTATCGAAAAACCTTCGGAGTGCACTAACGAAGCCTCATTGTTGGTATAGATCCTGAGTAAAATCGAACACATTATTATTTTGTTGGTTCGGGTTATAAGCTTTTAGCGGTTATCGAGATAAAAAATTCAAAATAATACTTTAATTAACTTCTATTCAGTATTCACTTCCAAGGTTTACGCGTGTACTAGACAGCAGCTGCAAAAGTATTTCAAAAAATATTTTATTTAATATTAAAAAAAGAATTATCGCTGGAGGGTAGACTCGGTTTCAGTCCTCCGTAACCATGGCAGCTGCAAAGGTGCCAAATTACTTTTAATAGAGTCGTGCTAGTATCTATAAAAGTGATTTGATGACATCAGCCGTTTTTAATGACCCCACTGCTGGGGCACACGCCTTCCTTATTGGATAAGGAGGATAGGCCATAACCCATCACACGGGCCCAATGTGGATTGGTGGGTGTTTACTACTGCAAATGCAGCAGGGACCACGATGAAAAGTGATTTATTTCAATTCTGTTTAGTTCGAGTACTTATGCTCCTTTAACGTGATATTGAGAGTGCTAGAGCCACAACTACTGCGTGAATTCCATTAAGCATGGAGATGGAGCTTGGAGGGCAAGTAGCTTAGCCATAGAAAATAACTATTACATTATTAGTATAAATGTTTAATTCCAGGTGTTTTTTTTTAAATTACCAAACGATGTTCCTGTGTGTAGATTTGATTTTTAGTCTTATAGATAGGTATTACAAAACAGAATCTATTTTTTTATTTGTATCTTTTTCTTAACATAATTGTAAACATAAATCACCAATGCAAATTGTCATTTTAAAAAAATGGATCATCTTGTTACTTTGACTTAGGTATTTAATTTAATTGTTACATGTTCTTAAATGCTATAATATCGTTTACTTATTTGGGGACAAGACGCTGAATTTTACGTGTGCAAACAAAAAAGAAATTCTCCTATCGCTATTTCTTATAACTTAAGACCGTCACACAAATCCGAGCAAAATCGAACTCGAGCTCAACAAAAGGCGAGCTCAATACAACCCGACAATGGCCAAGGGCCAAGAATTTATCGCCTACTGTTTATTGCAATACCGTGTCGAAGAGGCAGCGACAATGCATGCTCGCTAGCAACTGGGGCGGTTTGTTTATAGATATGATGGTCTTGGAGTTATACTTTTATGACGAATGCGAAGCGACGGCTCACTTTATTGTTTAAAAAGTATTATGGTAAGACAAGTGTTTTGAGCTAAAGTCCACACATAATATGTATTAGATATTAATTAAGTAAATTGTAAATATTAGTAAAAAAAGAAAGAAAAGAAAAAATAAAAAAATGGCAAAAAAGTCCAGTCAATAAGCGGGAAGCAATTGTAAGAAATATAAAAAAACTATAGTCCACACTCAGGTGAGCGTGTCATTGCTAAGCTAGGGTTATCCTTACTTATATTATAAATGCGAAAGTCCGTTTGTTTGTTTGTTACGCCTTCACGTCTTAACTATTAAACCGATCATCATGAAATTTTGCATACACTTTGTCAGGGGTACATAGAAGGACATAGGGTACCTTTCATCCCGAAAAAATAATTGTTCCCGAGGGATAGCAAAAACACTTTCCACGCAGACGAAGTCGCGAGCGGTCGCTAGTTATTTCATAAAAAACAAAGGAATTGACGTGAAAAGCTAAAAGGATTAGATAACGAGTCTATAGAATGTAAGATCCAGCGATAATGCGTCATCTTCAGCCAATTTTAGGTGGATATGAAAGACATTGAAAGATATTCGCAAGCAACTAGGGCCGTTTGTTTATAGATACGAGTACTGAGGTCTGGGAATCATACTTTTATGACGAAAGCGAAGCATATGCGACTTACTTTATTGTTATTTAGAAAAAAGCATTATGGTAAGAGCTCGCTCAAAGATGAGCGGATGCGACGGGCGGACTTAGTACTGAACTTTCTCGTGAGTTTAAAGTCTTGGAATAGATATGAAATGAAATTAAATGATTCTTTATTCAAATAAGCTCACATAATAAGCATTTTGAAATCGTAAATTCTTTTACCCTACGTAAAACCATTATGACATCTTTTAGCTGACAAGAAAAATGCGTGCAAAAAACTTATCAGCTTTATCAGATGGTACGATATTTACAAGTAAGTACATCGTTTCCAGACATTACATTCATATTTGTTACAATTAACAAATATTTTAGTTTACTGGGTTCAAGCTAAATTCAAAATTTAAAGTTATTCAGTCTAGGCTGTCAAAAAATACAATTCATAAATTCAATATGCGTTAAGAAAGGGAGTTAGAAGCAGACCCATTCCCAATGGCGGCACCCGTTCACGAGCATGACGCATGAACCAGCCATCGATAGGAAATGCTAAAAGTCTGTGATACTCATGAATACGCTGCATATCTTGAATTTTAATCCTGATGAAGTCAACGAAGAAATAACTTTTAAATATAACACTAAATAATATACTAGAAAAAAATACGACTCGCACCAGATCATATTCTCAGACGGGAATATGATCTGGTGCGAGTCGTATTTTTTCTAGTAGGTATATTATTTAGTATTGTATAAAGATAAAAACCTTTAAATAGTTATCAATACGAAACGCTTGTTAGTTTTGCGTCAAAACTGGCTTTACTTTGGAATTTAAGTGTTTTCTGATTTTCCAAAGTTTGAATCCAATTTTTGGTAAAAAAATTATACTTTTGTCTCTGCGTAAAATAATTGATTAGATTGAAGATTTTGAGATTCAAGCATTCAGAATGCTATTTTTATACAATACTAAATAATATACTAGAAAAAATAGGACTCGCACCAGATCATGTTCTCGGACGGGAATCGAACCCGCGACCTTTTTAAAAGTTATATAGCTTTCTCATCTTAATCAACTGTTTAAAAATATCTGGAAAGATGTTCAGTTGAATGTCGAAGTTAATTCCTTCTACATTGGTGAGATGGCGCTGGCTTGCAGCGTAAGAGTTGATATACTAGAAGAAATTCGACGTTCCCACTAGTGACTCGGTAGCTCAGCGGTCAGAGCATTGGACCGGATATCCAAAGGTCGCGGGTTCGATTCCCGTCCGAGAACATGATCTGGTGCGAGTGCTATTTTTTCTAGTATATTATTTAGTATTGTATAAAAATAGCATTCTGAATGCTTGAATCTCAAAATTTTAAAAGTTATATAGCTTTCTCATCTTAATCAACTGTTTAAAAATATCTGGAAAGATGTTCAGTTGAATGTCGAAGTTAATTCCTTCTACATTGGTGAGATGGCGCTGGCTTGCAGCGTAAGAGTTGATATACTAGAAGAAATTCGACGTTCCCACTAGTGACTCGGTAGCTCAGCGGTCAGAGCATTGGACCGGATATCCAAAGGTCGCGGGTTCGATTCCCGTCCGAGAACATGATCTGGTGCGAGTCCTATTTTTTCTAGTATATTATTTAGTATTGTATAAAAATAGCATTCTGAATGCTTGAATCTCAAAATTTTAAAAGTTATATAGCTTTCTCATCTTAATCAACTGTTTAAAAATATCTGGAAAGATGTTCAGTTGAATGTCGAAGTTAATTCCTTCTACATTGGTGAGATGGCGCTGGCTTGCAGCGTAAGAGTTGATATACTAGAAGAAATTCGACGTTCCCACTAGTGACTCGGTAGCTCAGCGGTCAGAGCATTGGACCGGATATCCAAAGGTCGCGGGTTCGATTCCCGTCCGAGAACATGATCTGGTGCGAGTGCTATTTTTTCTAGTATATTATTTAGTATTGTATAAAAATAGCATTCTGAATGCTTGAATCTCAAAATTTTAAAAGTTATATAGCTTTCTCATCTTAATCAACTGTTTAAAAATATCTGGAAAGATGTTCAGTTGAATGTCGAAGTTAATTCCTTCTACATTGGTGAGATGGCGCTGGCTTGCAGCGTAAGAGTTGATATACTAGAAGAAATTCGACGTTCCCACTAGTGACTCGGTAGCTCAGCGGTCAGAGCATTGGACCGGATATCCAAAGGTCGCGGGTTCGATTCCCGTCCGAGAACATGATCTGGTGCGAGTCCTATTTTTTCTAGTATATTATTTAGTATTGTATAAAAATAGTATTCTGAATGCTTGAATCTCAAAATTTTAAAAGTTATATAGCTTTCTCATCTTAATCAACTGTTTAAAAATATCTGGAAAGATGTTCAGTTGAATGTCGAAGTTAATTCCTTCTACATTGGTGAGATGGCGCTGGCTTGCAGCGTAAGAGTTGATATACTAGAAGAAATTCGACGTTCCCACTAGTGACTCGGTAGCTCAGCGGTCAGAGCATTGGACCGGATATCCAAAGGTCGCGGGTTCGATTCCCGTCCGAGAACATGATCTGGTGCGAGTCCTATTTTTTCTAGTATATTATTTAGTATTGTATAAAAATAGCATTCTGAATGCTTGAATCTCAAAATTTTAAAAGTTATATAGCTTTCTCATCTTAATCAACTGTTTAAAAATATCTGGAAAGATGTTCAGTTGAATGTCGAAGTTAATTCCTTCTACATTGGTGAGATGGCGCTGGCTTGCAGCGTAAGAGTTGATATACTAGAAGAAATTCGACGTTCCCACTAGTGACTCGGTAGCTCAGCGGTCAGAGCATTGGACCGGATATCCAAAGGTCGCGGGTTCGATTCCCGTCCGAGAACATGATCTGGTGCGAGTCCTATTTTTTCTAGTATATTATTTAGTATTGTATAGATTGAAGATGTTTTTTTATGAAATTTGGAGATCGGATGTTGCCTTACAGCTACTGTCTTAATTCATTACAGCTACTGTCTTACGCCCAAGCGGACGCAGACGGCCGGATAACAATGGAATATGTATTGTGTCTCATTTTCCGGGCGTTGAAGGGTTAACCCGAAACAAACCTATGATCACAAATGTCAATAGTTCAAATTACTATCCCAACAAGCCAAATAGAAAGCGTGTAAACAAATCGATCTTTCAACGGCTGTACGACACAGTATCACATTATGAACCGCCCCGCCCATATCGTGTGATGATCAATTTTTTACGTTTACATCTGCCCTCGTACAAAGGCGATAAGCATCGCTCAATTACGTGTTATTCATGAGAAAACACGGCGGATCTACGATGTGGTCGGGTGCATGGTACAGGGGTGGAGTTTGAGCAATCGTTTTGGTACAGATTTACGCGGCATTGTTAAATAGACGTATTTAGAAACATTGCCCTTTTCACTGATTAAGAGGCAATTTTTAACGAGTTATAAAATATAGGAAATAAAATGTTGCAAGACTAGAGATAAGTTTTTCTTATTTGCACTGTAAGCTTTAAAGTAGGGTAGGATTTGTGTGATGATATAATTACGATGATCATCTATGGTCTTCATCATTAGTTCCACTTCACCAAAGTGGTACTTTCCGAAAGCAAATGCATAAGTTACTTAAGAAAATACCAAAATCGCTATAGGTGTGCCTATAATATTTGAAGAGTTCCCTGATTTCTCCAGGATCCCATCATCAGATCCTGACCTCATGACAATGGGACCAACTTGGCAGTATATACTTTTAGACAAAAAAAGAATTTTTCAATTCGATTCAGCCGTCTTCGAGTAATCGAGTAACATACATAAAAATAACAAACATTCCGACGAACTGAGAACCTCCTCCTTTTTTTGAAGTCGGTTTAAAATTGAACACCACGTACTGAACCGATGTTTCAGGAGAATTCAACTATGAGTGAACTTTTTACCCATTAAAACTACGAGTACTGTTTTAGTGGGTAGAGAAGTTGGACTACTACTGCTCGCACGTATCCTACTTGGTTTCAAAAAACATCAGTGACACATAAATCAGACATAACGGTGTTTCTATTCCTCTGATTCTGTTACCAAAAAACTGAATCGCAATCAATAATGAGATAACATCGTCAGCTGGCCGGGTCCCTCAGACCCCGTGCTCAAACAGATGGTTGACACAATGGACCAATATTTGGGAGGCGGTGACTTATAAACTGCGGTAGTAAACGACATTTTTGGGATAGATTTGTGTGGATGTGGTTTTTAATGTCGTGTATAAATTCTTGGATTTATTTATATTTTCACTAATGACAGCTACTATGGAACATTTTAATGATTAAAAAATGCTACTTTGTAAGTCAATCTAGCCTTTTTAGATTAAATTCATTTCCATGTTTCGATTGTTAATGTTAACCGTTCATATTTCGATTGTTAATGTTAACCATTAATGTGCCTCTAATAAACACTTAAAAAACGGTCAAGAGTGAGTCGAACTCGCGCACCGAGGGTTCCGTACCCTCATTCTGAAAAAGTTTACTATTTAGAGACATCGTTTTATTTTTCCTGTAATCTTTACATAAACTTCTATCACATAAAATAATTTCAGATTTTTCTCTATGCAAAGTTCGGAGATAAAGGGGGGGGGGGGGGGCGGTATTCTTTTTTACATTTTTCATCAAAAGTCGAAAACTATGTGGCCTAAAAAAATAAAAAAGAATGTTTGAGAATGTGCAAGCAGCGCTTTTTCATATATACCCGATATTCCCTAGTAGCCTCACTTTAAATTTTTAAGACCGCCTTACAGTCCCTGTTGCAAAAAAAAAAATGTTTTATTTCTCTCTTCTTTGCAAAATAGTTGAGCAAACGTCATTCAAAACTATTGCAAATTTCTTAGTAGTTCTCGAGATATCCAGCTGTGACAGACAGACTGAGTCGCACCATAAGGGTTCCTTTTTACCATTTTGCGTACTTGCCCTTATGGTGCGAACCCTAAAAAAGTAAAAGGTGAAGAAAATATAATATTCTATATATGTAAGTTGAATTTCTACTGATAAATGAGGCTAGCAGAAAATTATAATGACAAAAATGTACATAATGCTTAATTTCTAATCAATGTGCAATGAGCGCCGGCAGGTGCTGGACATGGGGTTGTTGGACATGGGGTATGACGTCATGTGCGGCGGTCTGGATTGCCCTGAGCTACTTGAGCTTGTGTGTTTTAGTACTCCTCAACGTTGAACCAGGCACACTAATTTGTTTAATGCCCCATTTAAATTTACCAACTACGGGCAAAATTCTGTGTTTTGCCGATTACCAAGGATTTACAATAATCAATTTGGTAATTTCGAAACCAAATTGTCATGACAATTGATAAATTGTAACGTTATTAGATAGGATAAATATATAATAAAATAAAATAAAATAATTAATGTGTGAAAATGACGAATCTTTGAACTTGGATAAACTGGCTCAGAGTAATCCTACATCTTTTGTGCAATACTAACTATTGCTCCAAATGGCCAGTCCTAGCAATAAATAAAAATTTTTACTCTTTCAGAAAAGGCCCAAAAATGTATGGCATCTGAATAATCTCCTTTACCACAATAAAATTATCCCAGCTTATCCACACAAACTTAATTTACCGATTTAATCCCAACAAATTATATCATATTATTTGAGTGAATACCACCAACAATTAATCTTCGGCCACTACAATGGTAAAAGGACATTGTTCAAAATATTGACACGTTTTTGTGAAAACAGCGGTGCAGTGGAGAGGACCCCCCTACCACTTTCATTGTCCATTAAACGATTACTGTGGTCTATGTAAGCCATAAGCTAAAGCGTTTTGAATTAATAAACATAACTATATTGGGTTGGGATTGGGTTATACCTTTTACTTGCAAAAACTTAGGTAATATCTGAGTTAATAACATTTTTTTGTAATAGACTCTCTAACTCACCGTTTTTCTGTTCAATCAGAACAGCTTATCTTTAGTAATATTTTTTTTATTATAGTGTCAAAGCTAATGAAAAACTACTCAAAAAGTTTACTGAATTAATTTTCTAAACTATTTCAACGAATTCCAAAAAGCTCTTTCAACGTCTAAAGATTTGGCTGAAAACTAACTCACTTATGATATTATTAAATACCCGCCACATCATTTCAATTAGACCTAACGAGACCATTGCACATTTCAACAAAAATCATTAACAGATTGAACGATTGCTTTATTCGTCATTGGTCACACTGACACTTTGCTACTTTCGTCAGTTGCGTTTTCTATCACGAATAACGATGCTCAAGTGTTTGTTTTTTTTTTGTTTTGGCAGATACGTATTGCTCTAAATTATTCTCGGTTTAAATATTATGAAGTTGGTTTCGAATGGTTTTGTGTTGTAAACATCTGCTTGGCACGGTAATGTGGCAAATAAATGAAAGGCCATTGAAGTATATTTGCCAGTTTTATTATGTAAATACTTTGGTGCCCCTAAGGTCGAATTTTCTTGATTCCTATTTTATAACTCAACTGACAGACTGATCAAAGTTGCAAGTGCATTGCAGCTACTGTTAAAATCAATCTGACAACACTATATGAAACCCGGCAATCTCTATCAGTGATTATCATTTAAAGCTGTCACTTGAGATACAAAATAGGCCATCAGGCCTATCTCCGATATTATGCATCTTTTAGCATCCATTGTTATTCCCACAAAAAATCTAAAGCCAAAAAATTGATTAAACATATTTGAAGACGTCATCTATATATTAATGACAAAAAATTATGACCTATAGCTAAATTGAAAAATAAAAAAAAACATGGAATTGAAGTACCTAAGTCATTTTAATCTTTACATATAACTTAAAAATATATATAAATTTTTTTTTTGTGATATTTTTTTACATCGCTTCATGATACATATTTGCCATGGCACAGAAGAATGCAAGGATTTAAAAAATGCTCCAAAAACGATGAAATACATTAAAGAACACACATTAATCAAAATATGGATCGCAAAAAGTTGTGGGCGTTTTGTCAATGCTGAGTAGCTCAAAATAAGTGTGGTTCCGTATAACGTGATAACTAATAAGTTTACAAAACGTTACAACAAGTATAATGACATTCGATTTTAAAAAGCCTTATATTTGAAAAAAAAAATACTGTCTTTGTCGCGATTATGAATACTGTAATTGGGATGGGATCTGGAACAAAGTCCATAATATGAACGAAAAACTGAGCCAAGATCGACAAAACTATTTATTTTAACATCCGTCTGAGACAAAGGGCTTATGTTAGACTATTGTCTATGTAAAATTTACTCAACAGTTTTATTGTAATTTTTTTAAATCAGGAATAAATATTGCAATTATTAAATTCAGATGATTGACTAATGAACCCTATTTTTTTTTTATAATCTGCTCCCAAAGGTTTATTTGTTCTCTGCCCACATACTAAATTCTCAGGGCGACAATAAAATAAAGAGTGAACTTTGTTTTGGTGATAAATGATTCTCAATGTATTCCTCTCAATTCTTAGAAATACTGTTGCCATTTTTTCAATGAATAAAGTCTGGTTTAAGAAAGTATAGTCTGCACACTAGCGCCGCCATTGGAAAAAAAACATATTGCTTAAATAAAGATAGAGTTGTGAGTTATATCTCTGTAGTGCACTTTGAAGAAGCTTTGTGGTACTTATTATCGCTTAAACAATATTTTCTAGCCTGTCTTTTAGTTTAATGATTTTTTTTTGCTAAAAGTGGCCACATTTAGCATTTAGCAAAAAAACTCCATTAAACTAAACGACAGGCTAAAACTTGGTTATACTTATATACATTTGAAATATATACTTATTATACATGGTAACACCCAGACTCGTCGCAGAAATTAAAATTCATCATTTCAATTTCTGCCCGGCCGGGAATCGAAACCGGGACCTCTTGCTGCATCACGGGCTGTTGCGGTGTTGGCTGGTATAACTGGGTCGATGGCGAATATGACGATGTAATTCATACATACACTTAAAATACAATAATAATGAAGGAAAACACTTTAACAAATCATTTGCTGTATTCATAGGAGAATTGTATTTGTATGTATTTATTATTTAGGCAAATCATAGTGATAGGCAATGCTGTTTTACTTGGTTCTTGATTTAGTACTTTCCAAATATACCTAAATATACTGTACGAAAAATACTTGGACGATTTAAAAGTAGTGGGATTAGTGGTCAAATCAAACAATATTTCGATTATTTTTTTATTTAGGTACCTATTTAAGAAAAAAAATATGGATAAGCATCATTAACTGTATTTCCGCGATATTTGACAACTTCATAGTTTAGCAAAATTGAAGTAACAATAAACGCAGAGAAACATTCTGAGATAGTTGTCAGTAAATTCGTAACTTCAGGCCTCGCAGTTTATTCAAATTTGAGCAGAAATTAAATTTTTAATGGTAAGTATAACTTTTATGACACCGTAAAAAGAAGGATCTTAACTTAACCAGTGGTATATGACCACAGTATCTTTTATCAAAACATGATCATTACCAATCTAGTTTTATAAATCTCTTTTCAACACACTTGCTCGTAAAGTGAGCATTATTACGTTGCTTTTAGGGCCATAAACCAACCTATAACAAACATGTGCATAATATAATATTATACACTAGTGCGCAATATAATTATCCCTATAAACAATGACTTCAATTACATAGACGAGCTGTTCAAAATTAAAATTGCGTCACATCCAACCTTTGCGGCGCTCGCAATGTTCACTCACTCCTTTGTTCACAAAATTTTCTTGCATTGGGCGCATAAAAAAAAACTGCGCGCCTTTTCCCATAATTTTCATATTTTGTTTTTATCGTATGTGTTAAAAAACGTCATATGAAACTCGTGAGATTTGCTTATTACACACTCGGCTGAATAATGTCCTCGCTTGCGGCTCCGGCTGCACCCCACATCCTCGTGTACAATGAGCAACTTAAGCCCACTTGTATCACAATATTTTGACGACCTCCGTGGTCGAGTGGCTTTGTACACCGATTTTCAAGGTGTCGCCATCTCTGAGGACCCGGGTTCGATCCCCGGTTGGGTCAATTTAGAAAACGAACTTTTCTATATTGGCTCATGTCTTGGTGTTTGTGATACCACCGTTGGCTCTGATTTCCATAACACAAGTGCTTTAGCTACTTACTTTGGAATCGGAGCAATGTATGTGATGTTGTCAAATATTTATATTAATCAAATATACTGTTATTTACACAGACCTATGCTTTAATTAAATCATCTATAAAAGGTTCTGAAACAGTTAGCTTATAGCCAACATCAAAATAACCAGTGTCATAGTAAACATAATAACCAAACAAGTCAAGGCTGGACGCGCCCCCCGTGCCCAGGCCCGTGAGTTGCATTATGAAATTCAGTACAACATTATAAAACTGAATTGGATGATATAATAATGGGGCGCACGCGGCGGGCGCAGACGCAGGCGGCGCGACCAGCCACTCGCTCGAATATTACGGCTACCATGACACTGATTGTTTTAATGTTGGCTATAAGCTGCTGTTCCTAACCTTTTATAGAGGATTCATATTATGGGTGTAGATAATGCCTTGTATGCAATTGTACATAATTAGGTACCTTTTAAAACATTCATGTGACACTATTATCACATTAGTGTTTTAATACCCCTTATTATACTACAGTTGCATTAATAACTATTAATCGCACCGTAACTTTTTGCAAGAGTATTTTCAATAATTTAAAGATTGATTAAAGAAAGCCAATTTTGAATATCGCCTTTTTATGACAGCTCTTTACCATTTTATCAATACTGAAATGAAAGAAATATATACTATCAATAACCAAGGTTATGAATATCTTCAAATATGATAGTGGGATATTCATATTTTTAGTCAATTTTATCTTTATATTTGAAACAAAAATTTTATTTCTAAGAGAAAAATCGTGATCCAAATTCTGATGTTTATGGACATAAGAAAGAATCGCAAACAAGTATTTTTTTATCACTCACCAATCGACTGATATAAGAAATAACTGTTTAAACTCTAACATAATATATAGAATTGGTAGGGTGTAACTACCTTTCCATACATTAGACATCAACGCACTAAACTTTGGTCTTATGTTTGGCCAACTTTGCATAATTGAACCCTAAAACATGACTTTTTTTGGCAGTCGTATATTTACCCTTTAACTTAAAAAGATATGAGACGTGAGTTGTGAGAAGTGTATTTTTTTTATTTACTAATAAGACAAGTGTGCAGCTCGATGGCGGAAAGGCCCTCAATGGAGGAAATTGGGGCAGTTAAACAATTTTCATCATGGGATGGTGACCAAAAATTTATAATCTCGAGCTCCTCCGAGCTTACCAAAGCACTTCGATAAGCCGTTGGTCCCGGCTGCATTTAAAACCCACCAATCCGTATTGTATATGGCCCATTGTCCATATCCTACTATAAGGGAGCCCTGTGCCAGTGGGAATGTAAAAATGGCTGATGTGCAAATGGGATAAGAGAGGGGAAACGTACCAATAATTCAAAAGTGACTAGCATGTGCCAACTCTTGTGTTGAGTCATTGTGTCATTGCGCAGTTTCTTGCTTTATGGCCATCACGGAGTCGTCTTCGCTAAAAACGTAATTACTGCTCGTGTGCTAATAAAACATTAATGACCTACCTTACCGCGAATTCTTGTAGTAATAACACTGCTGTAAAAGCTCATGATAAAGCTCTTGAAACCAACTTTAGTGCTGATGCGATCTCACCGTGAAAATCTTTACGGTTTCTTGTAATGGACAAATGAAAGTATAATGGTTTTATCTTGTGGTCTATTAAATTTAAGAATATAAATGTTTTTAAATATGCTGTGGCTGGCTGACTACCACCATCTTTGAGTTTAATGGAGTCGAAAAAAAAGTTGTGAACTAAAAGTAAGGATTACCAAATAAATTTATAAAGATTAATTAAAAATAATAGAATATTTCGAAATGAAGTAAAAAGCACAAAAAATGACTGTTTGATACACGTAACGCCATCTAGCAACAGTGGCCTGAACTAGCGAGTGACGCGAAGCACATGCTCGAGCGCACCTGCATAAGCATCGAGTGATTTATGATACAACTTCGCTTGTACAGCCAGCCACATAAGTAGCGGAGTACTTTTATTTTATTTTTATGGACATCATCACTTTATATTGGTTCTATTCTAATATAAATAGCAATGTTATTAAAATCAGAGACACCCCACTCAAACTTGAGTTCTAAATTGACTCAGCCAGGGATTGAACCTGGGACTTCAGAGAAGGCAATAACTCTAAAGCCGATGTACAAGCTACTCGACCATGGAGGTAGTCAAATAAGAAAATAATGTAAAGATTCAAATACTCGTAGCATAATGTATTAATTTAAATTAAAATTTTATATAATATTTTCGGTAAAATACGATTATCCACGTACCTAAAACATCTTTATATGAAATATTATACATATAACAACGTTGCATTTTTTTACATTAAACTATTAATGATAACAATTACTACAATGGAAGTAAGAAAATAAACAAATTATACTGGTTCTTAGACTTATGACATTTTTTTCATCAATAAATTGCATAACTCTACTATCTTAACGTAATATTTGGCATAACATAACTGTGTTTAAAACAAACAAATTTTTGTAAAACGTTATTCTTAAAAAAATCTTAAAAAGATTTTTCAAATTCGATTCTTATAAGACAACAATCACGTGATGAAGTAGATAATGTGGTGCGAAAAATAAGTCGAAAAAAAAAACAAAAAATATACCTTACTAAAAGTTCGAAGGTTTCGTACTTACCTATACATTTGCATTGATGTATTTGATGTATTAGTGTTTCACCACTGTGCAATAGTATATATAGTTTTTAATTTTTTTACTTCAATTTAGTGAAAGCTTTTCATAAAGATAAACCTGGAAAGAGTGATATGTAGTTAAAGCTATGTAAATGATTCAAAACTTATTGGCAAACTAAAGTTCTTACATGATGATTGAGGATTACACAATTCTTTGTATGTTCAAATATACTCGTAATTCTGAATGGTCCTCATCATTTCTTACAACCACTTTATTGGAAGTTTATCCATCATAATAATGAGCGGCAATGTATTCTTATAAGTAAAATATACGTGCAAAAGCACGAGCAAGAGGTATCTTACAAAATATATACACTCGTTTGCACTAAACTTAAGAATCGCTAATATCTTGTCTTAACCACAACTCGACCAAATTAAAACGGTGTCATGAACTTATCTGTCATGTAGCTGTCATTCGCCTTATTATCTTGGTTGAGTTGTGGTCAGGAAAAGACTTAGGCGGTTCTAAGTTTAGTGCAAATGGGTGATTTATGGAACCGTAGATTTGAACTAATTTTAATTTAGATAGTTGTTGTTCTGTTGAGAAAATGCTGAAATTATTTTCACTTGGATCAGCTATGAAAGAGATTATTAATAAAAAAATAAGCTTTTATCTATCTGATACTAATAAAAACATATCTGTATGGTACAGTTTCTTGATATCTTAAAACAATTAGCTTTTTATTTGACATAGTTGGGAATCAGGGTTTTCATTAGCTTCTTAAGCGCGGAAACTTTAGATAGTTATAAGTTTACTCTCTAAAATAAGCTCTAATACCAAGGCATTAGAGCTAGGTAAGATAGCCAGAGGTCTATTATCGATAAAAACCGACATATTCCGTCACATTTATTTATCGACAAATCATTGAATTAGCTTTAGTACTTTGAAGTGCAAGTGTCAATTGCATGACTTCCTAACTATTCAGATCTAAATAATAACAATATTACCAAAGCTTCATCAGACTTTTTTAGAAAAGCGTACTCCAAAATGATACTCTTTCTGTTTGATCATAATAACGCACTTCGTGGAATAAAAATCATGTTTAGTAATAGATTAAAAAGTTGCCACTTTATCCATAAAACATAATTACCAAACGTACACACATGCTACGCCTTTTTCCCATAGGGCAGATATTATCACTCTTCTACGTACTACGATACGATCATATTTCTTTCGCATTATCAATTAATCAATTATCATGGTTACATACTCAAATTAAGTCATGATTTAACCAGCTGCGGTTCTATAAAACTTATAGCGATATTAATATGAAATAGAATGCAGATTTTCTAATATTGCGTATTTTTCTCAAATAGTTAATAATATTTTTTGAATTTCTAATATTGTTTAAAATAATAAGAAGTTTAGTAATATTATATCAAGTATTTATAAATTAAACATCAAAGAAATTTCTCTACCATGAAAAGATCGCGACTAAAAATAAATGTTACGTAACTCGTATGTAATGCAACCATATACTGTGACAGCGTATGTAATTAAGTAAGCGCGGTTGCATTAATTAAGCGTCGGTTGACATATGTCACACGTCCCCCCTCGTGGGCAGTATCCCCCACTTTTAGGGCAGTCATTGCCCCCCTATATCGCCCAGGCGGGGCCTCCGCGATACACACCAATCGCGGCAAATGGTGCGCTCGCGCCGATCATCTAAACGAATAATCTAGCGTGCTTGTCATTTCGCGAGCTTACGATTGGTCGAAGATAAGCATTCCATCGTGCAACAATTTCGGCGCGATCTAGTTTTCGAACGATCATTAATGTCACCGTGATTTACAATTTGTTGAACTCTGACCTAGTTTTTGATTCAACTTTTTATTAACGTTTATGCTAATTTTATGCTGCAGCTTATCAATATTTATGATGTGTTCGATGATACGATGACGTAGCTCCTATTCTTAAAAAGAAAGGCGAAATCTGTTCGGGTTACAAAACCGCGAAGCGTCTCGGCACACCTCTCTGACCGATCAATAAATATCAAAAGAGCAGCCACCTGCGCTGGCGCAGTGAGACCAAACAAATAAATTACCCAAGACGCAGCGACGAGCGAACAAAATAGCTGCGCGCGCAACCATACACTACGTGTTTTATGGACCTATAATGCATTGAGAAAGTAACTGTAAATTTTGAATACGGCCTTCCCACCTGGTGTCCGCGTGCCGACTGACTGATGAGCAAGGCTTAACCTCTGATAATAAGTGAAAGGGACGGGTATAGCGTGCGACAGCATGCGCGAGAGAGACGGGCGATATATCTTCTTCGGTAATCGTGAAGTGCAAGATGAGTATACAGTCACACACGGACCACATCCGAGTGAGGCTCGGGGAGACGGTTTAAAAAACGAACCGCGCGATTCACGTTGCGCGAACGCACGGGCGCGCGCGTTCTTATTTTGAATTTGCGTGTGCAAATTTTTTTCACTGACTTTTTTGGCTATGCTTTATTAGTTTGTAAGGACATTTGTTTTGTGATGCACCAGTGGTTAAAATTAGTGTTATGTGGAAAATAATAAAAACAAATTTTCGTAGCAGCTTGTTGTGGAACAATTTTCTTTTCAAAATTTGAGGAACTCCTGTCGTTGGTTGCTTCTACAACTTACAAGGTATGTTTTATTTCGATATTTTTAAACTTAGTCTGCGGCTTATAGAATTTAGACGTTTGCGAAAAATAAGAAAAAGTTAAAAGATCAACAATTAGTTATTTTTATTGTCAATAAGTGGGCATTTGTCCACAATCACGCCTTTTTTATGGTCATAAGTGATAATGTTGGGCTATGATGGAGCACGCTCACCTAAATAAAGCCTATATAAAGTTTGCAAAGTAAAATCAGTTTTTTTTCTCATCTACACATATTATTGTAAGCGAGTAATTTAAATTCTCACAAACATCAACACACGTCACTTAAACTGATCTGATCTTAGGTCAGGTATATCACACGATTATGATTGATTAAGCAAAAGTTATTATTGTATATTGCTTAACATCACGTCTATCATATCACGAATTAAAATCAACCTTGATGAATTAACTCTGATCACTATCATTGCAGTAAAGACTTTGGACATAGCTATTGATCTCAAAGTTATTATTCTTCCAATTCATTTTCATATTTATGAATTTTATGAATAAAAAATCAGATTGATTCTTCATTACTTTTGATAAATTTTTATTTCTTTCTGATATTTCCACTCGTACTGCTTTTAATAAAAATAAATATTTTTTACGGATAGTAACGCAATCCTATTAAATGTGTTTCTTTAGTTTTTTCACTTACAAACTTAAATAAAATCCGTAAATATGTTTTATTTTAACATTTTTACCATAATCTTAAATATTTTTAACTAATCTTTTTACCATTATTCAAATAATTATGTTAAAAAAACATACACGACAAATAGATAATCTCTTGCTTTTAATTGTTTAAAGTCGGTTAAAAATGTCAAAATCGGATTACGAGTACCTTTTGAAAATTCCACCTCACTGATCCACTATGCAGATCATATTTTTTTGTGGAACGGCTTAGTTTCGAGTCATAATTTCACCCCTCGCCAGTTAAGTTAAATATCTAAGTAATATACATATTACGTATGCCCTTTTATAGACTGGAGCATTTTAACCGAATAAGTTTGGCGAGCGAATACGAAGTTTCAATTAAGTATAACGTAATGCTAACTTTATAAGGTGAGATGTAATAATAATGTAATTGCCGTGAGAAATTGATTACGCACTGTAATTATAATGGTTTCTAATAAATTGGTTTTTGATCTAATTTATTGTTTGTGTGTTTTTGTTGGTGATTAAAATATGAGTGGTTTTGCTAAGACTGAACTAGGTATGTAAACTAAATGTCAAAGTTGTTATAATATTTTGACAATAATTATTCATAGTTATTTATTTTTTGTTTTATTGTTTATGTTTTTAATAATTGGTCAGCATGAGTTAGCGTAAATTATTGAAAATATTTCATAAAATATTTAAAATTGTAAGCAAGTTTCCAAATTATTTTTTTTACTATTATCTTGCTTTCATTATAAATATCTACTGTAATTTCACAGTTTTTACCCTTCGCCGGTTTATTTATTTGTGTGGCTTAAAAATAGTAACACATTATGTTTTACTTTTTATATGTATTACTTAATTTAAAAGTTATATTACAATGTTTTTTGATCTTGTTTTGTTTTTTTGTTTAAAGGTCATTTGTGTTTTGAAACCAACAAAAGCAAAAGCATTTTAAAAATGGACGAAATGTCCATAGTTTATGTAATATACTTACACCTATGTAGGTAAATAAATACCGCAAAATATTTTTGTCTATAAAGATTTAAATTTTGGGACTTGATAGATTTGTAGGTATTGAATATTAGGTATATGGAAAAAACATATCTTAGTAAGGTAAGAACTTAAAACTTAGTGGCGTGGCCACAGTAGAATTTTCTAAAAAGTTATTTGCGATACTCTTGAAAGTTATAGTTTAAAAAACTGTCAATTTTTACCTATCTACCTGATATTGAACTTGCTAAAGAACATTTAACCTCCTTACTGGGCACCACCTACATTTGTCCTTTTACAAGCACAAAAATGTAAAAGATAAGCCAGAAGTGCGTTTTATAGGCCACTTTGAATAAAACGCGTGGCTACCTTTATCTCTAAATAAAGTACGGCATACATTGTAAGTCTGAGACGTTTTTGGAACGAATTTTAAACAATAAGTAATCATTTTGACGACCTCCGTGGTTGAGTGGCTTTGTACACCGGTTTTAAAGGTATCGCCATCTCTGAGGTCCCGGGTTCGATCCCCGGTTGGGTCAATTTAGAAAACGAACTTTTCTATATCGGCTCAGGTCTGGGTGTTTGTGATACCACCGTTGTTTCTGATTTCTATAATACAAGTGCTTTAGCTACTTACTTTGGCATTGGAGCAGTGTATGTGATGTTGTCAAATATTTTGAAAGTTAAGTATTTTTAATGTTCGCCTGATGCCTGAAAACTTCATTTAAATAAATATAATAACAACTAAGGATGCATTCATGGTTCTTTTTTTACAGGTTACATTTTTAATAAATAAAATGCTACTGAATTACTTATGAAAAATAAATTATTCTAAACGAATTTGCATATTTTTTAAGGATAAGAAAAGAAGGCCATTAAAAATAATTACAGCTTATTTATTTAGTTTTCATTTATAGCTCTACTCTTATGTCTTAAGTCACTGTGTGTAAGTATCTAAAGTACCTTTGATTAAGTAGACAATGTGTATGCACAACAAGAATCTTGCAAAGTACAGTTCACAAAAAAGGCCTCACGCGCTAGGGTGCCGCTTGAAAAGTGTAGTACTTTAGATGGCGTGAAAGATATACCACTTTGGTTGTGAAGAAGTTCTCACTTATGGTGTTATTTGCTGCGACGGCCATTCGGAGTTCGAACTTTTTTTGTAAAATTTATCTTCATTGCAGCCGTTATCGGAAAGAAATGATACTTTGGCATGAATACATGATATGTCTCGATGGTGGTTAAGATAATATAATAAATGAAGGGACATAATGAGACTATTGAAATAAATAAAGTTTATGATAATAATTATAAAACTAGTGAGACAAAAGTGACTGTTGCACGTAATGTAAGCTCTTAATTGTACACAATATGATATAATGTAAATAAATAAATATTTGACAACATCACATACTTTGCTCCGATTCCAAAGTAAGTAGCTAAAGCACTTGTGTTATGGAAATCTGAGACAACGGTGTTATCACAAACACCCAGACCTGAGCAAATATAAAAAAAAATCGTTTTCTAAATTGACCCAACCGGGGATCGAACCCGGGACCTAAAGAGATGGCGACACCTTGAAAACCGGTGAACAAAGCCACAACGACCACGGAGGTCGTTTTATTATATAATATTAAAGTACCATTGAAAAACAATTGATAGAGTCCTCAAACTTTTTGTACAGACATGACAAAAAAAAATACTTTTGTTTCACAAAAAGCTTCTGACAATTGTTAAAACTTTGAAAATAACGCAAGGTTCAATAAATAAATATTAGTTTTTAACTTCAGAGTATTTTGCTGCACGCAAAAGTAATCATTAAAATTACCGTGTCTTTTCATTACTTTGCAATCATTCGCAACTTCACTTTTTTTCACGTTTTCACAATTGAGTGTTAGACTAATAATTGTGCTTTTATTATTATAGCACTTTATGTGGAAACGCATTTCCTTATCTGCAATACTATAATTAACGAGTACAACAAAACATGTGGGTCTCGAGACCGCATGTGCTTTTACGTCATATTTGTGTGGTGCAAGTGAAAATCTTTGGCGACTTAAGATAAGAATCGGATGATCTGTGCTGGTGTTACTGAACTACAGCCTATTTAGTTTTCTCTTTGGTTTATTTTCTTCTCAATTTCAGTGATATGTTTATAAACATTCAATTATTAAATAGTTGCCAATAAAAGATCATCAGGACTGGACGTGGTTTTTTCTTTCGTAGTGCTCGATCCTCAACAGCTGGTCGTAATTGAATTTCTTTTGTGATAACAATATAACATTTTTTGCTTTTTATTCTCATTAAAATTCATTTGTCTGATTTGTTTTTAATATAATGACGTTCAATGACTGAAAATAAATTCAGCTGCGATTCTGTTATTGAACGAGCGTGTGCGAAAGAAGCGTTTCTGTTTCATGTTTGGCAAAAATGCTTCCGTATGTCCGATTTTCCGTCTGTTCCCTCTATTAGTTGCATTTCTCAACCGATTCACGTTTGATATTTTAATAGAACTTTGCATCGATTAAGTTTTTACAATTTTTTCAAAATTGCGGAGATATGGGGAAAATTATATTTCAGACATTTCGAAAATGTTCAAAAATGTTACAAACTTGCGGCATTATTAAATACCAGTAACATTTTTATAAAAAAAAGGGACAGTTCTCAATGTGAGAATAAAAAAACCAATGCTACATACACCAACTAAAATTACAATCCGCTTAAATAACACGACACAAAACTCAAAATAAAATAGAACGTTTTAATGTGTAATAATTATATAAGATACAAATTAATATAAAAAAAACAAATGCCTAATGCACCACCATAAATCACAAATCCAAAACAATCTTATATCTCATAACTTGCACGCCACACAACTCAGAACAAAGTAGAAAGTTTTGAAACATCTAAGGTTTTTACTGCGGGGTGTGTCTGCGGTCGACGACGGGCCATTTTCACCTTTTGTGCCTTAAGAGCCTCTAACTTTATTGCTGGACGTTTCCTAAAAGTTGCGTGCTCTGTGGCCGCTTTACGCCTGTCACCGATTTTGGTATTTTACTATAAATTACTTTTTTGATGTGATTAACTATTACTATGGTTAGTCTGCTATTTTTTTTTTACAAGAAAACTTAAAAATTTGGCTTTTGTGTTGAAGTGGGAATTAAATTTACCATCTTTCTCATTTTCCATTCGATTCCCATCTGAATACATATGTTAGAAAGAGTTGGTTTTTCAAATAAAAAATAAGCTTTTAAAATAGCATTGTAAATGCAAATAACATACTCTAAATTAATTAAAATACGTTTTTATCGCTAACTTACTGTTCTTTATTATTTTGCTCGTTCAAAAGACATCAACGCATTCATAGCGTAGAGTGCGTATGGATGGTAATGGTCAGTCGCAAACGTATACATCCTCTTACTAATAAAGATTGTATAACAGATGTATTAGATGACAGTTACACAGTGCTTTGTCCCTTTCTTTTTAATGTCTAACTTAAATAGTTTGACAGAGAGTAACCATTGTGTAACTATAAATCTGCTATACAATCTTTATTAGTAAGGGGGATAATGGCGTTCGTTGTTTTGATTTTAATTAGGAAGGTACTTTATTTTAATTAGCTTGCCCCCATATTACAAGTAACTGAACATTTAAGCAGTTTTTTCACCAATCATAACGATTTTACGTTAAGTAAACCAATACAAAATTTTCTTAGCTCTTTACAAGCTTTTCATAAATTTGAGTATTTGAATAGCTAACAAAACTATACAACAAGCTTGTAGAGCGCAACTAGAAAATATTGTATTGGTTTATTTAATGAAAAATTGTTAAAACTGCCTAAAGGTTAGCTACTCTCAAACCGTCTTTACGGAAATTGCTCAATAAAGAAATCAAATATTACCTTTATTTACCAACAATACAATTACTTGAATCAGGGTGAAAATACAAACGAAATACGGTTCAAATTCAAAATTCTATTTCAGTCTAAATTAAATACAGCGAAACTAAAGCTTAATGGTCGGCGAAACTGGATTCTTCCCATCAATGAAGTGACATTAAAGTAAATCAATGGACATGAATAAAACTGGCCTTTGTAAAGTTTTAACTTATACGGAGTGTTCGTAAATGTCATATGTATAAAATTGTTTTGAAACCATAAGTGAAGACAAATCCTTTCCAGTATTTTATTTTCCGCTATCGAATATGAACACACATAAACACTGAGAAAAGTAATATTTACTCCACATTATAGATATTGATATTCTCAGTATTTTGTAGTTTCTAAGTATCAATGCAATTTTATTTGCAGTCTATTTTGAAAAAAAAAATTGCGTGCATAAAATATTTTTATTTACAAACATTAACACCCGTTTGCACTAAACTTAAGAATCGCCTAAGTCTTTTCCTAACTACAACTCGAACAAGATAAATAGCGCATGAAAGCTGCATGACATCTAAGTTAATGACACCGTTTTAATTTGGTCAAGTTGTAGTAGGAAAAGACTTAGGCGATTCTTAAGTTTAGTGCAAACGGGCATAAGATTGGCGATTTCCTTGATTATAAAATATAATTTGAACGAAAGTGGAAGAGTCATGTTTTCGGAATATGTTTTGTCAAGGCTTTAAAATATTGTTGTATTCATAATTCATATTTCTTTATTCATGAGTAGTTGCGAAATGGTGTATAAAAATCAATTTAATATATCACTAATATTCTAAACAAATAAGGACCTTGTTTAACATTAAAAGAATTCGGTCAAAATTAAAATCTTGATTAGAGGCATTTCGTTTATAAGAATAAAATTATAATAATTAAATATGAAAACACAGTGTTAAACAATTTAACTGAATGTTATGAATATTATAGTAATAAGGAAATGGTATTCCGTACAATTTTTAAATTTATGTGTTTTCTAGGTATTTGTTAATTTTTGTTTCACTTTACATTAAAGTTTTGACATAAAAAATACTTACTTCATAATGTAAGCATTATTAATTGTATTTAGTAGCATTCATAAGTCACATATTAAATCTAGTTTTTGTAAACGTAGATAGACTTAATAATATTTTTTTATCAAAACAATCTCACATACTATTGTTATGACACTATATTTAAAGTACGGTACCCTAACTCATTAAACAATTCAATTTGCATATTATTGATATTGTATTACAAAAACCGAAATTCAAATCAAATATTTGATAATTTGCGCCGAGAGCTCAATACAAATATGCTACCGGTGCCTAAAAATCACGTTTTTATCGTAAAAACGTAAAATATAACTCAGTTCATTAAGAAAGAGATGGTTGAGTTCACTCATTAAGTCAGAAAACGTGTAGCTATCAAAAATCATATGGTTCTACTCATAAACAATATGATAAATATTTAAATAGCGAGATTTCATTGCGGTGAATATCTTCTGTTTTTTAATGAACAAAGTAGGTAATTTTTTTAATAAAAATACTTTTTAAATATTGATTGCGATGAATGACTAATATGTCAGCCCTAAATATAATAAATTATCGGTGTGTTTTTGTTTTCTCCGCCTGTAAGACTAGATCATCGTATGATTGTCTAGGCTTAGAATAATATAACCGCAGAGTCCTTGTATGTAAAGTGACGCAATAAAAACTGTGTCGAAATGGCTCAGTTTTCAGATTTATATCCTTCATACGTTACGTGATCGTTACTAAAATCCAATGAAATAGTAACTAATCCCGTAAAAGTAGGGAATTTGATACTTTTTCGTTCATAAAGGCGCGATTAGGTAACGAATGAAGGATAAAAATCTGAAAACTGAGCCATTTTGGCTCGGTTTTATTTGCATTACTTTTGACAGTGTTTGTAGGGAACCAGGGTTGTTAGTTACGTAGTAAAATTACGAAAAAAAATTGATTTGAAATTACGAATAACGTCATATTCGTCGTAAAAGTAACTTTTTAGCTTACGGAAAATACTGAAAGTGAATTTTCTGGTGTTCAAAATAATAAAACTTTATTTCGTGTCCACTATTTGTCTTGAGGTAATCAGGTAAACGAAGATCCTCGTATTCAATACGAAGAATGCTGTCATAACTTCAAGTTAGTTCCAATAAAAACACTTCACTTCGATCGCTCACCACTTCACTTATGTTCACACTCTGACGCGTGACGTAAATGTGACGAGGCGCGTCAAAGCCTGACTCAAAAGCAAACGCAAATGAGGGGAAAATGTCGATACCAATTATTTTGATACCTATTTTGTTTTTTCCAAAATTGTAGAAAAAATATGTTTGGTAGTTTGGCATTGGTGTATTATTAATACAAATAAAATTCATTTTAGTTCTAAAAAATAATGCGATTAAGAATTAATGTTGTAAAAATTAATGCGATTTACAGTTTTGTATGGATAAATGTAATAGGCATTTATTTTGAATTGGGTTAGTATTTTGGATTTTTTATTTAATAGAACCCTAGACAAATACTGTCTCAATACGAATAACATCACAAGAAGAGTTAATAATGCTCAAATTGCAAGTCATTTTGGTATTACGTTTGTATGGGAAGCTCACTGTTCGCCTGACTTTTAAGTAAAGACAGTAAACGTAAATACACTGCCACAAGCTTCGTCCGTTGAACACCAACGAGTCAATTTATGAGCTTAAGGCTCCCAAAGCCCTCAAGTGGCGCCCTCATCTTATTTAAATTTATCGCTCACAGTACATAATGTATCGGAAATTCACAACAGATTGAAGCTAAGGCTTTATAGTATAGTTCAGTAAATATAGTTCATTGTAGTAGAAGACGAAAGTGCCTAAAATGGCCATATTTTGCTATAGGGCCCTTAAACATGACATGTGCCTTGCTAGTCTTATAGAAAAACATAGTGATAATATCGAATGACAATCGATATTCATCGGTGCTTTCCCATCCCTAGCCATGAAGCAACATGACCGAATCAACCCGGATCATGTCTCACGAGACCGATCTGGTTTTTTTTTCTTGACAACTAATTAAAATAATAGAGGAAAATGTCGACCAAAATAAATTGAAGTGATGAAATTGCGTTGATTCATTGATAAAAAAAGTTTTTATGTGCAAACACGAGCAGTATGGCTTTAATGGAGAGAAACCGCAAATCGAAGTGTTGGATCTTAAAACGAGATATATTTATCTATATCATGCATAAAGATCGAACAGTTGCGCATTAGATCATTTCCTTCTGTCAACACTTTTATAATATAATGTTATTCGACGATTTTCGAGGGCAAATGGTTTGTACGCCGGTTTTCAAGGTGTCGCCATCCCTAAGGTCTCGGGTTAGATCCCCGGCTAGATCAATGTAAATGAAAAATTATATTGTCTGAAGTGTGGGTATTTCTGATACCACCGTTGTCTCTGATTTCCATAACACAATTGCCTTAGCTACTGACTTTGGAATTGGAGCAATGTATGTGATTTTGTCAAATATTTATATCCTTCACTTACTATGATTGTGGTGAATATAAGGGGGATTTATTGTTACACACTAGTGTCAGCTTTGAGACTTAATATTCATCATCATCATATCAGCCGCACTGCCAATTGCCGGGTAAAAGCTTATCACAATGATCTTTATGATTATTGGTAGGTTCTGTACTGCCTGCATTCAGCGCAGCTTCCCGCAACGTTCACCTAAAGTGTTTAAATATAATACTAAATAATATACTAGAAAAAATAGGACTCGCACCAGATCATGTTTTCTGACGGGAATCGAACCCGCGACCTTTGGATATCCGGTCCAATGCTCTGACCGCTGAGCTACCGAGTCACTAGTGAGAACGTCGAATTTCTTCTAGTATATCAACTCTTACGCTGCAAGCCAGCGCCATCTCACCAATGTAGAAGGAATTACCTCGACCTTCAACTGAACATCTTTCCAAATATTTTTAACATAGCATTGTGAATGCTTCAATTTCAAATTTTAAAAAGAGTTTTTTTTTTTTTTTTTAATTTTGAGATTTAAGCATTCACAATGCTATTTTTATACAATACTAAATAATATACTAGAAAAAATAGGACTTGCACCAGATCATGTTCTCGGACGGGAATCGAACCCGCGACCTTTGGATATCCGGTCCAATGCTTTGGATAGCCGATTCCCGTCCGAGAACATGATCTGGTGCGAGTCCTATTTTTTCTAGTATATTATTTAGTATTTTAAAAAGTGTCTAAATATCTTTATTTTCATAAAGGTTCGTTCTAGTACCTAACTACTTGGCTTTCCCACTTACCCGTGGATCCGGTGGGTTGACCCATTAACGTGGTTCCATGGCATTGGGGATTGTTCCCTAGACTTCTAACTATATCAATAGAAAAATAATAAAAACCATCAGTTAGTAACATACAATAAAATTTACTCATTCTTAAGATAGTATTAGGCAGAATTATAAATACGTATATTAAAAAATCCTCCTCTAGATTTATGTGACCCTGGTAGTTTAAAAAGAAAATCACTATTAACAAATACTTTTTACTTCACTACCTTATTTCGTATACTTATAGAAGTTCCTCCCATAGATTTATGTAAAAAATAAAATAAATAAATATTTGACAACATCACATACATTGCTCCAATTCCAAAGTAAGTAGCTAAAGCACTTGTGTTATGGAAATCAGAGACAACGGTGGTATCACAAACACCCAGACCTGAGCCAATATAGAAAAGTTCGTTTTTTCTAAATTGACCGGGGATCGAACCTGGGACCTCAGAAATGGCCACACCTTGAAAACCGGTGTACAAAGCCACTCGACCACGGAGGTCGTCATATGTGACCCTGGTAGGTACTTTAAATCAAAATACACGAACAAAAACAAACTCATACCAGAATACTTATACATTGTTCTCATTAATTTTATATTGATAATCATAATTCGATATGCTTCTGAAATGAATAAAGTGGGATCCACCCGTAAATTTTATTGGTTTTCATTTTCTATCGATAGTTCTACTAGGTAATTTTTCTATCGATAGTACTAGGTAATCCCTAATATCACCCGTTAATGGGTCCACCCACCGGGTCCACGGGTAAATACTGGGATTTCCACAATTTTTTGTCAAGTTCCTCTTAGCATGACCAATGCATCACTTTATTTTCAACCAAAAAGATCATATTTTAGTCACAATCCAATTTGCTCGTTTAAATCACAAACAAGAAATATCACGAATTTATTTTAGTAGCAGGAAAATAAGCAACTATACCGTTCATCCAATTAACATAAAATTACGTTAAAATCTACCTTATTTCCTTATGCATAAGGTAGTGGCTCCTCCTATTGACGGATAAGTAAGTTTTACGCTTCTTCGGAGCTGTCATAGGCCCGGCGTGCGCGTGCGTCTTATGACATGACATGTCAAGATTCCCAAGTTGTGACAGACGAGTTAATTTGAACTCAAGCATTTTAACATGAATGATGTATGTACTCGACTATATTTGAAGCTATGCTTACGCATAGCAAAATTATAACAACTATTAAAATTTATTTACATGATTATGTGAATTTCAATGTTGAATAAAAACTAAGTTAACGTCATCTAAGTAGAGAGGCATTAGATGCTGCGGTGGACTAGATAATGGACTATTAGAATAATAGTAATTTAATAATAAGTGGCCATGTTTTGCCATATTTGTAATAATAGTTACGATATGTGACAATTTCACGAGTTTTGTAGGTAAACCACGTTTTATGACAAAAATTGTACTTGTGGAACGCCTAGTAGCTATGTTACAGTATTATTGGAAAATTCAACTAATTATATTTCTGTAGGGCTCTGTCACTCCAGTTGTAGGTATATGGTAAGCACCTAGGCTCGGCCTCTTTAGCGAACTAAAGTTTTCACAGCGTTTTACGATTCCCGCGCTTTCTTTGATTTTATTCAAGTGTAAAGATTGGTATTTTTATATATAGTAGTTTGAATTGTCGTTGTTGTTGAATGTTTAGTTTTATAAAAGTCGGCTTTCTTCAAGATCAAAGCAGTGCAACTTCTGTACACTAGTACTCTTATTTATTCTGTGGTCCCTGTCAATTCAGATACCAACAATAAAATATAAGTACTATGAATAGCTGCACGGTTCAATCTTACAAGTTCAAATTCTGCAACATCAAAATAAGTTTACAAAATAATCTTACAGATCTAAATATTCTATTAATGTTTATGTTAACATTGCTACTGACCTATTTCACAAGATTAACATTTTCTCGTAAACATACCCACGCTAGCACTGATAACGATCACACTTGACGGGTCTTATTAAATTAACAAATTTTGTTTCATTTAGTAATAGATTTAGGGTCGGTTCACATTAAGTAGCGATTTGATGTGATTGAAGTGATTACTCTATATTGTTAGAAGATGAACGGCACATATTTTCAAATCATTTATACTATATTTAATAATATACTGGCTAGTTTTTGGCTTTTATCAACCACCTAGTTAATTAAACATCCATCAAATAAACTTAAAGAAATATTGGTAAATGGTATCAAAGTTTAGATAGAAAGATAATCAAAATGATAATAGTACTTTCCATTCTTTTCGTATAATAAACAATCGCAAATTTTTGCAAAGGAACTTTATAAAATTCTTGGAAACTTGAGGACTTCTTGAAATGCCTTTAAACATTCTGAATATTAAAACTTCGTGACTATACCGAGACAAATTATCAAAACCAAATTCTAAGTTAACATATTTTGGCAAATGTAGATCGGTCTTGAGTTCATAATTTACTTGAACATAGATTTTACGATTCTTTTATAGAGTCATAAAATAGTTTAAATTCAACTTTGTGTAAGTTGCTAATGAAGAGTATTTATGGCGTTTAAAACATGACATTGGATGGAATTAAAAGTTGACACTAAATAAACTAACATAATATTATAAACTCCTCATAAGAAAATAGGGGACACCATATGGTTTTACATACAAAGGAGCTTATTTACTCTTAAAGGTCTTTTTTTGATCTGATTTAGGTTTAAGGACTTTATTTTCAAAAAAGACTTACATAAGTCATTTACATGAAAATAAAAAAATACAAAAGTTACATAATTTTTTCGTTTACATCACCACGAAACTTTAAAATCAGTAGGTATGGTTTAGTAACCATAAAAATTTAATTTAGGTATAAAATTCGTAATTTTCAATTATACAACATGTCACATTAATACCCCTAATGCCGAATATGGTATATAGGGACCATCAAACATACATTTTGATATTTTTTCGCGATTTCAGAGTTGGTCCCATAGTAAAAGTTATTCAGTTTGTTGGTCCCTATATACCATATTCGGCATTAGGGGTATTTTTGTAACATGTTGTATATACATATATCCAATAGAAAGTAACCTTGGACAGTTTCACTCGCTATTTATCGACAGCAAACTGCTTTATTTTCACAACAAAAATACCTCAGATATTTCGTACAAGCCTCAACGTCAAATATTTTAAGTAAACACATTGTTCATATAATGTTCACCTCTTTGGTGATCCGGTCACACCGACCCAGATTTTGGTGTAAATTATGAACGTCAATGACATGTTTTCGACCTGTCAAATAGTAGGTCGACATCGCCGACGACCACACGCGTCGATCGAAACCAAATTACATGACAATAAATCATATTTGACATTTTACAACCCTATGATCGGAAAAATGCGCTTCGGAGAAATTTAAGGGTTGTCGAAGCAAGACAAGTTTTACAGTAAGGACAAACCGGCATAATTTTTTAAACAATGGTAATGAGTTTTTACATGTAACACAACAACAAAAGTGGATTAGGTTTGTGCGTAACAAACTCCAAAAAAATCATTAGCAAATGATCAGTGGCCAGTGCCTTATTGTATAAACGTGACAATTTGTCACCTGTCTTATCTATTTTGCCGATTAATACGACCTCCGTGGTCGAGTGGCTTTGTATACCGGTTTTCAAGGTGTCGCCATCTCTGAGGTACCGGGTTCGATCCCCGGTTGGGTCAATTGAGAAAACTAACTTTTCTATATTGGCTAAGGTCTGGGTGTTTGTGATACCACCGTTGTCTCTGATTTCCATAACACAAGTGCTTTAGCTACTTACTTTGGAATCGGAGCAATGTATGTGATGTTGTCAAATATTTATTTATTTATTAAAACAAGTTTTTTTCCAATATTTTCGGACTATTGAATTTTAACTTCTACTGCACATACATAATCAGTAAAGTGGTCAGATATCCGCATTTCATTTTTAGATATACTTAAATATTAACGGTGTATATTGTGACAATAGTTAAAAATGCAAGAATTCCCAGAATATGTTATTTGACCTACAAATTAATTTTTTTGCAAATAATATTGAACCTTAAATAAACTTAATACCTACGAAGATAATCTAGATTGTTAGTCGAATATTTGTGGCTCAATTTAAATATTAAATGAGATGATGTCAGCTCGGTCAGAGGTCGCGAACCTGTTTTTAATAATAAAAAAATAGACACACATTTTTGTCGAAAGAATATTATTAATAACAAAAAATTTAAATTTGACATCTTAATGTGTTTAGAAAATACGGATCTATTTCAAACTATGAGTCATATACATTAACTGTTAACATTAACTTTGTGGCCTTTTATCTATGGGAAATTCATTTCACTTTTTGGCGGTAGATGGCGCTGTACAAATTCTGTGACATTGTTTTTGTAAATTAGGCAGAATGATTGAGGATTAATTTATCTGTCCTAGAAAAAAACGCATCTTTGTTCTAAAACAAGTAGGTACTTAAGTGATAGTTGTTTTTTATCCGACTTAAAAAGTTCTATTTGTATACAATACTAAATAATATAAGTACTAAAAAAAACGACTCGCACCAGATCATATTCTCGGAAGGGAATCTGGGGAACGGGACCTTTGGAAAAGTCGCGGATTCGATTCCCATCCGAGAATATGATTTGGTGCGAGTCGAATTTTTTCTACTTGATTATTTAGTATTGTATAAAATAACATTGTGAATGCTGAAATCTCAAATTTCAAAAGCGCTAGTTGACTTAAATCGACCAGCGATTCGCCTGCCAAGTCGACCCGTGTAAATACCACATAAAACACACATACTTTTTATTTTGTAGCTTAGCTCAACGGCCACTCAACAAGCGATTTCAAACTTGTCAAAGAAACCTAAACGGGCAACTTCATAAAATTATTTCCATATGACTGTTAACCGCAATTTTACTTTCGTAACGTCGTAAAACTGAAGAAACAGCGTTTACTATTATTGTTTCACCATTGTTTACAACGACACTAGGAAAAGCTTGACTTTAGAATAGCACTCTCTACAATTTAGCTGAAACTAACGGTTTGACATCTAATATGTCATTGGCTGAATTCTACTCGGAAAATCGCTTGTAAAATCGCATCGCGAACCTAATTTCAATGAGGTGTTGATTCGATTTTACAAGCGTTTGTCGATAAAAAGCCCTTTCGACTAAAGTCGCCTAGCAAGTCGCACGGAAAATCGTCCCGTGTAAATGCCCCATAATGGTCGTATTATTTTTATCACATTATAAAAAGCTGGATAACCGAAAGCAGGATCTAAATACATTTCTAAATAGTTTACATTCTAAATAGTTTTATTTACATACCTAGGGAGGTAAATAAATTTGAAAATCGATCGAGGCTCCTCTACGGCATGGCAGGCAATGCAACCATGAACTCAATCAAAGAGACATAATAAAAAACATAACCCTTTCCTTGCAGTCGGGTAAAAAGAATCATAAAACTTTAAAGAGTTTGCGCAGCAAAATTTGAAAATCGAAGGAGGTCCGTCGTCGTCCAACACAGCTGGGCGGGCAAATTTTCTTGTTGAGATGCAAATAGCAAATATTTTTCCTCGTATTTGAGATGAAAAGTAGAGTTTTCAACTCAAGTGTAAGTGATATATATTATTACACCCTCGAACTATAGCGCTCTCACTCACTTCGCTCGCTCGTGTGCGCCTCCATATCTCGGACGTATCAATAGATCACTTACAACTATTGTAGAACAATCTTCTATAAAATAATCCAGAATATTTTTCAGAACCCTCAGTAATCGCAATAATTAAAACATTGATTTGCATTGGCAGCCAAATTTTATATATACCCTTACGTAAACCTGACGGAAACTATTTTAAATTCTATAAAAGGCGAAGTGCTTCAATTCAAGTCAGAGGTTGGTATGGCCGGTCGTACTACGCACGTAGATGGGCACCGGTTAACCACCAGTTAACGGGGAGTAAAGTTTAATCGATGCCTGAGAGAGCGGCGGGAAAATGGACCGATCCGACCGACAGGTCATACGCTGGTTGTGCGTGTGGTCCAACATGCAAGAGGAAGAGAGAAGAATGATAATTTTAGACTTTTTTGAATAAAACACGCTTTTGTTTAAATTAATATTTATAATAATACCTAAGCCACATAATAATCATGCCTTGAAACATACAATTTTTATCCGTAGTACCAAAGATTTCGGCTTTACCACAAAAGATTTTAAAACACTGTTCAACATGTGTTTCACTTAGACACTGTCTAAATGTGATGCTGTCACTTTTTAACAATATGGTTTTAAAGGGACGGCATCACATTTAAACACTGTCTAAATTAAGCAGTGTTTTAAACTCTTTTGTAGTAAGGCCGATAATGACTTACTTTTTTGTTCTAGGTATAATAATAACAGTGATAAAGATAATAATATGCCTAAGTTATTTTTAATATTTTAAGTTTGTGTGTTTTCTCCACTGCACACGTTAAACTGATGTTTTTGAATTAATATTAGGTAACGCATTTAATGTCATTTGAGCCAAACACAATGTATTGCACACTTCTATACTGTGCTAGCTCTTTATATTTAGGTTTTAAATCAAAATTCTGTTTCTGTTTGCTTTAGTTGTCAATATTATCTTCTGCTTCACCAGCTTAAAAGCTTGTTTGTACTGTTAAAGAAGGTAATTTATAGTCATTTAATTCATACATTATGTTATATCAATGCAGTCCTTTTGTTCTCATTCATCCCTGCCCTTTTATATTGTTTGTCAATTAATTCACAGTCTAGAGATAAAATTACTGACACTCTCTAATACCGTACACCACACATCGCCCGAACGTTCTAGCGCACTTTTGTTTCGCAAATTAACTGAGCTATGTCGAAAACAATTAGCAGTCTCCTAATTAGATGCTACTGCACGAAAGTGGTTCTGATTTAGCTGATCTAAAGTCCACGAGCTGTGGGAAAAACGCTGGAGAAGCTATAACTTCCTGACTAACGAAGCGTAAAATAAAATGTCGTGACGATTTAATGGACCGAGTGCGGTTGTGAACTCTGGCCTAAGAAACAAGAATTTAGTTAAAATTAATTATTGTCGCGTTAATTCTGGATTTACTGGCGTTTATGTAAGTAGAACCGGCTGTATGCCGTCCAATGTGATTTTTCTTCATAATTACAAGTTACTTTACTTGTTAGGACTTTTGTCATTGGTCACCAATCACGGTCATGTCGTATAGGAGTTATAGGTTAGGCTGTATCTACATTGACATTCACACACTCGTATAAATAAGGTAACATACATATCCTATCATAGCACAAGACATAAAATAGACAGAAACGCTGCTCGGAACAAATTTTCTATGCACGTACACATAGATGGACATTACGTACGGACAATTTCAGGCCAAATCAGTGGTCTATAAGTAACCAACAGGTTCAAGATTTTTTATTTACAAAGTAGGTACCTACCTAATTAAATAAGATGATGGTTTTTGTAACTGAAAGTCTGTCTGAAACTAAAACCTCCATAGTGTTTTTGAGCATTATTGTTTTAAAATAAGTATCCATTAATATAAATAACCATCCCTGCGCTGCAAGGGAAATCGGTGTTATTCGAAGTCAGGTATCACACTCAGACAAAACAATGCGTTTTCGTGCAATAGGAGCTATTTTTTTGTAAACATACAATTTGAGAGTTATCTCAGTAATCGCATACAGGTGGTTTTTTTATCCACATCGGGTTAGTGCTTGGCCTTCATCTCACCTGATGTTAAGTGACAATAAGGCTGAAGGTGGAAGTGCTCTACACCCGGAATCCTCAGCGCTGAGGAACTGGCTATCTAAACTCTAACTGCCGGAACACAACAATTTTTAAATTGCCGTTATGGCGTCAGACTTAGGTAGGTAGTGGTAGCTAGCCAGGCGGACTTTAAGTAAGCCCTACCACCAACCTAACCGAGTAAAATGTACCGTACTGGGAATCGAACCCGGGACCCCTGCGTCTTATATCCGGATGAAATTGTTTAAATTGCTTAAACCCTTGGAAGTCTATAAAAATAACATGGTAACTAACATCACAAATACTTAATCAACGTAATATACACGCATAAAGGTTAAACAAGAATGTTAATTTTATATGACTGGTTGCTTGCAGATGCAATTCAAAGCCCTTATAATACTTCCGAGATGCTATAATGTATTGACTTGGATTTATATAAAGGTTTTTATGCAACTCTGGTCTGACCCATAGGTTATGTGAAGACACCAGTTAAATATCGAGATTCGCGTAAAAGGGTGAGAAGTGAAAGATAACGGCGCTTTTACGGGACTATATAGCTTTAAATAGCTTTTTAATAGCTGCAATTAGGCATTGAAGCAGAGCTTAAAAGCGATACGACTAGTGAGGTTTATAATCCGATAAAGGCTTATGAAATCAGACGGTGAAAAAATCTGTTCTTTGCTTAGCATTATAAATGAATCATGTTAATTTTACTCGCCCATTAATGCTTGTAACTTAAATAAACTTTGAGCAGCACAAAATAAAACAATACTTTATTAAATTATGAAAATCTACACATTAAATAAAAAGTAAATTAAAATCAACCCTTTTTGCACGGAATGATTGAATTATTTTTTAACAATTTTGTACTTTTATATTTTTATACAATTTTGCGCCATATTAAAAAAAGCGATTTATTAACAAAATTAATAAATAGTGCACTAAAAGAATAGTTTACTTTTTAATTTTTAGAAGTGTTATTATTATATTTGTAATTCTGTAGGTAAGTTTGTACATCTTAGGTTTAAAATTATTAGTCCACTGCTTTCTTCAAGGTAAATGAATCATAAAATCTTTGATAGCTGAAATATATTAAGCTATAATATACTCGCTCTCTATGATGAAAGAGAGAGATTTATGATTAACACTATAAAATATACCTAAGTTGTTAAATCGTTGTTCAGTAGAAATCACATAATTTATCACTCGATCAAGTCGAAGTAGTTTACAAAAACTTGTCTTATCTCCAAGATGTTATCAAAATACGTTATCAAAGTCCGTAATATTATTGAATAATCGCGCTTTCGAACCCAGGACCGGATAGCAAGTCTGATTGCCATAACCCTACGAGTTTTGTAGCCCTAATGAAGATTCGCCGACCTCTGCTTTCTACTGCCTTGAGGCGTCGTCGAACTTGAAAGTAAGAGTGACTTATTGACAGACCACTTCAACGGGTCATACGTTGCAACCTTCTTGTTAAAAACTCTTTGGAATAAATACTCTTGGAGGTTTTGCTTTTTTAAAGTGCAAACTTATTGAGCCGTTTTTTTTTTCGTTTTTGCGTTGCGTGGTTTGTGCATTTTGCCAGTTTCACCTGTATTTTATTTTGGTAAAAATCTCTTTTAAGTTTTATTTAAAAAAAAAACATTCGAATGAAAAGGAAGAGGTTCTCACCTTCTCCTTTTTAGGGTTCCGTAGGGTTAGTCAAGTCAACAAGAAACCCTTATAGTTTTGCCATGTCCGTCCGTCCGTCCGTCCGCGGCTTAGCTCAAAGGTCATTAGTACTAGAAAGCTGTAATTTAGCACGAATATTTATAGTAAAAACGCCAAAAAAGTGGTAGAAAAAAACCTCAATAATTTTTTGAGTGTTTAAAAGAGGAGATGATGTTTTTTTTCATTAATCTCATAGTGTGAGGGTGTCGATGGATAGGTCTTTCAATATATTATCCCTGTGGTGGGCCGGCGAACAAACGCGTCTCAGTTAGACAAGGTTCCATCCCATTTTCATCGCGCGCGGATTATACCTACCTACACGAATAAAATAAGGTACCAATGACTTTAAAATCCACCTGACCCTTAGTTCGAGTACTTTCTATGAGTGGCCTTGAAAGTAAAAGTGCATTTAAATGTCATTGCATTAGTGTGGTCGGCAACAAAAGTCGCTGAACAATTAAGTACAGTCACGTCTATAAATATGTATATAGTTTAGAACTATGATCATTTAAAAACTATTAATTTTTTTAACAGAAATCAATGACACATGACAACTACAATAAAGTGATAAATTTTAAACTGAATACATATTTTTAGACGTGACTGTACTTTGACGTATTAACTTTGTTGACTAATGTTTTATACTATGTCAAAGTTATTATAACAAAGTACTTAAGTTTTAGCTACTCACTTTAAACTTCTTTTCAAAACAAGATTAAAGCTACAAATTTCTTGATGGCGGTTAAAACCCAAGCATTTTTAGCATTGCTCGAAGTTTTTATAATTAACATAAAAATGTTAGTAGGTTTTAATTACAAACTTAGAGCTCATTCGCACTATGCGGTTACCCGCTAACCGCTCCGGTTGCTCGGAGGGCTGCGGTCCGAATGACAGCCAGCCGGATGGTTGCTATTCGCACTGTTTGTGGTTACCCGTTGAGTGAAATGTGCACGTGGTAAAAATGGAATTCGATACCCAAAAATTAATCCTCGAAATCCAGAATCGGCCAGTAATTTGGAGCAATAAAATTATTAAAAATGTAGTAAATAGCAACTTCTTCCACGTGCATCTTTGAACCAATATGACCGCAAACTACACGGTTGGCAAATGACAACGGTTCTTTAACCGTACGTTGCGGTTGCGGTTGCGATTGCGAGTGCCCGCAACCCGGTTAGCCGCATTCGCAACCGCATCCTGCGTTCAGCCGGACGCCTGCCTGCTTAGCGGGTAACCGCATAGTTCCGTAAGAGCCCCATTAAGATTTTATATTATGTATTCCAGAATCCAGTGCTTGGATTTAATTAAGTTGTTTTTCTTCAATGTTGCGACATTTCGCGAAAGATGGTCAGCAAAATATTTCATGAAAAGATAAAATAAAATATAACTTTTACAAATAATTAGAAAAGACTATCTGTGAGTATTGTACTGTGTTATTTAATCATAAACATAATACACATTGATACAAAATAATTATTAAGGTTTTCAGCTTTGATAATACAAATATCGGTGAAAACGAAGTCATAAAATAATAAACAATTAAAAATACAACACGTTATTACACCAATCTGTTTGTTTTGTGTGTGAGAGAAGCAGTCAAAATTAACCAAAAATCTTAATATAACAATTTAGACATAAAATCCGCATATGATGTATGTCTCATATACGTTTCATTAACGCTGAACCAGTTTCTAAAGCATTTTTACAACTGTTTTACTGTTCTAGTAGATCCTATCTTATGCCTATCTGGAGATCTTGGAATTTTATTCTGTAACCAATGAAGCTATTATTGTTGGTTCCTTTCTTAAGCATCTCGATCTATTTAATTAAATGAGAAGAGTAGTAATGATGGTAAGATAACGGCCACAGCATAAGTTTGGTCGGTAAGTTAAGTCCAGTTGAGATTGAATAAAGTTACAAAATTTGAATAAAGTTAAAAAGAAAAGTTTAAAAATTATTTTCACGAGTTTCCACTGCATTGACTTGTTAAGCAAACATTGTCAATTATAAATATTTTTACAGAATTGTGTTCTTACTATCTGTTAGACTCTGTTTCGAAACGATGTTTATAATTGTTAATTGACTAGTGGAAGCGCACGGTGAGGCACACTTGATTTAGCTTACGAATCAATAAAACAACTATTTGCGCTTAAACTCCAAATCTCTTCAAGTCAATTTATTAACAACTGATAATAGTTAACGCATTTTTTTTAATCTACGAAAACTATAATAATATACAACATTATTATTATAATAACTAATTAAATTACGCGTAGTGTAAAAAGTATGACCTATGTTAAAGTTAGATGTTGAGTTACTTGTTTTTTTCTGAACTGTGGCAAAGCAAAGGAATTTACATATATTTTCCTACAAGACACATCTGAATTTGACATTTCATCAGATGTACAATAAATTCTACAATCGAATTGGCTATAGCTTCATTTCGACAGCTATCGAGCCATAGTTGAGACCCGTTTTTAATTGAATCGAGATAAAATCAATGAAATCAATTTATTCAGCGCATAGGCATAAAACCTATTTGGTTAAAGCCGGGTGATTGGGATGTTTATAAGTTTCTATGCTATCATAACCCATGACGTATTTAAATATACCAATTACCATAGGTGAAGTTACCCAATGTTATATTTTTTTATAGATGCAGTGCAGTTCCTAAGTATTATTTCACATAGGGTCGTCATCAATCAAAATATTAAATTTTATAAAAAAAATTATCACGGAACTAGAAAAAAAGTTTAAGAAATTAGATAACTCTTAAATATAGATTACTTTGTGTAGCGCTTGTAGAATTGGTGTGCTTCCCGTTCTTACGATTTTATACTTTTTGGTTATTCAAATCTTCTTCAAAATTGTTTTATTCTGTACTAACACATTTACTTAAAAATAATCGGATACGTTCACACTTTTTTTTTTCAAATGAGGCGTGTTTACATTGTAATCTGCTAAATTTACTTTCAAACTCGCGTTGATTGAAATGTTTTTAGTTTAGTTTTTCTTCTTATTAAAAAAACATGTCGTTCCTTTTTCAAAATCTAGGCATTCCAAAGAATTCCGAATCAGGTCAGAGTTGATTGACCTTAGAGCTGTATGCACCGATCGTAAATATTTTACTCTCCTCAAACTAACGTGTGCCAGCGACGCGGCTTATAAAAAGCTGAGCTGTATATTGCCATAAAATTAACATGGAATTACAATTTACATGTTGAAGGTAGACTAACGAATGAGCATCGGCCGACTGCGAGATTAGCCACTAAACCAATAGTCGACGTGTCTGATTCAATTGAGTTCACAGATTGGAATTGAAATATGGAACGGGCGAATGGCACGTTTTTCAATACAAGGTTATTAGTGAAACACCAACAACCTTGCAGGAGTAAATTACTAACATCATAAACAACACGTAATGTTCTACGACTTTCCGAAAAAAGACAAAAAAGCGACTTTCCATACGAATGTCCAAACAGCTGAACGTGTTTTGTATGAAAATTCGTTCTTTTGTCTTTTTCAGAGAATCGTAGAACAAAGTGTTGCCACTGCCTGTCGACCAAATCCCACACACATGATTCCTTGATTACACACACTTACACACACACAGTTTCCAGACTAAATTTTAAATTTTATTTTAAATAAATGAATAAATACTTACTTACGCCTTCAATGTATTATTAGAAAAAATAGCTTATTTTAGAATATTAATGTCGAAAAATTCTCCATACCGAGACTTATTGCCGACCGGCAGCGGCACGGATCTTTACCATTCACAAACGAACGAACGAGTGAAGTTTCCCTTTTCACTTGTCTTTGACAATAGTCTGTCTCTTTCGCATTTTCAAAATTCTCAATAAACTACGCCGCCGTTCGAACGAACTTTTGTTTCTTAAAAGTGACAAATAAAGGTGCGTTCCTTTCCACGCAGAAATGTAGGTACTTACATTTGTATTTGTAAATTAGGACCGATTGTAAAAGTGCACAATTACACACATATGCCTATTACACACTGGTTACACACGAGAGGTCTTGATTACGCGCAAATTACACACAAAACGGCAATGGGTAGTCGTAGAACAAAGGGTTTATTTCCACTAGAGCTAAGCTACACTACGTTGCTAAGGAAGGTGTCTAATTTACACCGATACGTTTGCATTACGCGTTTTCAAAATAAAGCAAACCTATTTTGTTAATTGCTGATTGGTTAAAATTTACCCTTTCTAAATAATCAAAAGATAGTCGAACATAATTTTAAAATCTATGCGATGAACCATTTACGAGATTCGGAATGAGCCGGTGACTCATTGTTTGAATTTGAATTATCTATTTAAATTCAAATTATGAATTCGAACGCCTATAATCGGATTTAAACAAATCGTGCCCATACCAGTCTAATTTAAAAATCGTTAATCTAGTCTCGATTATAAGCTACGACTTTTACAATAATCGAATCGAATTGTAACGGAAAATACCGATTCACTTTTGTGACAGCATTAAGTAGACACGTTATTTTAAATTATGAGATGTCTTTTGGAACAGTAAAGGCACTGGAATGTTTAAATTGGAGGTTTATGCCATTAAATTCCTTATAAGTAGTCGGTTGACACGTCGAATGAGAGTTATCGATTATCGATATTGGGTTTGAATCGATAATTTTGTACGGAAATGTTGTTTTGTAGTGTTACGGAGCGGCGTTGTCGTATCTGTGTCACACTCACGCCTACGCTCTTCGATAATGCTTATTTTGACTGCTAAAGATTGCTTTGACGATGATAATTTACGATTAGCGGAATTGGAAGCTATTGTCATAATTATATGAGCAATAAACACCTTGAAATGTAGTAATATGGAGCCAGTTGAAGCCTAATCAAGTATCAATGAATTAGAAAAAATAGTTAATAGAGGAACTTCATGGAAAATGTTATAAACAAGATCGGTCAGAAACCATGCCGGCTGCAGTTACTATTTAAATAAGAAAATTGTAATTGATGCCAATTAATTCTAAATAAAAAAAATTGTTTTCTTAAAACAGGGTTTTCATTTAATTCCGATGACCTCCGTGGTTGAGTAGCTTTGTACACCAGTTTTCAAGGTTGCCATCTCTGAGGTCTCGGTTTCGATCCCCGGTTGGGTCAATTTAAAAAACGCTCTTTTCTATATTGGCTCAGGTCAGGGTGTTGGTAATACCACCGTTGTCTCTGTTTTCCACAACACAAGTGCTTTAGCTACTTACTTTGGAATCGGTGCAATGTATGTGAAAAAACCATCAATGCCCGAGCGGCCGAATGCGGCTGGACAACAATGGAATATTTATTGTGTCTCATTTTCCGGGCCTTGATAGGTTAAATAGGTCTAGGTTATGTTCATCCCGAGATTCCCAAGGGTGCACCCCTTCTTCCCAAGTGGCATCACGACCTGGCACCCCCCTACCGGCGCCCTGAAAGCTTGCAAAAAATCAGAATTGTATAAGAAGCGAATTATACCACATTATTTTTAAAGACCTACGACTGTATGAGTACGTTTTGTTACTAACCTACACAGTTCGATCAATAATATAATAATAATAATAAAGTATTTATTTCAGGCACGTCTGTGCCTTAACTTTTGACGACATGAGTGGTACAGTGGTCAACATGCCGGTCTACCACGCAATAGGTGCCGGGCTCGATTCCCGGCCGGGCAGTTTAAATGATGAATTTTCATTTCTGTGCTGGGTATCATATGGATGTTACTATGTACAAAAAGAATATATTTAAAAAGTATATCAGTTGTCTACCACCCTATTAAGCTTTGCTTAGTTTGGGGCTAGATGGCGCTGTATAAAATTAAATTGTCCAAGCATTTACTATTATATAATAGCCGAATTTGACTAAAAAAATAGGACGGAATCTTCAATAATATTTCCTTAAATTAAACTCTATTCACTTTCTGTACTCAAAATAGACAGTAAAAAATATAGTTTCAAACACAGCTGTTATATCGTAATGTGAATCGTTTTGTTGCGAATTAGTGCGATTTTATGGGAGAGATAGTTGCTTCGAGCCATTTTCAGTTTAATAACGCATGTTATCGGATTTAACTTAACGTCTGCTAGTTAGTTGTTATTAGTACTTAACTGATGAATTGAAGATTTATCTGCGCTGAAAACATGAACTGTAATTTAGCGAAAGGTTTTTCGTGTTATTAATTTAAGTAGAAACGTATAATGTTCTTTAGATTTATTCGATTTATTAGAACTTTCAAAATCTTAGTTAGTATATTTGCTTAACTAAGTTCTTTTTTTAGGGTTACCTAACACGAATTGATGTTCATTGTCATTGTCAACATTAACTTTGACTTTTGACTTTGACTGCCCAAAAAAGAAAGGTGTATTGTGTTCAGGGTGCGTCTATTTTTGTTTGTATGTATGTGGGTTTCTTTCTCGACATCTCGACATCACCCATTTTAGGCAGGCCTTCCGTATGGGTGGATAAGGAGAATGGGCTATATCCCACCTTGCGGCCCAATGCGGATAGGTGGGTGTTAAAGACTGCAAATGCACCCGAGACCAAAGGCAAGGAGGAGCTCGAGATAGTTAGTTTTTGGTCACCCATCCCTAACCGACCCTTGGGAAAGTTGCTTGATCTCCACAATAAACCGCTGCGCCATTTGGATGTAGAGGTATCGTTACAATCTTTATCATCACACAAGTGACACTGGCTATAGAAATTTTGAAAAAGGTCAATAGGTATGTCGGCTACAGGACGCCATTTTGTATTTTTTTTTTTCAATTATTACAATATGGGTTTTAAATAAAAGGCGTTGATGAGTAATTTCAAAACTAAATACTTTGTCTTAAATGTGAGAAAAAAAAAGATTTAAAAAATATCCAAAACACGACTGCTCTGTCAAAACGAACTAAAAGCACAGAATAGATAAAAGTACTACTAAAAGTTAAATAACAAGTATCATTGCAGTCGGGGGACCCTACTGACGAACAATTTTAAATCAAAGAGATCCCCGACTGCAATAACACTAGCTATTTAACTTTTTAGTTAGTTTTTGGCAGGGCAGTCGTGTTTTTAATATTTTTCATTAACATTATTTAAAACCACATATTAATGTCTAGGTTACTTTAGTACGTAAGTCCGCATGTCCCTTTTAAGTAAGCAAGATCTAATACTAAATAATATACTAGAAAAAATAGGACTCGCACCAGATCATGTTCTCAAGATCAAGAACTGGATCTCAAGATCTGTGATCTTACCGAAATACAACTTTTGTTTCAGAAACATGACATAAAAAATTTAAATACACGTCAAAAAACGCAAAATATTGAACAACAAGCCGCAGCCTTGCAAATAACGCTCCAAAAAAAGACGTCACGATAATTTACCGTCGACGTCTACAAAAGAATAAAAAAAGAGTTCCCATAAACAAAACGCTTGACAGTATTAAACGTAATGTCAGCCCGTATCGCGCATCAAACGCATTGTCTCAAGCTAAATAATTTATTACTCACCTTTATACTCGCTCACAAAATTGACTTCTGGTTTGTACACCATTGTTACTATAAGTGGCGTAATATTCAAATAATGGACTTAATTCACATAAAGTGACGCCCAAAATCATAGATAAAAGTTAACCCTATCGCGTCCTCATAGAGTTCACACACGCTTAGCGTTTTAAGTAGTTCATTATATTGAGTGATCCGTATTGTTCAAAACAGGTTTTAATTCAAAGGGTTGTAAGAAGTATCTATTGTACAATATTATGAATAATTGCATTACAAGAAGTGTAACAGCCGGGGTCAAAATGGGACCAGTTCAAGATTGAAACATCTGATTATATTATTATGTGGCCCGTTGATAAAATCTTATTCATAAAAAAGAAATCGGTGTACAAATATTTACATGCAAATTTTCGATTATTTTATTAAATTAGCAATATTTGCATACAAATTTTCTTCTTAATGTAATGGACCACACGCGTTTGCTGATTAGGCAGACTTTAATAACACCTTATCAATGATAAAATCAAATATGAATTGGTCTGTGAATAATAATTATTGGAAAAATTAAACACATATTTGCTTGCTCGATGAAGATTCTTAATGACACTGTGACCGTTTTACTAAAATTAATTATTTTTATTATAAACATTTTAGTCACAAATTATATATACAACATGTTACAAAAATACCCCTAATGCCGAATATGGTATATAGGGACCATCAAACTGAACAACTTTTACTAAAGGGCCAACTCTGAAATCGCGAAAAAAAAATCAGCTGTTTCATACATTTTAATATTTTCGATTTTAATTTTTGTATGAAACAGCTGATTTTTTTTTCGCGATTTCAGCATTGGTCCCATAGTAAAAGTTGATCAGTTTGATGGTCCCAATATACCATATTCGGCATTAGGGGTATTTTTGTAACACCTTGTATAGTTTTTGCATGAGCTCATCAAGGCCTTTCATTTGATACCCATATTGTGATAATAAAAGAAAAAAATATATTTTTCACATTACAAAATGGCGACATACAGCCGACATACTGTTTTTTTAATCTATAGCCAGTGACACTCAGGGATGTAAGGATTCTAACAATACCTAACACATCCAAATCTGTTCAGGCATTTAGAAGTTATGGTGGTATAAAGAAACTCACATACATACAAACATACATACATGAACCCTTAACACAATACACACTTTTCGTTTTGGGCAGTCGTGTAAAAATTTAAATATAAAAATCCACTCAATTTCTTTTTTCATGTAGTAAAGAAATTTTTATTTGGCGCTTATACCTATTAAAAAAAACTGCATCGATACAATTTCTAAGACGTACAATGTACCTATTGCAAAACCGTGTCCAAATGTTGATGCTCATGAGACACTTTGACGTGATTTTTTTATCGAATCAATTCGATTGATCGCCGTATGACGTCAATTCGTAATGGTTCTTTGCTAAAATTGTGACGTACCCAATTTTTTACGGTTTTGATGGGAATAAGTGCCTTACCTACATAATATCATGATATAAAAAAATTAGAAAAAAAACCACTTGTCAACATAAAATTATCTCAAATGAAGAATTAATTTAAATAAATAAAAAGATTATTTTATTAAATATGTAATCAGAAATGGCTTTTACTCATCAAATTATACCGTATCAAAGAAAATTGATAAATACTTTAAAAGTTTTATCTATTTAGAGTCAAAATTAGTAAAAATTTATATTAACAATTATTTTGTTCAATTTCAAAGTAATTGCTGGTATTAATAATGAACAAATTGAAAAACAGAGTTGCTACTTTAATTACACTTGTTCACCTACAATTAGTAGGTTCAATCACATTGTGTACAGAACACGATGCGACTAACAATAAAGCTATAACAACTAATTCACAAGCTAAGACTCTATTTGACCACAAATTGGTTAATTTTAATGCAACCTTAAACACAAGGCCAATCGTACTTAAATATACATCAATAATGTCGAAACTTGAAGTGTTAAGCAATTTGATACTATGTTTAACTTTTAACACACACATTGTCTGATATATGATTTAGTATCTGACTATTAAGTTTGATAACAAATATTTCGTAAGTAAAGAGTAACATCGATTTGATAACATTAAAGAAATAAATGAAGTTGTTTCACAGGGTGATATTGAAAAACCTTTTAGAAAATATATCTCTATAGATAAAGATAATACTGAAATATTACCAAATCGAATGCGGCATTGAATCGAGCAGAAGCAAGACGCAGTCATCACGACTTACGCAACTGGAATTTATTTGGGAAACCTAACATAATGGTGGACCATTTTTTTACGCTGGCAACAATGGGACACAAAGCCATTGTAGCGAAGTTTACCAACAAACACATCGACAATGCGACGCGTGATTAATTCTAAAAGTACGACTATAAGTGCTCCCTTTTTCTCGTAAGTGGGTTTTGTGATTTGAATAGATGACAGTTTTTTATTTAAATGACATTCATGGAACATAACCGCTGAGGGGACTTGATTTTTAGTCAAGAGGAAACATTTGCCAAACATTTTGCAAGGCAACTAATGAAAGAAGTAGATCTAGTCGCCTACACTTTAGCTAGTTTAGCTATTTTTAATTTTTCAGAATCATGTCATTTAATAATTGTTTGAAATGTAATTCAGAATGCGGAAACAAAAGAATATTAGCTTGTTATTCGAAAAGCACAAATGCGTTTCGAAACAATTTTCGAGCTAGAAAGAAAACGATGATACAAAAAATGAATATGTTTTAAATATGGACAAAATACTTGCAATTCAACATACATTATGTATCAAAAATTATTAATATTGCTATAATTTATTTAAAGAGAGTGCTGCCAATTTCCGACTCAATGTGGATGTTACTTGTATAAAAGCAACTATCAGATTATCAAAGACGTGGTGGTTAGAGCACGACTATGTATGTACTATTGAAATGGTTGTCACTCTTGAAAGACGTAAATCATTAAGAATAAATCATTATTTTTACAAACTTGTCATAAAATTATCATATATGTATGGCGCAGATTGCAAATGGTAAGGCAATTTTGGCTATGAATGGAAATGTTATATTTAAAGTATCACTTTTTATCACACTCCTACAAAAAAAGTAAAAGAATGTAGTTCCTATGTTTTTTTGACTTATCAATAAAAAATCTTTCAGATAATATTATGTTGATGGAATACCATACCAAGTATAGCGACCTTTTAGAAAACGTATTTTGTTACACCCTATAACTATGAAATTTGCCAAAAGCTTCTTTCACATATTTCAAGTAGTTTAGTAACTCACTAACCCCCCACAACATATCTTACAAATGTCATGGATATGATAAATAAACATAAATTAGTTTTGATACGATCTGCCGAGAACCCAACCCTTTATGGTAGATAGAGTTATATGTCATTGGAGAAATAGGAGCACTCGTGACTGATTCCAATCAGATCCAATCCATTGCTTTTGTAAGCACACAGAGAACACATTTGATTGATACGAGTAGCCGTTACACTACACAATAGACAGACAGATATCAAAGCAACTTAAATAGAACATAATGCACAATATGTGCAATGTACATCAATTTCGTTGCGATTATCGAGTCTGTTGTTGCTATAATTAGAAGCGACTTGTTTGAATTTGTATTTCATCTCTTGAGCGTTGCGATAATAAAAGCCACCTGTATGCAATAAGGCATGAATTAAGGTCATTGCTATTCAATTCAATTTTTCAAGTTAGGTTAACCGATTTATAGGCATTTCTTCGATAATCATATGGTAATACAGAGTTATTGGTGGATTATTATAATCTCGATCGTAGTCGTTCATAAATGTATAAATGTCTAAAGTAGTACAACTTTCAGCAAATAAATAACTCATACATAATGTATTGAATACGTTATGTTAAGCAGGATACTTGCTAAGGGAAGAATGTTGGATAATATTCGCTAACTTTAAATAAACAATATAAGAGTCTTACTATTTATTTAAAAGTAACAATATTTACTAATAACGACGAACACCATATTGGTTCCATAAAAAAATCTCGCACCACGTTTTCATTTATTAAAAGACTTTCACAAAGTAACCTTAAGCTTCCGTCAAAAATTGACATCATTAGTCATTCTAAGCATTTAAACGTCAATTGAACAAAAACAGACGAAACAAATTGAATATTCCCACATGTGAAGGTGAAAATCCGAGGGTAAATACGGGATCAAGTAAAATAATTAATGATCTCGATAACGCTATACAATTTTGAGACTTAAATATTAAATGTATTAGAAGAGGGTTTGTTTGAAACGAAGTGAATGGCGATATGGAAGAGGCCATTAAAGTTTACAATCAAAATGTAGTTTTGTGTGATCCCGTCAAAGGGAAGGACGATCCGCATATGTTCGTATTGATTAATGATGTAACTCCTGAACTATTATCACTAGATAGTGAAGGAAGCAGGACAATAATAATTGTTAGGATAATGTAAGGTCGTGACAAAAAAAACAAACTTACCATTGCACTGTATAGAACAGATTTAGAATTTGCATCGCCCATAAGTCAAAGTGATAGAGCTGTATTTGGTATAGAAAATTCATTTTTGGATGGTAAAAAGAAAAAAGTATTCGGTACTAATAAAAAATTGACTAATGATTCTGGTTTGGGATCAAAAATTCATGTCTTTTTTTCGGTTAGATGACTTGTTTTGTTACACTTAACGCTTTTTACCGTGAGCACATGTTTAATGACATCAACGACCGTTTCTTTGTATGTGCGCACTAAGGTGATTTTTTGTGTCTATTTATTTGCTTCAAATTTTTAGTACGTGTACTTTCTTACTGAGCAATTTTATGATGTTTAACACATTAACATAAGTTAAAAGTTTTGAATTAATTTAGAATTTGAAGTTGTCTCATAATCACTTAGAAACAATCTGATTACTACCTTTATTTCTTTTTCGTGATTAACTCCTATAATCTCGTCTTTCAAATGTCGTTATTTAAAATTGTTGCCAAGTCAAACCGTGGTTACTAATTTTGACAAATGTTCAAACCAATTTAAAGTCACACCTTTTAATAAAAAGCTCAATAAATCAGTATTGACTGTGGTGCAAAGAGTTTCTTAATCAGCTAGACTAGAAAGTATTTCCCACATAAATATCAGGGATCTCAAAATATTAAATATACAAGTGATTACGTAAACAGCCCACCGGCCCAGTTACCACGCCATCTTGTTTATAACCCCCTGTACTAAGTTCACATTCAGATCAAGTGATCGATTCGAATCGATAGAATCGAATGCTAAGCATAGAACCGGATCAAATAATTTATTATCGTATTCGACCCCGACGATGATCTTCGTCGTAATTCGAGCGGTTTGTATGTAATGAAACGTTAGAAATTACTTATTGGTATTTTATAAAACTGAATGGGATCGAATGAAAGAAGAAGCTGTATTGATACAGTTTAAAAAGCACATTTCAATACAGTATCAATAAATATACTATATAAAATAATACTAGAAAAAAAATTGAAGATATACCATAGCCAATATTTAAGAAAAATAAACTACATGAAACCTTATTAGGCTAAGTTTATATGACCGTGCTGTACCACGCGGTACAAGATTTTACTAAACTGTGTTATATCGTCTAAATTATCTCATGTGAATACTCGATCGCGCGATCATATGAACTTAGCCTGAACATTCACAAATTAATCATAGAGAACATTTACTTTTCTTTTCCGATATCGTGTCGATTGTCAAATCATCATTGAATTGATATGTGCAAAATTGAATGATTTTTTGAGTAATTATGTGGCGTTGACGACCTCCATGGTCGTAGGTTCGCCTGTCTACACACAGGTTTTTAAGGTGCCGCCATCTCTAGGTCCCTGGTTCGATCCCCGGCTGGGTCAATTTAGAAAACTATTGATTCTATATTGGCTCAGGTCTGGGTGTTTGTAGTGCCACCGTTGTCTCTGATTTCCATATCACAAGTGCTTAAGCTACTTACTTTCGAATTCGGGAATGTTTGTGATTTTGTCTAATATTCATTTATTTATCTCAAACATTTTAGTAATTCTAGCGGTTCCCACATACTTCTCCAATGTTTATTTATTGGTGCAATTGGCGAGGTGCGCAGGCGCTAACGAAGTAGTCGCATTTAATGACGTTGTATTAGCATCAGGGTGAGAACTGTCTGCCATTCTAATGGCATACATATCAACTACTTAATATGGTTCACTTTCGCTTGTTATATAAACGTACACAATATCAATAGAATTATTGCAAGGTGTTGCGTTATCACCAAATTATTAGACTGTCATGGTCATTTTAATCAGAGATACAATTTGAAATACTTGATTAGTGATTATTGATGATTCTTGAGCAAATCGGATTTAGATTAATAATTCTTCCGTGTTTGAGACGTGGTAATGATCTGTCGAATATAGCCATTGCGTTTGATACAGCTTGCTAAGATTAAAATAAAGCAATTTTGTAAAACACAGGTATCAACAACTTAAATAAGTTAAAAGTGCAAAAGGTCCAATTTGGAAATATCCAAAGTAATCCAAAGCAATAATATCAGTAAAGGAAAGTGTATCTGTTAGAAAAATAAGGCTTTTTACGATACTATGACTTAGTTAATATTTCTGAAGAACTATTGATCATCACTGAAAAAAAAGAAAAAAAGTATTGAGTTCCTAGTCAATTTCAATATCACATTTGAGAAAAGTAGCAATAATTACAACATGTCTAAAGTGAGTTACACTGCTATAAAATTTAACAAAACTCCATCCTCATTAGAAGATACACTCAAATTGATTCATTGCTCCAGAACATTGACGAAATATCACATTCCCAGATATCGGTTCTCTAATGAATTGAACAGCAATGTAAAACACTATTTTATATTTAATTAGTTCCCAAACTTTACTCGCATTTCCTGGCATAACGTTGAAAGTGGATTCTTTGATCACGTAACGTATTTTAATTATGAGGTCCTAATCTAAATTGACTTGGAAATACAAAATGGGTAAAAGGTTTCAAGATAGAAGCTTACGGTCTTTGATGAATATTATCCATTTGCATATTATTTGATAAGAGAATTAGTTGGAGTAACTTTATGGCTATTAGTTTTGCATTTTATGTACATAAACAAAAACAACAGTATACATCTCTGTTAAGGTATTATCATTTTAATTATTGTATGGAACGGGGATACGTTAGCAAATTCAGAATTTATAAACACTTCTTATACTCGGATCAGAATTATATTATTTGACAATGTCAGTCAATTATTTTTACTTTCTGGCTTAATTTAATACTCAGCTGCGAAAGATTATCTAGGTATTTATACTTTTGACCACCGAGTTTAGTAAAACCAAACCGATATTGTTGTTATTATGATCTATAATAATGCTGTAAGCAAAAATTTTAATTGCGTACCTATGTAGTTCTGCCTGATAAATTGATGTTAAATTTACTTATCTATAAATGCTATAAATTCCAAAAACACATCAAACAAGGCAGACAATTATTACAAAAGTACATGTTATTTTATTGGTAAGATCTATTTAAGCCGACCATTGGATTTAATATAATACCGATTTATAATCTCACGCTCCGCACTTTAATTCTAACGAAGCCTTTATAAAGAAGGTAATGATTTCCCTAACCGCCCACGACCGCAACGGCGATGAAGAAATAAACAAAGTCACAATAGACGCTAAAAAACTCGATAACGTGTATTCCGGAAGCTAATAAGAATTGACCTTTAGTAATTTCAAGCGTTCATTACGACCTAAGGTCGTTCAGGCGTCACCGCAAATTACAATAGACCACAGATAAAAACAAACATATATAGCGGAAGAGGAATCAACACGTTCCAAATTTAATCAGCAGAATTCCCAAGCTCCTGATCTGACGTGTCGAATGTTACCATTTATCAAGTTGACTCCCGGTCTACAGTAACATAGCCACACACGTAGGTAGTCCAAAAATAATTTTAAACTTTATAACAACAAATTTAGGTTCATATTGGGTTGTCGTTTTTGTATTTGCTCAAGTATTGTTTATTGTAAAGTGTCAACGAAGGACAGATGCGCTTTAAATGTTTATTAATGATAGAAAAGTATAAGTGGAGTGACTAACGATTTGGTATTGCTAATTTTTTGTGCTTCAAGAAGACAGTGTATTTTTTATATTAAGGGGCTGATATGAGCCAACTAGCGCCGCCAGTTGATTTTATTTTATTAATTCTAAATAAGCCCAATATCTTCAAAAGGAATCAGTCAACGTTTTGTTATAACGTCTAATATTTATTGAATAACTTAAAACTTTTCAAAATTTTTTGTGATAAAAAAGTTCTTGTGTTGTAAATTCTAACTCTTTTGACACGTGTACTTACACATAAAATTCTTATATGGAAATAAAAAATGATGATGAACATTAGCTGAAAAGTAAATAATCAGTTAAGACATTTCCTAAAAAAAAACATATAACAATTAAGTCCACATCTATACATAGGTACAATAAAACTGTAAATTCTAAATGTTTGTGCGCGCATCATAAGATTTCGATGGGCTCTTCATAATTTAGTAACTTGAGCTCCAACTTAAAATCTAGGCTATGTTTTATCATATTCGGGTAAGTAGAACCAGGGAAACAGTTTGAACTCTCTGTAGTACTAGCTTTTATACTTTAAGGAGGTCATTTAATACGATTGCTTTATTTTTCTACTGTCCAAGCGAACAAAGTCGCGGGGATAGGCTAGCAATAACATAAATTCCTTGATTTGTAAAGTGATTATTAAAGTCTGGAACCGGTGGTAGGAAAATATAGATAAATATAAATATTTGACAACATCACATACATTGCTCCGATTCCAAAGTAAGTAGCTAAAGCACTTGTGTGGAAATCAGAGACAACGGTGGTATCACAAACACCCAGACCTGAGCCAATATTGAAAAGTTCGCCGGGGATCGAACCCGGGAGAGATGGCGACACCTTGAAAAACCGGTGTACAAAGCCACTCGACCACGGAGGTCGTCAAAAAGTCGATTCAAAAGTGCTTAATTATTAAGTTTATTTGAATAAAGAAATTTTGACTATTGACTATTGAAAGAGTCTAAATTTTTATTCTTATACAAAATCCTCCTCTAATTGGTTTTACGATAGCCATTTTAGTGATGCCTCTTAGGCCACCTAGTATTGACCTAGATTTGGAAGTGTCTCGATTTGTAGTCATAGTAATTTATGTTTACTGCCGTAGTTTTAAGAATATGGATCGTTTTGATGGTAGTGATCGTAAAATCAGCGCAGTCTTGCAATCATGGGCTTTTAAAATACTGCCTGTTACACCGCGGTGCAACTCGTTAACTACAACTAGGTATGTTGTGAATATTGCCACAAAGTCTACTTAATCATATTCGTTCGTATTTCGTAGTATAGATTAGGTAAACTGTCTGCCTTACAAAATTTTAGTAAGTTAATGTAAAAGCAATCTTGCTGAAAATAAATGGAATGAAATCTTGGCACACTTGTACTATTATGTATTCTGTAGCACAAAGATTTATTCACTAGGGATAATTTTCCCCGTAGAGACACTTTTAATAAAACTACGCTTTTATTTTCCAGAGATACCAATGTAGTGAAAACGATTGGAAATCTCAATGACCGTAGTTACAGTTCTATGTAGTTGCTGCCAACATCATAGATGACGTAAAAACTATAAAACAAAATTTATACAAACCTTTTGAACTGTGTAGGCGATCCAAATATAGAGCGTAGTGTACGTACACGTGCGAAGCTGACTTTTATGCGTTTTCGAATAAGCACAATTAGGGGTTCAAAATGTCGAACAGTATTATAAAGTAAATCATTTTGAACGTAAAAGTCTCGCCGGTCGTTTCTGAATTTATAAAAGCCATTAAAATATCGTTGACGAGAGATTTGCCTTAAGCACACGTTGCTTACTATGTAAAAGGTTGCTGAGATTTTATTCAATTTATTTATAAATAAATCAAATATGAGGTGAAGTTTTATGTGTATTTGAATGCTTGGTCGATATCAAATGAATTTTCTTCTAAATTCTTTAATTCATAAAGCACGAAACATGTATTGTCTCTTCAGCTTTGTTTAAGAAAATAAAGTTATAATATTTAGTTGCCGATTATATTATTGACAAAATAACTTTTAAGAGTTCCTCAGGGTTGTGATATGGCACCGCTTCTTTTTACTTTGTATAACAAAAGTGCATGGTACATTGACTTGGATTGGTAGACAGTATTGTTCCATACGCACGAAAAGTAATCTAATCAACAATGACAATTCTAAATCACGTACGTGACAATTTCTCTACACCAAGCAGTTGACTCATTCACAAGTCAACCCAAATTGTAGGGAAATGTCACTAAATGCGGTGTAAACATTTTACGCGTGACTACAAATAGGTGCGAATGTTAACAGGAGATCGGTATCATGCTGGCTGAAACAAGTTTAAGTCACAAGAGAAAGCGATAAGACTGATATTTATTTGATAAGGTACCATCAGTGTCGTAAGGATAAGTGTATTAGAGTTGTATTTTGACTGGGAATTGACAAAACCAATTTGGATGTCCGGTCCAATGCTCTTAATCGAGTCACTAGTGATTCGGTAGCTAAGCAGTAAGAGCATTGGACCGGACAGCCAAACGTCACGGGTTCGATTCCCGTCCGAGAATATGGTATGGTGCGAGTCGTATTTTTGATATATATTATTAAGTATTGTATAAAAAAGCATTGTAAATGCTAGAATCTCAAATTTAAAAATCAATTTGCTTGTTATTTTGGAATATTATTTCCAATAGATATGACATATATTATTTAGGTATATATTATTTTGTACTTGAATCTAATAAGATAAGACTTCTTATAAGAAAAAAACTCTGTGCTTTTATGAATTATTAAGAAGATGTTAGTTAAATAACAATATATAATTTTTACTTTTTAAAGCTACCGTAGCTTTTGTACCATCACTTACTAATCTGTACTAAATAAATGATTCGAGATTCAAAATATTCAAATCTTTGCAATTTGAAATATAAACCCTCAATTGATTTTTAGTACTTAAAAGATCCTGAAGATCATGCTCTACTAATATTAATGCATACGAAATAATATGGGTAATATCTTTTTTATTGTTATTATTTTGTAACATACCAAGTTGATAAAAACCTTAGATTGTTTAAAAACCTGTTACAGTTTAATCTTTAATTCCATCATCTCTTTTAGATTAGGCCACACGCAGCCGTGGGTGGTTACGATCGATTGGAATAATATCATCATCCCATTCGCATAAGAATTGAGACACGACTGGTGTTGCTCTATGTACTATCAACGTCATATCTCGAATCACACTGCCATTGCAATATGACCTTTATTATTATTCGCTTAAGCTTGTCCTTTGTGGGTGTGGACAAAAATCGTGAGGTTTTCATTGTTTATGTATCAACTGCCCTTTGGTTTTTAGTTCAGTCTCCTTTATCTGTGTTTGATTTAGAAGCATCCGGATCCGAACATAAAATAATTTAAGTACGTCGATTTGTTCAATGTTTTTTTTTTTAATTATTTAAAACGAGGGTAATTGTTAACTCCCGTAGTTAAAACAAACTCAAATTCATACCTACATGCATATACGTATGTTTAAATGTTACGGTGATTTAAGTTATGATATGGACCTTGTCTGCAATAAACGTATTTTTGTTATTTTATCTATTTTTTATTATATTTTCGTTTTTATATTAGTTGTGATTAGTCGTACAACATACTTTTCTTAAATATAGTTTGTCAGTTATTTTAACAGTATTTTTTTTATTTTGGTTACGAGTTATAAATCAAAAACATCATTTTAGATCTAGACAAAAATTCAGAAAATATCTAAATGTTGTTTGTGTTTTAAGACAAAGTTTTTAAGTAAAGAAAATAAGTAAAGCTTTTAATCTGAAACAGGTGTTTATTTATTTTCAATAAAAATTTTATGGCTTTTATTGGTGTTGTGTATTAAAAATACCGTAACACAATTCGCTACTTGACCATGCGACTCATATTTCATTGTATCGCAGAGAAGCCAATTCGTCTTATTGATACCGTTTCAACCCATGAACGCCTTTATAAATACCACAGTATAGTAAAAAAAGAGTAGCTTGTGTTGTAATTGGTCTCATTTTAATTTTACAATAAAAAAAGAATAAGGAATTTTGTACTAATGTCTATTTTCTTATGTGGAGTACTAACCCTGAAGAACGATTGATTGTACTGATATCGAACATGCCACACAAAATTCATTCACAGATTGATCAAAAGTCGGTAGATATCTCAAAAAAAAGTTAAATAGAATATTTTTTCACGTTAGCGCAGGATTGTAATGGACTACATCAAAAAAATTCTAATAATATTTAAAATCCACAAGAGCACGATTGATTATTATAGCGTTTTGATTCTATACAAATTTGAATTATTTACAAAGTAAGATTATATTTGCGTAATAGAATTGATTTAAAGTTTCTTAAAATAACTATTTATTTCTTTGTTTTCAGGTAATTATCAACCAATACTGCTCGGGTTTAAATCGACCTACTGACTAACTTCCCGATTGTGGTCACCAATCTCACGCGCAGCCGAAGGGACCGAATGATAAATGATTGGTAATTGTATCCGCATATTGTTGTTTTATGAAAAATCGCCGCTTGCGCGTTGTATCAGCGATCCACGTTACAGATATGGGCTCGCAATTTTGTGAAATTTGGATTAATTGCCTGTTGTTACTGGTGCATGGAAAATAATTGAAGAGAATACAGTTGATGTGAGAAAAGTTTACCTGATTTCAAATTAATTAAGTTAATATATTTCAGATTATTTGCATTTCACAATTGTATTTTTATAAGATAAATCGACCTCCTTGGTCGAGTGGCTATGTACCGGTTTTCAAGGTGTCGCCATCTCTGAGGTCCCGGGTTCGATCCCCGGTTGGGTCAATTTAGAAAACAAACTTTTCTATATTGGCTCAGGTCTGGGTGTTTGTGGTACCACCGTTGACTCTGATTTTCATAAAACAAGTGCTTTAACTTCTTACTTTGGAATCGGAGCAATGAATGTGATGTTGTCGATTAAAAAAAACATTAGAAAAAATCGAATCACCCGTAGCAATAGCTAGAAAAAATCCCCGTAGTACCTTTGACGGGCTCCCGTCTGAGGTGCTACGGGAATTCCACACAACCGTTAAGAGGAAACACCACGGTCGAGAGAATTGAAAATATCCTATAGAAAGTTGACAAAATCAACGTTTCGCAGTCCCCTGTTTCCTCCTCCAAAACTAGACCAATTTAAATACTATTTTTATTAAAAAATAGAGAAATAGTTTTGTTTGTTCTTATGCTTTGATTTTTTATATAACCTCGTCAAATTTTATTGCCTGATGTCTAAACTAGGGATTTTTTAGGTTTTTGAAGATTGATATAATTATCTCTTTTAATAATTAATTTATGAAAAAGGAAAACAGGAACACAGCCTAATCCTTTCTTAAAATTTTAATGAAAAAAGTATTTAAATCCGCATAGTTTTGGAGGAGGAAACAGGGGACTACGAAACGTTGATTTTGTCAACTTTCTTTAGGAATTTTTCAATTCTCTCGACCATGGTGTTTCCTCTTAAGGTAGCATTATGTAAGAATTTTCTGTTCTGTAATACATAGTTTGTTGTTAGGGACCTATCTAAAGAATTTGAAAGTACCTTTATTAGTTTCTTATCAAAATGTTGCTTTTGTTTTGTTTTTAAAACACACACTGAAACGTCCCCGAGACGAGCCAAACGTTGATAAAGCCAGAAAAATTAACATTTATATGTATCTAGTAACTATTTAAGATATGATACTGGTTTCTTATCTGTAAGCGGGACGAATAAACCTGATAATTGATGACTGTAAGTAAACAAATTATATTAAAATATAATAATATCTGAGAAGGTGGTCTCTAAAGCTCTACCGTTTCTTGAATGATATTTTTATAAGCTATTAAAAAAGAACATAAGCATTAAAGAAATTAAGTTTCAATTATTTGTTGCAGAATTAACAATGTTTTTTTTTTACCTTGAATAAAGTTTTTAAATTTTTACACTCTATTTTATACTTAGTGTCAATCAAACTTTTTATTTCATCTCTGAAAAAATAGTACAAATGAGCGTGAAGTATGTTTAAATATGTGTTCGAAACCCCTGGCGGGTTATGTATAGGACATTATCATATTTTTTTGTGCAAACTATTAATACAATACAATGGTGAGATGGTGCTGGCTTGCAGCGTAAGAGTTGATATACTAGGAGAAGTTCGATGTTCCCACTAGTGACTCGGTAGCTCAGCGGTCAGAGCATTGGACCGGATATCCAAAGGTCGCGGGTTCGATTCCCGTCTGAGAACATGATCTGGTGCGAGTCGTATTTTTTCTAGTATATTATTTGGTATTATATAAACTATTAATATTTTACTTTTTTGGAAAACCTATGTATTTTTACTTTAAGATATTTTTTCATTATTTATCTCTTTATTTATGTACAACTAACTACATCGAATTTTCGGAAAAAATAAATACTTCCAGGGGTCAGGAAGTGTAGGTATAGTACACGGTTGCTCATAAACAAAACAGAGTAAGGCACAACTTGAAAACACTTTTTTTTACTTTTCTGATTCATCTATTAACGCTCTACAAACTGATCTGATCCTCGTAACGCTACGTCGACTAGAACCTAAATTATTTGAAGATGTTTAAACCTATTAAGAGACAAAATAGCATTAAACAAACACACTACTACGCGTTCAATTCGAGATTGCCGTCGACGACCGATATGACGTCACAGCTAACGGTACTGTAGACAAAAAGTAATCATGTTTTTCAACTGTTTTTCATTTTTTTTGTTCATTAATTTATATAACAAGTTAGGTTCGCCATTATGTAAGAACTTTATTCTTTAAATCATTATAAAAACACAAACAACGACCGTAATGGTTAAACCAACAGAAACAAAAATTAAGCTTTGCGTTGTCAGCCGTACTAGAAAGGCGACGCAGGGGGTGCGGTATGACGAAGCGGGCCGGGAGGTAGCGGCAATGATGAAGTGAACGCGTAGTATGTCTCAGAAACAAAATCAAAACACAGTATGAGACAATGGTGGACAATGGATAATTACTAGGTTTTGATTTTGTTTCTATGACATGTTTTCATACTTAAGACAGAGCAAAACACATTTCTGCTTCTCTTGTAAAATCTTCCAAATGTGTCGTACTGTGTTCTTATTTTGAGCAACCACAGTCAAAGCATCCAAGTTCAAAATGAAGAAATTATTAATTAATTGTACACAAAAAATAAAGCACACATTACACAAGATAATATACAGGTAACGGTTCCCATACTCATTTAGCACCCACACCGAGATATTAAAATCGATTTTCCCGAATCGATCTCTCGTGTAATTGTTCATAATAACCCTAAAACGCCGACAGAGGTGTGGATCTTAACCCGATACCGTTCGTTACATGCAAAACGGAGGTGGTCGGGTTTAAGGCGATGAATCGATGTTTCGCATTCAATTCCGTTGCAATGAAATCGATTGTGTCATCGTGGTTATTACACGATACTTTTTTCATCGATTTTTGTTGAACTTTTAATAAGTGTCACTGTCAATCAAGAGAGCAGTTTAATATCACTGGGCTAACTCCAGCTGATAATTTTATGATATGATATGATAATAAATGATAAACGTAAAATGGAAAAAAGGAACCATTCATTATTATTTAACCTACATTTAAAATAATACTCTTGCGTTTATATTTAGACGTTTTATTGTAATTGTAACATTTTGCGCGTTTATTCAATATTGTTATAATCTTTAGACCTTAGGCGGACGACCTCTGTGGTCGAGTGGCTTTGTACACCGGTTTTCAAGGTGTCGCCATCTCTAAGGTCCCGGGTTCAAGTCTCAAGGCTCAAGTTTAGGCGTTTGTGATACCACCATTGTTTCTGATTTTCATAACACAAGTGCTTTAGCTACTTACTTTGGAATCGGAGCAATGTATGAATACCTATTTATATCAAAAGTATAACACCAACATGATAGTATTGAACAGATTCGTAAACTAATTTTGTTGCGAAAACAGTATAATTATAATGATGTCTCGTCAACGTCATAAAATGATACGCACAATTTACTAAACGCCTAATAAGACTAAATAAAGTTAGTGTCATGTACACACGACAGCTGCACGTCAGGTTATACAGTTAAACTACTAAATCATAAGCATAAAGCGGCATAAAGGCGGTCTCAAGGTCAACATGTATAGTCTGAGGTGCCGTCGTGTGTACACGGACTGTAGTCCGTAACACGTAGATTACTTACTACCGAACTACGTAGTAACTTGATATATACATATATCAAGAGCGCAAGCACGGTATACAATAACTGCTCCAATAAAAAATGGGTGACATACTTAGCAAAGCGTTACTACAAAAACGGCACTTAACACAACGGCTTAAGTAACGAAGATTTCTCCGTAGAACATAAAATATGCTCATACACATTATTTGACGAACTCAAATTGCGTATCAGCAAATTTACTGACGCCCGCCCGCCCGTTAGATGGCGTTGTTGGCTTTTCACACAGCCTCGCATGCGCCGGATGTTTGTTGCAGGCAGACGGGCGATTCAGGCGATTAATGTGTGCTAATTTTATATGCTGTGCAACTGCAAAATAGTCATGTTTTATTACCCTATAAATAATAGAAAAAATAACTCTATCGAACTTAGTACTCGGGTAAGAATCATACCCATTACGGGCGAATGCTCTGACCAATTGAGCAACCAAGTCAAAAATTAGCTTTTATCATAGCATTGTAAATGTGAAAATCGAAATCTATAAATACATAAAAATAAATGCTTGGACTATTTTACACAGCGCCATCTAGCCCCAAACTAAGCAAAGCATGTAATATGGGTGCTTGACAGCTGATATACTACTTATATACTTTTTAAATATATACTTATTATACATAGTAACATCCAGACCCGTCATAGAAATTAAAATTCATAATTTCAATTTCTGCCCGGCCGGAAATCGAACCCGGGACCTTTTGCATGTTGACCACTGCACCACTCAGGTCGTCAAAAGTGTTTCAATTATTAAAACCTGATACATGTTTCATTTTGCTATGGGACATTTTATGAGAGTATTTTATTAAAAACACTTGTTATAAATATCAACGACAATGTTTTAAGGTTGATGTAGCCATTCTTCAACACCAATACTTTTTTTTTTACAAATCAAATCGAAGCCTTAGTTGTGTTTAGATTAGCTTCTGTGGAAGGGTTTTACTTAAGATAGTTTTTTTTTACAAAACCTCATTGTCTTTAGTGTTCGAAGTTGCGTAGTAACAACGATTTCCATATCGTAACAAGGTTTTTCATGTTGTCCAAATTGTACACCAATAAATTCCAATAAGATTCGAATAAAAAGGCGATCAATTCACTCGTCAACATCGCAGTGGATGTAAAACGCTCGTCTGCTACAAAAACATTTGAATAAAGAACGCGCTTCAACAAACTTTACTTAATGCTGTTCTGCCGTATTGTGTTGACGCATTACAAGTTTTATGACCAATTCTTCAAGAGCTCTGCGTGAACTCAAAATAGTTTCCCCATTGACTACATTGTATGAACCAAAGAGTGCGATAGGGACCAAACTACACTGGCCACTAAATCGAACACATGTTAGCTTTTAGAAACAAGATCGTAATGTTGCCGAGTCTCCATCAATTGTTTGACAAGACATTACGTGAACGAAATTATAAAGTTCCAATGAACTTTTCGAGTGTCGAAATTCTCAGGTCAAGTGAATCCCGAGGCTTCTTAAATCTCTCCTATAATTTAATAAACTTCGTAATTAAATTAATCATTATTGACGTGTCAAATAGTGAACGTAAATATTAAATGTTACTTGGCCAAAGTCTGGCTGTCAAGTTAAAGATTTTAAATAGACCTGTATACATATACGCTACTGTATTGTCGAATACTATTTCATAATTAATTATTAGTAGACGACTGAATTTGCTTTTTAATTAAATTGTTGCTAAATGACAGTTGCTCATTAAATAGAGAATGCATAGATAACCTCATGATTAAGTAACGTAATTAAAGCTTATTAAAGTTTTATACAGGGGCTAAAGTTTATGTGACACTCTGAAAGTGACAATAGAAAACGTAATTAATATGTTAAAGTTTATGCGGTTACGTAAGTTAATAAATTTTTATTATAACAAATTAAACACGTATTACAAAAGTGTTGAGAAAAAAGTCCCTCAACTGAGGAGTTCATTCGACACTTAGATGAATACTCATTATATATTGTGACTATTTTATATATTCACATTTAATACCTAATAATAAATTATCGAAATTGTCATATAAAATTGAAATTATCCGAAACGCCATCAGTCACAACTAATCATAGTAACAAAACCAATCAATTGAAAATATGTCATAGCACAATAATTATCTCTAATTAAAAAATAATATCCCAAATGAATCTATAAATTAGCTCTCGCTTATTAAAATTAATGTCATGATCGTGACCAATCGGGTGTTTCCGTGAACGCTCGGCAAATTGCGCGTGCGACGCCACGTCCTTACCCTGGGGCAGTATTTTATGCCTCGAAAAAAAAACAATGTAATTTTCAGCATACACTGCTCTAAATGTTCCGACCTCTTTTAAAACTCTGCATATTAAGAAAGCAGTGCATATTGAATATTATAAAAGTTGTGGTACATTTTTTAGAAAGCTTACAGATTTTGATTAATGAATTTTTTATCCGAAAAGGTGGGCCCTTTTATTTTTCCCTCGAGGGTTTTGGACTCGGTTCGTTCTTAATTGATAAATAAGAAAATATTCTTTGCTTTGCTTTACTGCTTTAGATAGAAGTTATTAATAATTTTGGCTATACTTTGGCACATTTACTCGTGTGGTTTTGGGTTGTTTTTTTTTTACAACATTTTTTTTTCTGCAATTTAGAAATACGAATTTTATTGAAATGAAATTAAATGCGTGACGTAAAGCAATATTAAGGCTTTATGGTTGTTAAACTTGGATATTTAAATTAAAATATCAAAAGAACTTTCCACTCCATTTGGAAAAAAAATGAAATGAAATACAAAGATACACTCTACATTGTTAGCTGCATAGAATTTTATTTTTGATAACCCCCTGTAAGATTTTTTTTCCTTTATTTACATACCCCCTTACTAATAAAGATTGTATAGCAGATGTATAGTTACACAGTGTTTTGCTCTTTTCTCTTCAGTGTCAAACTTAAATAGTTTGACAGAGAGTATCCATTGTGTAACTAAACATCTGCTATACAATCTTTACTGAAAAGGGGGATAATTAAACAACATGAAAAACAATTATTCTTGTCTGTCACTATGTTATTATTATTATAAACTTTAATACACCCTTTTCTGTACTTTATATATCGTATTTTTGTTGAACATTGAAAAAAAATGCCCTTGATCTTCCTCATTCATCATTATTAAAGATTACGACAGAAACATTTTAATGTCCATAAAATACGTCAAACGAAAAAATATTATTTTAAAAATTTGCATATACGAGGACCTGCAACCATTTAGGGGGACCCGTATCTCATTTTTTTGTAAGCGAAATAACGTGATTTTTTCATTTTCGAGGGATCCAATTATGTTGGTCTTACAGGACAATATATCATGTATCTGGTGCATAAAATTCGATCGTTCATTGACCCGTGAATACTAACGGTTTTTGGTTTTTCGAGTAGAATTTCTAATCAGTGTTTTGTGTTTCTCGTCATAACAATTATATTACAATAGTATTTGTAACAACAATACAATAGCGTTGGGTGTGTTCCCAACAACCAGGTGCTATTGGTATTTTTATTAATTAAGAAAAACCGTATGTTTAAAAAACACACTTAAGTGTATCTTTTGTACATACTAAAGTAATCATACTACTAAAAAAAAATAGGAGCCACTATTATGGTACTCTATACAAATTTTTTGAGCAGTTAAGCAACTGATTTTTTTATCATTTGATGTATTAATTAAAACCTATTTAAGTGAAACATGTATTTCGTTATTTTTATATAAGACATAAAACATTATTTTATAGGTACAAATAACAAGTTTCAACTACTTAGTGACAATTACTAGATAGAATCCCAAATTACTTCTGAAGAACTTTGATTGAAAACCGCAAATATTCTGAGGCCGCCACCGATAGATCAATGAATTTAAAAAAATGACTATCTTTTGCAATGCAGCTGCTCATAGCTCAATAGTGTATAAATAAGTTTTAAAAAGAGTATCTATTGCAATAAATGGTCTGCGGAAACAACCCATTCTTGGGAGGTGTCCGATCCGTGAAATTTCTAATCTTCGCTGTTCTGGCATGAAAACTGTAACGTAGTTGGGTGTACATACAAGGACAATCTAACTGTAACATTTGGGTGTTGTACATATAAATGATTGTTTTTATAAATCAAACGATCTTAAAAGGTGTGTTCGGAACAATTTGCTCTAATAATTCATGGGTTGAAATCAGGTTAGGTTAGGTTAGGTTGGGTTAGGTTAAAATGTATAAAAAAAATCTTACCTCCTTAAATTTTTAGATTTACCTTCTTACCTTCTTTTTACTTTAGACCCATACTAAATCGCTAACGTGGTTGCTTAAATGCTTAAATTACAAATAAGACTAATAATTTGATAAATAACTATTGTGTACACAGTTAAATCTGATTTTTACAAGAATTACAGTGAAAAGCTGTATATGTTTTTAAATATGTTAAAATTTATAATAACACATGTTCAGTTTTCAAATAGATTTCTTAGAAAAGTTAATATTCAAATACATTATCATAGCAAATCAAAATAAAATAACAAAATTGATTCAAATAAAAAAATAATGACAGCTGTTACCTCACTCCAATCCAAAACAGTCGCGAACTTTGATCAGATTATGTTTTATTACCTTCTAAATTTAAAAAATATTGTTAATAAAAATTTACGACGTCTACGATATTGATTAATTCGATGACAAAGTAAACAAAACTCGATGTGCTACTAGTTTGAATAAATAAAAAATGCGTTTCTGATTGCACAAAAAATTGCTTCGCCCAAAACGGGTAACTCCGTAATTTAAGATTTATAGCAAAAAATTAAAAAGCAACGCTCGGAGCATCTTTTAAATGTATTTCGCGACACTGCCACGAACATACCAACAAAATGGCTCAATTAACTGTTAAGATAATAGGCGACCAATTAAACCAATTTGTGGTGTTATTAACATTTTAAACAAAAAGCCATCGGTCATTCTTACAAAAATCTCGCTTTAAAATAAATGAGAAATAAATTGACGATGCCTATCTGTAATTGGACGTGGTTTAATATAGAGCTTAACGGTCCAGTTATATAAAACGGTTCAGCGAAAAATATACGTTACGAGGTTTGTAATCGAGTGGTCGAATGGGCATATCTCACATTGATAACAATGCATTGACGAATTACGGGTTAAGTTACTTTAAAAAAAAAAATAGGAAAAAATTTTGCCGTGACTCATATTCGTTTTCGTCCTCCTTTTGATATTACCTAAAAGCATAAATAAATTTTAAACCGATTTGTTAGATTTACAGAATGATTAATTTAATTCATTTGGACTTTTAGAGCGTTTTTTTTACTTGCCTATGTCTGGTGGTTTCCGGTTTTGCCATTAAAAATATTAATTATTTTGACGACTTATTATTTATAGTTCAAGCTTATTTTGTAAACAATTTTTTGTACATTTCTTAATGAGATTTTATTCACCAACTTAATTCAACCACGTACAACTTTATTATTGATTTAATTACGCACCACATCGAAAGGTCCAACAGCAATTTGGTACACAACTTCAAGCGAAAATTTTAAAACAATTACAAACAAAAAAGGCTACGCATTAATTCAGGAATTCTCCATGTTACGAGAGAAAGTGCTGACAACCAAATATTACCATGCTTCACTTGAGCCCTATCAAAAAGTAATTATACAGACACTTTTAACATTTAACCCTTGAAATTCTGCGCGAATTCAATGAGGCTCGTTATGCACTTGAAAACTGTATCTTGGTTTGTTTAATTTTTAAATTAATTTCCTGTGTCAGTTATTTTGCCCGCCAGTGCAGCTTAATTGGATGCTTCAGTCTTAGTGTCATGATCCTTCCAATGTTTGAGTGGTCTCAGTTTATCAATGAGTAAAAAGATGTTAAAAAGTTATGTTGAAAAGTTAAGTTATATTGGGGCTTATACGTATATGTTTTTTCTCTTAAACGTTCTTTATTATTTCGATATTATGTATTCATATTATTATATATTATAACAAAAATTATATTATTGTTGTATTATTTTTAATGAGAAGTAAATAAAAAGGGATTAGGGTATTGATTTCAAAATTACTCAACCTCGTTTATTTGCTCGTATCATTAGAAAGATCAAGAAATTTTAGATCTTAAATTAAAAAAGTAATGATTTTTCCAGTCCAAGACAACTTTATATCATTTGTTTTAAACTCTTCTTATAAATAGACCGAGCCCTAAACTAATCCACGTTCATCACTTAGTTTAATACAACTTTTCATGTTGCGTAATTAGTTCACCTCGTTTCAAGACATTTTACCTTGTAGAGCGCGGGAATAACTTATGCACCGTCTATCCCGATGTTTGTCCGCAATGCGATTGACGGCTAGGACAGACGCAGGGTTAATGCGGTTCAGTTTCATTTTTGTATTGCTGATTTACATTTGTTTATGAACATGAAGAGTAAATTTTACATAAAATACTAAATAAAAAACCAAGGCCCTTAACACAAAAGATTTTAAAACACTGTTTAATTTAGACACTGTTCAAATGTGATGCCGTCCCTTTCAAATCATATTGTCAAAAAAGTGACAGCATCATATTTAAGCAGTGTCTAAGTTAAACACTTGTTGAACAGTACTTTAAAATCTTTTGTGGTAAGGCCGCTATTGTCTGTTAAAAAATCTAAAGAGTATAAATTAGAACAAGCCGTGAGTAATAAACCTTTTGTATTGGTATCGCTTCTTTGCTTTATAATAATAATCTTCTCCACTTAATGCGAATATAGCGTGCTTTTCTACTTTCCGAAATATAAAAAAGTATGTTATTTTTCTCTTTATTGATTCGTAATGTGGATAGCCATATACTGTGTCTCAGCAATGGGGACGAAATTGCATAATGATAAATAAATAAATAAATAATAAATATTTGACAACATCACATACATTGCTCCGATTTCAAAGTAAGTAGCTAAAGCACTTGTGTTATGGAAATCGGAGACAACGGTGGTATCACAAACACCCAGACCGGAGCCAATATAGAAAAGTTCGTTTCCTAAATAGACCCAACCGGGGATCGAACCCGGGACCTCAGAGATGACGACACCTTGAAAACCGGTGTACAAAGCCACTCGACCAAGGAGGTCGTCAGTTAAATATGATAAAAAGTGTAAGATGTAAATATGTCTTTAACCAATAATCACAAGTTACCATTTCCTCCAAGTGTTACGAGAAAACTTGGAACCTACATTATTTCTTGCAGTTCCAACAGTAATAACTCGGTCTTAATTTTTTTACCTATCTTTCGCCTAGATCATTCGCCAGAGGCCTTTACATGGCATAATTGCATATGTAATTTATTGTAAATAAGTAAAAAGAAATTCTTACGTACCATTTTTGGTGAGGTAAGAGAAGATGTATCGGTTTTATCACATCTGCAATACTAACTATAGAATAAGAACTCGCCATGAAATTCATACTTTTTGCTAGTAATTAATCTGTTTGGATGTATTTAATTATATGATGTTCTTGTTTTTAGTTGGAAGATTATACTAGTGGCAAATCGGTTGCCTTTTCCAGATGATTTCAAGCATTATGAATGGTACAAACTGGCTTAGCACTTTTTGCATTTATTACATCTCATCTGTTCTTAATATGCGAGACTCAATTAAATAAATTATGGGGATTAAAAAAGAGTAATGAATCAAGGTTTTCTTGATATTAAACATGAAAGCAAAGAAGATTATCTATATTCAATAAATTGTCAATGGTATATGAAAGTTCGTTTAAATAATCTTGAGTATATTATAATATTTACACTAAGGGCTGATTTTTCAATCCTCAGATAACAGATATCAGTCAGTTAAATTATTACCCGAACTAAAATTTATTCAAATTTGACGAAACAAACATAATGACAAACATTTTCAATATGGCAGTATAATACGTTATCAAATGAATAAAGCTTTATCTGGGCATTGAAAAATCTGCCCTAAGTAAATAAAAAATAAGGTTCTTATTTAAAAGCGTATTCAAGCGTGTATGTTATTTAATCAAATAAATATTGATTTGTTTTTTTTTGTAAAATTTTTTTTTTAATAATTTTTACATTTAATATGTCGTTCTATTTTTAAAGTCATTGCATAATCGAAATTGCTTCGTTTACAGAAACGACGGTAAATCGAGTTTCCCCACAAATGATTTATTAGCAATTGAATGTTACGATAAATTAGCTTACACCATACTTCCTATCAGTGATCGCCATTTAATCTTCCGATATTTCTCATTCATATGGCCTGCCAAATATGCGTATAGTAGTCGTATCACGCGATCTCACACGCCTCTTCATATTTCACCCACAGATTTTTATGGTAGTTTTGAATACATAAAAGTTATTGGGATCGTCAACAGGTACCTTTATGGAATACGTTTAAAGAAATTTATAGTGTTATTAAGGCACAAAATGGCATAAATACCGAGATTATCTCTAAAGAATTGAGGGTTGTATTATGTATAATAAAATGCGGGAGTGATAAAATAATTCTTAAGTTATTGTGATGTTAATTAAATGTCGTAAAAATTTGTTTGAATAATGTTTGTTACGACTTTCTCGTTAGAAGCCACTGACATTAATATGTAACGCTATCGAATTTAAAGATTTAAACAAAAAATTAAATAGGTGGCTCTAAATTCGTTGATTGATGGCCCGTTTCGCAGGTTTCGGATTGCTATCTGAAACCCGCAAAACGTATACATTCGTTTATTTAAAATTTTCACTTTAAAAAACCAAGGTGTATTGCTTACCCAGCATGTGACAATGAGATAAGTTCAGTCTGTGATCTATATTTTTCATATTGTAACAAATTACAGAAACCCAGTTTTTCTTCCCCATCGAAACTGTCGCTGGGAACTCTGTAACCGACTAAACCAGCCTTCTGTTTGTCTCTGTCTGCGGTGACGTGGGAATAAGGCTGGTTCCTACAAATGCCCGTACACAGCACTACACATCAGTCGCGCGTGAGACAATTTCAACTTGCCGTTTTTGAATTGACCAATTGTAAATCTACTGGCATGCAAACTCCAAGTTTAGTGAGCGCCTTTTAAGCAGACAACCTGTGTTGCATTTGCTTTCGATTTGAATTTAGAACTTTTTGCGATGGAATACTGGCGGCTGCAAAAAGTTTGACCACAATATCAATTTGTTAAACAATCAATTTGTTGTCAAATGAGAAAACACAGGATCCAACCACGATATTGATAACTGTTGCCCGGAAAATCGATCCATGGGGACACGGATCAATTTCCGGGCGATAATTATCAATATCGCAGTTAGATTCTTAGTTAAAGAAGATTGCTAATGACTTAGATTTTACCCGGTTTAATGGGTATTACATAATAAAACCCTCTCTTCTGCATAACTTAAACCAGATTCAAGTAAAACAATTATAACAGATTATTCAATTCTCTGTAACGGGTGTTAAGCCCGACAAAAAACATACAACTTTAAGAAAACGGAAACTTATTTTTGAAACTGCTTAACGAGAAATTCTTGTAGCATCCCGCGCCGGCGAATATTCGAGGCACATTATTTATTACTTACAATTTTTTCTCGTCCTTAATTTGTTCGAGGGCCGTCAAAGTTGCTTTTATATATCGTCCCTGAATTATCATCGGCACATCTCCTCCAGAATGATATATCAAAGTCTAAAATTTAGGTTGCAATCTTAATAATTTTATCTGATTATCCGGTTTCGAGATACGTCACTTTAATTAAGTAATTTCTGGGCTCCGTTTAAGCTTCACTGATTGTATCGCGCGCTGGGAAGAAGCTTTTTCGGCGTAAAAACAAATGATAATACTTTGTCATGTGTTAAATATACAGTAATCTTTTTGTTGGTGGACCGCTTGTTAAAACGCGGTTAAGTTTACGATTGTGATATTTAAACGAGCTGTTTATTGTGATCGTTAACTTTTAGGAGCTGGTGTAATTCGGTGATTATCTTATTCATAACTAGAAGGCGCATAACTTAAGAAAATGTATTAAAGATCAAATTGCATAAATGCCGACTATAATTAGTAGTCAATTTTTTTTCCGAAGTTTCATTAATCTTTTCAGCGGGTGTATTACAAGCTCTCAAGACTTGTCAGTTTTCTTGGGGTATCAATGCATCTCTTTTATTTGCTATACAGCGAAAAAGAGATGCATTGACACTCAGAAAACTGTCAAGTCTTAAGCGTTTGTAGTACCGAGTTTAGTTTTTTTATTTCTGCCGTCTACTCATAGTCTTTTGCAGAAAAAGTGTGAGGAATATGTTTATGTAAATTGTGTATTACATCATGCTTGTTATGCAGAACATGCGATCAAGATCGGTCGTATATAGATCGATGGATGTGAGGTCAAAGGATCATGTCTAATATAGTACAAGTAAGAAAGTGCTCGATCAATCAACTTTATTTCTATTTTATGAACATCACTGTTTTTGTTCTGAAGTAGGTACTGTCGACAACACTTTTCACTCCGCTTTATCACTCTTAAGGTGGAAATCGCTTGCACATAGCTCCATCACTAACATACGTTTAGTTCGGGGAGCGGCAATACGCGTGCAAACGAATTTTTATGCAGTGCTAAATCACTTGAGTTGCCGATCGTATTACAAGAGTCCTAGCATTTTTATATTAAGTTAGTGTTATGAAAGTTAATACATTGTATCTGGGTTATAACAAAAAAATACTGTAAATTACAATTATTGATTTTCGTTGTTGTTGTTGTTTTTTTGTTGACAACAACATCACATACATTGCTCCGATTCCAAAGTAAGAAGCTAAAGCACTTGTGTTATGGAAATCAGAGACAACGGTGGTATCACAAACACCCAGACCTGAGCCAATATAGAAAAGTTCGTTTTCTAAATTGACCCAACCGGGGATCGAACCCGGGACCTCAGAGATGGTGACACCTTGAAAACCGGTGTACAAAGCCACTAGACCACGGAGATCGTCGTGGTCGTTTAAATGCTAAGTCATATTTTTGAGACTTTTGAATTATTGCTCTACTAGTAGAATCGCATGTAAACTTAATAATAAGTTCTTAGTTACACTACACACCGTCGTTATACTGCGACAAGTGTACATACTTACTAGTAGTGATCACTGCCTACCAGTGCGATCTTTCGTCTGCAAAAACCGCTGTGGCAATATTGCCTGAACGAAAGTAATTAGAAAGAGTTGTTCTCTGTATTATGTTAAGTTAATTAACAATTTCAAACTGCGTTACTTAATAATACTATTACACACCTAAAGCCGTCACAAAGCCTCTTTAAGCCGACTCCAAACGCCTACCTTATCTACGTAACGCCTTAACCAGTGATGTTTCATTCAATTATCTCGTTCCTTTTTTGCCCGATTTTTGTTCCATTTTCGCCCAATCTTCTTGTTCCTTTTTCGACCAAAAAGTCGAAAACGCACCGAATCCATTAACAGTAACTGTCATATCGTGTGGGCTGCAAATGCGCCCGATCACTCATCGCTGCGTTTGCGCAGGTTTTGTTGCGGGTGCGTTGGAATCGTATTGTCGAATAAGAGTTCTGTACCTATTATTTTTACTGAGTTGTATTTTTATAGCTCAATTTTTGACCATGTATTATTACACTAGGATAAACAAAGTATTTAAGTCAAACGTCAACACATTTTTGCCCTGGCTTTTATAATATTTGCAGCCAATTGTAACTCCCTAGGGCTTAGTGTAATGTAAAGTTTAGCATAGGTAACATAATAAGATTACTGTATTTTTATTTATTATAATATTAAAATTAAATATGTTTTACCGTAAAGACTTCAATTTACGTGGTCTGTACATTTTAAAATGAAATTCTTCCAATAATTATTAACTCATCAATTCAAACCTTACAAAAAACAAAATAAATCGACACGATATTAAAAAGGATGATGCATAACATATCACAATCATGTTGCATCATTAAAACGGGATCAATTGCTTTCAACAAGCCCGTGGAACCCTAAAAAAACAACAAGACTTTTCGGATATGTTAACAGTGCTCAGTCACGCCATCTCGTTAAAGATTTCGCGAGAACATGTTATTATTCAAAATTTATTTAATTTTTGCTTACAGTACTCGGTTTCGGGGCGTTTGTCGAAATCAGTTTAACAAAATACACAATGCTGGCACGCGATTTAAAAAAGATAAGTTTTTTTATCTCTTGTTGTTTAAAATTCTTAAATAAATAGAGCGAAAGAAAACCCTAGATGATTCAAATCGCGTCAATCGTAATAATGCTAGTGAATATTTTAAACTACATTTTTTTCAATTCCAGTGCAATGCGATTATTATGAAAGGGTTACGTTAATAATTTTCATCAAACTGTATTTTTTTTAAATCTGGGTAAACTGTATAAATTGAATAAATCTGTTGTTTAATACTAGAAAAAATACGACTCGCACCAGATCATGTTCTCGGACGGGAATCGAACCCGCGACCTTTGGCCTTGACCGAATCACCGAGTCACTTTAGTGACTTTAGTGACTCGGTAGCTCAGCGGTCAAAGCATTGGACCGGATATCCAAAGGTCACGGGTTCGATTCCCGTCTGAGAACATGATCTGGTGCGAGTCGTATTTTTTTTAGTATATTATTTAGTATTAAATAAAAATAGCATTGTGAATGCTAAAATTAAAAAAAAGATCTGTTTTTGCTTCTAGCATAGCTTGGTTTATCCAAGCAACAATGTATTGTACGTAACTAGTAGCCAATTAGCAAGTCGACAGGTAAACGGCTGTCATAAGAAGTATTTTTAACAATTTGCATTTGACATTTTTTATTCATGACATTAATGCCCGTTTGTACTAAACTTGGGTTAGGCTTGTCCTATTTAAGATACACCTAAGAGCAGCCTTGATTTGCACTAACAGTTCTGTCTCAGTTATGACAAAACTAGGGAATGATTTTGACGCAGATCGTCACTTTCGCAAATGGTCATCGCGAAAAATTTGGTCATTTTCGCAAATGGTCATTTTCGCAAATGGTCACTTTTGCAAATGGTCACTTTCGCAAATGGTCACTTTCGCAAATGGTCACTTTAGTTATATTTTATGTATTATGGTTCAACATTGATTTATTAAAGAACACCTGCCATCTTGATGTCAATATGAATTGCCTAATAAAGTGAATGATGAACGAATGATGATAGATTGTTTATGGTCTATTATTAAAAAAAATTAAATTAAAAAGAATTTGTCAACGTCCTTGACAAATATTTGACAAAGACTGTTTTCGTGACCTAAAATGTCATAAAAATACTTTTTTATTTTGTTATTTGTCAACCCAATTTGGACAGGCTAAGGAAACCTCCATGCTTTAACACAAACAATACCACTTAAGTATCGCCTTACACGTTAGGCACTTCTTATTCGGGCTCACAAAAATAGGAATCTCGTAAGTGGATTTACGAATGGCTTAAAGTTAGTCCAAGCTTTTTCGCTAGGAGTAGCCTAAGCACATTAAGCAAGAACTTAAGCCATTTAGTTCAAACGGGCATAAACCAATTTGTACTGAAAAGGCACAACCCAAAACAAACAAAATAGTGCTTAAGCTATGAAATATTAGTATACAGCTTGTAAATTAGAATCTACAAGCTTTTAGTATAAGCAGTCAATCAAGTGCATACCAAAACGACATTTACTAGCTGCATTAAGACTTCTATGAATATCTTCCGTAGGTGTTATAATAGCTTCGAGATAAGCTTTTTGCATCCATCTTCTTGGTATACTACTCTTATAAGACTCGAGCATTAACATTTCTCAACGGACAATTATAAATAATACTAGAACTATCAAGATTAATGGTCAGGATGTTTAGCTACTTAGTTTTTTTCTTGATTTAAAAAAACCATAGATCTTTAAACTATAAATTATCTTCGGTCTTGAGACAAATAATATGAATATTGTTGATGCACCAAAAGTTATATTTTTTTAAGTGATCAAGGTATAGTTTTACCTGAATATCAAGTTTAATGCTATACTTTATAAATTTTGAGATTTTAGCATTCACAATGCTATTTTTATATAATACCAAACAATATACTAGAAAAAATACGACTCGCACCAAACCACAAACGAACCTCAGCCGTTATGCCGACGCAATACTAACGGCTTAGGTTCGTTTATGGTTTGCTTGAGATTATTTAGCGCGATCGCCCCCAGATCATGTTATCGGACGGGAATCGAACCCGCGACCTTTGGATATCCGGTCTCTGACCGCTGAGCTACCGAGTCACTAGTGGGAACGTCGAATTTCTTCTAGTATATCAACTCTTACGCTGTAAGCCAGCACCATCTCACCAATGTACAAGGAATTACCTCGACTTTATTCGACATAATTTGGTCTTTATCTTTATGTTTATCTTGAGAAGAGCTTTCATTACCACAAGTTACTACAAATAATCCTGCTATAACTTTTGATTAAATTAATGTGACGCAGATTTTTCAATCATCATTAATAATTGTTTTTAAGTTGTTATGTTTTAATACAACTCATCATTAAAGATTGTCTTACTATTTTTAAGGAGCCAACCCCTACATTATTTAAGGCTAGGCTATTGTTATTATATAGAGCCAGCAAAACCTCAATAAAATTGTTCAGTTGTTCTTCAAAGATTATTTTGTTTTCATTTTTCCTTGCCCTTCAAGGTAATTGGTGATTTATTGTTTTATATCCGGACATAAACGGCCTTATCACAAAAGATTTTAAAACACTGTTTAAATATGATGCAGTCTCTTACAAACAATATTGTCAAAAAGTGACAGCATCACATTTAAACAGTGTCTAAGTTAAACACTTGTTAAACAGTGATTTGTGGTATGGCCGAAAATATTTATACATTACACTACTAGTATTTAATACAACTATAAAATCCAAACCACTTACTCGATTTATATACACATTGCATGGTATGACAATCTAAATTGAATTAACAACCACATAAAAAAATATATACATAAAAAAGACTAGCTATTTCCAGACATCAATCGTTAATAATCATGTTACTGTGTAGAAGTATTTTACACAGTTTTTTTCGACCTTGATCGGTTTGTTATATTAAAAAAAAACTCGGCAGTCCAAATACGACACTCGAACATGAATATTTATTCGTAATTGTGCTCCAAAATGTCATTATACAAAAATGACGACCTTACACTCTTCAGACGTCTTGAATGTTAAGGCTAGTCCACGACGGCTTGGATAAAAATAATTTTATGCGCATAAATAAATGGTTAAACGAATCAGATTCAATTGGGTAAGTACCTAACATAAAATGTGGAATGAACGAACAGTTATGGGCTTTAAATTTTTGCTCTTTGTTAGTTCAAATAACTAATCGATAGCTATAAAATGCAAATAAGACATTAAATTAAAATGTATAAAAATATTCAGATTTTTCATAATATTATAAGTAAAACTAATGATAATAGTAAAAGAAGCAATGTCACAGATTATAATTTCAATTAAATCTTAAGCACAAAACAATAATGGTTTCTAATTATATTCGTTTGAATCACAAAAATTATTATTATTATTTATTTTTGCCAGAATTAATTTATGCGCTTGATTGTTGTGTAAAAAATAAAAATACGAATAACATGCGTGCTAGTGTGCACAACTCTTTATTACACATCGTGACTACCAATGTTTGCTTAGTTTTTTTATTGGAAGCATGCATCCGATTTTTCGGTCGAGTCCACTCGATTATCAAAACACTCGAGTGTCTTCTGGTTTTTGTTAAATCAATTCACAGCACTCCGGACTCGATACGAAATCGTTCATCGTTGTGACATCACTATTATTGAATCAAATTATCTGATCGTGTCATATTCAAGCAGCTCGTTTAAACATTTTAATAATAGTTTTGAAGTTTGAAATATTTAGAAGTTAACACGTAATTTTAAATTAACATCGAAATCGAAGTAAATTTGACGACCTCCGTGGTCGAGTGGCTATGTACATCGGTTTTCAAGGTGTCGCCGTCTCTGAGGTCCCGGGTTCGATCTCCGGTTGGGTCAATTTCGAAAACGAACTTTTCTATATTGGCTCAGGTCTGGGTGTTTGTGATACCACCGTTGTCTCTGATTTCCATAACACAAGTGCTTTAGCTACTTACTTTGGAATCGGAGCAATGCAAGTGATGTTGTCAAAATAATAGTAAAATACAAACATAATTATCTAATATTTAATGAAATAAAAAACTGTGCTGTTCTAAAGAATTGCATTGCTTTCGAGCATCCGCAATTTCTTGCAGATTTGAAAACCAGGTACTAAAAGACTGTCTTAATAGTGTTCAAAATTGTTATAGTTTTTTATAGAGTTATAGTTTCTTTCGAGTGACCGTAGTAATGTTATCCATAATTTAATTATGAATTATGGCTTTATCACTAAGCTTGTCGATATCAAAGCATTGAGTCAAGGTTGTGTCAAAGTCGTTTATTAATCGATTATGAGGGACTCGATTATTCAAAATAATTTAAAAACTGAATTCATTTTCACACCTTATTTATCCTTTTCACATTATTATTCATCTAATTATGTTAATCCAAATTATGAACATTGAAATATTGCGTTAGGAACGGTCTTTAAATTCTGTATCATACACATAGGAAATATGTTTTATTATTATTAAGACAATGTTATCAGAGGGCCTATTACAAAAATAATCATGATATTCTGACGATATTCGTTGATCGATTTACATTATTTTTAACCTTATACATGAGTTAATAATATCACGGAGTGGGATTAACATCGGACGCTTATCGCAATGTTTTTTTGTAATGGGCACTTTTTACTTTAGAAGTTAAGCCAAATTAAATGTTACGTTGAAAGTTGTTTTACCTACCCATTGAATGTAAACTTTTTATTGTGATGGAAAATGACGTCACTTTAAATGCTGACCTCATTTTTAAAATTTTGATGACTCTGTGTGAAATATACAGGGAGAAAAAAGCAGCCCCTGACGAGTTTCTTGGCGGTTCTTCTCGTTACAAGGTCTCTCGCTTAGGGTTTGCGAACCGATGGCGTAGTTTCTTTGACATTCAACAGCTTAGACTGAATAAGTGAGTTTCTGACAGAGCTGATAAGTTTCTTGCGCCCATTCTTCTTGTCAGCTAAAAAAGTCTCGAATGGGTGGTAGGAAAATATAGACCATTCAAAAGCACTTAATATCTAAGTTTATTTGAATAAAGAATATTTCATTTAATTTCATCATTTCATTTCATTTCATTCATCATTTCATTTCATTTCATTTGAATTTTGAAAACCTGCCCTAGTTAAAACCAGCTACCTCCAGTCAAATGGCAGGCTTTCTGTTAATTTTAACGCTAACGGTTAGTTAAAGTTTAATAAGCTTGTCAATTTCATAAAATTGTGACATGTGATCACATTATACTCTTTTTTAGTTTAAGCTTTCAATAAGCAGTGTCTTTCAAACATATACCTGTAAATAAAATTAGAATGGGAGGGGTTGACTAGAATGCTAACTACTACATAGTTTTGGTCATAATAAGTTTCTAGCAATAGCTAGCGGTTGACAGGTTTACCAACACTTTAATTCAACAACGCCTGAGCGGTCTCGTGCGGCCGGATAACAATAGAATATCTATTGTGTCTCATTTTCCGGGCGTTGGAGGGTTAATAGCCTCATAGTCGCATGATAGAACCGAGTCAAAGCTAATATGCGCTAATAAAGTACGCACGACAGCACGTCAGGTTATACAGTTAAACTGCGAAAACAGCTTTTATTACGTAGGCCATAAAGGCGGTCTCAAGGTCAACATGTATAGTCTGAGGTGCCGTCGTGTGTACTATAAAGAAGTCGTATAATTTTCCTCCCCTATTTATCTAGATAAGGTAGCACAAAATTACCGATCGTTCGCAAAAGGGCCTGTAATTAAAAATAAACTATGTCCTATATATCTAACATAACATTTTCCTATGAGATATAAGGCGCCAATCTTACTGGAATGTTGTAAAGTGTCGCTGTAAGCAGGAAAGCAACTATATCTGTATTCAGTCACTATTTATGTTTCTTTGGTGCAATAAATACCAGAGCGGCGAACTAATTACGCAATATGTGATGAAGTGGTTACTTTTCACATTTCTCTACGTTAGACGAATAATTAGGGAATTTTTATCAAATATGTTTTTTTTTATGGAATGAAAGTAAGATTGGTTTTAAAAAAAACGAGGACCACTAAAAAAAACGGCGGATAATCGAAGCGTATAATGCTTATGCAATTCATTTATTTCAGTGACGCCATATTATGCTATACTTGATTATTTTAACAAAAGAAGTTACAAAAATAATAATAATAGGTACATCCGAGAACGAGAAGTTAGCGTTTACATAGAGATTTCGTTTATCATTTGTTTTATCTTTTACAGATGAACCAACAATGCAAAGTCTGCGGAGAGCCAGCTGCCGGATTTCACTTTGGAGCTTTCACTTGCGAAGGGTGTAAGGTAATTATAAATAAAATATTTGATTACCAAATTTTAGATAAATAAATAAATGCAAATTACATGAAAAAATCGTTGAATGAAACACTTTCAGCAGTAACCATTTGATTCCATTCATCTATTTACATTTTTTTACACTTCAAAAATAAAACAACATTGTTGGTAAAAATAAAATAAAAGAAGTGTAGGTCGAACTCAAAAATTGCACAGTATTTTTGCAGCAGTTTTGTTGATAAGTTTCGACTACTAAAACTAGGAACATACCAGCAATACAAAATGTACAGACAACAGCACGTCAGGTTATACAGTTAAACTCCGTTTCCGGAATCTGCCATTTCACCAAAAAAGGCAATTTACCCTACCGACCCATGGTACAACTGTCGTGTTCAACTGGTTGTACCACAGGGAAGTAAATGTGTAGTAAGTAGTACCCAAATTAGTGTCAAAGAAATAAATCAGTTGGTGTAGATTGAGTATAAGGAACATTTCAATACTGACACTTACCCAATGGATTGAAAAAAGTAAGATACTAGACCGATACAGAATTTTCAGTATTTTTGAAATCACTTCTTTTCAAACTGTTAAATAATATATTATTGACAAGCATGTACTATCCACAATCTTTATCATTAGTAGTCGTATTATGAAAATAAAAAACTATAAAGGCATCTACACACAGGACTGATCCGTAAAAAGGCCCGCATCGCATCGTGTCTCAAGCAATTTGTTACTCTGAATCAATTTGTGCGTTTTTTGTCGCACCACTTCGTCGCTCGATATAATTTGCACCGGTCTACAGGAAATGTGGGCGTAAATGCACCCACACACGAGGTATACCCAGAAGCAAGAAACTAATTCTCGAGCTCGAGAGAACGGTAAAATATCTCGGAAAATGTAGATGATTAAGTATTCTGTGTTAAAAATAGGTAAAGTTACTACCAACGTGTTACAAAAGTACCCCTAATGCCGAATATGGTAGAGAGGGACCATCAAACTGAACAACTTTTACTATGGGACCAACTCTGAAATCGCGAAAAAAAATCAGCTGTTTCATACATTTTGATATTTTCGTAATTAATTTTTGTATGAATAATTTTTAACCGACTTCAAAAAAAAGAGGAGGTCTGTTTATTTGTTTTTTTTTTAAGAAATAATAAATCAAATTGAGAAAGAGAAACCACGATAAATGTTTATATTAATTTAAAAAAAGGAAAATATATTTTAGCCCCACCCGACTTCAAAAGACGTATTTTTAATATCAGATATGTGTACTTAAATAGTAATTATGCAGATATGAATATTATTTCTTGTTTTAGAGCTGTTGCTTTTTGAAGCTGTTTTTTTTTAAGGTTTTTTGAAGGAGGTTTTTTTTTTTAATTTTTAAAAGCTTTTTGCCTTTATCCCCATTGAGTCACATTCTTTTTATTTTCCTCCGTTTAGTCCTACTAGTAGAACTATACGGACTACTTCGCAATATCACATGCACCAGAACTTATTCTGCAAATTTTATTCCCAATAATTTCGATTATGTACTCTCCTATAATGTTCTCGCCTATAATATTTTGGTATACAGCAATAGTTCAACCTTCATGGTCTTTAGCCCAAATTGAACAACCTGTTATTCCAAATTCAATATGCCTTATGTCACTTGCATTTTATCAGTTTAATCACTGTCAAAATGGTCACAAATAAATATCTACTGCAAACTCCTTTTTTATTTCAATGTGCACATAAATTAAATAGTAACGGGCTATGGGCCCTATTTTTGAAATCATTCGGCTAGCGTCGAGCGCTCTTTACTGCTCGTTTTCATTGGACAGCCATGTTGTCGAATAAAAAGGAGTACCTAGTTTGATTTAAAAAATAGAGCCCTACATTTATGACCGACAGAGCAAGAAGAAGTTATGTATTTTTGTGCTATGGAGAATAGTGTATGTGGCCAGCACTGTGGCGAGATGAAAACCTCCTTCCGTTTCAACGAAGCTTGAATTTGAACGTGCGTCATGAGGTGACGTCACGTATGTCGCGTGTGAAAAAAATGATACATTTTCTTTGCATAATTCTATGAAATTATTTCCAATAAATATAACGTTGAAGTACTTATTCTGATTCTTCTTATTCTTTATTATTTTTATATTTACTAAGAAACCTAATAACGCGCTAATTTTTAACGATAAAATCAAAGCTCAATCGTAACTGTTTAAGTTTTGTTTACAGAAAATTACTCGCTTTAGATTTGTTGAAATTGTTGAATGATATGCCTAGGGTGCCTAGGATCTCTCTTATTAGACAATTTAAATGGGAATACTAAAGTTAGGCTCTTTAGATAAATATAACCCATATGACAATGTAACAGTTTTGGTTATACACTTCTAAGACTTTCGCGCGTACAGTTCATTAGAAATAAAACACTTTTTACAGATTACAGCGCGTATATTATTAATTCAGGTGTTGTTTTAGAATTATTTCGTTTGTTTTTTTTTTTAATTCCCGACGTTTCGACACCTTTCCGTGGTCACGGGAGGACTAAAGCAAAAAGGCTCATATTTTTATGAAATTACCCGCTCGAAACTTTATAAAAATGTATTCAAGTTTACAAAATTATTTTATGGCTGCGTTCTGATTTTAATCATTATTAAAGAATTAAATTGATTTTATTCAATTAACTTTGAATAAAATCAGTAATCAGTAAAAAGTGTTTTATTTCTAAGTAACGGTTTTGGTTTTATCGTTCACAACTAGCACGATTGTGCCCCTAATCTCTGCTCCTAATCTGCGACTACGTGTATTATATCATTGGTGAGTCAGTCGGCACAATCATCAACCAGTGCCCTGTTCATCAAAACTTAGAAGTCCACAAGTATACTTTACAAGAAATATTTTACGAGTTCATGTATTTTTTTTCAAATAGCTTCAAATAATTTATGAAAGACACTTGTAAAAACTCCAAGACGGAACGGAGAGTCGCCAGACACCTTCAGTAATGCTCAGGATTTTCCATAGAGTTTTTTACACTTGTAAGTTAAAAAGATTTTTTTGATTAACGAAATCACGAATACAAGTGTGAAAATGTATTTGTCCGCAACTCCTTTAGTCTATTGCGAGCGACCGAGAGAAACAGTTGATGCGCCGCGAAGGTTGGTTGTGACACAATTTTAATTCTATGTAATTGAAGTCATTGGTTTTTATAAATGGATTTATGGAATAGTGATTTTCATATGGAAAATGCTTGTATGCGGGGTGGAGACGACAATACGACAATAAATGAAACAAACAAAATGAACATTTGTGACACTAGTTCATAGGAGTATTTTAAAACTATCAAATAATTCCTAGGAACAAATTTTTTTTTTCAACCTTTAAATAGCACGAAAATTAATTGTTGTGAAAATCGTAACTGAAAAATATTTCCTGTGACTAAACTTATGGATATTTTTAATTGTTTTTTATGGAACTGCATGGTAGCGTTCTTAGCTATACGACATTTAATTTATTGTCGCATTGTCGTCTCCAGGTTGTATAAAAAGTACAAGACATGTAAGTTTTGATAATCAGGGCACAAGTATAAGTCGTCATATCATCAATGACCATTACAAAACTTACTGGAAAAATTTCAACACACGGGCGTTTGCCGTCGAATGCCTTTTAACCGATCTCGACCTTTAGGATGTAGTCATAAAACCTGTCAATGCTAACGATCCTGACACCAACCGCAAAGATGCAAAGGCGCGACCTGAAGTATGTCTCGTGAAACGAATCTATATCCAGACATAAGATCTGCAACGACTGCATTCAAGTCTTTTTCAAAACAGCTTCATAGAAGGCGTATGTTGATAGTTGTCAGTGGCCTGACACGAAGTCTGCGATTAACCGTTTGAACGTCACAGTCTTGCCCTTCACGCCACGACTTTATTAGTTCTAATAAAGTCGTGGCGTGGAGGGTACGGAAATGTTAGTTTTTTATAGATAACCATGGCGCTCAATAGGTTAATGAAAAAGCTTCGAAACAAGAGGTCCTTAAATAAAGAGAAACAGTTGCTAAATAAATCCATAATGTTAATTTGATTACCCGCGAATCGGATTACCGTTAATCTTTAAAGCGACTCCCGCAATGACAATCGCAATATACAACCCGAGCCCAATTATCGACCACCTGCAGTCAAGGCAAACGTAACCATATGTCACCATTTAAAAAATACCAATAACGCCGCCATTTACAGAATCATATCTCATTTATAAATTGGACAATATATCAGAGACGACAATAAGTTTAAAAGGGTTACGAAACCTCCACGGATTAGAAACAAATCGAAAGATATAATTAGTGTCGTGATTTATAGCTTCAGGATTTAGATCCGCTATAAATCAGGGTTAGTTAGTGGAGAGTGGGATTTTTATGAAGAGTGATGAAATTGTAATAGCATATTTATGTTAACTACATCGTAATGAATTTTCCATTAAATACTAAGGAACTAAGTGAAACCTATATCACATGTGCTGTTACAATAGTGTACAACATTGTAAGTCATTAATTTAACTTTGAAGAAAGTTTTTCTTAACTATGCCTAACAATTCAAAAGACATAAATGAATCAACGTTAATTAAAAAAGTGTCAGTAGCTATTTTATCACCACAATCCTCCAAATAGGTTTACATACATACAAAATCCCATTCATTTCAACTCATGTAGCGTGAAATTTATTTCACTTTTAATCAAACTTAAATGCAAATCAGACATTGTAACCTATCTGTTTTTATCACTACACACAAAGAATGCGTAAAAAATAATTAACATTTTTATCACACGAAATAATTAGTGGAGATATTTAAAATAAAAATACATTTCTAAAACAAACAGCGCTACACCTCAAATATGTTCTTGCATGATTTAACGTTATATCAGAGAAACTACTGATTAGTTATTTAACATAATTAAGTATTTATTCAAATGTGTTTTAAACAAACATGGCCGGACAATACGTGGGCGGAACTGTCGTAGACTTTGATATAAACCCTGTAGGGCAAACGGTATCGAATTTCTTTGTAAATAAATTAAAACCCCATTTGAATGTTTAAGACTTCTCTCTAATTAGGAATAAGCTATTAAGCTTTTGGAAAAGATATATTTGTCGGATAAACACTTTCTAAATTAAAATTACGTAGAAACCAGTTGTTTGGAAAATCATATCCGTTCTATTATTTTTGAGATGTTTTAAAATATCTTTGAAAAAGTACAAAAAGGATATTTTGATAGTGAGTGTTTGTTTACACAGTGAAATATTTTACTAAGCTCTTAGTTTTAGCACAGATAATAAATAAAAATAAAAAATATTAGACGAAATCTCAAACATTGCGTGCCGTAAGCTTGTCAATTCCATAAAATACATCAAAGTGTTTTACATAAGTTTGCGAGCTCATATTTAAGCTTACAAAGTAAGCGTAGAGTTCACAGATATAGACTGTTAGCTATTTAAGGGGGGCAGGCGTGATAGGGGTCAAGTACTTGCTTATTTATCATAAAAAATATGACTTACCCATTTTACTGTAGAACTAATTCCGTTTAGACATATTTACGACAAGCTTAATAAAATCTCCAATTTTGAAAAATCTTCTAATTATCTTTTCATCAATACTTATTAGTTATCCTACGCTTTATAACTCTATTAGGCGCTCTAAAAAAAGATCTAGCTTAAAAAACACATTTTTTTAAATTATTTATAATGAAGTCATCGCTAATGGCCTCTTGTAGTAATTAATAATCTGTGGTCTATTTTATATTCGCTAATATATTTTGCTTTTTCGATGGAGAGAAATACATTTTTTCGATGGTCGTTATATCTATAGCCTACGCATATTTACTTTAAGGACAAACAGTAAGCGCCACCGCCCACGAGCGAAAAATCGCCGAGCGAAGTTTTGTCGCCGAGAATAAAACATACAGAGTTCAATACGAAAACGCCACCGAGCGACAAAAAGTAGCTCAGTGACTAATCCGCGAAATGACACTGACAAGAGTGACAATTATCAAAATTATTGCAACATTTTTTATCGCGATTTGAGAGTTGGTCCCATAGTAAAAGTAGTTCAGTTTGATGGTCCCTATATACCATATTCGGCATTAGGGGTATTTTTGTAACATGTTGTATACTTATTTCTTAAAAATAAAATACAACCTCTTTCAGCCATCCTTTTATAAAAGCAAAATAAATCCATTATCCTATCAAAATTAATATGATTACATTTCATTACATTCAAAGGCTCGAGTGTCGACGTCACGTATGTTCCACATACAAAATTACAAGGAGTTTGTGAGAAATTACAACGGGGGTCAGCAATCGAGTTTGATTACAGAGCGTTTATATTGATAAACGTGTAATTTGCTCACTTTTCAATAATCGGCAGTATGATGATACGGTTCGTTCTGATGTCGGATTTATTGCGGTTTAAACGGCTCTAAGTGTTATGTTTCGGTTTTTTTGTATGGCGGTCTATTTTTTTTGGTCACGCTTCTTGTGTAATGTAATGGTTGTTTGATGCGACAGGGGAATTTTTCCAATTATCGGTATCTCAAAGTATATTCGTAAAAATAGTTTTTAGTTAGTAAGGAACACTTTCTTTGAAGTGAATGACCTTAACAAAAGTATAATATAATATAAATATAAATGCTTGGACAATTTCACACAGCGTCATCTAGCCCCAAACTTAGCAAAGCTTGTAATATGGGTGCTAGACAACTGATATACACTTTTTATATTGTATTATACATAGTAACTCCCAGACCCGTTACAGAAATTAAAATTTATCATTTCAATTTTTGCCCGGCCGAGAATCGAACCCGAGACCTCTTGCGTGGAAGACCGGCATGTTGACCACTGCACCACTCAGGTCACGTAGTAGGATGACAAAGATATAGAACAGCAGCAGATTTTGAACAGCAACATATACACTGGCCTTCTTAGTACTACACTTTTAAAATTACAATTTCTCTTAAACAATAGAAGTTAGGGTTTTGAAATAAAAAAGGTTTTTTTTCAAGAAGGTGAAGTTAATAATTATAAAAAAATATTTTTATTCCTTTTTATTTCGAAAATATTTAAAATGTCCTCCCGTGACCCACGGCCCCTGGAAAGGTGTCGAAACGTCAGTTATTCTAAAAACCAATAAATACAAACTAAATAATTCTAAAACAACATCTGAATTAATAATATACGCGCTGTAATCCGTAAAAAGAGTTTTATTTCTAATGTTATTACAATTTTAAAAACTTTTGAAGGCCAGTGTATTTTAAATGTCAATTTACAATAACATCTTTCTTAACTGTTTTTAAATGATTGAGCTTGAATAAAGTTTCACGTAAATCCATATATCACTTAAATATGCTGTTACATTTAAAAAAACCTGTTCAAAAAGCTCAATTAATAATACATTAAAATAAATTACACGCTTTTTGGTAATCAGCGAAAAATAGAGCGGCGAAGTGTGCTCATTTCAAATTTCGGACATTTAAAAACTTAAATGAAAATTTTCTGACGCGGGCCGGTATTATAATGACTTTTAATGCGTGTACGCACTATGAATAATTCATAAGCGTTTCGGTGTACACGGTCGTCTTTTTGTATTCTAAAAACGTCTCGTGTATTTATTATGATCTGCCAAAATGAGCATGTGTTCTTACGGTTTTGAATATACATGTTTTTGATTGTCTGGAACAATGTTTTATTAACTTATTATTTAATTTAATTATTTTACTACTTTAATATTCTTATAATAAAGTAAATTATCCGATTACCTGTGAAATAAAACCCTCCGTTCACTTTTATCCACAGCCAGGATCCATTTTTGGATCGGAGAATATTTTTTTTTTTAATTTCGTCACTTTTATGGTGATGTTAGAAGAATAACAATCAGGTAAATCATAAATGTTAAGGCAAAGCTGTCTTTTTACACCCTTCATTATTTTTAAAGTACCCGCAATAACCATTTAACTTGATACCGATTAAACATGATCATTATTTCATGATTAACTTAAATAATCTTGCGTTTAACTTTGAACAGATCGACCTTAATTTTAACCGGCAGTTAACCCTTAACTAAATTAATGAGACCACATTTTTCGTCATTTATACATTTGCGTGAGCCAAAATGGCGCTGGCATCAGCTTTATGTTTTCAAACCCACTATCATGCGATATTAAGGTTAACAGTTTCCTTATGGAACTGTGTTAAAAAACATGGACATTATACGTTTAAAATGATAGTGTACTGGGCGATATAATTCTGATTGGCACTTGTTGTGTGCTGTTGAATTTTTCGAACTACTTGCGTGCGCGAAAAGTGTGCGATGTGCGATCATCATTATGGGCTATTTACATGAGCCAATTTGTGTCAAAACTGTGACGGCCGACTTTAGTCACCTAGCAAGTCGCCTGTAAAATTTAAAAGAATACATTAGATACATTAGAGAATACAGCCTGCAATTTTAATCATTTGGTTCCCGCAGTGAGGTGGTTCCACTCATGAGGTGGTTCCACTCATGATTACAAGCAACTTTTACTATGGGGCCAACTCTGATACTGCTAAAAAAATCAGCTGTTCCATACATTAAGGTCGAGTAGGTATAGCGCTTTTGTAGCTGATTTCTTTTAGCAGTATTAGAGTTCGCCCCATTGTAAAAGTTGTAATCATGAGTGGAACCACCCCACTGCGGGAACAAAACGACTAAAATTTTAGCGTGTATATTGTTTTATATTTCCATGGTTATTGACGTTATTAGAATAAACTATGTCGGGATTTACAATAAGAAGGTACATCCTTCTTATTTTTGAGGATCCGATATTTCGGCGCAGTTGCATGCGCCATGTTCACGGAAGAACTGACGATTGTTGCATGCGGGTAGATGTTATTGGCAGACGAATCGCTCTACCGTTCTTCCGGTTGTTTCGTGACCATGGCGCATGCAACTGCGCCGAAATATCGGAGCCACAAAAATAAAAAGGTACATGGTGTAAAACCCGACATAGTTTATACATTAGAGAACTTATAAAGAACTCATCTCATAATCATTATTAAAAAATATGAATCATTTGTGATAAAAAATGCAAATAAGTGAAAATTAACAATATTCGAATATGCCATTGAATGGACTAAAAATATAGCAAAAGCCATTTTAGTTGATTTTATTCTATATTTAAGGACATTCATACCCATTTGCCACCAATTAATGGTTTCCTGTAGTTTTTTTGCTGCAGATAAATATCACACAGTTGCTTAAATCACGCAATAACTTAAGTGAGAAGTCTCAATTTTGAATATTTATGACAAAACCTATATTAGTTTTGCTTCGGTAATATGTAAATGTTAAAAAAACATAATTTATTGATATCTTATTAATGATTTTGTAAATTAATCTATTTTTGGTTAGAAATGTGATTTGCTAATATATTTTATGCCTCCATTTTGTCCAATTTTAGTTGCACAGGATAAAATTACTATCTTAGTAAGTTTGTGAGCATTAGCGTCAGCGCCCACGAGCGACTTTTTGTAGCTGCGATTATCGCGGCGTTAATCGCGGCGATAATCACGGCGTTAATCGCGGCGTTTTTTTGTACGCACATATCACACTAACTTAAACGAAACGATGTCAAATCCATTGATTACTCTCTTTCCATTAACAAAGCTTGTTGTATTTTCGATAACAGCCATTTTTAATGTCCCCACTGCTGGGGCACAGGCCTTCTTTATGGGTGAATAAGGAGGATGGGCCATCACGCAGGCCCAATGCGGATTGGTGGGTGCTAACAACTACAAATGCAGCCGGGACCAACGGCTTAACGTGCCTTCCGAAGCACGGAGGAACTAAAGATAATCATGATCTTGCGAAAATTGCTTAACCTCCGCAATCGCAGGACCAGGCGCTAAACCACCACGCCACCAAGCTCCTCAATGTTGTATTTATAACATCAGTAATTTACCGACAAGTATAATGGCAACAAGAACAAGTGGGATAAGCTGTATAAATCAGGGCTAGATCTCACCAAGCTACGATAATTCAACGGTCGTCGGTGGTCCGGAGAAGCACGAGTGGCAATACAGTCGCCCGCTGCGTTTCCAACATAAATTTGCCCATTTGAAGCGGACAATGTGCCCGGAATTCTGCGCAGGGGTGTACTGAAGGTGTTTGCTGTTTTAATGAAGCATGTAATTATATTAAAATGGGTAGTTTTTTTAAAATCAAACATGAAAAGTTTATTAGGATTTCTTTGACATTTGGCAAGTATGAGAATATTATTATTTTCTTTATACGATCCAATAACGGAATTTGTAAGTCTTCAGTTATATTTTTTAACAGATAGGATAACATACAAAAAGTCTTAGTAACTTTTTTGAGAGCTTTGCCTACACATAATATATTATCTGGTCCTTCTTAATAGTAATTAAAAAGCACAAATGTGAAAGTGTAAAAATTTATAAAGATTTGTTGAATTGTGTTGTGTCGGAACTTGGAAAATGTTCTCTATTACGAACAAGGCGGGTATCGTGAGTACTGTATACATAGAAAATTAATGGAATTTTTCTTTCTGGTTTTTATTACAGACTTGATAATTTTGTGAAAAAAGGCTGAATATTTACGTAAATCCAACTGGAGCTTTGAATAATTTGATAAATGAAAATTATTCAATAAATTTATATATATATATATATTATTTATATGTTTTAGGCGTTTAAAAAAAAATGGATCACGAGGAGATGTTAGTTTAGAATTAGGGTAATATTGCCTATACTCGTATATTATTATACCTTATACCTAGAAATCACCTTACATGCTTACAATCACTGAGACTTCCCCAATGAATCATTCACAATCTAGTTAAAATTTTCTCCATTTCTCATTCATAACATAAATAATGTTTTGGTTTCCGATTGCAGTTTCTTTTCAGCAATTAACAAAATCTTTACTTTTTGTCTTTTTATGTTTATTAACCCTATAAGGCCCGGAAAATTAGACACAATAGATATTCTATTGTAGTCCGGCCACATTTGGCCGCTGGGGAGTTGATGAATTAATAATTAATGAGAAAAAACATGAAAAAGATAACGTTTCTTGTTTAAGTGTTACTGGTTGATGTTCGCGAGGAACTTTATTTATTACAAATGTGTGATAATGTTCGTATAAAGAAAGTGTCTAAAAATGGAAAAAGATACGTCAGTCATTTAAAATATTCTGTTTTCTTTAACTTATTCATATAAATACAAAATGGCATTTTTTTTAGATAAAAAGTTCATCCTTAGCCCACACCTGCCTGAGTTAGCGTTTGACTAGAGGGCTTTATTCTGTCGCAAGCGCATTGCCCACGCGCAAGGAATGTTAATCAAGTTTTTTGCGTACGCCATAGGTCAATTGAGTTTTCGTACAAGAATGTGTGTTACGTTTTTGACGATGTCACAACTGACATTTTGTACCTTATTAACCGTTGCGGCAGACGGCAAAAACGTTGATTAATGTGAGCGATGCCTAATTATTATGGTTTTAGTGTGAAATGTGCGGCATATTTATGTGTTAGTTGGGAATTTGCTTTTTTCGATTGAGGATGTTGATTTCCTAATAAGTTGGTAAATTAAATAAAGAATCTTAAGTAACAATTGAGCTCAATGCAGTTTAATTGCAAAGTCTATCGGCCTTACCACAAATATTTTAAATCACTGTTTAATTTAGACACTGCCTAAATGTGACGCCGTCTCTTTCAAACAATAATGTCAAAAAAGTGACAGCATCTCATTTAAACAGTGTTTAAGTTAAACACTTGTTGAACAGTGCTTTAAAATCTTTTGTGGTGAAAAAAATATATATTACGATTGTTTAGTTAAATATATTTTAGTTTGTAAATATCATTACTTATTTCTGTAAAAGCTGATAATGTTTAGAATGCTATTTTTATATTAAAATAAATAATATTAGAAAAAATACTAGAAAAAATCGACTCACCCGTAACACCTCAGACGGGACTGAAATCTGGAACGGGTGGTAGGAAAATATAGACGATTCAAAAGTGCTTATTTATTAAGTTCATTTTAATAAATAAATGTTGACTCTTGAAATACATTCAAATGTTTAGGAATAGAAATTGTACGCTGTAAAGATGTAAGAAATAATGTGAAATAATAAAAATATCAAATACAAAACCAAACAGTTTTAGTTTTTTTTTCTATGTTTTTTTATCAAAAAAATATCTTTCACACAAAAATAACTAAACCAAAATCGTTTCATCTATTTGGGAGCTACCATACCACAGATAGATAAACAGACATGTAAAACTTATAACACCCATCTTTTTGCGTCGGGTTTAAAAAAATATGCAGAAGCGATGTTTAAAATCTTAACTGTTACATTAAAGCTGCACTTTAAATCGATTTCAAAATTTTTACCTCCTAAATAGATCTCATTCCGAATATTTTTCACAACCATTCTGAAAGCGCACCGCATTAATGAGCACTTTATTTGAGCGTCAAAATCCAACAATAGTCCCAATCAGCGATCGGAAATCACAAACCACTACCGTTAAGCTATAATTCGTATTCTAAATAATCACGCTCGATTCAGAATCGATTCGGAATGATCGACATTGTGACTCGTTGTCCCACCTCTTGATGGTTTCACAAAAGAAACGAAAGTGTTGACTCCGTTAACGATGTATGAATTTGGAGTCGAAAAGATCAATCCGTTTTTCGTTTGGGACGGCGAATTTTTTTCGTACGATAGGCAAAGGTCAGTGAACTGACAGTGTCGTTGTATCGATTTGGCATAACACTTTCGCGATTTTAATAAGGTTTAATCAAATATTTTTTTTCTTTACAATTGTATAAGAATTTGATATTTGAATAGAAACCAATTACTTTCGTCTAAAGAGAATAATATGATAAGGTTTATAAAAAATAATGACCATTATGATTTGTGACTATCGTTTTTATTTAATGTTGACAATGATAAATTAAACTTTAGTTTTAAATTATTTTTAATTTTTTTATATGATAAAAACAACCATAATCACATAAAGTATAACTATACATATATATATATATATATTATACTTGAAGTCTAACAATAAAATAAATATAATAATATAATAAATATAATAGGTATGCATTTCTTTTATCATTCCGATAAATTATAACATTACCTAACAACAGAAAGCACCCAGTGTTATACTCGAAATCATATAATTAAAGAAAATTTTAATCATAGAAAAATAACCCTAACAAAAACTAAATGAGCATTAATTTATGATGAAACATGTTAATGGAAGACAACCACTGACATCAGTTAAGCGAAACCAAAAATAGAACAGACTTTATTGAAGCAAAAACTTGCTCTGGAAGAACATAAAGTCAGACAGACAGACAGATGGACAGAACAGCGGATTGATTGACGTAACGCCACCACTTGTCTAAACTTTGAGTCGAGTTTAGTCGGATCACGACTAAAGACTTGGTCGATAAAAAGACTGCAGTTTAAATAAATATTGGTATTTTATACTGTTTAAAAACTATTAACACGTTTTTATTAGGCTTTCTTGTTTATTTTTTTAACAACTATAAGGTCACTGGCAGTTTTAGTTCTGTCTTGTATTTAAAAGATAGATATTTCCCACAATCTTGTTTTAACTTTTCTATTGATCATGTCTACTCATAGAATTTATAAATATACAATATACATAATTTATTTTACCAATTGAATCTGCGTTTTAACTGCAGATTATATGCCCAGAGTGTTTACCCTTGCAGGTTTAAAGTCTATCGCGCAAAAATGAGTGAACCACCATCAGCTGAAGATCACTCTCGAGCACAGGGTGATAGCTGTCATGCTTCTGTTCCTGCTCAAGCTGGACCCCATCCATCCCTAAGTTGGAAAGACAAGTTGGATCCTAGAGTTTCCGCATGAAAATGTCCCTAGTCGATTGCGGCTTGTGGAACTGCGTCAAGTCGAGTATTTGCTGCGGCGAGGTCAGACTATAAAAGGTTAGAGCAGACTAGAGTGTTGTCTCCGAGTATCCACGTATTTATTCGACGGCAAAGTTTAGCAGGACGGCCAGGGAAACCTAAACTACAAACACAGTATGCCAAAAGTAGTCTCGACCGGAAGCTAACAATGCTACGGCAACTATTCAACAAGAAGTTGACAACCTTCGATAACATGAAAAATTAAATAAATAAATATAAAGCTTCTGCAGGTTGACGCTAAACTGAGTGACGAGTTTGTTGGCGTCAACATTTAGAATTAAGCTTTTAGAATTAAAAAAAGAAAACATCCAGCCCCACCCGACTTCAATAGACGTGTTTTATTAAAATTGATTATGCGTATCCAAAGATTTGAATATTAATTCTTAATTTTTAGAGGTAGGTATTTAATTTTGAAGATGTTTTTTTTTCAGGTTTTTTGAAGGTTGTTCTTTTTTTAAAAAAAGCTATTTAAGGTTTAATTACAAACGTATAGTTTTCAGACTTTTCCCTGCACTTGTAGTATAAGATGAGATTACTTGCCATTTAAGTCAACGGGAAGTATCCTAAAAATTTTGATTCCCTTGAGAGTGTCGAAATATGCGTTTTTTGCGGCATAAACGGCCGTATCTCTTTTTTACTTTAACTTGGAAGTGCAATTTTTTCAGTTTCAGGTGACATGACAGGCCTAAATGATTTTAATTTCAACTCGATACTTCCACGCGTTCCCTAGATAAAGGGTCTTGACACACAGACAGACGGAAAACAAAATGATCCTATAAGGGTTCCATTTTTTCCTTTTAAGGTACGGAACTGAAAAAATCTGCGATGAGATTTAAATAAATTGCCAAAACGAACCTATGTGAAAAATAATAAAAAAAACAAAACAACTCATTCACTTTCATCCGTCATTTATCTAATAAATTAATTATTCAATCGTCGGGTTGTACGCGGAGCGCGTGCGCTTCCATTTCACGCTCCGTCGACCGCGACAATGTTCAACAACATCACTATTTAATACTAACACAGGAGCGGTACTGCGAACAGAGACGAATATTTACTCGACTACGGCGGAACAAAAACATGGGTTATGATTTTGACCGGTATGTGTGTATGTGGGTATACGTATGTTCATTTATTTTGTTCCCTCATAACTTCTAAGCTACTTATCATTATTTGACAAATGAGGTATAGTTAGAAGCGTCTTGTTTGTCCGCTAGTCATTCGCTATGATGTTACTTTAAATTGAATATGGCGCCCTCTAGAGGACCTAAAAGCATAAACTAAATTTTTTTTTTTTTAATAATGCCGTGTTGAGTAACAAATGAAAGGGATTATAAAATCAGATTGTGTTATAAAAAATCAGAGACAACTACGACGATACCACAAACACGTCTCGTTTATTATTTTAAATAAATATTATTACAACAATTTAACCTGTATTAACAAAACACTAAAGTATAAATGTCAATGACAAAAATAATACCCATGTTAATAACTTTACTCAAAAATAATAACTTTAAGGCTTCCCACCCGTGGGCGGCTTTTTGTATCTGCGATTTTTGCAGCGTTAATCGCGGCGATAACCGCAGCGTTTTTTTGTCGCTGGCTAAGTTAACCCTTTGTCACTCTTGTCAGCATCATTTCGCGGGCGATTAATCGCTGAGTTACTTTTTGTATTGAACTCTCGAGTTGTATTGAACTCTGTATGATCTATTCTCGGCGACAAAAAATCGCTCAGCAATTAATCACTCGTGGGTGGGAAGCCTAAAGTATGCGTATGTTCGAACCACCCAAAGTTTAACATAAGTAATTAATAAGACAATGACGTCATACGTTCATTAATCAGTAACACGAAAGTGAGTGAAGTGATTAGTGCGTCATTCGCGACTAAGATAATTAATGAGAACTCATTTATAATGTAAACCATTGCTCGTTTATATTCCTTATACTTCTTAAATGACATTTTGTTGAAAATATTTTGTGACTATTAAAGTGGTATTGATACATGCAAGTGTGAATTAAGAATTCTTAATTGACACATAAAAGTGAAATAAAAATATTTAATTTAGTTCGCGAGTTATCATTATTAGTAGTAATTAAAATATTATAGTCTATGTAATTTCAGACTTAAACACATAGGTACTAGAAATAAATACACAACAATATTGTAATCAATACTTTTGGTATGAGATTTAAAATATTGGATTGATTTAAGAAACAACAAGAATAAAGCTCCAGAAATCAAGCTCATTTAAAAACTAAACGAGTAATATTTAGATGGTTTTCATAACAATATTTTAGAATCATGAACGCTTTAACACTTCCAATATGTTTTAAAGCAAGCTATTACCATAAGCGACGTTTAGTTGGAACAAAACTTATCGGCAGAGTCAAAGTTGGGTGGTCCCATTATGGTAACAAGGGCTCTTTACTTGTCCATACCTCGTTTACATATTCCACCTTGGCCGCGCATAAATTGTCATTACGGTAATCATCCGATACATTCTATCGATAACTGGACTCACTTCAATCGATTCGTCTATTCGGATTCACGGCTGGACGCCTTTTAACTGGCCACAGTTACAATATATATTCTACCTTTTTTCACGGACGAATACTAAACGTGTCGCTGTTTACATATTTTATCTATGGTTTTATTGGGGTTTATGGGTTTACAATCGTAAATAAAGTTTAGATGATGCCGGGTTATGCCCTATCTCTCGATGGTGATTTGGGATGGACATACATACATTGTGGATTAAGGAAGATCATTGACGACTATTTATGTTCGAGTCGACTTAGCGCCGCATAGTAAACAAGAGAACTTTCGAATCTATTTAAAACCTTTATTGATCTGACTCCACAGAATCAAATAATAGTACTGACGTACAGAATGGCCACTCCCACCCTCCCACCGATCGGCGGTACCGCACCCCGCCCCGCACTGGCTCGGCGAGTTAGCTGTATCATTATTTAGGGCCGTCGCCATCCGACAACCGTCACTCGGTTCGACGGTTGCAAAGAGTACTTTTGTAATATGACAGTCGATGCAGAAAATATGATAATTACGTAAAAGTTTTCAAAACAATTAGTTTTGCAGCGAATTTTTAAAAAGGTAAGTAGCCCTGAACACTTCACCCACACATACGCAGTGTGTACAGATGTCTATTACATTCTGTTTATGTAATAGAAGTAGCAGATATAAACGAGACGTTTATATGGAATGTCCGGGGTGTGCTAACTCTCAAGCTAAGCAGATACACCCGTGTTGCAAATTGCGCTGATATCATCGATGAAAAATAAAAAAATAACAAGATGCAGATATAAACGCCACAAAAGCATACGATTATATTAAAGAAACGCTTCTGCTGGTAATAATATAGATCAAAACAAATAAAACCTGAACATTATTAGCGCTACATATACACAATGTTGCAAGCCTAGTTAGAAAATTTAATTTTGAATCAGAGAATCTTCATACGACCGTTAAGCTACTATATAAATAAGACGACATTCCATATACTGACACTCAACACGAGCTAGACGCATAAACGCGAACTAAAGGCGCAGTGGCTTAAACGATATGACATCACGTGTTCACGACAATTCAAATTGCTATTAACATTCAAAAGGTACGTTGAATGATGTCCTCCAATAAAAGTTACCCAAATAGCAAGTACATCGACCCATTAAACTACTTAAAACGCTTACATAACACCTTCACTAAGGGAATATCAACTGAGAACTCATTTATTTGTAACGCACTGCCGTCATCTTTAATTATCACGCCTTTGTCATATGCTTTAGGAATTTCTACTTTGTCATCTCTGTCTTTGGATTCAGTTTGTTACGCTTGAGATAAACTTAGAATGTTCTTGTTTGAAGTGGAAATAGTCCATTTAAATGATGGCGTTTACTCGGATTTGCTCTCTGAATCATCAATTCGATGGCGAACGCAGTCTGCGTGCTAAGCCCCATAAATTGATCGAGTTAGTTCTATTACGAGTACCGAACAAAATGTAAAATATATTGTGTCGTGAATGCAAAGCAATCTTTGAATTGTAAACACATGAATTCAATCAGCATTTATTTATTTTTGAGTATTCTGTAATGTCAGAAAATCTGGATTCATATTTTCCGATTCGTTTCGTACAAGAACACTTCGCAAACAAGTTTAATATTTCGGTATTGAAACTGAAAAAATTTCGCTGGCGATAATATTATTATAATACCGTCCACAAAATAAACCCTTTAAACCCTAGTTTTCTTGGGCTTTTATTTTTCAAGTTTTGGCATGGCATGGAATTAAGATACCAAAAACTTCGAGCAGATGTCTAACAATTTTCCTTTTAAGCGTTTTGTAAGCTACTAACTTTTTATGCCTACTTTTGAAAGAAACTGATTCAATAATCTCTGTTTCATTTCAATTGACAAATAAATAAATAAATATTTGACAACATCACATACATTGCTCCGATTCCAAAGTAAGTAGCTAAAGCACTTGTGCTATGAAAATCAGAGACAACGGTGGTATCACAAACACCCAGACTTGAGCCAATATAGGAAAGTTCGTTTTTCTAAATTGACCCAACCGGGGATCGAACCCGGGACCTCAGAGATGGCGACACCATAAAAACCGGTGTACAAAGCCACACGACCACGGAGGTCGTCAATAATATCCAAAAATTGCTTATCTAAAGTTCTAGTAGCATTTCGTTATCTTTGCGAATATTTTGTCATCGGTCTGAAGATGGCTTGGTCTCTCGTTTGAAATTCTACACATGGCGACCGGGATATTCAGTTTCAAATCAGAACGAACGTCTTGTTTTGTGCAATCGCACGAGCCGATTGCAAATCCGATCACATATCCTATTGTTTATTCGATAGCATCGCCTACATTGGCAATGAAATGTTTTTGAGTTGGCGACATTCTGGACATTTCTAATGCACTTATGAGATGTTTGGAAACGATATGAGATCCGATTTTCTGGTTACGATTTTCAATAAAGATCTTTATTCAAAGACCTTGTCTGCATTGTGTTAGTACAATAAAGTTTAATTTAATTCTCATTCCAAGTGTCTATTTTTTATATGATACTCTTACAAAATGGTGATGTATCTTTAATTATCGTTTTATTTCACATTGGCTCAGATGAACAATCCGGTTCATGATAAGTTTATTTTCAACGAATCTTATCTTTTCAATCGCATCTGAATCAATAATTTTATGACCTAATGCAATATAAATCCTGTATGACGTACCAATGAATCACATATCTTCCTAATGACTTATAAGTTGTGATCTAATTTGAAGCTACAGATGCATACAATTTTCTCAGAAAGGATCGTTATGCAGAAGCGGAAACGGAGTTACAATTCAAACCAGTTCAATAAACATAAAATTGAGTAAACGATGAGTCAAGTGAAGGTTATACGAGACACGATAAATATGTAGTCTATACAAATCAGCAGGAGAAAACAAGACGTGTTATAAATTAAGAAATAATTACGGACAATCCACAATAAAGCTTGTGTTATAGTGACCAAATCATGAATACAATACAATATGAATATTAAGAAAAAAACATATTTAGGACTCGAAACAAATCACGCAAACATTTTGCAGTCCAGAAGTTAATCTCGAGATCTCTGGTGTATAATACAGGATACGCATGCACAGTGTATAGTTTTGCACCAAACGGCAAAAAAATGGTTATCAAATGTCATCTATGGAAGAAGATAAAAACACAACCACCTTATAACAAGTACATTAACTCAAGATTGAGTTAATGTATACATGTAGATACATGTTTTAGTAATTAATTGTATCATTTATACAAGGTGTTACAAAAATACCCCTAATGCCGAATATGGTATATAGGGACCATCAAACTGAACAACTTTTACTATGGGGCCAACTCTGAAATCGCGAAAAAAAAATCAGCTGTTTCATAAATTTTTATATTTTCGATTTTAATTTTTGTATGAAACGGCTGATTTTTTTTTTGCGATTTCTGGGTTGGTCCCATAGTAAAAGTTGTTCAGTTTGATGGTCCCTATCTACCATATTCGGCATTAGGGGTACTTTTGTAACTCCTTGTATAAGGAACCACGTGTTCTGTTACGAAAGATCTAATATTTAAATAAGTAACTCAATTTGATTAACGACGATTTAAAAACTCAATGGACAAGACACGTCATTACCATATTTGCAAATCGCTCGTTCTCTGACCTTACCCTTTTAAAAAATTCCGACTTTATTTTAAAGGCAATACGGCTCAAAATTGCGCACTTAGAAAATATGTGGTTGACTATTCTCGACACGAGCGAATTAAAATACAATGCCGGTTGCGTATAGGGCTGTGTGTGATGTCGGCAAACTTGAAAGTCATTGGATGACAATATATCCTTCAATATCTTCGTTACAAGGGTTGCCTCTGGAATTTTTATAGCTCCAATCTGGTTTCATTAATGCAAGAGTTAGTGGTTTGGTTTATTAAACAAATTATGTTAGTTAAAAGGGGAGAAATGGTGTTGCGTTGGTTTGTTCGATAAAGTTCGAATTACGTAACAACTATGAATGCTGGAATTAAATGATATTTTAAAAATTGTACCTAATTGTTTAATACTGTTAATTATTTTTGTACTGTTTAATCACACCTTTATTTTAAGTGGTTTTATTAACCGGTTGTGCCGTCAGGTTCATAATATTCGACAGGAAAGTTATTCGTATCAGTAAATTCTAAATTATAGATTAATTTGCTAATAAATAGTGACATATTACCAGTCATAGTACTCAAATTCGCCTGCCAACTTTACCAACTTGCGCTGATTTTCTTCCACTATAAGCATTTCTACACGATATCAAAGTTACAAACTGTGAAATTTAATTAGCTTTAAATACTTCGGGCTTGTCAACAGCCCTGCGCAAGCGCATTGCAATTTGTAAGCGACGCGTCCGCAGCTGTCGCGCAGTGGGCGCACGAGGATCAATCCTGCCCTTATCGAAATTGATGCGCGTCAAAGCACTTATTGTAAAGCAGTAAGAACCATATTTGGTGCAATTCTACTAACATTCAAGTGAAAATTTGTAATTATAGTCTCATTTGGGAGCGATGATTTTCTCTGTGTTTTCCAATAAATCTTTGACACACAGAGAGACAGAAAAAGGGAAATCAACAAGAGAGATATTGTATTTGTTATAAAAATCTCTTTGATGCATAGAAAGAAGAGAGAGAAAAAGGAACAATCCTGTCATCTGTCGGGTATAACAAAGCCCTATTTATTAAACGTGACAATTTGTCACCTGTAATTTTTTTTTTTTGAAGGTATTAATGTAATGACAATTTTATATCCATTGCGTCACCCAATTTGAACAAACGTAACGTATACCAAATTGTCATGACATGACAATTGACAAATTGTGACATTATAAAATAAGGCCCAGATCTTACGCATCGATAGATAATAACACAAGTTTGTAATTTACTTTTTGACGTGTATCAAAAACAGACTGTTGATGAAAACACAGAACCAAAGAAAACGACCACTGCGAGTAATGCGAGAGCAATGCGAGTATTTAACATAACTCTCAAACACATTTGTAACACATGCTCAATTAAAGTAAACAAATAGAAATCACACATATTATCTATTCTTGGTGTAAAGATCTATCACTTACCATCCATATCTATCATAATGAGTTCTAAACCAGAATAACGGATTTCTAAGTGGTAAGACGGCGAAGTAAACAAGTCATGCTCTTAGTATAGTGTTTGCCTAAGTAATGACTTTCAAAGTAAGCGGCTTTCCGCTGGTAACTTATTGTACGAACTAAATTGTTATGAGGTTTTATGTTAACTTTATTAGCAAATAGAAGATACAATATGCTTAATGCTGTTGAGTACTTTGATTGTTGAAGAAATTAGATATGAGCTTTTAAGTGTATGATGTATTCTTGTGGGTGATCTCTTAATTTTGTTTGGGGTCAAGTTTTTCTATCAAGGTTTTTGTTTATAATTAGACTATTAAATAATCACAGAAGGCGAATCTTCAGTCTTTAATATTTTATCTTTTTGCTATGGCTTTCGAAATTTGTCATAATGGTAGGGTAAAAGAATTGACAATTTAAAAATGCTTATTAAGTATTTGAATAAATAATTTTTCAATATCAATTTAAATTTCAATAAATTCCTTACTTTCCCCCAATTTATAAAATAATGTAAAACAAAATGTTGTCAAATATGTCAATTAGAGCTGCTGTGAGAAAGGAAAATGCACGATGATATCATAAACAAAATCCTTTGATATGTAGAATTATTTGTGGTAATTAGTTAAATTAGTAATTACAAATACGTACACTTTTATTTCTTATAGGTTTGATTCTTGAATCTGTCTGGCAATTCGCATTTAGAAAACAACTCAAAAAATAAGCAGAGGAACTTCTTTCGTTTAATTAGTCTTTTATTACAAAAATAATTTTCAATATTCCCAATCAATCGTATCTAAAACTTCCGACTCCGTGGGAATCACAATCAATCTCTACAGTTAAGAAAAAAAAATACAGAACTCAACCGGAAACTCGCCCAGTTCCATAACAAAACTAATCTATATATCATACCGTATCTAATCCAAAAATATTAATAACAGTCAATGAATCGATAAAAGCTCAAACATACCTACAAACATTAAATTATGGCTTAATAGAGGCGGTGAAAAAAAATTCGCGCGTTAATCATCCGATTAATTAACCTATTTAATCGCGTTAATCGAAACTAATATTCAATAATTAACTTTTATTCGTAATTAGGTAAAAGTTGGCCGGTACGATCAAACGAACTGGATTCTGGCTTCTGGTATGGCACCTATCAGAAAGTTGGTCTATAAACGTCTACTAATTGTGTAATTTAACAATTTAAGCTTTTATCACTAAGGAGGTTATTAGACTCATTCGAGAGATCGATTAAAATCGATTTTATACCGATATAAGAGGCGCTTAACTGTAAAAGCTTATTAGAGACGAATATTGTTTATAAGCTTTGTTTAAATGGGCAACAAAAGTTTTGTTCATCCAAAGACGGACAGAGAGTTAAATAATTCGCTGTTTTTAGTTGGTTTCTATGGAAGACTGATATTTTAAAGAAATATTTGTAACATGCTGCTAAAATTTTCACCGATTCAAAAACAGAAAATAATGACCCGGTTCCACTATAGCTTATAGCTACCTGTAACAAAATAACAGACAAGATCAGTGATAAAAGTTTAAACTTAACAAAACATGTAATTTCTCAATCGACACTTAATTAACTGTCATGTTTTTCCTATTGCAAGTATTGCATCGGATCCCAGTATCGATTTCGCCACAACGAATCTTAAAAAGTCAGGTGTCAAAAGCATTATGCCAAAACACGTTTCTGGATGACATATAAGAAATTAATGACAATAGCCGGTGCCACATTGTGCCTTATCAAAGACGAAATACCGTTATAGCTCTGAAAATATAACTAACCGAAACGTTTGGCTCCCACGACCCCAGACCCACATTTTACCGTGCACTATCCAATGGTACTTCCTAGTACACACCAAAGTAATCTCTAATCCAACTTACTAAAGCATAATTTCATCCTAACATCATCGATATCCATTCAAAAGCACGCACACTGATAAAGCAACACCTTAGTGTTTCAATGTGTGAATAGTTATATTGAATGGATTGGAATTGGCGACGCAATCGAATATGCCATCTACTGTTTTCGAATTTGAGCTCAATTTCCTACAATGAAATGGTGGTCTAGCTATATTGACCAATAGTATTAGTATAGGAGACTGTCTAATCCAAATTCAATCTGGAAACATCTCTAATGGATAATAATTGTATCTTCTGCTAGATCGTCGCGCGTCGTTCGGCGAGAATCTATCTAAATTACGAAATTATAAAAAATAGATAAAACAGGATAGATTAGGTACAATAATAATGTCAAGTCCTTGAAGCTTTTTAAACAGCTCGTTAGTTTAAAAAACATAATAAATAAGAAACATTGAGATCAATAACAGTTCATCAACAATCAAGATAAAGTTTATGACATAGCCTGCATAGCTTTTATTATAAGGTGTCTAAATCAATGAAGATGCAGTATAATATTTTTTCGTAGTAACAGGTGATTACCCTATCTCCTGGACTACACAACATCGTAGTGGCTGTATGGGAGGTCGCGGCCGGCCGACAGGTGACGTTGCGATGCTTCATCGGCTGTGCCGGTGTGTGTGTGTGTGTCAGAGTTGACCGTTTAGGTCTGTGGTGCAATGGGACTAGGAAATGAGTGGAGGGAAAAATTGAAACTAGTGAGTGCGCTCTAACGATAGCAGCGACGGGACTAAATAAATCAACTACATACCTACTTTCTCTCTCAAAGACTGCTATTTGAAATAATTTCCTAATTGAAAAAACAGAAATGTGGTTGAAACGGAAAAAGCTAATAGATACGACGTGAAAACTTGTGCATTGCGTTTGCTGCGGATATAGACCTCTAACAAAAAAATCTAGAGTTCTAAAGACAGTTTTTAAAAGTATTGTTTTAAGTTCCTAATTTGCAGCAGTTATTACACACAGGTCACAGATCAGTTATAACAACATACAATACTCGTAAATATTCACGCTGTTAACCTGCAGTGGAGAAGCTGAGACTTGAGATACCGAAAAGAATCTAACAATCAAATCTCTCGATACACCTCCATCTTACACGTGTGACAGTGCGCACGAGTGCCCGCTACAGGTGAACATGAGGATGTGTGTGTGAGGTCAACGCGTCGCTTGTGTGCGTGTGAGCTCACAAACCGATCACTTCTTAGGGTGTGCTCACAATTGTGATGGGAAATATTAATTAATTTAATATATTTTAGTGGATTAACTACCACAGTATATAATTATAGTAATGAAATCCCATTATTACTTATTATAGTTTATATCAAAAATATTTTACTTTATCTGAGGACGATCTTACTAATTCTATGGGAATAAAATTATTAAGATATTAAACCAATATTTCCGCTACATTTCAAAACACTTAAAACTTATGAAGTGTACAATGTATGGACTGTGTAGGAAATATAAAAATTATCAAAAAAATAAAATAAAAAAGGCTGCTAAAGCCACCAGCTTTTTTTCTGTTTCAGATCAATCAAAACAAATTGAAATTACGTGTAGAAGGAAAACTGACCTTTCATGACTTTTATACTATCAAGTTCAAGTGATACAAAAAGCAATTAATTTCAAATAAAAAATAATAACAGATTTTGCAATTATTTTGCACAATCCACTTGTATGCGCTCGACCTTAGATTGTGACAGCTAAAATGACTGCGCGTTATGATTGCACCTCTTCAAAATTTGTGATTGCAGACAGGCAACACTGCACACTATTTTTATGTAATTATTATTTTTTGAAACAACGCGTTGATTGGTGTAATGGAGATACGATTTTTTTTGTATCACTTTCACTTCGGAATGTTCTCACGATTAAGTTATTTAGTTTTGGACTATTTTTTTTCGAATAAGCAATTTTATTGTTTCGTTGTGTTGAAATGTTTGTTTTGAGTGACTGGCTATTGTTATGGTGATTGTTTAACTATAACATAACACGTAACATGATAAGTTCAACTTTCTTTGCGGTTTTTTTCCTTATGATATAGATAGAGCTAAGTTAATCACAATCGTAGCACTGTGAGTTAAAAAAAATGTTTATAGTTATAGTAAAATGCTTAGACTGGACCTAAAACATCAAAATTTTGCTAAACAACATCTATTATTATATCAATTATTTTAAAATAACATCTGTTAGGAATTTGGTAATTACTCATAATTAAGCCAAGGATCCGCAAATTATTGCTCTAAAAAGTGAAATTGATTTCCATAACACAAGTGCTTTAGCTACTTACTTTGGAATCAGAGCAATGTATGTGATGTGGCCAAAATTATTATTATTATTATAATTATAATATTGACTATAATAGCTGCGTGCGCGCCTTCATGACTGTGAGCATAAATTTGAAAAACCTTAGGCTGTGATTCCACTGGGGTGGAGCTGAGTGGAGCGGTGCACGAAATGACCAATCACAATGCTCCGCCACGCACTGCTACCCAAAATAAAAAAATATGGAATAAAGGAAAAGCTATCGAAGGGAAGGGAATGATAATATTTAATTATCGATTATTTACATGTGTGATCGTTCGAGGCCAAACTTCTGTGTAAGGCTAGTTAGTTTAGCTCCCACAGAAAATTAGTAAACAATTATACACTTCTAACACTTTTTACGGATTACAGCGCGTATATTATTAATTCAGATGTTGTTTTAGAATTATTTAGTTTGTATTTATTGGGTTTTAGAATTCCCGACGTTTCGACACCTTTCCAGGAGCCGTGGTCACGGGAGGAATAAAGCAAAAAGGCTGCTCATATTTTTATGAAATTACCCGCTCAAAACTTTCCATTTTCAGAGTAAACAATTTCCATTTTCAGGCAAAAGAAGTGATTTGACAACTATTTATGTTTAATGTTATACCGTGTAACACGTTGTGCCATGAAGGATTTTTATTTGTCTATGGTTTGTTTTTAGAAGATTATATTTTTTCCTTTTAATGAATAGCCTAGCCTGTTTGTAGAACGAAATTCAATAGTCGTTCTAGGGGGGCGGTATGTTTAATGTTATACCGTGTTACACGTTGTGCCATTAAGGATTTTTATTTGTCTACGGTTTGTTTTTAGAAGATTATATTTTTTCCTTTGTTTTGTTGTCAATAGTGAATTTTCTTTTCAAAAGCACAAACTTTCGTTTTATTTAATAATTTTATTCAAAAACGCAACAGGGCAATAAACAATTTACGATTTGGAGTATATTCTAATAACATTGTTTCAGCCCAAAATGATAAACAAAATATGCATTGTTTTTATTGTGAAAAGGACGGACAATTAGATATGCACTAGTTGAGTGTGCCATCGCTTAAAAAAGCCATCGAAGGGAATGTTAATATTTTATGGTAGACTATTCTACTTTGTTCGATTGTTTTTATAATCCAACAAAATTTTGTAAACACAATCTCAATTAAGATAAATAAGATTGGAAAAATATTAAATAGCGTTGTGAATGCGAAAAATCAAAATTTTATTCTGTATTTTAATTTTTAACAAGAATATTTTTTACAGTTTCGATGTTAACTATACTTATACACATCTATCTAACCGTGGGTTGTAACATACTAATACTCTATAATTATACTAAACACGTTTATTAATGTGTTACTTTGTAATTTGCCCGATACGAGACTAATTGAGCCGTCGCCGTCGATGCGTCGATATGATCGACATGAGAAAAGTTTTTTTTTTGCGTGATTGATACATTTCATCCAATTAATTCGGTCTTCGTTCGATCGTGAATGATGCTGCGCTCTTTTTTGTTCGTTATTAAAAAGTTAGTTCGATCATTGTAATTATTGAAAAATTGGAGCTTTATTCTCTAATAAGGTTTTGGGTGATTGTTTTTTTTTGTGTGATTCGGATTCGGATGGTACGAAGGTTCATTGACGTGTTAGTACCATTACTTAGTACTATTTTTAGCATTGAATTGAAAGTGTGTTAGTACCAAGAAATGAATTCAGGGTTCACAAAAATGTTTTCAGTATTTTAAACATAGATTGTTGTTTTATCGGTAACATGTTTTATAGGTTGATTGTATGAATAACTTGAAAGAGAATTGAATGTAAGAAATATTTAAGAGACCGACCACTCTGTTTACCATTTCCATTGAAATTGAGTTTAACAACATGTTAACATTTAAAGTTGATTGATTTAAGATTACTATGATTGAATCAAATCACCCACACATTGGCTATAATTTTTACATCTCAGTTAAATAAGAAATCGGAAAATTTATTGATATGACGTATTTAAATGTATTTATCGTATAAAATGTGAATATATCAATTTGATTCGATAATTCGACTGGCGATATTAAAACATACGTTTTGTAATCATGATTAAACCGTTACGCAGTTTTCTTATTGAATTTGTTATTTTTTATAATTATGGTTTTATAATAATTTATTTCGTGATCTTGTATTAAAATTTCATTGTTTTGTAATTGAAACAGCAAAGCAATAACATAATGGCTGCTATAATTATTACGTTAAACAAGAAGGAGAAACTAAGAAAATACAATAGTGTAGAAACCAGTGCTTAACTTAACTTTGTAAAAATTGTTTTGGCCAATAAAGATTTTTATTATTTATTTATTATTACATAACATAAGAGGCCAGTCCAGGTCAGTCTCATGCTATACAAGGTGTTACAAAAGTACCCCTAATGCCGAATATGGTAGATAGGGACCATCAAACTGAACAACTTTTACTATGGGACCAACTCTGAAATCGCGAAAAAAAATCAGCTGTTCCATACAAAAATTAAAATCGAAAATATCAAATTGTATGAAACAGCTGATTTTTTTTTCGCGATTTCAGAGTTGGTCCCATAGTAAAAGTTGTTCAGTTTGATGGTCCCTATCTACCATATTCGGCATTAGGGGTACTTTTGTAACACCTTGTATATTGCCATCTCTATATAACGGAGATAGGAAAATACTTTAAGCAAAATGGTCAATTGTTTATGCGTACAAAAAATGCAACACAAAGGAACTTCAGAAATGTGAATGTTTGTTTTTGCATTTTTCGAAATATCTGAAATATTATTTTTTACGTTTTCAACCACCTATTAAAAAACTAGATTAAAAAAAAATATTGTGTATGTGTATAAAAAATTTCAATAAAATACCTAATGACATTAAATCAATTACAATTGAATAAATATATTGTGTTTAATTAAGAACATGGCTGATTGACAAGACATTTTATTCAGTAGAAGATTTTTTTTTAATTTAAACCATAGTTGTTTGTTGTGTTAAGTGTGATTGATGTATTATACTAAGTTATAAATTACCATAAGTTTGCATGCTGTTGAATACGGCTAAATAGGCTAAAGAATCTTTTCTTCCTAATTTTAATAGGAACCCTATTTATGGCAATTAAAGCAATTTTTTTAATTTGAATTTAGACTATTACAAAAAATACTTCAAGTTATAAGTGACACATTTTTTTAAATGCCAATATGTATAGTAATACCAATAGAAGAAGTTATTGCAAAGGCTGACACTTAATAAAATGCTATTGACGCGAAAGAATGAGAAGTTAATTTTGTAACTTAATAATACTTAACGGAAACTTTGTAATAAAAAGCATACTTAAAACTAAGAAGGGGGTCTAGCCAAAGTAACATGTACAAATTTTCGCTTTCGCTTCGCTTCGAAAAATGTACGGATTTGACGTTTTAAATTTCGATTGATAACGAAACCTTATGTCAACCCCATACATGTTTCAAAAGCGAAGCGATAACGAAGATTTGCAAATGTTACTTTGGCTAGACTCCAAGAAATATTTATATTGAACCATAACTGTTGACATCGACATCAAATAATAAATGATTTCACAACATACTTCAAGTTATAAGTGACATTTTTTTTAATATTAAAAAAATGAAAATTTTAATATTAAAATGTATGGTAATACCAATAGAAGAAGTTATTGCAAAGGCTGACACTTAATTAAATGCCATTGACGCGAAAGAATGAGAAGTTAATTGTATAACTTAATTAATACTTAACGGAAACTTTTTAATCAATGGCAGACTTAAAACTAAGAAGGAATATTAATATTGAACATAGAACTGTTACATCGACATCAAAAAAGAGATGATTGCACAACATACTTCAAGTTATGTGTATTTTTTTTAAATAGTTAAATGTATAGTAATACCGATAGAAGAAGTTATTGCAAAGGCGGACACTTAATAAAGTACCATTGACGTGAAAGAATGAGAAGTTAATTCTATAACTTATTTAATACTTAACGGAAACTTTTTAATCAAAAGCTTGAACTAAGAAGGATTTTTTATATTGAACCATGAAACTGTTGATATCGACATCAAAAAAGAGATGTTTGCACAACATACTTCAAGTTATAAGTGTCATATTTTTTTAAATACTTAAATGTATGGTGATACCAATAGAAAAAGTTATTGCGAAGACTGAAACTTAGCAAAAGCGCCATTGACCTGAAAGGATGAGAAGTTAATTGTATTTCTTAACTAATAATTACCGGTAACTGTTTCATCAAAAACAGACTATAAACTAAGGCTACCCGCCCACGAGCTGTCGTAGTGTTAAGTTGTCGGGTTCAAGTTGTCGGTGTCGAGTTGTCTCAGAGATGAGTTGTCGTAGACTCAACTGGAGGCTATGGCGCTAACTCTGTTCTCTATTCTTGTCATATTCTCTTATTGCCTTGCTTTTCTTTTTCCCTTGTAAATATTTTCGTAAATTTATTTCTTTTTTTCGCTACAGACCCACCGCCGTTTCTTTTGCTATCCTCAACAATACATGAACCATCTAACACTCAAGTCAAGAAATCATCAATAAGAACTACAATAAAGTACCAAAGAACAATGGGAAAATTTGTATGGACCCCGTTTCCAGTAGTGAAGCACTTTTTATCATATGTCATATGAAAGAGCATAAAAAATACTTCATTTTATTGTAAAGCAGTAAATATGTGCATAATAAAGGAAAAAAGTTAATATTAATAATAATTATGTTTTTTTTTAAATCAGTACATAGATTAAAGGGTGTGTTCGGTTCATGAAAGTAATTAACTTTCTCTAAGAAATATGGGTCGAATTGAATTACATCAAAAAATCTTGACTCCTATCAAAATCGATGAGTGAAGATTAAAAAAAGACGTATTTTAGCCCTTGTTTCGCAGATAAAGTTGTTCGGTTACTGACTTAAAATACCCTTTTAATTTGTTTATTGTAAAAAAACCTGTTTAGTAATACTGGCACGAAAGCAAGAGAAACCATACCTAACACAAATATTATCGCCCAAAAGACTTCAAAGGAAATGCTTGACTGCCAAAATACCAAAGCTCTGGATAATTAGTTTAAACTTGTGTAGATACCATAATGGTAAAACATATTGAAGAAGTTATTGCAAAGGTTGACAAAACTTGAAAATAGGTCATTGACGTAAAAATAAGTCAGTCAGCAATTGAAAAATAGCAAAACTTATTACGCACCAAATAAAATTAAAATTACTAAATAATTGCAGCAGATTTCCGACACTTGTCGGTGTGTCACTTTTAATTTTGATGGAAAAATATTATTATTTTTACGAAATATCAACTTCACAATGTGCGACAAAATCTCGCTTTTGAAAATCCTGTTAAAACAACCAATCAACAATCTAAAACAGATTCGAAAAAAATCTTTGCTCCATCACACTTTCGACGCAGGACCACAGGACTCAATAAAAAATTGGTCGTCGACTCTTCATTGCCTTACAGGTATTGTTTTAAATTGCACTTCTTCAATATCATAAAAATTGATTCTATTCAAAAACTTGCGGTTCCGTAAATTTGGACCCTTGGTGTTTTTCCTTTGTAGAATTGTCTAAGTATTTTGTTTTTCCACTCCACTGTTTTCGGAACATTTCGGTTTTCGTAAAGAGTAAGTTGTTTAAATTGTACAAACCAACGGGTTAATTAATACTATGATATAACATTTTATTTGAATAAGTAATAATTTTTTGGCAAGATTTTAATTTTATTATATTTGAAGTGTAAATGTCAAATGTAAAAATTAAAAAGAAATACAACATAGACGGCCATAAAGGTTGTATACTTATTAAAGTTTAAACGATCATAGCCATCTAGATGTCTTAATGACGAGATGGCTATGACACTAGCAAAGAATACCAAATTATGTACGAAAATCACACAGTGTTTTGTCCCTTTCTTTTTAATTTCAAACTTAAATAGTTTGACAGAGAGTAAACATTGTGTAACTGTAAAGGCGACTTTTACCAAATCTTATTTAAATATCTCCTAAACACGCTGAACTAATTTTGTTTAACTCGTTAAACAAAATTAACTTAATCATATTTACGTATGTCTTTCACCACACTTGAAAAATCATTGTTTAGCTAAGTACGTTTAGGGATGCGACATATTTTTTGTCTGACATAGTTTTAATAAAATTTGTTCTGTCTCCGACATATCGCAATGCTCTCGGCCTATTTAAATAGTCTATTATCTCTTCATCATCATCATCCCACAAAAAGTCTCATAAATCAAGTTAAAATAAACTAAGAAATCATTTAACTTTGACAGTTCGGTAAACACGTTTAGTATGTGGTGAAAGACTCTGATTCCTTAAATGTATTTAACATAGCTTAAACACATTTCCTAAACATGTTTAGTGTTTCGTAAATGTGGCCCTTAATCTGCTATACAATCTTTATCAGTAAGGGGATTAAAAAGTAGCTCGAGTGCAAATGTATTCATAATTTAATTCCCAAAAATAGGCCGAGAGCTGTGTAAAAAGATTAGTTGTAAATTAAGGTTTTTTATAAGTACCTCTGCTAAGATTGTTTTTTCCGTCCATACAAAACAAAGTAGCTCCATTCCCCATCCCATTCAATTACAGCAGCTGTCCAATTTGTAAGGAGGATTATTAATAAAGACAAAAAAGAATGATTAACATAGTCGACAATTACCTTTTAAAAGAGCCCGTCACGAAACGATGCGATTCCGATACATAATTTATCATTTGTATCTTCCGATTGTGATCTAACGGAGTAATAGACTACTATGTTGCTACCGAAGGCCTTGGGCTATAATTTTGGAGATCCGTCGTTGGAAATGGAAATATAACTATCGGCCTGAATGGTGCAGTGGCCGGTCTACCACGCATGAGGCCCCGAGTTCGATTCCAGACCGGGCAGAAATTGAGATGATGAATTTTAATTTCCGTGACGGATCTGTTACTATGTATAATATGTAAGTATATATTAAAAAAGTATATAAGTAGTATATCAGTTGTCTAGCACCCATATTGCACACTTTGCTTAGTTTGGGGCTAGATGGCGCTACGAGAAATTGTCCAAGCATTTATTATGTATTTTATTTAACTTCGAAAAAAGTTTTTAATATTTCTTTGCACTACGGTGTCTGAAGGGTTCCTGTTTCCACATTCGCCGTAGGTTCGACATTGCTTTTGGCTTTCTAGTAGTTTCTCAAAGTATTTTAGAAATAGAATGAAACTTTGGAATAAGTTTGGTGAATTTCATGATAGGTCCTATGATGTCTGTAGGGCGTTGGTGTGACCTGGCCCATGCTAGGTTTTTAAGTAATTTTCTAGTAGTGCTAATGTGTATATTTTGTTTTTTTACTATGTATATGCTCGTTGAAATGTAGATCGATAAATCAAGTTTTCAATCATCATTTGCGTCAATTGACGAATTCTCAATATATCTTTTTTTGCTTTTTCACAAACATTTTTTATAAGAATTTAATGATCCTATAAAAAGAAAACTTTATACGGAACCATCATGATCTTTCCCTAGACATTTTGACAGTTTCATTGTGACTGCTCCAGGACATAAGAAATAACTGGCCGTGAGAAATAAGTTATAAAATATAGACATCGAGTTTGATCCAGTTTCAAAATGAGGCTATCAGATAATCTCTATCGAAGGCCTCTATTAATGTAAGTAATTCGTTTTTCTGATTTCTTTACAAGATATAATAACTTTCACTGACACAATATTTCTAATATTTTAATAACCACTTACATCGGTATTAAAAAATACCACTTGCTAAAAAATTAAGTTGAACTGTGAGAAGTCATTACCATTCAAATTTACTTTAGAAGTTAAAATTTTAGAGCAGTAAACGTATACTTAATTATAATGAACCAAAACGGAACTACGGTCAACCTACAAATTATTCCATACAATCATAGACGTCACTCGGCGTCATTATTCAATAAGAAAATGCACTACAAAAGAGCTTCTACCGTTTCGACAACAAAAAAAATCAAAAAAGGTCGAAAGGTCAAATAAAAAAATCAATCCACACCAAACTCTTACACTTCATTAACCGAAGCGGCATCTGTCCGTAATGATATCCAATCACCGATAAGACACGCTCGCATTTCAATAGACAAACTGACAAGCCGAAAATTATAATAAATGTTTCATATTTTGTATGTGATGGAAACAATTACTGGAGGACGGACTTGGTACAAGTTACAAACGAAAGACGACTATTAAGATACTAGATTGGAGGCTGTAGAGCAGTGGTTTCCTAACTTAATTCTCTCTAATGTGAAATAAATAAATGAAAAATAAATAAATAAGGTCCTTTACTACACCGGTGGCCCACGCCCCCCTTGGAAAGTCTCTGCGCCTCCCATGGCGGGCACCCCCCACTTTGAATTCCCTTGCTCTAGAGGACTTTCCGCCATTTCAAACACAAAATAAAAGCCAACACAAATATGACTGAAACTTACTTGTGAACATAATAATAAATTATGCTAAACTTAACTCATACTTACCTTATGTGTGTATTGAATTTTCTTCCTATCTTTGTTTTTTATCGCCTATGACTCGGTACATACGTCATAAGAATCGAACAGTGGCGCGTATTCGTGATTGATTTAAAATTTGAAACGAATCATAAAGTGATGTTTGACGGCTAATATTTATTATCACTGGGTGACCCACTCGTAATATGAATAGGTTTTTCCCATGTTAGCTTTGTGAAGTTAAAACTTTAGTAATGAAAACTTCACTGTTCATAATACCTGCATATTTATAACTGCCTATCTCAGGACCAGCAGATGTTTGCGATACTGGTCAGTATAATTTTTTTGTATAAATCATATTCCAGAAGTACCATATTCTTACATAAAAGGGTTTCTTTACATTTTAATTTGTCCAATTTAAGTATTGTCCATGTAACTGAAATTAATATAAAAAACTATGTTTTTAGGGTTTCGTACCCAAAGGGTAAAACGGGGCCCTATTACTAAGACCCCGCTGTCCGTCCGTCCGTCCGTCCGTCTGTCACCAGGCTGTATCTCATGAACCGTGATAGTTAGACAGTTGAGATTTTTACATATAATGTGTTTCTGTTGCTGTTATAATAACAAATACTAAAAACTAGAATAAAATAAATATTTAGTGGGGCTCCCATACAACAAACGTAATTTTATTCTCATTTTTTCTCGATATTGATAATGGCACCAGGTAGACGCTTGAAATATTCACAGAATATTCAGTAATATTCACTTTAAAAATAAATAATTAAATTAAAATAAAACAAATATTTAAGGGGGGCTCCCATACAACAGACATGATTTTTCTGCCGTTTTTATAAGATAATGGTACAGAACCCTTCGTGCGCGAGTCCGACACGCACTTGGCCGGTTTTTTTTATTTCGTTATCGTGTGAAATAAATAAGTAAGTACGCAAAAACCTACCATTCATCAAACGAGCAAGTGTCGATATAATTATTCTAAGGAAGTTCATCATCAATAATTATACGCTACTTTAATTCATAATTATAACTTTCTGATTTATTAAACTCACTTGTTGAGTAACAGTTGATGTGTTTCGTAACTTTTCACAAACAAAAAGCATTTGAAACAAACACAAAAACTGTAACATACTGGGTGTTTTGTAATGAAGCCGAATATATTATTAGAAGCCCTGAAAACCATTACATTGCAAAAAAATATTTTATTTTTATGATAATCTGCATAGTGGTAGCCCTAGACCGAAGTTGTGCTTTGGTTTTGCCCATTAGGGATTGATTATCGAATACAATAGTCTATTTGCGTCTAGGGTCATTTTAAATTTTTCCATTCAAAAAAAATATAAATAAAAAATTTTGCCAATAAAAAAGGTACAAATTCCGAGGTTCAAATTCGGATCGAAAGTTAGAATAAACAAACCGATCCCAATCGGAGGTTAAGTAATCTAATTAAAAATCTGGCGGAGGCGATAGTTCACGGTATCTCACGCGGGTATCGACCATTACGGCGGCGGGCTCTGTTCCACATAAGCGCGGTCAAAGGTAAAGGCGAGAAGTTGGCATGAGCGGAGCGATTAGCGTTTTAATTAGGGGCACCTCTTATTTAACAGTTTTGAGTTTTTACGAGCTTTATATTAGGTAGATTTATATTAGGAAATTGACGATTTTTGTAAATGATATAAAGCAATAGGCTTACATCCACATAAGCGCGGTCAAAGGTAATGGCGGGAAGTTGGCATAGCGGAGCGATTAGCGGATTGATTAGCGGGACAAAAATTCAGCATTATTAAAACAATAACTAAATACTTGCAGCTCTATTACCAGGCATATTTCACATTATTTGCAAATGGCATAAAACCAGAACCAGAACTGAAAAGCCTTGTGCAGGGAAATTATGTGTGCATTAAGATCCCAAAAAACTGTTCCCGTAAATATTTTACCATTAACTCCGACTCTATAAGGTACACGTGTCGCTGAATAATTTGGAACTTTGTCAATTAACTTTGTTGACTGACGCTTCAAACTGAAAAACACCTTTAAAAACTTTATTAAAAGGTATGACAAACCACTAAAGTACACTTGCTGACTGTAACCAATTCTTCTGATGTGTGTGGTCTGTAACATCGCAATAATAATATACTACGCCCGAAGTTTCGGAACTTTCAGTGTGTGTGGCGCACCACTGAAATTTTAAAGGTTTTCAAAAAACCGCTTTCCACTCTTCTCGTCGTTGTGTCCGCACCCTGCGCTTGCGCACCTTGCTTCGAGCAACCTTTAACAGCATTAAGATAACACCTTACTTATGGCCGGTTACACCGCGCTCAGGATACCTGATATTGAATGCATACATCTGATCTCTCGTAGTGAAATTATTGAATAACATTATCTGAACTATAAATAATATTACCTACTTGCAACCTAATTTTATGTATAAAATTGTGAAAAATAGGACAATAAAATATTTGAACAAGCATTACAGTATTGTTGCATTATCGTGATTTAACCTTAACTTTAACAGATACAAACATATCAGCGTCGCTGACGTCTATGGCGTAACCTAGGTAATGATGTGTAATAAACACTTAGTTCCAGTTTTGGCCACCGGCTCAGATAAGTTTGTGACATGTACTGTTAAAGTTAAATGATGATGCAACCGGGCTTAAGACTTCCGCGCGCACAGTAATTAGAAATAAAACACTTTTTATGGATTACAGCGCGTCTAAATTCAGGTGTTATTTTATAATGATTAAGTTTGGATTTATTGGTTTTTGATTTCTTACACGTTTTGACACCTTTCCAGAGGCCGTGGTCACGGGATGACTAAAGCAAATAGGCTGCTCATAATTTACCCAGGAAAATTATCCGCTCGGACTTTTTTTTAAATGCATTCTTCCCGTATTGCAAATAGCTACGTTCTGATTTTAAGTATTATTACTGAATTACATTGATTAATTATTTAAATTTATTTAAAAACAAAACTAAGATACTGAATCTACCACCAGTTTACAAATTGGGAGGCCTCTCTGAGATTCATATTGTTGGAGTTTTATTTCATTATGGTATTAAAAAAAACTGTTGTTAAACTAGTTGACGAATTAATTACTGTGGCCACAAACTAAAGACTTCCATCAATTAAAACAACACTTAATAAATACTTCTTCGAAGATTGATACCAAAATAAAAACTAAAAATAGGTCAAAAGGTCAACGTCCTCCACTAGAATGATACCACAAAACATGGAGTCTGTGAACTCTATGCAGAAGCGGCGCTCTGGCTACAAAAAATGTTTTTTGCCTGTGCTCTGGCCGTATTCGAAAATATTTGTCGTCATTTGTTTTGGTGCGAACTCCTTGGAAACTGTTTCAGAGCTAATCGCGCTAATTCTGAACGATAAAACCAAAAAACCGTTACGATGTCATTTATGTTATATTATTATTTACCTAAAAATCTTTATTTTAGTTATTGAATTATCATTAAAATGGTTCAAGGTTGGTTTTTAGGCTCCCTAGGCATAGCTTTTAACAAAATTAACTCACAATTTTAACAAAACTATTAAATAAAGCGAGTATGTTTTTCTAAACGAAACTGAAACGGTATTTAGTTTTGGTTTTATCTTTGAAAATTAGCTCCGGTTTGGCCTGAGATTGCCTGTACGTAATGTCTTTGTGTGCGTGCATAGAAAAACACTATTGGTTCCAAGTAGTTCTTGTGTTTACTTTATACTTTGTGCTAAGTATATTTTCACCGTACACATTCCATTACTAAGTGATAAGAACCAATAAATTTATAGGCGCGGCGCACTCTGGCGGTAAATCACGGCAATCTATAAAGCACAATACGACACCAGTGTCCGATGACCTGTACAATAAAAAATGGCCACTAAAAGACACGATTACGAAATTAAATGGATGTGGTCTAAGTAGAAAAAATCTAGCGAGTTTAGACAAGTTTGTACAGAAGTATTTTTCAAACGTTCATTCCTGTAAAATGCATTTGCATCTATTTTTTGAGAATAGGAACTTCATTTATTGTGTTAAAAATAAAAAATATACTTTGTGGACATTCTTTGAATTCAAAGATAAATATCATTTTTTTTACAGTTGATTCCTACTCATTATGAGAATTGGGTGCAATAAGAAAGGTTATTTAAAGTTTAAAAGGAAATAGGGAAAACAATAAAAAAATATGAAAATATTTGCACAATTTTCAGGGTGCCAAAACATTTTAAAATTAACATTCCAATAATGAACACCGTATTAAAATAATCAAACTGTTTTATATCTAGTAACTGTTTTTAATTCATAAAATAAATAAATCGCTTTATCTCGCAACTTGAACTGAACAGCGACTCGTGCCGCAGCGAGATAAAAAAATGAATAAATATAAAAAAGGACCATAAAGAAGGTGAATTAATTAACTGAACTGTGACGTCGACGGCGCGGGCGCAGGGGCCTATTACAGAAAAGTATCACCACGATTGGACGATATTCGACCCACTCCGTGACATTATTAAATTAGCCTAAAGTTTCGAAAGCAAGTTAATCGATCGACGAACATCGTCCGATTTAATAGGACTAAATCCTTTTTAATATCATTGACACAAATCTTAATAATTATGTTACCAGAATTAAGATGTAAGCTAATAGCGCATTAAGTAACTTACTTAATTTTACTAATGTCTCCATTTAAGATTCCTAATTAATAAAGTTTTAATAAAGCTTTTAAGAAGAAAATCCTGCTTCTGAATGCAAAAGAGTAATATTTTTTATTTAACATTAATTTATTCGTCAAACCTACATGACGGTTTGTAAATCGTTTTTCTCAAAAAAAAACCCTGTTACAACGAAGCTGTATAAAAAACCTAACCTAACCTAATAACCTAAAAAAAAAAATTTTAAGAATAAATTATACAAATTATTTTTATGAATGTCGTTTTATTTTTTCATAGTATTTTCACATAGACTCATCCTTGAAAATAAGTAATAATATTCTTGCGAAAAACTACATCTACTTAAATAGCAACTATAAAAATATTATTAAAATATTCCGATTATCAAACTTTTCCTTTATTCGTTTATTTTAATGGAGCTTCTTAGGCGGTCCATTGCTATATTAAAATATTAAAATTAACATTTACGACTTACTATCTACGCTACATTGTCATATTAAACATGACGGCCTCCGTGGTCGAGTCGCTTTGTACACCGGTTTTCAAGGTATCGCCATCTCTGAAGTCCCGTGTTCGATCCCCGGTTGGGTCAATTTAGAAAACGAACCTTTCTGTATTGGCTCAGGTCTGGGTGTTTGTGATACCACCGTTGTCTTTGATTTCCATAACACAGGTGCTTTAGCTACCTACTTTGGAATCGGAGCAATGTATGTGATGTTGTCAAATATTTATTTATTTATTCGAGTAAGTATATTATTCGTATCGTAAACTTTGCATCCCACCGTGACGATTTGCCGAATTGAATGTAAAAGCCGTTGATAATCATGATTTATTGTTATAAAGATGGCCGTGGTGTTCAACTCAATATTCATGAACACGATGTATGCAACTACACAGGGTGTCCCAAAACTTTGCCACAAGGAGGGAAAGTACCTTAAATATTAAAGAAAGCAAATTTTACCGAAAGAAAACTTCATTTTGTTTTTAAGAATAATGGGAACTACATTCAAATATTTAAAAAAATCGCATTCGATTCTAAACAAATTAATACAAAATTTTAAATGTTGATTTTCATGGTCTTTCTTTTAATGAAGGTGCTGTGTTACTCAAGAAAAAAATATTAATGAGTAACCCTCGATCGCAATCGTAAAAACAAAAGTTTGTTTTTCATTCGTGCGTTCGATTTTTTGTTAAGGCCAGGTGATTTTTCAAAAATCTTCGAATGCAGTTTCCATTATTTTGTAAATCAAAATGAAGTCGTCTTTCAGTAAAATTTCCTAACTTAAATATTTAAGGTTTTTCCCTTCGTGTGGCAAAGTTTTGGGACACCCTGTATATGTCAGTACTTATTTATATTGCAATGTTTTTGGAGTCAAGGGAAGGTACCTAGATGTCATTGTCGGGTTGTTATATTATGACAAAAAATATTGCATTGAAAAGGAAATGAGTCATTCATTGCTCAAAAGGTTGATTGATAGCAGACTGTGTTAGTAAACTACGAGTATTTGACAGGATCTCATCTTTACGAATGTCTAAAGTATGTTTTTGCCTTCTTAAGTGTTAGGGAATCGCAGTGGTATACAAGGTGTTACAAAAATACCCCTAATGACGAATATGGTATATAGAGACCATCAAACTGAACAACTTTTGCTACGTGGCCAACTCTGAAATCGCGAAAAAAAATCAGCTGTTTCATACATTTTGATATTTTCGATTTAAATTTTTGTGTGAAACAGCTGATTTTTTTTTCGCGATTTCAGAGTTGGTTCCATAGTAAAAGTTGATCAGTTTGATGGTCCCTATATACCATATACGGCATTAGGGGTATTTTTGTAACACCTTGTATACGTAAACGCTACCATAATTGTGAGATGAACTCAATTTATCTTTTATTTAATTAAATATATAGCTAAAATATCACACAATATGAAAATTATTAGTAGAGGGCTCAAAGTAAAAAACAAAAAAAAAATTGTAAGAAATCTTCACTGATAACGAAAAAAATGTACCAACTGTAAATTTATGTCGGAAACAACAGTTTTTTATTTGATTTGCGCCAACTACAATAATTGATTAATATAAATAACTCTATTAAAGACAATCAAAGAACTCAGATCCACAAGAGCAAATAAAAGCTACTGTGTTTTATTTAACGACGCAAATAAAATATTTAAAGTTAATCTTGTACAAGTTTATTTCCCAATCGGTTAAAAGGTTATGTTGAATACTCGCTTTATATAAATTTTAACTCGATGGAATTTGAAGTCATAAAACCATTGAGACATTTTATTACACATATTAATTTAAAACCAAAACATGACAATAAAATGCTAAACAACGGTTGTATTGAATACATTTAATTAATTGATCGTTATAAATTTGGTGACTAGATCAGTAATTAAAGACAAAAATGTATAATCCGCGCGCGATGAGAATGGGATGGAACCTTGTCAAATTGAGACACGTTTGTTCGCCGGCCAGCCACAGGGATATCCAAAAACATGGTGTCACGCATCCAAGGTGAGGGAACTTTGGCTGCAGCAACTTCAAGTAAGATAACAAGTAAACAATTAGTTGATTAATTCAATTAAAATTAACTAATTAGTCAATTTTCGATCTCCTTTGACAAGGTTCCATCCTATTCTCATGGCGCGCGGATTATACCAACCCCCCAAATATACTACTCAAATGGCCAAAATTCTATGCGTTTGAACGCTACGCTTACTACTAACGCTAGTACTAGAAATCTGTTTAATAAGACTACTTTTCGGTTTAGGGGATCCGTTTGTGAAATATTGAACTTAGAAGTGCAAAAATTTTGTAAGAGTCAAGTGTGCCCCCCCTCTCCCCCTCTCTACCAGGTAAATTAGCAGTGTGAAATAGGGAGTTAATATAGTTAATAGCCATCTGGTAAGGTAACTAAGTACGTAACCTTATTTAGCGTTTGGCCTCAAATGCACTTGGCCGGTTTTTCATTTTTATTGTTTACTTTCCGGCCGAAATCCACAGGGTGCGTACGATTACTGTAAACCGTGTCTACGCGTACTACTTTTATAACAAACTAATTTCATCTAGAAGTTTAATATTCTTCTACGCACACATTTTAAGATTTCAACGCCCTTTCCAGGAAAAATACAAACGCAAAAAAATACTATATTGCAAAAGGGCCAGGTATCAGCATTTTTTTTTAATAGCACAACGAATGAAAATAAATTTCAACTAAAATGGAGTTTTTTCTTCCTTACTTAGAACTGAAAATTGTTTAGAACCATCTAACATTTCCTTTTACTGATCGGGTTTCAACAAAAAGGTTTTCTAGGTACCTCACATCCGTATCGGAGATACATGTGACGCTTAACTTATAAAAGTTACGTGTTATGCTCACGATTTGCATAGATCACGGGGTCACTGCGTTGGCGCAGGTATCGAGGTGGGCCGCCACAGACTCGCGACTGCACCTGCGATCGAATATTAATTAAAATAATAAAAGAACGTTGATTTTATTGATTTACTTCGCTGGCAAAACAGAATTGAATTGAAAAATGTGAAAGCAATGTGAAATTTATGACTTATGGATCTTAGAACAATGGTTGTTGTTGTTATTATACTATGTTATGATAATTATATTGCTGTCCGATTGAGAAAACACAATTTTTACCGCATTTTTTAAGAAATTAATTCAAGAGATTGTGAACAGTACCGTAATAGTCCGACTTTATCTATTTAGGCTACAATAAAAAGATACAAATTAAATTATGCTAATTGCATCTTAAACACCACCAATACCATAAAACAGATTCTTGCTCAAAGTCGTTTTTCATTTATTTTCTTCGATTCTCAACTTGGTGCAAAGAGATGCCACCATATTAAAACAAGATACTATCTCACCTAATTTTTTGTCTATTTGTTTGTTATGTCCTTGGTCGCATCTCTGTGTGCAACCACTAGTCGATCACTTTAAGGAAAAGTTCAAAATATCACTCTTACCATCCCGCGTGGGTTTTGACGATCTTTAATTATCATTAATAACACTTTAGATTTGATTAATCAACTAAAATCGTGTGGAGAGCGCTTAATTACCGAAATAATGATGTTATGATTCAGGTCAGTTTAGTTGAGTTTTTTTTATAACTTTCATATATCATGGGACTAACCTTTAATTTATTTGTAAATATGGCTTATGGGAGCATTTAGTTTTGGAGTTGTTTGACTACGTTATTAGAAAATGAGACCTACATAATAAAAATAAGAGTCAGTTTTCAATATTAAAACTAGACTCTACTAACAAATAATTATATTTAATGAATTGGAACATAATTATACTTTGTTTTTAATAAAAGGTAGTCGGAAAAGTTAGCGGCCTTTTTGAAGCATAAATTTTGCGTGTTATATTTTTGGCAATACCTACTAAACTTAGGCGGAAATGTAATATATTGTTTAACAGCTGATTTTCTGGCAATAGCGGTAAAATTAAAACAAATTGATGTCTTGATATGTATGTATGTCTTGTTTTTTCATATTTTTGATAGTTTTTATTAAACAACATGTTACAAAAATACCCCTAATGCCGAATATGGTTTATAGGGACCATCAAACTAAACAACTTTTACTATGGGACCAACTCTGAAATCGCGAAAAAAAAAAATTCTGTTTCATACATTTTGATATTTTTGATTTTAATTTTTTTATGAAACAGCTGATTTTTTTTCTCGATTTCAGAGTTGGTCCCATAGTAAAAGTTATTCAGTTTGATGGTCCCTATGAACCGTATTCGGCATTAGGGGTGTTTTTGTAACATGTTGTATACAAGGTGTTACAAAAGTACCCCTAATGCCGAATATGGTAGATAGGGACCATCAAACTGAACAACTTTTACTATGGGACCAACTTTGAAATCGCGAAAAAAAAACAGCTGTTTCATACATTTTGATATTTTCGTAATAATTTTTGTATGAAATAGCTGAATTTTTTTTTGCGATTACAGAGTTGGCCCCGTAGTTAAAGTTGTTCAGTTTGATGGTCCCTATATACCATATTATATAGGCATTAGGGGTATTTTTGTAACAAAATGAATGCTACTAGTGCTCAAAAATGGTTCGTAATGTTTATGGAAAATATGCTTTGTCAAATACAACTGCAAAAAATGGTTCAGCAGATTCAGGCCTTGTATTTTTGATGATAAAGATGTTCCTCACTGTGGTATCTTAATATTTTTTGTACAAACAGGCCGCGAACTTTTTCGACTACCTTATATTATAACATAATCAGCACCTATTTCAAACACAAAGTATATTCATTCCAGTTTAGCGCAAAGTTACTACATAAACTTAATTTATAAAACCCATTATTAAGATGTGTAATCTAAGTAGTTAAACACAGACACATGAAGGCAAAGTAGAACTTGTAATCGCATTTTAAAATCGCGATGCAGGTATATGTTACTCTAAAAGCCCGAACTCAGGTAAATCCTAAACGGCCTTACTAATAAATGACAAGTTTATACCTGCCCGATATATATCGCGTTATATAGCGTTTTATCGACACTCAACTGTCAAAATCCATTGTCTTTTGACAGTTAAACGTGATAAATCGTTATATCATATCGCGTTTCGGTGGTCATGCTAGAGGGGCTGGTTCAACCCTTCAACGCTTGGAATATGAAACACAATAGATTGTTATCCGGCCGCATGCGTTCGCTTGGGCATCAAAAATATTTCTTAACAATTTTACACGTTTGACGTCTCAAATGCGATGTCGCTTTATGAAGTAGTTGTCTCAAAGTATATTTAGGTATATGAAGTAAACTTTTTGGTTAAAATAGGTGTAAAGTTACTCTGCATTTATTAATAGGGGGGAAAATATTTCAGTAAAACCTAAGATGTATCAACAGTCCAACACTTAAGGCTCCTATATCCCTCAAGTGGCGCCCTCATTTTAATTAAATTTATTGCTCGCTAAGTACATAATGTATCGAAAATTCACATGTACAGATAGCTAAGGTTCTATAGTTTATTTACAAACAATAACCTCAGTAAAATTTTGTTTGTTGTAGTAGTAGTTGGCAAAAGTGTTAAAAGTTACCTTAGCTTCAATCTGTACATGTGAATTTTCGATACATTATGTAGTTAGCGAGCAATAAATTAAATTAAGATGAGGGCGCCACTTTGAGGTATATATGGGCCTTAATGGTAAAAATCCGAACTGTTCTGTGATAATTGTTACTTCATACTATTACCTATACTTATATACTTATTACTATTATCATTCACTCAGTCAATCTTAGGTTTTTCTCAGAGACACGGTAAATAACGAAAAATAGACACATCTCAAGTCCTTTTCATTTTTTTTTCTTTCTATTCGCAAAAAAAATCCTTGAGGAATCCAGGTCTTAATCTATCTACCAACAAAATTTCATCCAAATCCGTTCGGCCGTTTAGTTGTAAAGAGGTAACAAACATACAGACACGTTAATACCTATCCTTTAAGAACTAGTCACTTTTCCGGGATAAAAAGTAGCCCATATGGTAATTTAGGCTATAAACCATTTGTGTGCAAAATTTCATCAAAATTAGTTCAGCCGTTTTTGCGTGATTGAGTAACAAACATCCAAACATCAAAACTTTCACATTTAAAATATTAGTAGGATTATTGTCTATGATGCTCGTGACGTCATCTTTACATTAACCAGATATTACTAGTAAAACCTTAAAGATTTACCATACGGGCTTTTACAGTAACATAATTATACCTACTTATTATAAGGACCTGCGCTTGCGCAAACTAACCGAGGTCGTATGCAATACTCAGTTTAATAGTTAAAGATGTTACTTCGCAGTTATATACCGGTCAAATAAATTATTATCTATGTTTATTGTACTAGAATATTAAAGTGAATCGGACCGCTAAACGCAGCGACCCTTTCTCTTGAGCCAAAGTCCCGAGTTCGAATCCTAGTATGGGAATACCTATAGAAAAATAATAAAAATAAAAAGTGAAATATGTAAATGATGTTTATATTGGAAACTGTATTTTAGTCTATTTTAGTCCTCAGAGTACAAGTTTCACTTAGTTTGAAATATTGGCTGAACATGATACAACGTGTAACAGAATGAAGGGCAGAAGAAGAATATGGTAGAAGGTAGGATATGATTATAACCTTGGCAGACAAAACGATGAACACCACATCTTTATGTAAAAAAAAAAATTTTTTAAAGATAAACTGCTTAGCGGCAATCCTAGATCCTAGACAGGCATCTTCCCTTACGAGGTAAGTAACCCTAGGCGCAAGGGTTTGGGGTGCGGAAAATTTCCTTCTGCACCCCCCTTTTGAAAACGTAGATCCGGGGCTGTGTTCATAATGGAACTAATGGGACATGCTTTACAAAATATTTTAGTAACAGTAGTCATATGGAACTACAGGGACAAAATTTAAAACAAATATTAGTATCAATTGTCCTAATGGGACTAATAGGACATAATCATCAAACCTGTCCCATCATGAGGCTGGGTCAATGGGACTAGTGGGAAAGACAAGTTTTGCTTTTTCCCATTAATTGGATTGATTAGCGAAAACAATATCATTTAAGTTTAAGGTTGTCGCATTGCAGTTTTCCATATAAATAAAAAACTTTTGTTTTTTTTTCAGGATTTTTTTTCGGGGTTGTATGAATGATGTACACATCAACCAAATTCTTTGTGTGCCCTTTATTCTGTTACACGTTGTATATCATTCAGGCTGATTCGATATATGACAGAAAAGATAAATTTTCTACCCGTGCAAAGCCGGGGCAGGTCACTAGTATGATTATAAAATACATCGTAACCACAACAACAAACCGATTAGCCTTTCAACTGACAGCCTTGCAATTGATAACGAGTATCAGATGTACGTCTTCATGAGAGCATTAAGATGGACACTAGACAATAGTTCACCGCTGATGATACACCGGCCGATACCTGTTCTCACGCCGAGTTACACGTAGCGTCAGAGCTTGGTCATGAGCGGAGCGGGCAGCGATTATGCTGCAACACCATTACTCAGCGGCGTTGCAGCTTCTCAGCTGTGCTTGAAACTACAGGCATCAACCTTTTCAATTGTCTTTTCATCTATCATTATTACTATCAAGGCTTTATTCGCTTCAATTATATATTATAATTTTCTTTTTTGTTACTAACAAGAGCCAAAGTTACTATTAGTAATTCCAAGCTGATTTCAAATCTAACAAGGAATTTCAGTGAGTCCTGAAATAAATCGTAAGATATTTTGTTCAAAGCAGTGGTAAATATTTTATGAGATTAAGCGTGCAAAGCCGAAAGTACTAGTTAATAAAATATATAAAATATATATATATAAAATCGCTCGCTCTTAATAAAAGAGCTTCCTTAAACAAAAATGACGCCCAGAGGCGCTGCGTGCGGGCAGTAGCTCATCTCCATGATCGTTCTGACCTATATCTATATTTATTCTACTGTTACTTGGTAATATACTGTAATCACGCATAACCAGTGCCTAGATTTAGATGTACTTGATGGCTAGATATTCTTTGTGTTGTAATAGTTAACTTTCAATTTCTGTAATTATTTAGTTTAAATCTGAGAATCAGGGTTACTAGTAGACAATTTGTGCTTGTAAAGTTTAATGGTTAATTAAAAAACCGGTCAAAAGCAAGTCGGACCCGCGCACCGAGGGTTCCGTCCTTACCATCATCATTCTGAAAAAGTTTACTTTTTAGAGACATCGTTTTATTTTTCCTGTTATCTTTACATAATAATTAAACGGTATATTTTTTACATTTTTCATGAAAAGTCGAAAACTATACGGCCTAAATAAAAAAAAAATGTTTGAGAATGTGCATGTGTTTCCTTTTTACCATTTTGGTACGAAACCCTAAAAATGGAGCTGTAAATGGCAAATGGTTCTTGGGAAGGTTGTAGATTGAAATAACTTTTGCAAAGATGTGTCATCGACTAGGGTGGTTCAACAAAATGCACATGAAGAAATACCCAATGTTTAAATAGACTTAAGAAGATGATCGTGATTATTAATAATACGATTATTATCAGGAGATAATAATCATATTATAGTAGGAACTCTTACCATCAAAACAATATCAATCTGGATTCATTCATAACAAGATTCCGCTATAGAGTAAGTAAAACTCGCTGTCCCATTCAACGTAATAACAAGATTACGTCTCCAATAACACGAATGATTTACAGTTCTGTGACAGATATAAATGTATATAAATATATTAACGAATAGCATAAAACTCCAAATATCATAGTGGATAGGTAAAAGTTGAGGCCGTGGGAAAGACATAGCTGCCCACGCGTCTATAAGATTCCATGGGTGTTTGTCATTGTTGAAGAGTGGATTATGGAAATTTAGGTGAAACTTACGTGATTTTCGATGCGATTATGGTCCAATTTCCCTTATGCCAATGTTGTTCGGTGACTTATGGTATCTTGTAGGTAAAGTTACAGATGCAAGAATTCACAGTGAACTTTGGGTTAGGGTGTCGCAAAGGCTCAGAAAATTTCAACTGATTTATAAAAATCTAATAACTAAATATTTGTATATTTTATTGTATAAAGTGGATAAAAACAAACACTTTTTACTCTTTTCATTTTTTTTCTCTGACCGCCGGTTTAGCGTAAAAGTGAGGTTTTAGTGTTAAGGACTTAATAATTATGTAAAAAAAAAATGGAAAAATATAACCATTTCACTTCCAAGCAACCTATTTCACTTCCTTCGATTTCCATTTTCTAAGGTAGCCAATGTTCAATCTATCTCTATACTGAAATTCATCAAAATTGGTTCAGTGTTTCTGGCGTGAAAAGGTAATATTTATAACTAGTATAGATACGAGTATGGCTGATTGATGCTAGTGCATTTAATATAATATAGCCTTCTTATTTGAAAAGTTCTTTCAATACCACTATACAAAGTGTTACAAAAATACCCCTAACGCTGAATATGGTAGATAGGGACCATCAAACTGAATAACTTTTACTATGGGACCAACTCTGAAATCGCGAAAAAAAAATCAGCTGTTTAATACAAAAATTAATTACGAAAATATCAATATGTGTGAAACAGATGATTCTTTTTTCGCGATTTCAGAGTTGGTCCCATAGTTCAGTTTGATGGTCCCTATCTACCATATTCGGCATTAGGAGTATTTTTGTAACACGTTGTATAAAATATACTTTACAGGTAACTCCATAGAATATTGAGATTACAAGAGACATATGACACATCTATAAAACTTATTTTGTTTTAGTGTGCGTTGGCACGCTCTCGTATTACGCACACTAAAACAATGTGTATGTGCACACCTAACACATTCATAGCAAAAGAGTTTTTGTGAGATAGAACAAATTTAGTAACAGGCATGATACATACATTTTTCAGAATCACGCACTTAACTGTACGAACATCATGTCAATAATATTATTTCTTTAAGTAGCAACAATTCCTTATGAATTTACAATATATTATGATTGTTATTGCTTTTTGTTATAATGATGTCAAAAAAATATTTAATTTTTAAATTTTGAGATTTAAGCATTCACAATGCTATTTTATATAATACCAAATAATATACTAGAAAAAATACGACTCGCACTCGTATCAAGTCACTAGTGACTCGGTAGCTCAGCGGTCAGAGCATTGGACCGGATATCCAAAGGTCGCGGGTTCGATTCCCGTCCGTGAACATGATCTGGTGCGAATCGTATTTTTTCTAGTATATTATTTGGTGTCAAAAAAATAGTTAAATCAAATTAGCTAAAATTTCATTTGGAGATATTCATGGATTGTGTAGTAACATTTGTCAATTAGCAAGGAACGTAATATATGTTTAAATCTATTAAATTTTAGTAACTTACATTATATTATAAGTTGTTAAATTACTATAAGTTAAATAAGTAAGCACGACTATAACTTTATGAAAGAGAATAAAAGCTTTTCAACTGAATCGCAAAGCCTTTGACTTGAGTGACCTGTCGTAAATAAGTTAAAATAACTTTTACATAAATTGTGAGAGATGGCAGGTTAAGTGTAATTTAAATTGCTGGTTACTTGCATCAATACCTGATTCATTTAAACGTTAAAATAGTAAAAGGTCTCCTTTGTATTAAGAAACAGATTAATGGGCGTTTCATTTTCTGTCAAAAAAAGTCTGGAACAGGTGGTAGGAAAATATAGACGATTCAAAAGTGCTTAATTATTAAGTTTATTTGAATAAATAAATTTTGACTTGACATGACTTTGACTTAATTGAGATGATTTTTACGCAAGATAAATACCATCATTTTCTTCTATTCTAATCACTTGACCATCAGCCATTTTAATTTCCCTACTGCTGTGGTACAGGCCTTTCTTATGAATAAGGAGGATGTGCCATAATCTACCACGTGAGCCCAATGCGGAAGGATGGGTGTTAACAGCTGAAAATGCAGCTGCAACCAAGGGCTTAACGTGCCTTCCGAAGCACGGAGGAGCTCAATGTAAATAATTTTTGGTCACCCATCCCATGACCAACCCTTGCGAAAGTTGCTTGACCTCTGTAATCGCTGGGTCAGGCGCTAAACTTCTGCGCCATTGAGCTCCCCACTTGGATCTAATAAGTGATTTAAATTAGATCCTTTCTACACAATGATATTCTAATTCTAATACTAAGTGTCAATTATTTTAAACTGTTTTGTTTTATGGAACAATATTTTTTTTTTATTATAACTATTATTAATTAAAATAATTAAGCTCTAAGGTACAGTAAGTACCTATGTTGAAGACAAATGTATGGGCGAATCTCTTGCATTATTAAGATCTTTGTCGGCGGCAGAAGTAACTGTAAAATGTGCATATTTTATGTTAATAGCTATGATAAGCTGCCCACCACAAATCATGACTGACATTTGATCTAAATTATGTCACTTAGGAATTTAAACTTTAAAGCAGTAAGTTACTAAAATTAACATATCAATTTATTTAAAACGAACCCTTGTTTAGCTGTTTAAGATCCATAGATACATTTTTGTTTTATCTTCTATTATCATAGCTGTTAACACCATCTTATAAGACGCATTAAAAGTAATTTATTATATTTTAATAAATTTAGATTCATTTATTATGGATTAACAGTATTTACAAAACTACGTAAAAACAAATTTATTCAGTTATGTCACTAACAGCAATTTTGATATATTCCCAAAAAAATCATTTCAAATATGATAAGAAGCGTCCCATAAAGTCGGACATTACTATGCCATTATTTCGCATAGCAGCGTAAATGTAGGCAAGTCACGTATGCGTCCGTCCTCTCAATTAGAGGGCACATTTTATCTGTAACGCTCCATCCGCGCCCATAAGGAACACGAACTTATCTCAAATTTCTAATCTACTGACTCACATACAATACATGCGTTCGCAAAATTACCTCCGTTTACTCGGAAATTCTAACAGGCCAAATATGGCACAGTCCCCTCGCCGAGCTCGCACAATGGACATTTACAACCTTTTCCAACGGACAAGTGACACAATGTCTAAGTTGAAACGCGCAAGCGTGCCTCGAGGATGTTTCTAGGTAAACCGACTGCCGAGCCATAAATATAGTGGGTGGGTGTCGAAAATATAGTGTCGTTGACATCTGCATTATTGAGACGTGACACACCAATAAAAACGTCTGCGTACTATACCATGATTTACACGAGACAGTTTTATTTCACCGTTTTAATTACGTTGTGATATGTGATATTTTAAATCAAATCGTTGCAAAGACACTGCCGCGGCTTGCGGGGCGATAAACGAAAATTGCAACACAAAAAATATTGTATAATTCCAAATAATGTGACAGATCGTTATTTACTGCTGAAAGTGTACCGACCACACGATGCCATCGAGAGAAACTGTAGCACAATCACATATTTTACGCTTTTGTACCAATTTAATTGGGTAAGAAGAGACCCGAGACTGCTCTCAGCGGGGTAACTTCCAAATTTATTAAAAAAAATTCGCGAAAGACCCCCATTACTTATGTCGAGAGACGCAACAGGATTCGTACCGGACTTACTAAGGCAATATTAAGTGTGAGATACAGCCTTATTCGCGTTGACCCAGATTTTAATACGCCTCGCAGTGGTCTTTATGATGACTTTTTGAAAAATGTAATTTTTAATTTCGGGTAGGGACGGATCGAATCGAATGGACCCAAAGATGATTCTCCATAACTGTATCGCTTATAAATTGCTATTTCTTATGCGATGCCGACGGAAGTCTGTCGATATTTTAGTCCAAATTAATGCAGGCGTGTACCTGCAATCGTGTTCATTTTTGCATTAACCAATTGCCCTTTTTAATTTCCTTTTATTAAGACCGCAATTTTCTTATTTGTTCCAGTCGTTCTTCGGGCGGACGTACAATAACCTTTCCTCGATATCGGAATGCAAGAATAATGGAGAGTGCGTCATCAACAAGAAGAATAGAACTGCTTGCAAGGCTTGCAGACTCAGGAAATGCCTTTTAGTTGGCATGTCAAAGTCTGGCTCCAGATACGGGAGACGGTCGAACTGGTTCAAGATCCATTGTCTTCTCCAAGAGCAGCAACAGCAGCACATACAGCAGCTACAGACGAGCAAGTCACCGCCTAATTACAATTCATCAATTAATCCATCCTTCTTGCCAACAAATCTCCTACCAGCGGCAGCGCTAGCTGAATATTACAAAAACTCAGAAAAGACCCACTACACTGAAGACGTGACGCGGCAAAGTGTCTCCCCATCAGATTCGGGCGCATCTTCAGCTGACCCGGAAGACGATAACAGTTCTAGAAGTACGAGCGGTTTGAGTATCTTCAGACCAACTTCGTCTCCGAGCAGTGAGAAAGACGTGCGATTACACGCGATTAGGAACCAAACGAAAGATGTAAAGAAACGAAAGCCCTCTACTCTTCCACCATCTCCATTTGGACCAATAACAGCAACGCCTAGCTATTCTCCAAGAACAACACCCTATATGCCAACTCCCATTCAGAACTTGAGACAAGTGCCACCTGGTTTAGCTACTTGGCAGAATAGAAATGGCGGGGACTTGCTTCTTCATTCTCCAGCTGTTGCAGGTGTTGCAATAGAGCAGGACCAACCCATCGATCTATCGATAAAATCGACAGCAGTCTTATTCAGAAGTCCTAAAAATGATGATGTCAGTGACTCGGAACCTGAACTTAGTATTGATTTGAGCGAAGATAATGGCAAAGATATCATGAAAAATCCTCTAGATTTATCTCTCGTCCCTAAGCGATCAGAAGAAGTGCCAATGACTGGTTGAACATTCAATTTAATGAAAAATGTACCGTGAGTCAATCGAGCCATGTATCTCGTTCTATTTATGTGTAAATATTGTAATTTTAGTAAAAGACGAGTTTAAAATACTCTGCCATACAGTATTTAAGTAATTTGTACATTCCTTCTTTCTGGATTACCTGATTTGACTACCATAATGTTTAGTTGTTGTTCTTTGTATAGTAGGCTAGTGAAAGTCAATTTGTTTGTAAAATAGTTTAGTGAATTAAATTTTTAAGGCAATTGATAAAATCAAATCAGTGTTAATACAATTGACCATCTTGTTTGCCCGGAAAGTGAAAAACTTCTTAGTGTTAATTTAAAAGCCAGTTAATAACTATGCCAGTTTATTGTTTTACCAGTTATTAGTTAATATTAATGGGATTTATGGCCAGTGAATTATGAAGCTCAAAATTGTAATGTACAAAATATTTTTAGACGGAAAAATGTATTATAAATGTTAGGTAATTATTACTATGTATGGTTCATTTCTAAGTATTTATTTCTTTAGAATGTAGGCCAGTTTTGTATTGAGTCACTTTTTATTTAGTTGATATTAAGTAATTAGTTTTCGTTTTTTTTTATTTAAAAATTAGTTTAATTTAAGCGTGAGTGTTACTATCTTGTTGGTTGTTTTAGAGTTTTTAATTATTTGTAAACATTCCTTTGAAACGATGCTCATTCCATTACTTAGATAAGTACTTATTTTTATATCATCACATAAATTGTTGCCTTCTAAGAAGACATTCACATTTTAATGTGGCATGGTAAGGTACCAAATTTTTTTGTATTCTTTACTGCGAGTTTCAACTCATTAGACTTATAATATTTCAATATTTCCTACTAAAACATGAGGTGCCATTCCAATATAAGCTTTTTTGCTTACATTTAGAGTATTACAAATTAAAACCATAAGGGTGATTTTCCTTTGACATTTTTGTACAATCCTTGTAGTTATTGTTATCAGTGAGATGCGATATTTTTATGCACGTGTTTTTAAATCTTAATATATTTGAAAAAATAAACATGAGTGCCTTTACAGATAGCGTTGTTTTATTTCAGATTTATCTAATAAAATAAAATTTTTGTCTATAAGAAGTGTGAATGAAAGAGCTAAATCATTATATTTTGATTATTTAGGTTTTGTAATACTCTTTTCCTCATTTCTTCAAAAATAAGTTTAAATCTTTGGTGACGTAAAACATAATCTGTAGAACATAATATTTAATATTTAATAATCTAATTTTCATCAGATTTCAATGAATCGATAATTCGATTCGTTGAAATCTGATGAAAATTAGATTAAGAACATTGCTAAAACTCTTATGTAGAAACTTTACGTATTTGGAAGACGTCAGAAAAAATATAAGTACTTATATTTAAGACCACACATACAGACTAAATCTGATTTGGGATACCGAAACGGAATATCGATAATGTATGAAATGTCCGAAAGGAGAAATAACGCACGTGTGTGGTAGGTATTTATATAGATTTGTATGGATTTGTTAGAAGAGGGAAATATTTATAATGTAATTTAACTAAGTTACTACCGAGGAGCTCAGTGGCGCATTTGTATTGCGCCTGGCCCAGAGATTGCGGAAGTTAGGCAACTTTTGCAAGGGTCGGTCATGGGATGGGTGACCAAAAATTGATTATCTCGAGCTCCTCCGTGCTTCGAAAGGCACGTTAAGCCGTTGGTCCCGGCTGCATTTGCAGTCGTTAGCACCCACCAATCCGCATTGGGCCCGCGTGATGAGTTATGCCCATCCTCCTTAACCTTCCTTATGGGTGGAAGGTTTGTGCCCCAGTAGTGGGGAAAATAAAAATGGCTGATGGTCAATGTAACTAAGTATCAAACTTATTAAACACGTTTTTCATGATTTTTCCAACTAACAACATTTTAAACATTCACAACTTGAAGAAATTTTTGTTTCCACAAAAACGAGTACACTTATTATGATAACTCTTGCGCATACAAACAGCGCACACGTTCCAAAGAACTAGGACTACTTTTTACAATATTTGCTCAAAATGTCAAGCCGCACGTAATAACAAGACGACAAATATGTCTATTCAAACAACTAGAAAAGGCGACTTGTTAGCTTTCGTATACATTTATACACTATACATATTCATTTTTAGATCAAACATTTCTCAAGAATTTATTCTGTTTAATTTTTACTGTATGATAGATGAGTTTAAGACTGCCCCGATTTACATAAAAAGTAATCGTCATATTTTGAACTTAAACGCCATTATGATAAGATTAGTAATATGATAGGTTTTGAAATGAAATCTAGTGACATAATGTTATGCGTAATTGAGTTCAAAGTCTGTTGCATAATTTAGTTCAAATGCTACCGTGAACTACTGTTTTGAAAGCCTCTAGTAGCTATTTGGGATTTGACGAGAACATACCGATTGAATGGTCATTATAGTTGTGTCAAATTGAATAATGATTTGGAATAATCATATACTTCTGTTGAGATTGAATGCTTAAATGATGGCTTAAGTACAGTTATGTAAAGAGTGTGCTTTGATTTGGTTGCATTTTAATGGGGCGATTGAATGTAAATTATCTGTTTTGAATAAAAATAGTTTCATATTACCCAACGTTGCTTTATATTACTCAATAATCTTTTGAGTTACCTACTTTTTTCGTAAGAAAATAACATTAAATACCTAAATGATAAAATTATGAGGAAAGGGTTTAACATCATTTCAGACTTCAGTTTAACAAAGCATTTAGAAATTGATAATGACTATTATGTTATCATATTACTGGGAATGATTATATAACAAAAACTTTTGATTGTAATTATAATAAAATCGCGACTGAAATTTAGGAAAAATCAGTTAATGATTAAGAAAAAAATTGAATAGTCGAAATAGGAGGCTATTAAAAATAATAACCAACAAGACAATAAAATTGTACCGAGAAGTGAACTTTAAAGCAACCTAATTGTACTAATAAGGCTCCGGTCCAATAAAACCTTAACGGTTTTAATTGATCTTATTACCAACCGTTCTGATTCTGACGCTGACTGTACTAACACGTGTCACTAAAATGTCATCTTTAATTCATTGTCCACAAGGTTTGGATTGGTTGTTACAAAGTGGAGGACGATATTCGACAAGATTTTTGTCACTCAATTTAATTGGAGTAATGTCGCGGAGAGAAGTAACAAATCATTATTTTTTTTCAAAATGGCCGGCCGTTGGAGTTACAGTCGAGTGTTTACGCGGGCGAAAAGAAATGTTGCTCGTTAGCGGAATAATGGGAGCTTTGCATTATTGAGATGCGTACAGCCGTGATCGAAAGAGTTTCAAATTGATAGTAGAATTGAATCAAGAAGTTTTTTACTTTTGTGAACGCAAAAGAAAAAGCATTATCTATAGAGCTATAGCTATAGAGCCCACAACAGTTAGCGGATAACATTACATCGACCATAATATAATTATTTGAAGCATTCGGTTAGAGAAATCATAGAAAATGTATTGGAAAAATTCTTTAGAAAAGTGTTCGATTGGTAAATAAAAAGTTTGGGGAATAAAGCAAACAGAAATGAAAATATATAAATTCGGAACCCACCTCTACAGTCATACCTAGAACCACCGAAACCCATCGCAATTAAGAATAATGTAGTTTTTCACATGGATTGTACTGCAACTCTACCCCAAAACCTCGGATGACAACCTAGTCTTGCTTGACACTTTATTCCAAAGGTCAAAACCATAAAAATGTCGAGGGTAATAAGCACTCTGAAAATCGATTTTCCCCATGAATGTACCGACAAAAGTCCAGTTTGCACTCGCGATTTTAACGAGGAAATATATCGTACTAATTGAGATTGCACCATGAGCAGTCGTTGTCCAAAAAATCGTACCATTACAACCAAAGATGGCGCTGATTTATTGAGACGTCCGCGGGATAGGCAGCTTGAAATGGGAGCAGCCGCTTTGACTTTTTTCGGCGACTGTACATTAAACAGTTCAATGAGATCATTTGTACTGGGGAATGTTTTGAAAATCGTGCCGAATCTTTGGGACCTGTAAGGTTTTTTTAAAAGCAAGTTGTTGAAAGAAAAGATTAAAGAACTGTTACTTACTGATTATCAGCTCAATAGCACAGAACGAAAAATTGTACTAGCGTATTATAGTCCAATATGGGATTTAACCCTCTTTCTAGGGTGGAAGATGTCATAATCTAATTGACAGGCGGGTTGACTTGTACAGCGCAGTATGGAACAATTTTCATAGGATAACGCTGCTGCCAATTTTCAGGGCCACGAATGTGTTAGATTTACTACGATGTACTATTCCTAAGTCAATAATCACCTTTTACGAAACCCCTATGTGTGAAGGGTTAAGTGCTATTGTACTATATTGAAATTTGCTATATAGCTAACATTATGGGCCTTACCTCAGAAGATTTTAAAACACTGTTTAATTTAGACACTGTTTAAGTGTGGTGTTGTCTCTTACAAACAATATTGTCAAAAAAATGACAGCATCACATTTAAACAGTGTCTAAGTTAAACACTCGTTAAACAGTGATTTGTGGTATGGTCGATATTGTGTATTTTTTTTATAATCAATTTAGGTGTCTAAGGGCTGATTTTTCAATGCCCAGAAAAAGCTTTATTCGTTTGATAAGATACAATTTGAAAATGTTTGTAAAATTTTTTGAATGACTTTTATTTCATTCGGGTAATAATTTATCTGTTATGTGAGGGTTGCAAAATCAGCCTTAAGTGTAAGAGAACAAGAGTCATCATCAAGATTATAAGTATCACTACGCCACACCCAGATATATTGGTGCAGAACGAGGATTGAGAAGGCAAATTTACAGTAACTTCTATATTTACAGTAACTTCTATATTTACAGTAACTTCTATATTTACAGTAACTTCTATATTTACAGTAACTTCTATGTGGCGAGTATTGGTAAGAACCAAAGTAAGTATCTGGTGATGGGCTACATGCAACACTGGTATTTCGGTACTCGTATTTCTTAGAATGTATATGAGCGGCTTAAGGGCTCTATACTCTTTGAAGTGGCGCCCTCGTCTTAATTAACTTTATTGATCGCTAAGTACATAATGACTTGTATTGAAAATTCACTTGTACAGATGTAAGTTAAGGTTCTATAGTTTACTTACAAAGTAAAATAGTTCGTTATAGTAGAACCAGGCAAAAGAGCAAAAAGTGGTCACTTTAGACACTTTTGCCTATTACTACAACGAACTACATTTTACTGAGGTTATTGTTTGTAAATAAACTTTAGAATCTTAGCATCAATCTGTACATGTGAATTTTTGATATATTATGTGCTTAGTGAGCAATAAATTTAATAAAGCTCATCTTTAGGGATATGAGAGCTTTAACTATCCGCTGATTAAAAATCACAAGTCCGCACTTGCACTAAACTCTAAAGTAAAGCACCAATAACTTAATAATTAGGTACATTGTAATTAAAGTCCTCATAGCAAAGGATATTGTCACACATTGGTATGTTCAAGTTATTTGTTAACATCAAATTATACAACACTAAAATACACAACACTAAATAATATACTAGAAAAAATACGACTCGCACCAGATCATATTCTTGGACGGGAATCGAACCCGCGATCTTTGGGAATCCAGTCCAATGCCATTGTGAATGCAAAAATTTCAAATTTAAAAAATAAGTTCAAATTGTCAAAAAACATAAAATAAGTGTCATTTAAACGTTCAAGTGTAATCTGGCTAATTACTGGTTAGTCTCAGTCGGCCATAATTGTCGCATAAAACGCGTAAAACACAGACCTGCGCGGGCGCAGTGACACGTTATTAAATATCATGTTATGCGCTTTCATTGAACGCAACGTTTTATTGGACGGATGTTTAATTTCATTAAATTTAAATACTTACTTGAAATGAAAAGTATCCGTTTTGGATACATGGAGCGCAACGGTATTTTTTTTACATTTTTCACCAAAAGTCGAAAACTATGCGGCCTTAAAAAATGCTTGAGAATGTGCAAGCAGCGCTCTTTCATATGATATCCCATATGCCCTAGTAGCCTCACTTCGAATTTTTTAAACCCAAAAAAAATATACAAATATTTTTATTTCTCTCTTATTTGCAAAATAGTTGTGCAAACGTCATCTAAAACTATTCACAATTTCAAGTTGATAGCATTAGCAGTTCTTAAGATATCCAGCTGTGACAGACAGACAGACTGAGTCGCACCATAAAAATCTTTATGCCATTGCCTTTTTACCATTTTGGTACGGAACCCTAAAAAGTGTCCAAATTGAAAGGGTCAAAAATACAACTGTTGTTAAGACACTTATTGTTGTAGTAAGACATAAGGAAAGATATATAGTCCATCCAATCCATGTAAATCGACAATCAAGACTTTGCTTTTCGCGGCGTATTCACATGTTTTTTGCATATTCGATCTTCACGACCAAATATGGCACAATGAGTCATATCGGTGCTTTAAATTAAATCAATATCTCGAAAGTCGATTTCGTAGTAATAATATGTCGATCGTTTTTATATCGGCCGCATAATTTAGTCGTAATTTTTAAAAATTGGCAAACCCGCTATGGTGGTTTCCAATTAAAAGCATATTTATAATATTATATTTTTTTGTATATGGAAAACAATAATATTCTAGTCTAAATAATAGTATAAAAAATGCTACTGTCGAACCTTTCCATGTGTATTGTTTAAATATAATAATATTATTATCTCATAAAGATATAGAAAATATCGTCCGTTATTTTGAAAAGTAATAGTTTTGAATAAACGTACGTTAAATAATGTTCACAACAAATTGTCATTGTGGTTCAAATAAATATTAGCGTGTCTATAAATGATCAAACAGATCAAAGATTAAATAGTCAAAATAAATATCATTAAGTTAACAGCAAAGAAATAAAAGCAACAAAAAGACGTGTAAGTAGGTATCATTAAAGAGCAAGTTAAAACAGAGCACGTTTTTCACATATTTGCATATTCCCGCTAAAAACTAAGTTTGCGCGGCGCCTATCGGGCACCCAATCGGAGAGCATCGGCGCCGGCGCGCCGTACAAGCGTATCTCGATCCGAGCGCCACCTAGCGCGTTATCGCGTTATTTATGCTAAAGCTCGAGATGTTATGTCTTCGCTAATTTTGGATAAGGTATGTGGGTGAATATGGTTCGGTTCTAGATCTTCCGCGTACGATGAAATGTTACAAGTCTTTTAGGTAGAATGAATTAAGGTAGTGATTATGGCCAAACTAATACTACAAACAATAATGGAGTTCACTAATATGTGACAGTGCATAAACCTATTGTGTTCTAGTTGTATTGATGATAATTGTTTCTTTCGTGTACTGTATTTTATAGGTGGAAGACTTGATTGGGTCACTGAACTGATAAGACTTGTTTATTATGCACTAATTAATAATAATAATAATATTTGACAACATCACAAACAATGCTCCGATTCCAAAGTAAGTAGCTAAAGCACTTGTGTTATGGAAATCAGAGACAAAGGTGGTAGCACAAACACCCAGACCCGAGCCAATATAGAATAGTTCATTTTCTATATTGACCCAACCGGGGATCGAACCCGGGACCTCAGAGATGGCGACACCTTGAATACCGGTGTACCACGGAGGTCGTCAAATAATTAATATTTTATTGAGCACACACACTTTCTTCACAATGGTTTTGGAAGAAGAGGGAAAAGTTGTTGTTGCCAACATATAAAAACATTAGTTGGTGTTGCCAGCAATCATTAAGAATTGAAATAATTGGAATGAAATAGTACCACAAAATAACTTATGCTACATTTGAGACATTAAGATGACAACTATCCAGAAACTCTTTATAATTTATGTAAAACAACAGCAGTAATCAAAAAGTATCAATTGACCATTATAACATTCCATTTGACATTTTATCTAGATCATAAATTTGGCTTTATCTTTAATGATACTTGAATAAGAAATCTAGAATTAGGTATTCTAGATTTACATACTATCGCTGCATCGATTCTAAATAATGACGACGATTCGCATGCATAAAAACATTCGATTGTCGTAAAAAATACTAACAAACGCTTAAAAACGAGTAATGGTACAATTATTAAAATATAAATTAATAAAACCAGCTAAATTATTGGAATTGGAAAGATTTTTGAAATATTTATTCTCTTGAATTTCTGACTACTGTGTTAGAGTAAAGACATTAATTAAACTTCATCTTATTAAGTTTACTAAAGTATTTTTTCCTCATTAAATCTTTTTAAGACTGTTTAATAAGCTATTAAATAAATTGTAAATACAAAAATCTAGTTGATTAACTTATCTCTTTTTTTAAAACGGCAACATAAAGGTGATTACGTCTAAAATGCTTAATCATAAATAGACAAATTCATTGTATAGTGAATTCCGAAACTAAGGATATAGGTACTTTTCTATGTATGTTTATTAAAACTTATAGATTTCAAGTGTCATGTTATGTTAACCATATAGCATAGCCTATATTTTTATACATAATGTATGCGACCAACCTCAAAATAAACTCTCAATACAACTGAAACTTTCCCCAAACTCGATTTTTTGTTCTCCAAAATGATATGTATTGTATAAAGAGATGATTTTTTTTCTCCCCAATGATTAAATTTTTGCCCAAACAGGGGAAGAAGCCCCCAATCTGGCAACTCTGGCTACACAAAGGATAAGCTATAGCCTACAAACCGTAGCGTAAAAGATAGAGAGATCCTAATTTTTTCAAAATGTAGCCCAATGTCATATCTCTAGGGGGTGATCATTCAATGAAAAGAGCACCTGCCCTGCCCACGGTTTTTGACCGATTCCAAAATTTATTTTTCGAAACGGTAGACAAACTATTTGTACTACATTTTTCAATATCGGGTTTTCTAAATAATCTTTTTGTCCGAAAAAACGAGAAATTTTGTCGTTTTTTTAAAAGCGATCTGAATGATTTTGAATGTTAAAATAAATATTATTTTAACATTGAAAATGTGTATCAGATGTTTAAAGACGAAAGAAAAAAAATCAAAAAGAAGGAGATGAGAAACGAAGCAATTGACAAAAACTTTGTAAGTTTTCAAGTAAAACTAAAACATCATCCAGATATACAAGCACAAAATGACATGCAAAAAGCCAAACAGATTTCAACACGCATTCTAAATGTAACGATACTGCAACAAAAGATAATGACATCGGCACAATCAACGGTGTAACGGCAAATACCATCAAAATGTGAAGGACTGGGCATAATGACTCCCTTATTTGGAGCCGGTATAATGCCATGATCTATAGCGATCGATTCTTTTATAATACTAACATCCGGTTGCATGTTCGTTTGAAATCGATATCGTTTCTAAACCACTGTCAAGAACCATCAATTAGATTTAATTAGGGAACAGAAAATTCAAGTTAACTTTTAAGTCTCTTGAAAAGCGTGTAATAATGACAAATAATTTTCATAATGTCTTGTTCTTGTGTAAATTAATTTAAACTTCGACCTGTGTATCTTAAAATTTTTATTTATCAGCATAAATGTCAATGCAAAAATATACCTAAAGATCACAAGTAACAATCTCGTTCCAAAATCATACGGTGGCCAAATTTTAATTGGCACTAATTAGTGAATTTTTTTTAATTAATGTCTATAGAAAAGCTTTCCCTTCAAGGCAAATCGCAATACAAAATAGATTCGTTCCGATGTTATCTCTAAACTACACGGATAGTACGCAATTAATAACACTACTTAAATATGTATGATCTTGTTAATGATCCATAGGTGTGCGCGCGCCGATTAAGCGTTTGTTACGAACCCGTTTTAGATCGCGGAAGACGAACAACGATTAATTATGTCGATCAAAGATTATGGTAATAAGAGTGATCGAGTTTTTAGTTTTTGCCTGTCTGATCTTATATTTGTTTGGTACGTATTTAGATTTCTTAAGTATTGCTGGAATTGAATTACCTAGTACCGCTTCATTTTAATTTTAGCTTGTTTGCGACCAACAACCATATATTAGTATTTTTGAACACAAAAATCATTTACAAAAATAAAAATCGCAATAAAGATAAACGAGCAAAAAAAAGAACCATAATTTATAAAGTTACTTATTTCAAAATATTACTTTTTGATAAAGTTGTTTCTAATAGTATTGTCAAACTTATTTCATAAAACTTTATAATTTAGTTGAAAATCAATAAGTTGGTTAGGCTTAAAATATTTTTGTCACTAACCTTGATTTTGCATTAACTATTATTAATTTCCTTATTTTTTCTTTCGACTAATTTTATTTGACATCATGTTCTTTTAACAATTAAATGTTTTACCTAATATTTTTAAACATAATAAGTTGAATTTCTTTCTTTTTGAGTCGAAAAAAATAGTTTTAATGTCATGAATCTTCGTAGAACCTTAATCGCGTAGGCACAAAACCATGTCCGTCGCCTCACCTAATCTTTGGCACGCAATCATAACGTCTGAGGCTGTATAAAGGCTCCTAATTACGGCACTGTCGTCGCCGTTATGTCTTCATCGGTTGCTGACTGATGACCACCTTTGAAGTACCGCTTCTAATGTTCAATATGGAAGAGGAACTGTTCTAATGGAGAAATCTTATAGTTAACGTTACATTTTAATTTTTTATCAAAAAATCTTTCGTTTTTTTAAAGTTATATTTTTAAATGAAACATTGATTGCCATTCATATGAAAACAAAAAAAAACGCAATTGCTGTACTCCGATATCAGTAAGAAAGAAAGAAACAGTAAACTAACTATTTTAGGGGATTTTTTTTTCGAGCTTGGGAGTTAGCCTATTGTTAATTGTTCATATTAATAAAAAAAACATAATGCGCTGTAATTCAACTTTATTCACTCTTATTCGTATTTTTATTTATAATTATTTTTTTTTTAGTTTGCACTGAAATATTGACTTTGAATTTTACAAAAGTGATCAATTAATACGGTCTACGGAAAGAATTTAAGATTTGAAACCACTAAACTACTAAGTATACAATAGTTGAGGAAGAAAATAATTGTGTGATGTGGTATACCTCTAAATAAATGATGACCTTGCGAAGGTCACGTAAAACTGTTCAGACTCAAAAGGACGGATCTAATATAAATATAAGTACAGTGTCGTCTAAAAATATGTATACAGCTTAGAACTTTGTCAGTTTGTTGTAGTCGTCATTGGTCATTGATTTCTGTTCAAAAAAGTAGTAGTTTTTAGAGTGACAAAGTTCTAAACTGTATACATGTACATGTATTTATATGTAGAAGTGACTGTACTGGGTGTAATGATAAAAATATTTATTATACATTTATTTTTTACCACTTTTTTCAACTACAATTTTGAAATAAATAAAAAGTGTGAAATAAACATTACGACGACTTTAAAAAAAAAAAATCATTTTTAATTGTTTTTCGAACTTTGTTTAGTTAAAAAAAACAAAAAAAAGAACATTATTTTTAATGCTATCTTATTCAGAATCAGAAGGTGAATCTCCCGGCGTTTTGCATGCCGTCATTCTCCTCAACATAAAATTTGTCATGATAGGATGCAAAAATAATAAAACTTTTGATGCTTAATAATTCTCGTCTGGAACCTATTCTCGTTACTGGACACGAGGTCAGAATTTTCTTAATTATGAAAATATATGCTGAGGAGAATGACAGCGAAACAAGGAGACAACCTGGAGATTCACAAGCTAACAACGACATGTATAGACAGATACCAAACATACTATTATCACGTTTGAGCACAAATAAGAATTTGATATCTTAAGATAAAACGCAATTTAAATATTAATTACTCCAGCAGGTGGTATGACATTTTATGTTTTTAGTTTAAGACACTTAATACTTTTGTAAATGGCAATGGTATCTGGCATTTAAATATATTATGGGTAATTAAACCAAATCTGTGATTATGTATCGATGATATCACTTGACCTATATTGTTATTTGAGTTTATTGGGGATTAGCAAAAAAAAACAGTGGAAAAATTTCTGATGAGACATATTTAAATGTCAGATGTCTATAAAAATGGGGCTTCGACATCTTGGTATCTAAATAAAAAATTTAAAGACTTCTATTTGATATGAGTGTATACATTTCATTTACTTACATAATGCATTTTTCATTGACTTCCAAAAAGATCGAGGTTCATTTCGTTATTTTCATTTTTTTTCATTTCAATGTTAATTATATTATAAGTATAAGTTTTGCTCAGCTCCTTTCTAAAGCTGCTGAACTGTTGGAATTATTCAAATTAATTAGTGACTTGTATTTAAACTTTATATATGTAATTAAATATTTCACAACCACATGCGTTGCTGCTGCTATGAATTTGTACTAAATGATCTTCAATTTACTACTAAGTATGTTTTGCACTTATAAAGGTTAAGTGTACTCATGCATTAGTAGATCGCCAAGTCTACTACACGCTGGCATTACAGTACTAAGCCTATCCTATAGCAGCGAGACAGGTCGTGCTAACACTAGCGGTTCTCTTTGTTAATCGCCGCTCCTGTGTTGCGCGCCATAGATGGTCAACATTTTTATCATTGTTCACTGTTGAGGCAGGATCTGTTCACTGATATGCAGTGAAAAGGGAAGTACTTCCACCGAGCTAGGCGTCTGCTCGGGGACCGCGGTCCAACTGTTCGATGTTGGAATTTGTGTTTATGCGAAGCGTGTACAAAGCTTCGATATCGTGTGTCCCCATACATTTTTGCCTTGATGTTAGTTTGACGAAGTGCGGTGTCACGTCTGCGTAATGTTTACATATTGTACTTTTACATTAGCTTATTAAAATACTTTGCTCTTTTAAAAATATAGCAGTTACCTTTTACTTAAGCAAAGCGGAGGTTAAATATTTTTGAATGTATGAAGTACCTAATTTACAAATAACATAAGCTAACCTAAAACAAAATACTTAGAAGAATTTTACTCTCAATATCAACTGTTATTGATTTTATTATTCTGGAATGGAATTGTCTTGAGCTGAATATTAATTGAAGGAGGTTTGTTAAATAAATTGTACTGTGGGTTTTATGACTTCCTTGTGCTGAAAGAACTGGGTTTAGGAGGTTAAATTTTTGTTAGCACTCAAATTGAAATTGAAATTGAAAAATTCTTTATTCAAATAAGCTCACATAACAAGCATTTTTAAATCGTCAATTCTTTTATCCTACCACTCAACTTCTGTATTCACCACATGACAGAGTAGAAGTCCTTCAATGTAACTTATTATATAGTGTAACATATAATACTAACCTTTCGTTTTTAAAAGTTTCCGTTCCATCATCAATATAAAAACTTCATCAAAAAATACTTCAATAATTTAAAAAGCATTTCAAGGTTGACGACTCCCGCCAGACCTGCGCCCGCGCCGCGTTCGTGCGCGAGTTAATTCCCGATAGACCTACCGAGGCTTACACGCAACATTCTAGGGCTACTGCATTGTGCAGCCTTATTAATTGTTCCTCCATTATTATTGGATTAATTAGTATGGTTGCGGACTATACTTGTTCAATTTGTATGCAATTCAGTACTGTTTTGTACGATGTGCAATGTTTCTTTGGTAGTAGATGAAATAACAGTTATTTGTTGATAAAGTCACAGTGATAGTGAAGAGAAATAAAAGTACAATGGCTATATACTATATTTACATAAGAAAATAACAGAAGAAGATGTAGAGACTTGATGCGTTTGTGCATCTTTGAAAAGAGTTAATAGTTTTGTTATTCATATTTTTTTAGTAAATTATATTCTATTTAGACTTAAAAGCAATATGACAACTTGAACAATCCTTCAAGCAGTGAAGTTCATACAAGTTTATTAACTATTGTTAAAGATGAATCTTCAGCGAACCCTAGACTAAGTGACGCCAGACAAACGCAAAGATCAAAGTTTATATAACAAGACACATTATTTCATATCGAGACCAAATAAAGAAGGAAAATGTGTGTTAAAAATACAGCAATACAGTTCAAAGTGTTAAACAAACATGATATAAACCCTCTTGAAGATTTTGCCTCTCTCCGTCTGTCGTCTAGATTTCAAACGAGAAAGTATAATGTTATACTATGAAATGTCAAGTGGGTAGTCGTTAGCGAGTAGTCTTTTCAGATTCGACTTTTTGTTCACAGCAGAAATACTTATATGTGAATATTGAAAGGAATGAAAATTGTGCTTGGCTTTTACTGATAGATAAAAGAACATATTACAGTGACTCGGTAGTTCAGCTGGAAGATCATTGAACCGGAATTTCAATGGTCGCGGGTTCGATTCCCGCCTGAGACAATGGTCTGATGACGAGTCGAAGTTTATCTAGTATATTATTTAATTTTTTTATAAAATGCATTGTCATTTTCTAAGTCAATAGAGGGTTCAATCTCAGAATCCCGAAAGTCGGGATTACTTATTGATATAACTAATATTAAAAAAATACTAGAAACTCAACTCACCCGTAGCACCTCAGACGGGACTCGAACCCGCACCCTTGGGATTCCGGCCCTATGCACAGACCAATTATACTACTGAGTCGCTAGTGGGAGCAGTGAAATTTTTTAGTACTTTTACTTCTTCGCTGCAAGCCAGCGCAATTTCATCAATGCATTCTGCCTAATTGAATCATTCTATTTATTCGACTGAAATGAACTCACAGGGTAATTGTCCGAACAGCTGATCGAGTTTTGTATGAAAAGTCGATTTTTTTTTCTATTTTCGGAAAAATCGTAGAACAAATGTTGTTGTTTATAATGTTTGTAATCTACTCCTGCGTGGTTGTTGGTCTTTTACAAATAACGTTGTGTAATAATGATTTATGATTGACAGCTACTATTTTAAACCTTCTCAATAAGTACAAATTTAATAATAATAATGAAACCAAAGAAGGCACTCTCATCTCTTTCGCGTCACTAATTCCGTCAGAAATGCTAAATATTTTATCTCCATCGCTGTCTGTTCCCAAAATTATTGTTGTCATGCATTTTGTAGTGTCATCGTAAGTCATTTTGTACAGTTCAATGGAAAATTGAAGATTTTATTTTAAAGGTTTAAATTTTTTTTTAAGAATTTTCTTTCCTTTTCATAAGAGTTAATTTGATATTTTTTCTTTTCTTAATGCTTTTCAGAAAAGGAGAAATATTTTTTTCAGGACAGTAACAAGAAAACCTAGTTACGGTACCGAGATTAACTAACATTATACAATACTAGTGGACCCTGTGAACTTCGTATCACCTACAATTTATAGAACCTGGGCCCTATTTAATAACGTGACAATTTGGTTAACTTTGCAGTGTAGCTATAAGTAGTTTGTTTTATTTTCAAATTGCTTGATGTAACAAACTGTAAATGTTATTTAAATAGGGATAACTGGAGACGACAATAAATTAAATGTCGTATAGCTATTCAATATTTTAGTCACAGGAAATATTTTTTAGTTATTGTTTTAGTACTTAGAATTAATTTTGGTGCTATTTAATTTTGTTTGTTTGAAAATATTTTTTCGTTCCTAGGAATTATTCGATACCTGTTTAGTTTCAAAATACTCCTGTGAACTAATGTCACCATCTTTTTATTTATTGTCGTGTTGTCCTCTCCACCCCGTATGTTACTACGGCCCTCTCCTCTTCAACTTTTATCCTAGGAATAATTTCCATCTGGTTCTCATTCAACGAAAATCAACTTAATTTTGCATCTTATTACAACGCAATAAGGAAAAAATGACAGCACTGCATTACACCTACTCTCAAGGGAAATGACCAAAGAGAATGTAATAGGTACTACGTTGAGATGACAAATGATATTTATTTTTCATAATTAATCAATCAAATGCACTAAGGAGTTTCAATTCCGACGTCGAAGTCAATCGCCGCAAAAGTAGCTTTCTACCACTTTTTAACCCTGTTAGGGGATAAATATTAAAAAAATACGAAACACGTGTTCAATTAATTTTGTGAAAGAATGTCTATGCCAAATTTCAAGTCAACCGGGCCAAGGAATCGCGTTCTCCCATACAAACTTTGCCACCCTGTTTCACCCCTTTAGGGATTGAATTTCGCAAAATCCCGTCTTAGTGAGTACCTACGCCCTAAAAGGAGCCTCCATGCAAAATTTGAGACTCCTAGCACTTGTAGTTTCTGAGATTTCGTGATCAGTGAGTGAGTGATTTACCCTTTTATATATATAGACTAGCGGCCCGCCCCGGCTTCGCACGGGTACAATGTAGTTACTAATGTCGTGAGTGTGAAGTTATTAGACTATACTACAGGATATCTATATATAGTGGTGGCCACATAATTATGGACGCCTGTCGATTTTCATACAAACGAAGTAACTTTTAAGCATTGCTTCTCCGCCAGGGATTGACCGAGCGGTGATCTCTTGATGGCCATCCAGGGAGTGAATGGAGGAGATCAAGATTTCTATACACACCCAAGTGATCTGACCAGCATTTTAAGAGACACTATATACATATATAGATATCACTATATATAGATATCCTGTAGTATAGTCTAATAACTTCACACTCACCACATTAGTAACTACATTGTATCCGTGCGAAGCCGGGGCGGGCCGCTATAGCTTAAAAGATCTAAGTGTATAGACGACGGGACTCCTAAACCATTAATCCGATTATGATGAAACTTTATTGAGTTGTTCTGCTTACGACCGAGAATGTCCCTGGCAAAAAACAGAGCCTTGCAATACGCATGCCAGGTGCAGCTAGTTCTAAGTAAAAATATGTTGTGCATTATCAGGATTCTCAGTCTCGATCATCCAACACTTCTCTATAATATACAACGTGTTACAAAAATACCCCTAATGCCGAATATGGTACATAGGGACCATCAAACTGAGCAACTTTTACTATGGGACCAACTCTGAAATCGCGCTGCTGAAAATCAGCTGTTTCATACATAAATTAAAATCTAAAATATCAAAATGTATGAAACAGCAGATTTATTTTTCGCGTTTTGAGAGTTGGTCTCAATACTAAGAGTTGTTCAGTTTGATGGTCCCTATATACCATATTCGGCATTAGGGGTATTTTTGTAATATGTTGTATACCTACCACATTTCTTGTCATGTTATCCGGTTGCAAAATAAAAAGGCTATGATCTGACTCTCGAGCAGGCGACATTAGAGCTGACCATGGGAGAAACAATCACTGCGTAGATCTACTCCAGCCGCTCTTAAACTTTGTCCCTGTGCTTTATTAATTGTCATAGCATAGGCGACTTGACAGAATATTGTCTTCTTTTAAAATTAACATGATAATCAGATGGAATAATTTTGCACCTTTTTACAACGCAATAAGGAAAAAATCTCAGCACTGACAACATAACGCCATAGGTACTATTCAATCAAATGCATTCTACCTACTCTCAGGGGAAATGACCAAAGAGAATGTAATATTACGTTGAGATGACAAATGATATTTATTTTTCTTAATTAATCAATCAAATGCACAAAGAAGTTTCAATTCCGACGTCGAAGTCAATCACCCCAAAAGTAGCTTTTTATCACTTTTTAATCCTGTTAGGGGATAAATATTTAAAAAATACGAAACACGTGTTCAATTAATTTTGTGAAAGAATGTCTATGCCAAATTTCAAATCAATCGGGCCAAGGAATCGCGTTCTCCCATACAAACTTTGCCACCTTGTTTCACCCCTTTAGGGGTTGAATTTCGCAAAATCCCGTCTTAGTGAGCACCTACGCCCTAAAAGTAGCCCCCATGCATAATTTGAGACTCCTAGCACTTGTAGTTTCTGAGATTTCGTGATCAGTGAGTGAGTGAGTGATTTTCCCTTTTATATATATAGATAATTTGAATTTAACATAAGATTGATATGTTAATTTTGAAACCGAGATTGAAAACAATATCAACTCCAAAGTTAAAAAAAACAATTAAACAGATGAACATAGAACCTCCTCCTTTTTTGAAGTCGGTTAAAAAGTATTAAACAACGATGATACTTTAACGTAAGTTCTTTTTCATTTAGCTACTGGGAATCGAATTTGGGTCGCCAAAGATAGCAACACCATGAAAACCATTTCTAATACCAGCCGACCACGGAGGTAGCCAACAACCTAACTTCATTTTTTTTATTTTGTCATCATCGATAAAAAAAAATATTCAAACATACAATACTAAATAATTCGAGGGAAACGGGTTCGATTCGGATTCGATTCCCATCCAAAAATATGATCTGGTGCGAATCGTATTTTTTCAAGTATAATTTAGTATTATATTAAAATAGCATTGTGAATGCTAAAATCTCAAATTAAAAAAGCATTCAAAAATACTTCAATACCGTTCACACAGTCTGTACTTGCCGCTGTCATCTCGCAAATCATGACCGAAATTGATGACCCAAAGTCATCAGATACCACTAACAAGCAGTAGCAGATACTAACGTGAGATACCGAATGCATCAGGATGTCCCAGCGATCGCAAAGATGGGTGTGCGAGTCAAAGAGCAAGCTAATTTGTTTTGCATATGAATGAAAGGTTTTTTTTATGACGGATTGCGTTGTGAATGAAAAGTAAGAATTTGTGATGGTTACGTTTAGAAACTGAGTGTATAAAACTGTTTTCATACTATTATTCCTGCTCATTGTTTGTTTTTTTTTGGTGTGCATTTCGAAAATATTAATAATAACGCTTTGTTGCACACTAGAAAAAGACGTTACAAAGAAACAAACAATAAACATGGACAAGTACACAAAAGACCTTGAGTAAAAATTTTGAGGGGAAGAGGGCTGGGGGGAGTGGGTGCAAAAGTACTGGAGGGACAACAGATAGATGTACAGTCACGTCTAAAAATATGTATATAGTTTAGAACTTTTTCACCTTGTTGAAGTTGTCATTTGTCATTGATTTCTGTTCAAAAAAGTAGTAGCTTTTAGAGTGACAAAGCTCTAAACTGTATACATATTTATGGACGGGACTGTACATAAATACAGTAGAGAGAAAATGAAAGTTGAAAGGGAGATACGAGAAAAATAATAGCCTAAGTTAATCTTGTATCTAAAAGCGTAAAAGAAAAATCAAAATCCATCTGAATTTAAAAACTCTGAAATTAGAAAAACTATATGGAAAAAGTAAATTACAACTCTTGTTTGAATCAAAATAATGAAAGCTGATTGATGCCTTATGGCTTTTGAAAATTTCATTCAAAATTAAAGTAGGGTAGTATTTATAAACATAATAGCAAAACCACATAAGTACAAAATTTAAATTTTTAAACACGATACCAAAAAAAAAACAGCCAAAGCTTTCACTAAAACAAAGTATTTAAATCCTCTTTCTGGATCATCAGATCTCAAGCCGAGACCTTTAAAACTTGCCTTTACCTTACTCCACTTAGGCACAAACGATTTATCTTTAAAGGCAACGACCTCATTGCGAGTTTCAGGTTCAGTACAATTTGTACCTTAAATGCGGCCGAAACTTGATGCAAAAAGTAAATCATCTCGCAATTAGCTGATTAATTGTTTAATTAATTGTACACTCTTTGGCAACATTGCGTCCGGTTGGCGTATGCCTTTTTTGTATTTTTGGACTTGTTAGGTTTTGTGGTGCAAGGTATAAAATTTAGCGTTTTGAAATTAATTTTCTGCGGTAGTGTCGTGTGATGCGGGTCGTTACGTTCCCTCAAATATGGTTGAGCGAAGCGATGGCTGGTTCAAGCGTCATGCTCGTGAACGGGTCTGCCAGTGGGAATGGGTCTGCTTCTGCCTACTTGTCTTAAAGTTTATTGAATTGTATGAATTGATATAATATATCAATTCATACAATTCAATAAACGTAAATATATATATTATATATATTTTGTAATAGCCTAGGCTGAGCCTTAAATTTTGAATTAAGCTTGACACCTGTAAATTGATTCAGTAGAAATGAGCTAATTAAATAATGTTATTTATTTATAAATCTATGTTAATGGTAACATGTATGAATACTTTGAATGTAATGTCTGGAAACGATATACATATTTGTAAATATCGTTCCTTCTAATAAAGCTGATAAGTTTTTTGCACCCATTTTTCTTGTCAGCTAAAAGACGTCATAATGGGTGGTAAGATAAAAGAATTGACGATTTAAAAATGCTTGTTATGTGAGCTTATTTGAATAAAGAATATTTCAATTTCAATTTCAATTTCAATTTGATTAATAATAATAATAATGCATTTATTTCGAGTAACTAAGACCCATTACATAGAATTCCTACCAGTCACATTAGGTATATGATATAAACATTAGAAATCATCATTACTTAGAAAACAAATAATTAATAACAACTAAAATTATACTTACTTTGGACAGCTCTATTACTGTGTACGTTTGCAATGTGTAGGTTACAGCATTGCTTAATATAAGAGATATTGTGTTAACATAAAGACATTGTTCATTAACATTGTGTGACCAAACACAATGTTTTCGCTCTTTTTGTTCAGTCCACGTAATAAAGATCCCTACGATATAATATTTTATATTGACTACAAAGCAAGTACAATCGGTATACTTCGGTGTTTAATTCAATCAATTCCATAGTACGATAACAAATCTAAGTAGTATTAAAAACTTAACTTTATTTCCTGCCTCTGATACTCCTTATGCTAAATAAACCCAGTGTTTTTTAATTTAAAATTTAACTTTTCACAAAAAATTCAAATGTGCAAAATACCAAAAAAAAAAATTAAATTCTTTGACTTAGGCCACTTCGCTACGTGGTGATTACTTGCAGTGTTATAGTATTTATAGCACTCCATTTATACCAGCCCCCCTTTACGGAAACAGCAAAAGGGCCCCGAAACACAATCAAGTGATATAGTGTTTTATCGACACTCATGTTTAACGGTTAAAATCCATTGTCTTTTGACAGTTAAACGTGATAAATCATATCGCGTTTCGGTGGTCATGCAAGGAGAGCTGAAGTTCTGTATCCGTAACCGAAACTACCGGATATCCGAAACAAAAATCTGTATCCGTAACTAAATCGTAATCGTAACCGTAATTTTCGGATAGTGGCTGAGTAATACATTTTGATTTTCCCGACAATTCCCGACATTAGACAATAAAACTTCGCTAGTATCCGTCAAAAGTGTTTTATTTCATGTCTAGTGAGTTGTGACAGGTTTTTCTGCCCGGCCGAGCCACACACTAGCCGCGCAAGCCGCGCGCGTCACTTGCTTGTTTGTTTATTATTTATTTCGTGTTTTACTTTTACAAAATCTTAAAAAGCTAATACCTGTATCCGAAACTATCAAAAACTATCCGAAACTAACGGATAATCCGAAATAATTTCATCCGTATCCGAAACCGGATTATTTTTACTTTATAAATCAGATAGGTAGTTATCAAACATTGTGCATAATATGATTTTCATTTGACAATATTCAATAATACTCTATACATAATTATAATAAAATAGTGATTAAAGCTTTTTGCTTATTTTTCTCCCACTATAGATTTTACACAGCAACACTTAAAATAGTGACTAAAGTATTAAGCTTATTATTTTCCTCCAACTGTAGATTTTACACAGTAACACATAAAACTGTGACTAAATAAACCATTTAGCTTATTTTTCTCCAACCATAGATTGTACACAGCAACACATAAAATAGTGAATAAAGCTTTTAACTTATTTTTCTCCCACTATAGATTTTACACAGCAACACTTAAAATAGTGACTAAAGCATTAAGCTTATTATTTTTCCTCCCACTATAGATTTTACACAGCAACACTTAAAATAGTGACTAAAGCATTAAGCTTATTATTTTTCCTCCCACTATAGATTTTACACAGCAACACTTAAAATAGTGACTAAAGCATTAAGCTCATTATTTTTCCTCCTACTATAGATTTTACACAGCAACACTTAAAATAGTGACTAAAGCATTAAGCTTATTATTTTTCCTCCCACTATAGATTTTACACAGCAACACTTAAAATAGTGACTAAAGCATTAAGCTTATTATTTTTCCTCCCACTATAGATTTTACACAGCAACACTTAAAATAGTGACTAAAGCATTAAGCTTATTATTTTTCCTCCCACTATAGATTTTACACCGCAACACCTAACAGCATGACTATAAAACTTTTAATACTCATAACATTTATTTAACTAACGTCTGTGAATGTTCTACTCAAGGCAAAAACAATAAAATTATCCTCATTAATATTTTATGTTCTACTTCTACTACCTCAAACAAATAAGATAATAAAAGTAATTTTATTAAGCCAGGTTATCTGTATAATTTCATAAATATTTAAATATGAATCAATTTCATCAAATGAATTTAGTACAAGATTAGCGGTCGCCCGCGACTTCGTCTGCGAGGACTGTTTTCCTCTATCCCTCAAAAACAGTACTTATTTTCAGGATGAAAGGTGCCCTATGTCTTTTCTGTACGCTTGACAACGTGTATGCAAAAATTCATGATGATCGGTTGAGTGGTTAAGACGTGAAGGTGTAACAAACAAACAAACTTACTACTTACTTTCGGATAGGATGTGGAGGAAGGAGAAAGTGAGGATATTAGTTAGGATTTAGTGTAAGATAATGTTGATTTTCTATGGTCTTCACTACCAAGGACAAAAGTTTATTCGTTACTGTATATAGTTCCTTCGAAACGTTACTACTGATTCCCATCAAAATAAATGTCACCACCTTATTCGACCCCTGCTGCTTCAAGTGACAAAAACATAAGTCTCATTAGTCTTAAACCAGTTTAAATCAGTTGGTACAACCTAGAGGCACATACCCATCTTCAATTAGCCTTCCCACGGGAGCATAAACTTAGCAAATATGGACCACTGGGACGTGCCTTTCATAATTTAGCACGATCTTCCCACTGTGCGTCGCTGACAGGTGCTATAAAACTTTACGAGGGGCGAACGTCTGCACAGTGGGCTGACGCATCCGCTGCGGCCAGCAAAAAATTGGAGCAAGCCAGCGCTCATGAAAATTAATAAGTGTTTCGACGGAACCTTTCGGTAGTCGGTGCCTGTGGTTTCAAGAATTTTTATCGGCAATTTGTCTTCGGCCGGATGATTTTTTAAATTTAACATCTACATAGCCTCTTAACAGGTTATACGTTACAAAGGCTCATTAACTTCTTGAGAGCGCCCGCGACTTTTAAATTGAAATTCGTACATGTACGCGTTTCAAAATTGACCAGGAGCAGAAGAAAGTTTGCATGAAAAAAATAGCTGTCAATTTCAATTTCTCATCTTTGAGTTTGGAAAAAATTAAGAGTAAAAAGATGGTCCATCCATTTTTCTCGAAATTAAGGTGAAATGCCCGAAAACTGGTAGGACGGCGGGTCATCAGTCCGCCTTATTTGGGAGCCGATCGGGCGGTCAGCATAAATGATTCGAAATTGTTTCCGCGAGCGTACGCAACGGCACAAAAAACATGTGTCACTGCAATAAATCATTCCGAGCTGGCGAGTTGAGTTTACTCGATTAAACGAATCGTTCGATCGCCGATGACGATTACACGCATGTGTTTATAGAGAGAGTTGTATGAAAGAATGTCGTCGCTTTTTTTGTTAAAACTTTTGAAAGTTTGCGTTCGAACCATTGACGAATTTTAATATTGTATTGTTGAGATTCTGTAGACTGGAAAAATATTTAATATTTAAGTTGTTTGTTTTATTATCTTTTTTATGGCTATTTAATTACTAAGTAGGTCTTCTTTAAGTCTATATTAGCCATAAACACAAGATATTGTTAAAATAATACAAAGACATTGATAACGAAAATTAGATAAAAAAATAACAATTAATTTATCGGGAAAAACCCCACGATTCAATATCTATCTACCAAAAAATACTTATCCTGCTATTATCTATTGTATTCCTGCACTGCTAACTTTAAGTCCACAAACTGGAATCAATCAAAAAAACAAATAGGCACAACTTTTTTTAATGCGATTCGATTTATTTAGCAATATATGGTAGGTAAGGATGATTTATGTTATTATAATATATCCATATGTGTGAAAATTAAGTTAAGATTGTGACCTCTAATAAAGAACACCAACCAAATCTGCCATTGGAACCAATAAAATAGTAGCAAATATTTAAAGGTTTACAATTTGTTCAAAATTAGTATTCTGTCACGCCCAAAATTTCACTGGAGTGGCAAATTTGTTATACAGCGATGCCCTAGTTCGCCAAAAAAAGAAAAACAAAAGAATAAGCGTTCAAAAACGACGTCATACCGTCCTTACATGGCGTTCGCCCAAAAACGACCGCTCGTAAATAACAAATGCACTGGCTGGGTGTAAAAAAGCCAGTGTAATTAAACCGTGGTCCCACGAAACTGTGTGTTCATACTTCGAATGCTTCGAACGCGAACACCGCGGAAATTCGCCGCATTGTCCCATGGACAAAATTGAGCCATAAATATTCTACGCGTAATTTTCGATTGCGAAATTTTGTCCAGAAATTTGCATATTGGGCACAGTGGGACTCGACTTTAAAAAGGTTTTATTATTTTAACCTAGTTCCAGTAACAAAATCTATCGATTGTTAAATACGCTTTATCGTGTTTATTACTCAAATGCTGAATAATTCGGCTGGTTTAATAAAAAAAAAATATGCAGAGGCATTATTTTCTCTAATTTATTGTTGCTATGGCAAAGGTTCTAATGATAAGCATACCTTACCCTACATCACATTTTTTTATAATACAAAAAACTGTTGGGTAATAACCTTAATACTCTTGCAAAATTACGAGGTACTTGTAACACTTAACAATAAAATGATATACATCAACATGGTAATAAAGGAATAAAACTGTCTGTCTCTTTCCCACGCGCTACGACTTCAAACAGTAGTCACGACACAGAAGCGCCGCAGGCTTGCGCGCGCGCACCTCACGTTTTGCACATGTATAGGAATAGACAGAAGGTTGAGTAATTAAGTTTGAAACAACTTGACTTTTTATCTATATCCTTAACTAATATTATAAATGCAAAAGTAAGTTTGTTTGTTTGTTACACCTTCACGTCTTAACTGTTGCATACATTTTATCAGGGGTACAGAGAAGGACTTAGGGTACCTTTCATCGCAAAAAAGTATTGTTCTCGAGGGATAGCAATAAAACATTCCACGCAGACGAAGTGCGGGCGTCCGCTAGTTCGTGATAAAACTGTCAAACTTATTAGTCGTCCTAATTTGCCATGTCCTGCTCATTTCAATGCTGAAAACAGGAAATAATTTTCTGTTTTGCAAAAATATTATTGTCCTCTCTTCTATGACAAACTGCGGGTATACTGATACTGCCTGATTAAGTATACTATTACGTCCCATCTGGGGTGCTACGACTGAGTCGATCTTTCCTAGTATTTTTTCTTATTATATTATTTATCTTATGTATACTTATTCTTCAGTAGAAATTTAAATTCTCAATTAGGTGATAATCTACTGAAAAAATACTTCCATAACTTTAACACGTCACGACGATCTTAAACCTGATTTGTTTATCATAATTTTTATCTATGGAACAAGGTTAAAACAATAAAACCTTCTTAAAGTCGAGTCCCACTGTGCCCAATATGCAAATTTCTGGACAAAATTTCGCAATCGTAAATTACTGGTAGAATATTTATGGCTCATTTTTGTTCTTCAGACCTTCTGTAGTCACACATTAGTTGTGACATTCATAGCTTTAATTGATGCCGCCGATATCAGCAATAGCTTTTAATAAACACTCGTCTCGCCCGCGGCTTCGCTTGTGAATTGTGTTTTAATTAGTGTACCAACATCTATTATGATGTACGGTCGCTACTGAACAGCAGTAGCGTATTTGTTGATTGGGTTAGAATAATGACGTTTATCAAATTATTTAATCTACTGTCTTTTACAATTAAACCAGGTATGTAGTTAATAAATCTCGACATTATAAATAAAATAAAATCAACATCTTAAAACGATAAAAAGAAATAACTTATATTCTACATAATTGTATTAATAAGAGACTTTGTAGCATTGTAGCCTTCAACTTCAAGTGAGACTTACGTTAAGTTTCCCAAAAAATATGTGGTTTTGTTTTGGTATTATTTTTTTTGTAGAGACAATTATTAAGTTTTAGAATTTAAAGTAATATTTACAGTCAAAAACAACAAAAGTTAAGCAAATAAAAGAATAAGCTATAAATAAAATCACTGTGCAATGTTTTGCGTAACTCAGAGGCGTAGCGTGCGAGGAGGCAATCCAGTCAAATAATAAATAACGACGGCCATTTCTAATGGGATTCGAGCTAGGGAAATTGTTCCTCGTGTTTTGTTAAACAATTCAGTCACTGTTTATTCTCATACTTATTCAGAAGGAGTCAATATAATGTGTACTTTTGAAATAATAACATCATCACCAAATAATAAATTAAATAAATAACAAATAAATATTTGACAACATCACATACATTGTTAAGGAAATCAGGGCAAATGGTGGCATCACAAACACCCAGACCTGAACCAATATAGAAAAGTACGTTTTTCTAAATTGACCCGACCGGGGATCGAACCCGGGACCTCAGAGATGGCGACACCATGAAAACCGGTGTACAAAGCCACTCGACCACGGAGGTCGTCAATTGGCAATGTAGGACTACTTTTTTGAAAAGATGTGCTGAACTTTTGAATAGTAACTAAACTTTTAATAAAACCAAGTAGGTAATTAAAATTTTAAACAGAGTAGCTAAATTATGCAATGTCAGTTTCCCTTGGTAGCATAAAATACAATTCGAAAAATTAGCACCCCTTCCAAAATTTACATTCGTGCAATGGTGAAATTTAATGTAATTGAAGTAATGGCTACAGGAACAGTCTTTCTATTCTGTTGAAGAATATTTATAATGATGTTTTATTTTAATATTAATATTTTTGACGTGGAACGTTTTTCGGCATGCAATATAACAATATCATAATTTTAATATAACAATTTTAAAGTAATTTATTAATAGTGGACAATTAATTTGACATTCGCATACTAATTTTAGTGAAACATGTTTGGAGTTCTTACTTTTAAACATCTGTGTACCGTGTCTCGTGTCAATAAATGAATCATAATCTGAAAACAAAACAATTTTTTTTACCTGATTTTCGAAGTGAGTTGTGAAAACTACTCGTAAATATTTAGATTGATCAATAAAATGCTCGCCAAATGGTAATTGTAAAATAATTTATTCCATTTATTGCTTCTTTTGAATCAGAAACTATCCGTAACCATTTTCCCACATAAAAAGTGGGCAATAAACAAAGGTCATGAATATCTGTTTTTATGTATCCATTAATTTTTAAACCCAATGTAAAACAATACGGTATCGACATAAAAAGAATTGTCAGGTGCGTTTAAACGCACCATTCTTGTCGAACTTTAAATAAAACCAGTTGAAGGCATAATTTCGGCTCAGTTTACGAGATTCTGGGTGTTAATAAAGATAAGATTATAAAGCGAATGTTATACTAAACGTTTATGATGGATATTGTTTGCGCTACCGCAAGGCGCTGTTTTAGGTCCTTCAAATTACATTAAAGTTTTACGTCGGTTGAAAACAACTTTATTAGCTTTCCAAGTAAGGTGTAAAGTTTTGTTTTGTTCCTTTTGACGATGTCAATTATTTTTACACTGTATATTCACAGTCACAAAACATCTTTAATAATATAATATAATTATGATGATGATTATTATTCACAACAAGTGTAGGCAAAATGATCTTTCTTTAAAAGAAATTGATAATGATAGGATCTATTTAATTGAATCAGGCGTCACTTGGCGGAAGTCCCAAACCATTGTGAAAAGATAAATATATGTAGCTTACTCCCAGTAAGCTACATATTATATTCTTGTTCTTTCTTTTAGCTTAAATTATTCCCAATTATTTCGTCACAAATTATTTCCTCAACCGGTCGCCTATTTAAATACCAGAATTCTAGACTAAAAATATCTAGCATTTTATATTCAAAGTTCCTGCCACACCCGTGTTCTAGGCATATAAGATACATGTTTCAATTACACTTAGACTTATGGCAAAAATATGATATAAATGCGAGCTATGGCGCCTTAACAGGATAACATATTAGTCTAGATCAAAAAAGATCGGAGCTTGCTCGGTGAGCGAATTGTTCCTCTTGGGACTTAATAAGCCTAACTAAAGATTTTTTTTAAGTTTATTTTGCAGGATCTAATTTTATTTATTAATTTAGGACTTGGAGAAATGTTGCTAACTTCTGTTTTAATGAAGAGTTTTTTTTGTTATAATTTTAATGCTAAGATGGCATTAGTTTATGGAAATAAAAACAATAACACATTTGAATTAAGAACTGCTTCTCCAATATTAAGAACCGGCGAATAGTGAGCTTCCCATACAAACGTCATGCCAAAATGATTTGCAATTTGAGCATAATTAACTCTTTTTGTGCTGTTATTCGGATTAAGACAGTATTTGTCTAGGGTTCTATTAAACAAAAAAACAAAAATACTAATCAAATAAAAAAAAACAATTAATTTTTTCATACAAAATTGCATTAGTTTTTATTTGGTTTGGTATTTTGGATTTTTTACCTAAAAGAACCATAGACAAGTTTCAGTACAATGCCTAGCACTGATTTCAATGAAGACATATCGACCCAGTCCGGCGCGTGAATAAAAAATATGTACGAAAAATTAACCTAATCTGGAGCGCCACTCGGCTCATGCGCTTAGTTGCTAGATAGCGTTGGATTAAAAAAATTACAGTTTGGCGCGGGATTTTGCACTGTTGCCGATCTTATGTAAAAATAAAAATTAAATGGTAAGCAAGCAAACACTTATTGTGCAGTTTTTTTTAGTGAACACCCATAAAAAAATGTCACGAGCCGCTTCTGATGGTGACTGGTTTACTTACTGGCAGGCTTCTACTTATTTTAGTTGAAAAAGAAAAGCAAAAATCCAGGACACAAAAGGACTACACCAACCTGATATCAGATCTATTCCACGCATCCAGATCACTCGCGACCAATAAATCAGCCCGTGCCAAATACAGAAAGATGGCCGCCATGTATGGTCAACCAAATGTTGCGCGTTCGGAATACGATGGTCGGCAAAATCCAGTGAGTTGGCTAACAGATAATGTTCGTTAAAGCAGGTGCAACTTTGACACACTGGTGGTACGGAAGGACTACATTCTTGAAGGTTTCGCGTTTTTGTTTGGAGATAGAAGACTGTGTTATGATGTTGTTGAGATCCCTTTAAAAGCCTAATGAAAATCGTAATCTAATCTAATAATTTTATTTTCTAGGCGAATTTAGTGAAGCTTTAATTATGTGATTTTATTATGCTAATCATGCCATTAAAAGGGCTCTAGTAAGAAACAAATTACCTACATCACTAATATGTTAAAATCTTGTTTTTCGACAAATCATTAATAGATTCAGTTGCATTTCCAATTAAAATTTAGGTCAATAACTATTAGGTACTTCACAATAACTGTAAGACGGAATATTTTCTATGTATATTAAAGCTGCTCTTGAAATCATCAACTATTTAATACGTTTTACTCTTTTATAAAATTCTTTAAAGTCAGGGTTTTCTCACCAAAAATTATGACAGCAATATTTTTTCTTCTCGATTAAACAAGTGCTTTTAAATATCACACCTTATGTGAACGAACAACTTCATTTATTAAAATTTTAAATTTCCGTAAGTGTTGCCCCGTCTGATATTAAATTATGACATTGTTAGCCCTGTCTCGTTTTATTTAAAGTGTTGTTACTATTTAATGGTTAAGGCAAGGCAGTTCACGAAATCTACTCTTTCACTATCTCTTTAGAATATGGTTGATTATTGCATAGCTTTAATTGTCACTTCGCCAGATATTTGCGGAGTACATTTTTATTGATTTCCAGTATTCCTGGATCATTTATTAAAAATATAATCGGTTATTGTGTTAGATCAATAAAAAAACTATCTTTCTGCATAAACAATCATATCACTGTCGTATAAAATTACGAAATCTGACGATTGGAAGTTTATTTTTTTAAGTTTTTATGGTGATATTAAGGTTTTTTTTACAGAGTTAAAAAGCCATTTTTCAATATTCTGTTCGGTTATGGTGTTTCTTTGTTTCTTTTTCAGTCTACAGTAATTTTTGTAAAGTAGAATCCTACATCAGTTTTTCACATTGGAAGCTCAATAATCATCTTTTCAACATTTTCGAACTGGCCTCGCTTGACTAACAGAAGCGTATAATTTTAGAATATTGTCGGTTTGTGAATAAAAATGTTATTAATGCCCAATTAATTAAGTGTTGTTAACATATTGCGGATTGAAGGACTTGTAAGCATAATAAAATAAATAAATATTTGACAACATCACATACATTGCACCGATTCCAAAGTAAGTAGTCAAAGTACTTGTGTTATGGAAATCAGAGACAACGGCAGTATCAGAAACACCCAGATCTGAGCCAATATAAAAAAGTTCGTTTTCTAAATTGACTCAACCGGGAATCGAACCCGGGACATTAGAGAAGGCAACACCTTGAAAACCGGTGTACAAAGCCACTCGACCACGGAGGTCGTCAAATTAGTATAATTGCTCAACTGAAGTAGCAGAAGGCTCGACATAATGAGAAGAAGAGATGGCTGTTTATTAGGGCGAAAAGGTTTGGAATGATGACCACGCACCGGTCGACGCTCCGTGGGCAGGCTCCCAACATGATGGACCGACCAAGGCCGTCTTTGACCTATTTGAGACCCTGGGCACATTAAGATAAGGGGGCCCCTATGATCTTGACTTAAATTAATCTAAAAATGCCGAAATCAGATCAGAAAGCCTGATATTCGGGCAAGAGTAGGATAGCTTTAGCAAAGCTAGTAAGCATGTAGTATTTTTAGTTAGTAATTATTGTTTAAGTTTTCGAAATATCTAAATATGTTTTATATGTATTTTTTGGTAATAAGTATCCGTTATCGTTTAGCGATCTGGCAGGAACTAAGGGACCCCTATCGATCGCGGAGCCCTGGGCACGTGCCCAGAGTGCCCAGTGGGAAAGATGGGCCTGGGACCGACGGTAGCGGGAAGCCACGGGATTTGGACAGCGCTGGACCGATCGTTGTGAAGATCTTTGGGGAGGTCAATGGCAAGCAGTGGGCATTTAAATAATCAATAAAAATTGACAATATTTTCATCAGTTAAATATTTGGTCATTAATCAATAAATGTAACAAAAATAAACCCACAATAGAATATAAAGGAGGCAAAATAATTTAAGACATTATTAGAGCTAAACCTGCCGTTATTCTTGAAGTTAAACAAACAATTTGTGATCAATAAAATGTAGTCAGTAACAAAAAGCTTTACAATGGCCGTAATAACTGCATATAAAATACTGCGAATATTGTCCTTTCTTTCGATAATATTGTGAGTTTGAAATGGGTAACATAATAGCGCCCCTCTAGAACGCGGTTAAACCAATTTCCTATAGGATCTTTCTTCACGCGTTTTATTGGATTCTGACTGTTTTGTAGCACGCTTGTAGGGTCAGCACGAATAAACAATTTTAACAAAAAAAAATAACATATTCATCTGCTTGTATTTTTGGTAAATTTTCACCCTTTAAAACATTCATGTTTTTTAATTTCTGAATGTACGTAAGTCTAAGCAGTTTGTTACGCCTCATATTTTTGCGCCAAAATGATTGTAACGAAACACATTAAAAAGGAGGTAATTAGGAAGTTAGAAATTATGTTACTGAGTAAACATAATTTACTGTTTTCTGTAACGTTGTATTTACACACATTTTCCTAATTTCTTAAAAAAATCTATTTTTTATGCAGACCATACCGGTGCACTATGCGAAGCGTCGCGGGCGAACAATGACGCGTTATTTACGCTGTACCGTCAACAGAACAACTCGTATACACGTGGTTTTATAGCGGCATACCGCTAATAGAAACAGTTTATGCCTAAGTTACTCACAAGTCACAACCTCTCTCTAAAACATTCCTGCGGTCATATAAAAGCTTTATGACCTTGACTATGAAGAATAGTGTAGTCATATTTACTATGGCATTTGAAGGAAATGTTCACGGTCTTAAGTGAACAAGCGTTTGAAAGAGCTTCTTACATGAAGCAAAAGCTTCATGAATAGGTAACACAAAAATCGGTGAAAACTGTATATTTGGTCCAGACAATCTTAAAATTAAAAGAATTCAAATCGTGAAATTTCATTTATCGATTGAATGATATTAAATCAATAATTATTATAAGATACTTGCCGGTTGAATACTCAAAGGCTTCTCATCTTTGGTTAAGATCTCTTTAACTTTAAGGAAGCTGTCAGTTTCATAGAGTTTCTGTCAAATAATATGACAATACTTCTTAATTTAAGTTGCTGAAAACTTTTTGAATTTAAAATGGCCTTAATTACTAGTAATTCAAAACTTTTCAAACTGAAAACGCTGCGGAATATGCACCCTCTAACTTTTGGATTAGAATAATGATAACATTTTTGTTATGGTGGACCGACGATCTGGTGAGGTCGCGGAAAACCAACCGCTGGATGCAGGCAGCGAAGGACCGACTTTTGAGGAGATCCTTAGATGAGGCTCATGCCCAGCAGTGAGTGACGTGCTTCTGATATTAATCTGATGATCTTGTATTGGTGACGACTATGAAATTACGTACTCGGACATCGAACCATCCGAAACAAGCATCAACCCTTGTGGGATTCAAACCCAGAATCCTACAATAACTAAAACAATAGCTTAACCACATTCACTGTTTAAAATCGAGTGATTACTCACTTAAGTGCCTGTATTATGTGTTTGCACAGTTACGATTACTATACTCGTTAGCGACTGTATTAAGCAATTATGTATTATGCTACTACATGGCAGTTACTTTCGAGTGTAGTGCGTAAACTCATAATACGCCTACTGGTTGGTAAACGACATAATTTTGCGAATAGTCCTTATTATAATGTATTTACTGAAAATATTGAAAGTTTAAAGGCCGTCAAATCGTAATTACACTTAATAATATTTTCAAGCGTACGCTTATGTAAACAATAATTGATGTTTTGTAATTAATAGCAGGATTTAACATGGGTGATTGATGAATGCCCACGTGTGTCTGGGGTCATTAAAATGCAATTGAGTATCGCAAACAGCTGTGATTTTAAGATTATTTCGTAAGATCGCAAAGATAGCGGGATCTTCTTTGATATCGATATAAAAAAAAAACAAAAACAAAAACAGCTTTAAAATTAAATACCTTTAAAAAGCAAGAAATAATATTCAAATTATTAGTTACGCAAATCAATATTAATAAAACACGTCTGATGAAGTCGGGTGGGGCTTTTAGAATTTAGAAAAAGAAAAGCTTGAGGTATACCCTTTCAAACAAAAAAAGAATCATCGAAATCGGTTCATTAACAAAGAAGTTATACCTGAAAATCCGTAAAAACTCGTGCTGGTAAGGTATATAATTGATATTTTTCAGGATTATGAAAAAAACTACTAGCCAGATCTCTGTATTTTTTTATGGGACCACACACAAACTATTTTCTTTTAAATAAAAAAAGAATAATTGAAATCGGTTTACAACTGGTGAAGTTATGTAAAAACATACATAAAAAAAATACCGTCGACTTGATAACCTCCTCCTTTTTTGAAGTCGGTTAAAAATACAAACGAATCGAACACCCATATGTTAGAGTGATGAATATTCTTTAACTCTCTTTACAACTTAAAAGTACTACTTTGTCTTTGGCTCTATTTCATTTGACTTTGACTATTTCAATAACCATTGCCCTTTTTTGAACAGCATGTATCAACCCGACCTATGTAACCCACCATTGAATGACATCGACGGCTGTCCTCCACCGACCAAAAGACCATAAAGCGATTACCATAAAGTATTTAAATTCACTACAGTAAGCCTCACCTCAGTTTTCAGAGCCTATTTTCTGTGACATCACAATGCATTGAAATCTGGGTTATTCTAACCGCAAGATCTTTAACTTCGAAGTGCTAGGGTTGTGCTAAAGCGAAATAACGAGTTTATATTAAATTCTTTTGCATGTTATTTTCAGGCTTTTATTTCACGTTCCTTATAAACTTTATATAATTTAGTTCTTAATGACGCATTTCGTTAAAGTTCGAACGAAGTTAGAATAAATAAATATATAAATCTTTAATAAAGCGTGGACCGCTTAATGATCTAGGCTACTTATATGACATGGCTTAATTTTTTTACTAACTCTACGCCGTTCCATGTTTTTGACAACTAACGTTTTTAGTGTGTAAAATAAACTATTTTTGTCACAACTTTATTATTAAAGTTCTAACTTTACCTATTTTGTCACCACGACCACTGAAAAGTTGCCGAAACGTTGAGAAATTAAAAATAAAATAAAGGGTCTTGACAGACGGACAGACAGACAGACAGACGGACAACAAAGTGATCCTATAAGGATTCCGTTTTTTCCTTTTGAGATACGGAAACCTAAAAAGAAACTAGCACATACCAACTTCAAGTTGAGCAGTAATAAAATATTTTGTCATATTTCCCCATGTCGACAACCCTGCACTCAGCAACCTGTACCGTGTATTCCGGAGTCACCTACCGTCGGCGTACTTTTGTGAGCGTTGTCTCCTGTATGATTTGTAACGCTCCCGTCCGAGTACGTGAGTATGTGAGGGGTGGGGACATATTAACGAGCGGTAGCGATTTTGGTAAAATTGTTCAAGTTTTCGTATGTTAGTTTTTAGTTAGACGGTTCAGCTTTTTTAAATAAATATAATAAAGATGGTTTAGGTTTTCCTTTGGAGCTGTAAATATACTTTTAAAGACAATCAAACTGATATTGAACAATCTTATTGGAACTAGCCCAATAAAGCCGAACATGTGTAATTGCCGAACCAAATATCTTACAACGCTTATGTGAATAGCAACCATAATGATTGTTTCTAGTTATATCCTGTTGTCAGCAAATTTTAAAATATAAATAGCGATTTAAATTAAAAGTCATCAAATGTACAAAATAATAGTTTTTAAATTTGAGATTTTAGCATTTACAATGCTATTTTTATTCAATACCTACTAAATAATATACTAGAAGAAATTCGAATTCGATTGTTTCAGATGGGAATCGAAACCGCGACCTTTGGAAGTCCGGTTTAAAGGTCTTAATAGATATTTCAATTGAATGTCGAGGTAATTCCTCACATTGATGCAATAACACTGGCTTGCAGCGTAAGAGCGGGATATACTGGAAAAAATTCGACGATGCCACTAGTGACTCGGTAGCTTCGCGGTCAGAATATTGGACTGGACTTCCAAATGTCGCGGGTTCGATTCCCACTTGAGACAATTCTGGTGAAGAGTCGTTTTTTTTCTAACATATTATTTAGTATTGTACAAAATAATACCTTAAATTGAAATAAGCGCTTGCAAAACTAATATGTGCGCAGGCGCAGTTCAGCAACAGCATCTTCGTTGGGTCGCGTACGTGAGCACCCGACAACTAGCGGCATCTATAATCATTCGATTTTGTCCACAATATTCACGTTGTGTTACTAAAAATTTCTATAAAATAAATACCAGATATCATAAACAAATAACTTAGTCCAAATACTTAGGTACTTAGTCCTCAGTCAAAGGAGTAAATCTGGTATCAAGTAACGTATTTATTTAAGTTGATGACAGTTGATGACCGAAAGCTGCTCCGCAGTGAATTTTATTTAATAATGAAATTATAATTCTTAATTTTAATAAAACTACGTGGATTTTTAGACTCATATCCCCTTACTAATAAAGATTGTATAGCAGATGTATAAGTTACATAGTGGTGACTCTCTGGCAAACTATTTAAGTTTGACTTTTAAAAAAGGGACAAAACACTGTGTAACTTATACATCTGCTATACAATCTTTATTAGCAAGGGGGTAAGTCTAGTATTTTTAAAAGGTATCATTACATATACTCGTAGTCATTTCTAGAAGTAGGTACAGGTAGTTTAATTTCTAGAAGTAGGTACAAACTGCTAAAATTGGTAGTTTTTGACACATTTGCTATCTACTGCTAGAAATGATTGCGAAGGAACGTAATGATACCTTCTAAAACTACTAGATTATAGGCCTTATAAATTCCACGTAAAGTTTTATTGAAATCATGTTCTATGAATAACTTATTAAATAAAAACCTCTGAAGGCGCCACTTTTGGTATGGGATGACCCTTAAAGGGAACAATTAGAAAACATTTTGATTTTTGACCTCAATAAATTAAATTCAGCTAATGTCATTTAAGTACTTATGCTATAACTTTCTGAGCATCAGCCATTTTTAATGTCCCCACTGCTGGGACAAAGATCTTCTTTATGGGTGGATAAGGAAGATGGGCTATAACCCGCCGCGCAGATTGGTGGGTGTCAACGACTGCGAATGCAGCCGGTACCAACAGCTTAACGTTCCTTTCAAAGCACGGAGTAGCTCGATGTACTAAATTTTTGGTCACCCATCCCATGACCGACTCTTGCTGAAGTTACTTAACTCCGCAATCACCAAACCAGGCGCTAAACCACTGCGCTATTGAGCTCCTCAAACTTCTAGTTAGAGATTAAAATAACATTCAGTGCATTTTTACTGTAGAAATAAAGTAAGTGATATCAATAATCATGATATGACATTAAATTCCCATTATCATTATGTTTTGATATTAACAAGACACTAATAAAATTGATTTAAGCGAAATTGGTGAGCGATGACAGGATATGTTGTCAGCAAAACCAACCGACTTCTAGATCATCGAAATCAGTATCTCGTGTCAGACAAATAAATCTGACATGTTAAGTTGCCTCAGACTGTGTGAGTGTTCAAACTGAAAACACAGTAGAGGCATTTTTATAAGCATCCGGATATATGTGTTTGGTAACTACTTTACGTTTGCCGGGTACCAAAAAAGTAAATCTCTTTAAAATAACTAGGTCTATAAATTCTGATGGTTAAAATTTACCATATTATTTAAACTGAGCACCTAAACAATAATAGATAGTTAGCTTATAAAATCCCAGTTCATGTTCTGAATAAAAGGAAGGAGAATGGGAAAATATAAAATTGAGATTCATTGCTAAATTAGAAAAGAGTCATCATGGATTTATTTTTTGTTTCATTTTTATATGAATGGTGATGGCCATCTATTTAATGCTTTAAAGTTCTTGTTTTATCAAAGCCACAAAAATAAGTAATGTAAAAAAACTTAAACTCTTACGAATGTTGTCATAACAAAAAGGCAAATACCGCGTTATAATACGGTTCAACCGCAGGTTTCATAAGAGCTGTCAAGTGTCTAGTTTCATACAACCGTTTATCATACAAACTGTAACGTTCATACAACCATCGAGACTCGAGATTACGATGAATAATCGCCGTGTAATCGTAACTTACACTGCCATTATACGGTTTTAAGCATTGCAACGATGAGAATTGATCAATAAAATAAGTGTTATATGTATATAATCCAGCAATCCAATTGGCAAATTAATCGCTATTAAACGCATTAAGAACTTAACTCAAACACTTTTCTTAAATAAACTATTTTCTAAGTTTAGCTTTTATATCGTTCAAGATCATAGTCTTCAAAAGTACTCGAACACTCCAATAACTCACAAGTCTAACTTGTCTCAATCAATTGTACTTCACATCAATAATGTAGTACAAAAGAAGTGCAATAATGTCGTTCGCTTTATTTATATCATTCTAAACCCATTATTTATTAGTAGCACGTAAAATAAACCGAAGCGAGCAAAAACGTATCTCTATTTAATATCAGATGGATCATTGGCCGACGCGTAACAGTTTCTTTAGAGGGTGTGTACACGATACAGAAGTGTTAAATTGTTTTGTTACAGTTCCGACTGTCTGAAATTGTTTTGTTTTTTTTTATTAATTATTTATTTCAGTTAACTTGATGCATTAGTATTTATAACAAAGTCGTGTTAGTATGACTTAAAACTATGTTAGTTTAAAAACAAGAAACACGAAAAAATGGATCATCAAAAAGCCTTTTAAAGAGATCTTACAAAGGGGGGCACTTCATTTTATTACATGATGTTTTGAAAGTCATCTTTTTTAAATTTTGTCGTTTAGTAATTTGAGAATAGTCAGATCTACAACGAAACAGAGGAAGTGATGTGGTCAACACAAGCTTACGTCATCTCCGCTATCGGCATTGAAAATAACGTTCTTTCATCTTTAATCGAACTGTTTCGTTTGCTAAGAATAACAAATCAAAATTAAATTGCACTATAATAATATTGTAATGATTATGACAGAATTAAAATCCTTAATTCTTTGCTTGTTGCTATAAAGTCGCGCAACAGGATAGTGACGTAAGCTAGTGTTACTCTCGGAATACCAGACCTTGTTTTTATGGACCATGGTCAGTAGCTCTACCATGAGTTGATGCAAACTATTTTCGCTACCGTAAACTATCGGATATACTGCTCACAGTCAATGCGAGTGAAAGAGAGAAAACGATAGTTTACGGTAGCGAAAACAGTTTGCATCAAATCATGGTAGGGCCACCGATCTATGACATTAAAAAAAAACACATTGGGCATCCAGTAATTTATCAACTTTTGTTAACCTCTTTACTTTTTGCGCTAATAGTATTATTAGTTTTAACCCTATTCCCTAAAATGTGACCTTATTTTCAGTTTATATTACAACTACACTAACCAGTTTCCCAATTACTATTATTTTGCTACACCACGTAACGCGTCACACCATGTGACGCCGAGGTACTGATATTATGGACATAATAATTTCGGACACTATCCGAAATGACAGTTTTTAATAAATAATAATTATAACACTAAATGTTATACTAGAAAAAATAGGACTGGCACCAGATCATGTTTTCGGACGAGAATCGAACCCGCGACCTTTGGATATCCGGTCCAATGCTCTGACCGCTGAGCTACCGAGGCACTAGTGAGAACGTCGAATTTCTCCTAGTATATCAACTCTTACGCTGCAAGCCAGCGCCATCTATTAAATAATAATTACTATTAATAGTTAAAGCGATTTTGTACAGTCAGACAAAAAAACGCTTTCACTATAAAAGTGTCTGAATTGTCAGTGAAAAAATAAAAAAAATATATTAAAAAGTGTCATTTGGGACAAAGTGTCTGAAATTATTTTGTCCGAGATGTCTATTGCCACCTTTACGATTGTCATCAAGCGACTAATCACCAGTCGCCGTGTGTGGTCCGTTTATATGGAACTTTTTACTCGCAAACATCCAGGAGGCGAGTGTCAACATAAATTGAATTCTTATGTTGTTCTACTGTTTGTCTTGTGTGAGGCGGCCTTAGCTGCTTAAGTAGCAATCGATGGTCACAATTTGTTCTTCTAATTAGAAGTTTGAGGAGCGTAGGTTCAGTGGCATTAGATTGTATAATGAAGTATGATATTGTCAATATTGTCGTTTGTATATGCAAATGCTGAAATACATTATCAGGATTGAGGGTCACTAATGTCACTATAGTTATTTATGGGCATTGAATTGAATGCATAATCAAAACAGAGAACTAATTCGAGATACAATTGACACAGCCTCTAGGTTTTTAATAGTCAACAAGTAGTAGACTATTAAAAAACCTAGAGGTAGGTAGAGTGGTAGTTGCTCTACTTTCGCAAGAGTGAAAGAAGGGTGTGATGAGATGATCGAAATACGTCATGGTTATTACAGTCCGCAACGAAAGTTGCTTAACGCTTCAGTAGCTCTACCATGATTTGATGCAAACTGTTTTCGTTACCGTAAACTATCGTTTTCTCTTTTTCACTCGCATTGACTGTGAGCAGTATATCCGATAGTTTACGGTAGTGAAAACAGTTTGCATCAACTCATGGTAAATCTACAGTAGGCGTATGAGTTTACGCTTACTATACTCGATAGCAACTTTAGTTGACATATTTTGTATGACAACTTTTAGCTTAGTGTAGTCACCGCCAGAGGCGCTGAGATGAACCATATTGCATACGAAATTGCTTAATTAAGTTAACGTAACAATGCAAACTCATAATACAGGAACTTAAGTGAGTAATGACTCGATTTTAACCAGTGAATGTGGTTAAGCTATTGTTTTTGTTATTGTAGGATTCTGGGTTTGAATCCCTCAAGGTTTGATGCTTGTTTCGGATGGTTCGATGTCCGAGTGCGTAATTTCATAGTTGTCACCAATACAAGATCATCATATCAGAAGCACAGGCACAGATACAAAACACATCAACCCTCAAGCCCTAACCTCCAAGAAAAATGTGCTCAAATAAAATATATTTAAATATTTTGTACGTTGACCTAATCGGTATCCACTAGACCACAGTATAAGTTTTACAGTAATACGTCAAACTACTTAGCTTCAACCTTAGACGAATGTGCTGAAATAAAATATAAAAAGGGTCAATAGATACATACGTCACCGTTGTATATAAAGTTGCGCGTGCGCCGCATGTCTCATGCGAGGCGGCTGAATCTTTTCAAGAGCTTGTTTAATTTGTCTCCTATTTGCCGACTGTCGTATTATGCGCGATTTGTTGATATACCATCTACAGGGATTGAATAGTCGGGCTGGTCAAAATATAGTATCAAAGGTTGTTTATAATACCTTTAATGAACCAAACTGACCTCTGTCAAGTCCTGAAGTCTATTATCGGTCTGTCCTGTCTTGTCAATTTTAACATTAGCTTAAAAAATTGTGCTATATTTTTTGGGGATGACATTTTTGGCTATGAACAGATTTGAATCCAACGATTTAAAAATTTTGCGAAGGCACCTTGATATGCTCTAACAATTTATGGTGTTCATGAACCAACATATTTTAGGATTGCACTGCGCCATTTAGCTCCTCTTTATATACTTATCAACAAATTCGTAAAAAAGCTTTCTTAATAACAATTTTGACCTCTTTTGGATAACAAAATATTATGCTATGTTATGCATAAGTTTGCGTAGCCAAAAGCAAAATGACAGATATATTGGTATTTCATCACGATACTTAAACGATGATTTACAACTGAAAAGCTTATGACTTAATGTTATACAAAATCATCAATTATGTGCCCAACTCAAGACGAACTAAGCTGACAGGCAGTCAAAGTTTTATTTACGATTTTAAAATTCTACCACAGTTCGCAATAAAATGTATTACAACTTACATAAATCACCTATGTTACAATATTTTTCTTTTGGAAATTTCACCGTTGTTCTTACTTTTAATATTAAAATAATTTTATTATCGAATTGAACTTTGAAAAAGACAAATTTTGTATAAAAAAATCAAATACTTCTGATGGCAAACAACTGTTTCTCAATAAAAATAGTTTTCATAGACAGATAGATAGCACGTTTTCACATCAAAAGTCTATTATTTTGATGGTTATATGGGCTGTGACCATTGGCTTGGTTCTGTATTCTGTAAATTTCTAAGCAACAGTTGTTTGTTCCTGACTGTTCGTATATAAAATTATATTGTTGTGTGCGTATAAAATTGCACTGCGACATTAAATATCTTTATAAGGCAGTGAACCGTTTTATTCCGCGACAATTATATTTATTATTAAAACTGAATTTAAAAACATTGAATCCAGATGCGATGCGTATTCGTTATGTAGGTTTTTATTACGGTAATTTTTATCTAAATTAGGATCATAAACCTGAAACTTAGGGCCACTTTTACGAAACACTAAACATGTTTAGGAAATATGTTTAAGCTATGTTAAATACATTTAAGGAATCTGAGTCTTTCACCACTTACTAAACGTGTTTACCGAACTGTCAAAGTTAAATGCCCAATTTTGGTTGTTTTGCAGATACATTTAAGAGCTTGTCATGAGAAAGAGAGGTTATGTGATTTCTTAGTTTATTTTAACTTGATTTATGAGACTTTTTGTGGGATGATGATGATAAAGAGATATAGAATATTTAAATAGGCCGAGAGCATTGCGATATGTCGGAGACAGAACAAATTTTATTGAAACTATGTCAGACAAAAAATATGTCGCATCCCTAAACGTATTTAGCTAAACAATGGTATTTCAGATGTGGTGAAAGACATACTTAAATATGATTAAGTTAATTTTGTTTAACGAGTTAAACAAAATTAGTTAAGCATGTTTAGGAGATATTTAAATAAGATTTGGTAAAAGTCGCCCTAGTGTCCTTTTTTTAAATAACTTCTTAATAAGTTATTTAACATGTTGACTTATATAATACTAAATAATATACTAGAAAAAATAGGACTCGCACCAGATCATGTTCTCGGACGGGAATCGAACCCGCGACCTTTGGATAACCGGTCCAATGCTCTGACCGCTGAGCTACCGAGTCACTGGTGAGAACGTCGAATTTCTTCTAGTATATCAACTCTTACGCTGCAAGCCAGCGCCATCTCACCAATGTAGAAGGAATTAACCTCGACATTCAACTGAACATCTTTCCAGATATTTTTAAACAGTTGATTAAGATGAGAAAGCTATATAACTATTTGAAATTTTGAGATTTAAGCATTCACAATGCTATTTTTTATCCAAAGGTCGCGGGTTCGATTCCCGTCCGAGAACATGATCTGGTGCGAGTCCTATTTTTTCTAGTATATTATTTAGTATTATATAAAAATAGCATTGTGAATGCTTATATCTCAAAATTTCAAATGTTGACTTATGTCATCCATCGCTATTTCTTTAACCAGACAATCCTCTTAGCTAGATTCTTATTACTCCACCAAACATGCGTATACTAAAAACAATTTGTTTTTCTTTATAATTTATTTTTTTGATTTCTTTTGCTATTGTTGTAATATTTTTTTGTAATCTACTGTAATCCACAAGGGAAGTAGCGGGTCATTCCCAAAAAAGTAGATTCCCAATATAAGTATCATTAGATTACTTACAGGGAAGTCTCAGTAATGTTTTGTATCAAAGATTACTGAAATAAATGTATTTTATTTTATTTATTCATTTAATCCTTGGAAATTATCCTGTAACATAATTCATCCCAATGGATGGCAAACTATTTAAAACACATAAAGCTACTTTTTTATTCGCTTTCATTCGATAGCGGCGTCGTTTGCTCGGTCATTAATTAGGGATATGTCTGTCCGTCCGTTTGTACATCCAACCTAGGCTAAGGGGAGCAAAAGCGCCGCCAAAGAATAAAAAACCCACCACAATTTGTACCCGCTCAAAGACCAATTTATAGTGCGTAGACTTTGATGTATTTCATTTAAGGTGAGTTTACACTACAAAATTTTCTCGAAAATGACGTTTAGTTTAACATTTTTATTATATTTGATGCTATGTTCGATATAAGTCATTCTTTTAAACTATAAGTCCATCTGTCAGATTGTTGAATATGTAAACCTATAAAACAAAGCCCATGAATCTGACTCTCATGTACCTTGGATCTGACACAAATGCACCTACCTTGGTTCTGAACAATAACACAAATAAAGTTCACATCGAGTCATTTGTAACATTCCTTTGTAATGACATCTGTTTTCTAAATTGGTTCGTTAAATTATGCTTCCATCAAATTTTAAAAACAAATGAAAATAATGTGATCTCGTTTGATAATCTAAATAATAAATAAGTCATGCGCCAGTTTAAACTCGCCTTTACACTAAGTAAGCAGTTGCCTTGTAAGTTGGCGATTAAAAACTTTAATTGTAGCAAAGTTTTAAGTTTAGTCTCGGTCTGAATATTAATGACACAATTAGCTTTGTTTATCATTAATGAGAACTGTAGATGGATGCTGGAAGGATGAAAGAAATAGCTGGAAGGAATGGTGAATTTCGATAAAGAGCATTTAAAAAATTAATAATCCTACTAATATGTGTGCGTGTTTATTAACTCTTCACGCCTGGCTGCACAGATTTGGATGTTTGGTTGGTAGACAATTTATTCCTAGGGTCCACGCGGATGAAGTCACGGGCGGCTGCTAATATATATAAAGAAATCATAGCAACAGTGACCAAGTTATCAATTCACTAGCTTAAGTCCTGTTCATGCTTGTGTTGAAACCAACCAATATTTAATTTAATCTAATTTAGTAATCACGTTTATTTGATAAAAACAACTACAATCCATATTATTATACTGCATAATGCTTAATTTATTTTTTATTTCAGTGCTCAAAGAATGCTCCAAATAAATTTATGAATTTGGTTAAAACATTTTTTTTATAATACAGAAATCTACCTTTCTGTCCCCAGTTTTTGTGCTCTCGTTAATTAGCAACAAACTCATTCATGTGCCTTAGCAAGCTAAACAAATGTCACTTAAGTATTCAAATAAGCTAAGGACGCATTCAAACAAAAACTGTCAGGACGTGATCATATTGTGTACCTTTCAAGGATTAGGGTAATGAAATTTCCATGGCAGTTAATTAAACTACTATAAATAATACAGTGTATCTAACGGGTAATGGAAAAACCCCAAACAGCCTGTCAATTCTGAAACCTAACTCGAATTTCACTTCGAATCCACTGCACGGGAATTTTAAATCATAATTGGGAAAATGATAAGCTGTTTCTTTAATGACGACCTCCGTGGTCGAGTGGCTTTGTACACCGGTTTTCAAGGTGTCGCCATCTCTGAGGTCCCGGGTTCGATCCCCGGTTGGGTCAATTTAGAAAAAATAACTTTTCTATATTGGCTCAGGTCTGGGTGTTTGTGATACCACCGTTGTCTCTGATTTTCATAACACAAGTGCTTTAGCTACTTACTTTGGAATCGGAGCAATGTATGTGATGTTGTCGAATTTATTATTATTATTATTATTACAAAAGATTTTAGATAGCTCCGGTAGCTACCTAAAACCTTTTGCAATCGGTGAAGTAGCTTATATTTAGTTAATTTCTAACAACAAATTCACGCGAAGTGAAGTGAGGTTCGAAGTGAGATGCGAGTTTGGTTACAGCAACGACTGGCTCTAATTACGTAGGTATCTCATTTCTGATATGCGTGATCATATTGAAATTGAAATTGAAATTGAAAAATTCTTTATTCAAATAAGCTCACATAACAAGCATTTTTAAATCGTCAATTCTTTTATCCTACCACCCATTATGACGTCTTTTAGCTGACAAGAAAAATGGGCGCAAAAAACTTATCAGCTTTATTAGAAGGAACGATATTTACAAATATGTATATCGTTTCCAGACATTACATTCAAAGTATTCATACATGTTACCATTAACATAGATTCATAAATAAATAACATTATTTAATTAGCTCATTTCTACTGAATCAAATTACAGGTGTCAAGCTTAATTCAAAATTTAAGGCTCAGCCTAGGCTATTACAAAAAAATTATATATATATCTATTCATACAATTCAATAAACGTTAAGACAAGTAGGCAGAAGCAGACCCATTCCCACCATACCTAAGAGAAATTACCAGACCAACATTGCCAGAAACATTGCCCGGTGGCAGTGGTAGGAAGCATATTGAGAAGAACTGATGCCTCTTGGGGTGGAAATAGTCTAACATGTGAGTGAGTAGAAATTAGAGTACATATTATGTAATCTGTGACCTTGGTAAAAAATGTGGGAAGCCACTGAGGCTTATGCCCAGCAGTGGGTGTCTCGTGAGACTGATAAAAAAGAAAAACAAACAAGAATGCGCACACTACAAACTTTTTAGACCAGTGAAAATTTTGTCTACATAATTTCATGTGTCCCTTATTGATAATTTACGATCTGACCAAAGGGCAACAACGTGTGAAATTAATTACGCTTCAAAAACAGTCAAAAAATAATTAAAAATAATCGCAAAATCTTTGCCCAATCGATTTTTACCGATTTCAGTATCGATACCATATTTTTCATTAATATGAATCAATTTTCTCCCCAAAAAGCTCAGTTTTGACGACAGTGAAAAATATCGTCGACACCTTCTGTCCAATTTAACAAAAATTATCTTTAATATCAAGGATGCGCCTTAATTGAAATACGCTTTTAAAACACAAGCGAATGCATCAAAATATGTACATTTTGATGAGGTAAATGCTTAAATGAGTATTAATTTAAAATTTTAATTCTCGGATGCGTAAAAGACAAGTTCAGAATATTCAGTATACATATAACACCGTGGTCGAAAGATCAGGAAATAACTTTTTCTTTTCATTTTGAATGTCAACACCTTTTTTATGGTGGGGCACGTTGATTTGCCGCTTGAATTCGCGGAGAGTTCACCAGGGGCTGTACCGGCTAACGGATCGAAATTCGGAAAGACTGCCGAGCTTCAAATTAAAACAGATAAATCGAGCCCCAATCGGCCCAAAATAGCGAACCCCAATTCAAGATGCCACACGAACATCGATATCTTGTAAATAACTTCGGCGAATAGTACAATACGAAACTCCTTACTTCGATTTATCTGTTTTAAGTTGAAGCTCGGCAGACCCGCCGAAGTTCGAAAAGTTAGCCGGTAGGGCCCCAGGTGAAATAACCACAACTTCATCATCATCACCACCCGAGTCTGTTTCCCGATAGGTACACTCTGGGGGCCTTCATGTCGCGAGTGAATAGCGCAAGCGCGTAACATCGTAGTTTGCTTCATTGCTCACCATCAGGCATGATGGTAGTCTGTTATAAAAAAACCGGACACTAGTCCGGTTTTTTCGCACTAGCACTAGCGAGTCAGACTCGTCCACCGAGAGTTCTGTACAAATTTGTAGGTACTTAAATAAGGACTATATTATTTATATCCAAATCTATTAATTTCAGATTTTTCCCTGTACTTGTATAAGAAGATATTACTTATTTTAAGCTTTTTTTTTCTAACGCCGTTATTGTAGCATACATCAGATTTTTTTAAATCCTTGTAATAAATTTATTCAATTGTGTTAATGTATGTTATGCGGGGTAGTACTTACTTATTAAATGAATAAATACTAAAATAGGTAATTATTTTCATGCATAAATTCTTATTGAATTTTGTAAAGGAAATAATGAGTAAATGCACGCAAAAACTGGTAAAGCGATACGATTTTTTTTAACTTCCATTAAACTCAGGTGTTCGTTGTTTATGTTCTTTTTGACCAAACTGGTGGATTTATAACTGTTAATAGTATCTCTTAATTGGACAATAATACAGTTCTTTAATGTTGATTCCCATTGTATTTTTAAGGCTTAAATTTTCGACTGACAATGAGCTGATCCATTCACCATAAAGTTCATGTTAACTAGCTGAATTAAATTGTTCTTTGTGGCATTTAAAGAACTTAATTTTATCACCATGGTGCTATAATAAATAGGAAAGGTGTTAAGCAACTGGTTTCTTATTTATTACATTTTTTTCATCGAAATTATTACAAGGTGTAAATTGTTTTGATTACTCGTAATTTTTTGTATTTTTATGATTACATTTTCTTTTGTGTGTTTTAGGAACCCTAATTGTTTTACCATAAAAATTGCTTTTATCCTTACTTTTATGACATGTGGTATACTTTTATAATTACATTTTCTTTTGTGTGTTTTAGGAACCCTTATTGTTTTACCATAAAAATTGCTTTTATCCTAACTTTTATGACATGTATACCCTAAAAAATAAAAAAATAACTAATTTATGTTAGTATGAAGAAACCAAAACCAAAGAAATGATAGTCAATTTTAATATTACTGCAGAGGTATGCAATATAATATTTTCCGTATTTCAAAAGTACTTATTCAGATGTGTTCAAGCTCGCGAACAGGACTGCAAATCAAATATTAGTTTCGAAAGTGAAAGTCGTGTGTTTTGGTTGTGAAACGATATTGGCATAACCCAAAAATGTACACTTGGAATAATTTATACAAATAAGTCTGGTATGTGTTTGGTTTTGAAAACAGAACTAGTTTAGAATGTTAGAATAATGTGACTTACAAAAAAGGTTAAGTTTGTTTTACGATTTTATTGGTAATTCATATGAATGAATGAAAAATTCTTTATACAAATTATCTAAGATAATATATCATATAATATTAAATATTTGACAACATTACATTGCTCCGATTCCAAAGTAAGTAGCTAAAGCACTTGTGTTATGGAAATCGGAGACAACGATGGTATCACAAACACCCAGACCTGAGCCAATATAGAAAAGTTCGTTTTCTAAATTGACCCAACCGGGGATCGAACCCGGGACCTCAGAGATGGCGACACCTTGAAAACCGGTGTACTTTGTGGATATTAAGTGCTTTTGAATTGTCTATATTTTCCTATCACCCATTCGAGACTTTTTAAGCTGACAAGAAGAATGGGCGCAAGAAACTTATCAGCTTTGTCAGAAATCAGAAGTAACGATATTTACAAAGAAATTATATCGTTACCAAATACCTTCTATGACATTTTTATTTGATATTGGCAACTAGTGAGCAAATACTGCCATTGAAAACGTTTATAATTTACGAAACCTTGGAAGAAAACGTGTCACAACACAGATTCACACTTATTTAAAAAAATCTGCTAAATTTTCACGACTAAGCTATATAGCGTTTAATCTATAGCAGGCAGGGTTCTTTTTATCCGACTTCAAAAAAAGGAGGAGGTTCTATGTTCGTCTGTTTATTTGTTTTTTTTATTGGCCTCACATTAATATTTATGTGCTTGTTAAATAGGTTTTTTTTGTTTTTCAGTAATTATTCTGTGCCGTTGTTGTTTTTTTCTTTTCGTTTTTATATTCCGTAAATATGTTGTGAGTCAATAAATGTCTTTTCTTTCTTTCTTCTAGCCAAAATCCAAATGTAACCTTACAAAGTCGCTTTGACAAAGTTCTCAGATTTCGTGCACAGAACTTTTATAGGGTTTCAATTCGAATTTTATGTTTCAGATACACTTTTCAAGCAGTCGCCATATTTTATGTCCTGATAAAATTCCCATCAGAGTTATTTAGGACTCGCTTTGTATCTGATTCCGAATACTTGGTATTCTTTTCGAACAATAAGTCCAATCGGTTCTCAGGTAACATTATTTACCATAAAATAAATACCAATAACAAATAATAAAGGTTTATCGAAAACATTCAGAATAAAAAAATAACCCTATATTTCGATGACAAATTATTAGTGCTGCAGGATATATTATAATATTCGATGATTGCAAAATCGATTAATTTTAATCAGACCATGTGGTGATATCGTTAACCCGTCAGTGAAATGAGTTTTTTGCGAAAAATGACGGCAGCGTTAAAGCATGATGTATGGTTGGTGAGGAAATTTACGGTTAATTGATTTTTTTAGTAGGTACATTATATCAAGTGTATACTTGTTTATTTAAAAAACGTGTAAGTACTGTATTTATAAAAGAGTTCCAATTTTTTTTTCAAAAACTACGGCCTTACTACAAAACACTGTTTAAGAAGTGTTTAACTTAGACACTGTTTAAATGTGATGCTGTCACTTTTTTGACAATATTGTTTGGAAGAGACAGCATCACATTTAAACAGTGTCTAAATTAAACAGTGTTTTAAAATCTTTTGTGGCAAAGGCATAAATTTCTAAAATAGTGATGCCTCTGTTTTTTTTGTTTTGCCTTAAAAATATGGTTTTGATAGCACAGTGACGCTCTAAATATTGACCACCCCACTGCCGACGCACAGGGTTTCCTTATAAATGGGACGATAAGGAGGATGGGCCATAACGCACCACGGCGCAGGCCCGATGCGGATTAGTGGGTGGCTGCAAATTCAGCCGGGACCAACGGCTTAACGAGCCTTCCGGAGGAGTTCGAGATAATTATTTTTTGTCACCCATGATCGACTCTTCGGAAAGTTGCTTAACTTCCGCAATCGCTGGGCCAGGCGCTAAGCCACTGCGCCACCAAGCTCTTTTAATGTTGAACAGAATAATTTACGACCTTTGTGGTCGAGTGGTTTGTACGCCGGTTTTCAAGGTATCGCCATCTCAGCGGTCTCGGGTTCGATCCTCGGCTGGGTCAATTTAGAAAACAAACTTTCTATATTGGCTCAGGTCTTGGTGTTTGTAGTTCCACTGTTGTCTCTGATTTCCATAACACAAGTGCTTTAGCTACTTACTTTGGGATCAGAGCAATGTTTCTGATGTTGTCTAATATTTCTTCCTTCTTTCTTTAGAATACAATAGACAGGATTTAACTGTGGTCAACTGGCAGCAAACGGGTTAATTAAGAACAATACACTATGTTCAACAATCTTATTTAATTAATTTGTTCAGTTATCTCAAATACATTATACTTTACTAAATACCATTTGTAGTTAAATTTTCATCATAATGGAGAGCCGTTTCCAGAGGTTTTGGGTTCGAATCCCGGTTGGGGCCAAGAATTTTACTATGAGCACAATCAATGGTATTAAGTCATGGTTGTTTTATATTTTATTCATGCAATAAATGCGTTACTTAATAACTCGCTCTCTCTCTCTCTCTCTCTCTCTCTCTCTCATAGTTTGAGACATTTTTAATATTTTCGACCATCGACACTAAAATACACTAACATTTATAGGTTTCAAAACTACGTAGCTTTTTACTATTAATGGCTCTGTGGGTTGCAGACCTCGCGTTTATGTCATTTTGGCTGAAATAGGTTTCTTTTTAATTTCGAAAAACTTAATCGACAAAAAAAAAATATTTATCGAACCTTCTCACAAAATTTCACGAGAATCGGTTGAGCAATGCGACCTGCAGAAAAGAACAGACAGACAGGCAGACAGCCGGACAAACAGACATATGAAAGCATGACGCCCAAGCTGAAACAAAGACGCTTCGCTCGGTCAACTATTAAAACAGCAATAGTAATTATTCTCTAGGCATCCTTACCTTATTATAAATGCGAAAGTCATCTTAAGCTTTGTCCAGACACGTATCATTTTGGCGTATCAGATCACCGTATCTTTATCATACGTCGACTCTTTGACACAGTATTACTCTATCGCTCGCTCAACCAAACTGGCAATGTATAATAAAGATACGGTGATCCTGACACACCAAAATGATCAAGTGTGGATCCAGCTTTATTTGTGTTTGTTTGTCTTAATTACTGAACCGATCATAATGAAATTTAGAATACACGTTGTCAGGGGTACAGAAAAGGACATTATGGTATTTTACTTTATCCAGAAAAAATATACTGTTCACGAGCGTAGACGAAGTCGCGGGCGACCGTTAGTATGCTTATTAAAATAGTTCCTACGACAATGCAATAATTAACTCGTTCGCTACTGTGTGAGAACATGGTCGTAATTAAAATATCGCGTCTAATTAATGGAGTGCGCGTGCGCGTGCGCGTGCGCCTCCGATTTGGGCGATAGCCTAGTTTGCCGCATTCCGAGCTAAACTAGTAAGTAGCAGTAACGATTTACGAGAAATTGGTAGGAAAAGTCTACATAAATTCTGAAAGGATCCAAATTTAGTATGTGTGATTTACTATGAATAATTGACTATAAATTATTTAGCCTCATTTGTGAGCTAAACGTAAAGAAGCAGTAGCGGTTTACGAGAAATTGGCAGGAAAAGTCTATAATGAATTCTGAAAGTACCCTAGGTAACTAATTCTAGGTTTTAATAATATAATATTGTGATTAAGAAGTCATCAACAAATAATCACTAAAAATGCATTTTTATTACTAAAAATATGTCAATAGCTTCTTGAAGCATATTGCAGAAAAAATTACACATTTCAAAAACCAAAAAAGTGTCTTCACCTTTTTTGCTCACTGTACTTTTAATTAATATGCGGTTCGCGTGCAATTCAGTTAACAAATCTATCGCATATGGCGAAAATGCCGATGAGGTGCATTGTTTATAGACTGACCGAAGGAACAAATTAATTTGCTGTCGCTACTGGAGTCGACATTGCATATTAATAGCCAATAGGTGATCATATTTTAATACAATACCATAAAAGGGGTATAAGATCGAGTAGGTGAATTATATTACTACGAAAATGATTTTCAAACACAAATTATCTTAGTAAAGGACCTGAGTGGTGCAGTGACCAACATACCATACCACGCATGAGGTCCCGGGTTCGATTTCCGGCCGAGCAGAAATTGAAATGATAAATGTTAATTTCTGTGACGGGTTTGGGTGTTACTATGTAGCCTACCACCCGTTCCAGACTTTTTTAACTGAGAAGAACGGGCGCAAGAAACTTATCAGCATTATCAGAAATAAATAACGATATTTATAAACTTAAATATATCTGTACTTAAATATAAAACGTTGGACGTGTGTAATAAAATAAAGAATTTTGAAATGAATGAATAGTAAGCGTAGCATTCAAACGCATAAAATGTTCGCAATATTAGGTAGGGGGCAGATGATTAATTTTAGAGATCATCTCCAAATCCAAGCTAGAGGCAAAATTAGTAAAACCCTGGAAACAGCCATATACCTGAGAAATAGTGTTTTTTTTATTTGAATGAAAAAATGCAAAATGTCAACTTTAGACGCAAATAGACTATTTTATTCGATAATCAATCCCATTAATGTGCATCATTTTTTGATCTAGGATTGCCACTATGCAGTTTATTAAAAAGAAAAAAGTTTTCAAAAATGTGGTGGTTTTCAGGTTTATAATAATTTTCCGGATTGTATGCATGGTACCTTATCAACCATATTTGTAATTATATGGCTTTTATAAAGCCCCCTGTGTGATATAATTTTAAAATAAAACAAGAGCTGGCAAGATTAGGCTCAATGTGTTATACTACATTTTGTTTACTTAAAAATAAACATTCTTGTTTGATAATTAAATGGCGTTTCCTCTACAGATTGCTTATCAGCTTAGCTCATTAACTGCCAAAAATATCAACACATCGGCTCATTTTGGCATTAAAATTAAGCTAAAACTTAATAAATTAGTACTTAAAAAGCGATAAACTAATCTTTAACGGCGACTTAAAGTGTTTACAGCCATAAAATACAGTTACGACATTTAGGGTGGGTTCTTTACACTTTATTATCAAAAATGACGACATTGAGAGCTTTATGGCCGGTTAAACTTTTGCGTATCACTGCGGAATCGTTTTAAAATGTCTTCATTTAAGGCGAAGTTAGACACGCAAAAAAAATCCTAGCGATTTTTTTTTGTTAATCATTTGATCCAAGTATCTACCGAAATTCGAGTCAACAATCATTCGTATTATCGTAACACAAAACCGCAGAATAAACAAAAACTGTCTGGTGAATTACCTGCATGAATTTGTCACTTTATGCACTCCTGTTGTTGAAAAATCTAAAGTTCAAAAGATAAGTTAAGCGCTAAGTGTTCAAAAGATTAACCATTTAATTATCAGCCACAAAAACAACACAAAAAACAAGAAAGACAAATCAATGATAAATAATTTAACAAGATATCAAACGAATTTTATATAGGCATTAAAATATCAGTTTTAATGGAAATAGAGCCAGAGTGTACACTTTACGAGATTCACAATGGCGTAACAAAACCTGATAACTGACTTTAACGCAGGTATATGCCAATATGCGTCTTAACACCAATGCAAATTATATCTTGCTCGCATTTTATTGCTTAAAGTTTACGAGTGCGCAAATAAAGTGTAAAAATTAAGATAATGCCTTTATTTAGTAGTCTTCAGAATGGCAATTTGTATAAACACAGCTTTATAATTTAAAGTCGATCGTGTGAAGTAAAGTACCTACTACCTGTTTCTGATATTGGGAAATGGATTTTCAATTTACAGCCCTGATAAGGGAAATTGGTTTAAGTGGTACCTATCTTTTTGGGTGAGCTGAAGTTGTGAATTGGAGTCACAACGGTATTTATAACTAAATTGTGGTTGTATGGAGATTGAACAACATCAGTGTCTTGAATAATTGAATGACTTCTTGCATCTTTTGCAATGACAGAGACGAAAAATATTCCTACAAAATATAAATATTTTAAAATATTTTTTTGACAACATCACATACATTGCTCCGATTCCAAAGTAAGTAGCTAAAGTACTTGTGTTATGAAAATCAGAGACAACGGTGGTATCACAAACACCCAGTACTGAGCCAATATAGAAATGTTCGTTTTCTAAATTGACCCAACCGGGGATCGAACCCGGGACCTCAGAGATGGCGACACCTTGAAAACCGGTGTACAAAGCCACTCGACCACGGAGGTACAAAGATATTATAAGTAGTACTACAATAGAGGAGTCCCGTAATTTGAGCTAAACATCTCTAAAGTCCAACCCCTGGACTTAAGTTAAAGTACTATTGTAAATAAAAATTTACAGAATGTAAATGTGCTTAAAGTAAACCTCTTGATTAATACAAAAATGTATATTTTGATTAATAGAGGATTTTACTAAGCGTCATTTCCAAGATATTTTGTAAATTTGATAGTAGCGTATATTATTTCTATGTTTGCTAAAACCAAATTTCTTTATTAATAATTTGATTAGTAATTACTTTATCCTTTCTAATATTATAAATACGATTTCTAATATTATGAATAAGTCCTGTATATCTCAGAAGCCATTTTTGTGGCTTAAGTACTTTTAAATTTGGACCTTTCATTTGGAGCGTGTCAAAATAAAACCATCCTCACCATAAGAATTCGCAATTACAAATTTTCGTCATGCAGCCAGAAACAGCTAGCTGTAACGGAAAAAATATCGACTTTCTTCAACGTCGCGCCTCCGATGATGGTGGTCAAAGGACCGATCCCACAATTGATTTATTAACCACCACTGTGATGAAACATGGTTTTGGAATCCTGGGACTTGTCTTGAGATATTTCTTGTGACTTTTTGGGAATACATTTAAAATAAGGAACAGTGGGTGTTTTGTTTATCTCAAAACTCACTCCTAGTAACAGTAATATAACTCGTAATGTTTTATTATGTAGATGTATGTATGAGAGGGAAACTATAGGTAAAAGTAAGTATGCTCGAAAATCTCGTCAATTATATACGTCATCTTTGAAGCTTTTCGTTAAATAACGGACAAACCAGGACTTAATAAGCACCTAACGACAGACAAGAAAGACACAACATCTTTTAAAAAATTCGTTAAACAACGACAAAACCAGATAGCATCTAACGACTGCTAGACTAGGAAGTGCAACCCGACAAAGCGTTAAACAATTCAATCTCATGTACACCGTTCCTTCCAAATATGGCCGCCTGAAGATGCCCCCGCGCTATCGGTATGCAGTCGAAAGCACTAATTGAGCTTACGGCGCGCGAACCGGTGCCTGCGCTTTTTCAATGCATCTTGCAGCTAATTTTTGTCTCGTGACTTCTATGTTCTGAAGGTGGGGGTAATTTGTATCAATTGTGTCGTTTTGGATCCAGATCATTTTGAAATTGTGCAAAAAGGGGTCAATATGTGATGGTTGCAGAGAACCTCTTCTCTGCTTGGGTTCTCTCTAAGCTAGGGTTCGATGGTATAACTTTCTTGTCTTTTGGTTTCTTAATCTTTGCGATTTTTGAAAATGTTAGAAATCATTCAGTTTTATAGGCTTTTACTTTTTAATGACTATTCTGTTGTAAAAAAGGACAATTTATAATTTTTAAATTTTATGACTTCAAGATTTTAGTTTTTTTTAACTTTACGCTGTAGCGTCTGTCTACAATTCTACATAATCTTCACAGCAAATGCAACAAATAACATTACGCATTGCCTCCTCCAAAAATGCAGAAACTTTTTCACCAACACTTTTATTAGTATTCAGTGTGCGTAAATCGGAAGATTTTCAAGAATGTACATCGACCAAATCCCAAATATGACTTACGAGTCTCGCCTACCGATCCGCCATTTTACACGGCGGTTATTAAACGCACTTGCGGATAAAAACGCGATGACCCCATACGGACTCCGCGCACGTAAGTACTTTTTGAAAGGAACTTATTAAATTTTATGAGTCCTCTCCATACTTGCCCTGCTCTAATTTTTTTGCGAGACCGTCCGATTTCGGGTTGCTGCCTCATAAATTCTGGAAGAGGCTTGTATAAAATTCGAATTAAATAAGGTTCTTTCACAACTTTTCATTGAATCCAAAACCTCTTCTCAGATTCGACTCCTTTTTAACCGACTTTAAACAAAAGAAGGAGGAGGTTAATAATTCGGTTGTATGATTCCTGGTTGAGTTTTATTTTTATTTATTTAATTTTTAAAAATTGTAATATTTATTAAATACTGATAGAAATAATTTGACGATAGAAAATTGTGTTTAGTTCTATAACTATTACTCTGTAAAGTTAATAATTCTACTTTAAGTAAACACAAAAAAGGCAAACTACAATTCCCACTACAGATACTTACCGCCCACAGTGATAGCGATAAAACTCCACGAATGTAATAAAAAAAATCCGCCATCACTCATAATGAAATCACTTTGCTCTACAAGACGTAACGAGGTACAGATGACAGCTTCAACGAGACGTTAGCAGATAAAACTTACGCTTATTGCAATAACACTAAGGTATCTTTAATTCCAAAGTGTCAACGTAAACGCGTCGTCGGTTGCGCTTCTAGAAAAACTAGATCGCTGATTCGCACGGGCGGTTCAGGGGATCTTGATCCTCGTAAAATTTTATGTGTCTTGGACAAAGAGAATTTTGTTAATTAACCGTTTTGCCCACAAGTTGCTTTACTCTCTTGTGTAGTGATAGATAATGGTGCCTTTTTATCTCGAAGCTTGAATCTTAACAAGCTCGGACTGTATCCAGCATTTTGGGTTGTAATTTTATGGCACTATGTAGTCAGTAAATCTTGAAAAGACTAAAAGATAAATGTGAGTCTGAATCTGTTTCAAAGCCTTTTAAGTCTTAAGATATTGATACAGAATTCCTTGTTTGGGTCATTCATAAATTTAAGGAACCAATAAAATTTCTTTCGAGTCAGAATGATACATGGTATGGAAGCCGCGGCTGAAATATTAATATGGCAATTTCAATTTCTGATTTACATGCTGATAAAAATACGACACTACTACCTAAACGTTGTTTGAGACAATTTTTATAGCGTAAAAATCATTGATTAAATAACGGAACCAAATAAAAACGATGGTCGTTTGCAAAAATCAAAAACACCTTCAGTAAAAAATCCACAATTGCTATCACAACCGAATAACGATTCACGGAACAAATAATCAGTAACACGGGTAAGGCAAGTCAACAAGAGCAAGGAATTTGTCCATCAAGACTAGCAGAAAAAGTGCTTTTAATTACACCCTTACTGTCCACTCATTAAGAGAGTCGGAATGTGAAACTGTGCGCGCGATAAATTTGTTATTTACGATCGTACGTGATCTGTCGTCATGTACTGTCGTCCGATTGTTGTGACGGCCGTCTTTACTGAAGACCTACATTCCGTTTGCGAGAGGTGGAATCTTAATCGTTTTGCGCACTAGTTTAAGAGTTTGTCGCACATTTAACTTTGAAAGTGTGTTAGGATCATTAAGACTATAATTGTACCTCCTTTTACTAGCAATTAAAATGTGCTTTAGATAGAACTTCATTAGTTTAAAAAAATATCCAGTTTTAATTTAAGACTAAGCAAATGATTCAATGATTGCAGTGTGCGTTAGATATTTGGTTTAATTACCAAAAATATCGATACGGTAAGTATTTTAGCCCACGACTTCGTTTGCGTGGAAAGTTTTTTGCTATCCCTCGGGAACAATTATTTCTTTCGTGTTGAAAGATACCCTATGTCCTTCTCTGTACCCCTGACAACGTGTATGCAAAATTTCATGGTGATCGGTTCAGTAGTTAAGACGTGAAAGCTTAACAAACAAACAAACGGACTTTCGCATTTATAATATTAGTAAGGACTTTAAGATGTTATTATATAATATACAAGAATAAATTCAACTCGTCATCAGAATTGTCTCAGGTGGCAATCGAACTCGCGAACTTTGGAAGTTCAGTCTAATGCTTTTATCAACTGAGCTACCGAGTCACTAGTGACATCGTCAACATTTTTTCTATAATATTCCACTCTTACGCTACAAAGTCTCTTACGATTAAAAATTAGATCACTTGAAAGGACATTTCGGTTGCTTCTATATTTGACGACTGCACATAAACAAAAACGGAATGAAAGTAGGGTCCAACACAATAAACCTAATCCCATTTCCATGTTACGTAAAAATTTTGCAATATCTTTTTGATTAAAACTTCAAAACAAGCACATGTTATTAAGAAATTTGTGAATTCACCATGATCAATAAACCAGAACTCATATTTCTCGATCAACTAAGCCATATATTATATCTTTATAGCGATTAGGTATTAATAGCTGGTATCGCTTACAGTGCCATAACAACGACAGGTTATGCACAAAGGTTATCTCGAGGTTTGGAGATGAGCCTACTTTCACTAACCAAGCCTTTTTGCTCGCAAACATCATCTTGCACTTTATCCATACCACTTTCGACTTTATTCATTTCATCTTAAAGATTATTAACAATTCTATCTTTATTTGATTTTGTATCCGCTTTGTGCTATACTTGTGTTTCCAACTTTGAACTTTAATGCTTTATTAAAAAGACCTTTGTTCGCTCTAAAATAATAATATTGTTACGAAAATTAATTTGCATTATGAGACGTTTATTATTAAGTGGAATATGGAAAAAGACAAGGTTAATAACAGTTATATTTAATGGCTGTTAGGTTAGCAGTGTAGGAAATAATTGGTGCTTCATGTAATAGTAATTTTCAATTACTAATGATTATTATTTGCGCCAAGCTGACATACTCTTATAGATTTGACCTTTGTGTCGAGTAAGTTTGAGACTTATCTCATGGTAGATTACAGTACCAAAGGCTTATTTCAAAAATAGCTGTTGCTTTATTGAAATTCTTGGACTTTTCATTTTCATAATTGAAGAAAACTTTTCGTTTATTATGGTTTTTAAACTCAATTAATAATAAATAACTTACCAAAATCTTTGAGATTTATTGGAAATTTAATTAGTGAGGTTCATGCACTACACGCACAACCCAATAACATTATTATTTCTTTCTTTCTTATTTTTTTCTATTGCCACAAGTCGCTGGAGTTGTATCCTTTGTGTCCCGTGATCTACAACATGGATAATTAGAACCTGATGAACGAGACACTAAAACAATAAATCTGCTGTTCTTGTAAAAAAATTTCGTTTTGAGTTAAGGCGAGGCCAGTTCACAATCTGATGAAAAGATTGATTTTTGAGCTTCCAATGTGAAGAACTGAAGTAGAATTCTACATTCTACTTCACAAAAATTACTGTAGACTGAAAAAGAAACAAAGAAACACAATAAACGAACAGAATATTGAAAAATGGCTTGGTATCTCTGTAAACAGATCCTTAAAAACTTATAAAAATAAACTTCCAATCGTCAGATTTCGTAATTTTCAACGACAGTTATATGACTTTTTATGCAATAGAATAGTTTTTTTATTGATCTAACATAATAACCTAGTACATTTTTAATAAATGATCCAGTATTCCAGAAATCAATAAAATGTACGAATGAAGCCATGAAAAAATTAACCATATTTTAAAGAGATAGTGAAAAAGTAGATTTCGTGAACTGGCCTTACCTTAAATATCTCAATTATACATCGTATCAATGCATATGCAAATAAAAGTAAACATACAAATTCCAACCGTTTATAGGCTTTTGATGAATTAATTTCCACAATACCTACAGGAGTGGTTAATCGAACAGATACAAGGAAAAACAGACCTTTGCTGTTGTATGTATAAATAAAACCGCATACTCAAGTGCAATAATCATGTATTATCATAAAACTTGGTGTGAAATTATGATACAAAAGATTGATGTACACAAGTTTTGCCATTCCATAATTTGCATAATGCATATTGAACATTTCACAAACTACCCAAGGAATAAGTTGTTATAATACAGTAATAATATTGGGATAACAGATAGGGGAATTAAAAAAAGCTAGCAGCTCAAAATATATTTAATGTTATTTCATTTACTTGAGAAATTAACAGACAAATAATTAAATGTATAAGACTATATGTTCAGGCGCGATAATCTGTGCCGCGCTCCACCTGGCAACACTTATTGCCACACTAATTCTTGCTATTTGCTTGTCAGTTATGACATCTGTCATTCTCTTATATTTTTATAACCTACTGTACTTCCCTGTATTCCCTCCAAAATAGGAATATTAAAAATTTCATTTTTTACATAACAACGATTATTATTTGCCACCATTGTGTTAGCCAAAAACACTATAGATAATCTTAAATTGCTAATTAAAATCAAAAATGCTAATTAAAAATTTTCACATATTATGCAGTAAATTAGTTTCTGTTCTATCAATATGCCCTGTGGCAACGACAACTTTGTTGTCGCATTGACTATAATAGAATGGGCAGCATGAGGCACCTTTTATGGAGATCATGGCGGGAATATCAGAAACCACGAACAACTTCATCAAAAGGACAAATTGGGATGTGAGAAAACGTTCTAAAAAGATTATCTTCATACCGTGGTCATTTGAATGGTGATAAGAATAGCAATGATAAAACTTTATTGCACATAACAGAAGGACATGACTGAAAAACGGAAAAAACGAAAATGGAAAGAAAAACAAGAGTACCAAATGATTAAAATTTCAGCGTGTATTTCCTGAAGCAGATACTAAAATCAAATAGTAAGCAGGTATAAAATGTAATTAACGCTTAGAACTCGCCCCTTGCATTTGTCATTATTACATATGTTATATACTGCCTGCAGGTATCGGATCCGTGTGGGAGCTCCGGCTCACCACACCAAGATGGGCACACTTTAATATATTGTACTCCACGGTACTTGGTCCAGCAGCATCAGCTAAACATAGGATTTCTCCTCAGCGTCTCATGAACCGTCTAACACCGACAGCCCGCCATTACCTTCCGTTTGACAGCCGCAGTGTTGCCCTCTTGTGTGTGTGAGACAGAGTATAAAATATCTATTCCATAGATACAAATTAAATACAAACACTACAGTCATGATAATTATTGATACCTATATAATTGTCTGTAACTAAAAAAATACTTTTAAAAATGGTTCAGGGAAAATATGGTGCTCGTTCACTGTAAAAAGGCCAAATACATCTTTACTATCCTTAAGAAATAAAAAAATCTATACACCTACGTATATTAACGTGGCACTAACGACATTCAGCAAACAAAAGTAATAACTAAAACATAGTGTCATAAAGACGAAAACAGCAAAAATAGGATAAGTCTTAATGTCTAGATGTCTAGTAGTACTTGACTTTCCTTGAACATAATTGAAGAGCTCACAAGTATCTATTACCAAAGACTCGTCAACTGTCTTTAGGAAAAGATTTACACATTTTAGCTCCCTCTAATGCTATAGGAAATAGAAACCATGTACAGAAAGACTTATTTATAGCACCATCAACCAACTATTGCGAACAATTTGAAATATCACAAATACCTCACTGAAACGCAGAAAATATATCAACATCATCTGCTACAGTTACAGTTTTCTTTCAACTAACTTTTCTGATTGAACTTCTGGTGGATGAAAATAAGCCTTAAAGTTATGTACATATAGTCGAGAGTTGATGATGAGGGTTTGTGTACATAAATCAAGATAGGTATGCTGACGGTTACAATTTAGCAATTTACTTGTCAACATGATCTAGTCCAATTATCGCTTTGGTTTATTGCATAGGCTGAAGCGAGGGCGATTTACATATCAGCTCATAGTACGTACGAAAACAGTATAAAACTGGAAAATTGCAAAATTCGTGTGTGATGAAAAAGCTAAAAAAATCAACGACACCGATTGACACTGATATTGACATTAGGTATATTTTTCATTATTCACTTAGACATAGTTCGACAAATGGTAAAAATAAATTACCTAATTTCGAACACTTAAAAATAATGGTTAGGTTAGGTTAGGTTAGGTTAGGTTGGGTTAGGCCAAATTAATATTCGTTTAGTTTTTTTTTCGAGATAGCTTGCTAGCAACAAATCTGTAATAAGTACAATGTACTTACACCACAGACAAAAATAATGTATTTCCCAGAGCCTAGCTAAAGAAATTAAAATGGTGTAAAATGGCCGTTTATTTCAGTCACGTTTTAAAATTTGTTGCAAATTATAAGGTTATTCCATTGAACGTTTAGGTTTTGTTTGCACAGTTTATTTAAGGCGAGGCCAGTTCATTATCTGATAAAAAGATTGATTTTTGAGTTTCCAATGTGAAGAACTGATCTAGAATTCTACTTCACAAAATTTATTTAATTACTGTAGACTGAAAAAGAAACAAAGAAACACAATAACTGAACATCATATTGAAAAATTACTTGGTAACTCTGTAAAAAATCCTTAATAATACCATAAAAATTTATAAAAATAAACTTCCAATCGTCACATTTCGACAGTAATTTTCTTTTTTTTTCTGGATTTTCAAATAAATGATCTAGTATTCCAGAAATTACTAAAAATGTATAAAATTTCGTTAAATTTCTGGCGAAGCGACAATAAGCTATGCAATAATCAACCAAATTATAAATATAAATAAATTTGACAACATCACATACATTGCTCCGATTCCAAAGTAAATAGCTAAAGCACATGTGTTATGGAAATCAGAGACAACGGTGGTATTAAACACCCAGACCTGAGCCAATATAGAAAAGTTCGTTTTCTAAATTAACCCAACCGGGGATCGAAGGGGCCTCAGAGATAGCGTCACCTTGAAAACCGGTGTACAAAACCACTCGACCACGGAGGTCGTCATATTCTAAAGAGATAGGTAGTGAAAGAGTAGATTTCGTGAACTGCCTCGCCTTAATAGGAAAACTAGCGAGCAGGGTTGGTATGTAAATTACAGATGTAAAACGTAGTTCATTAGGTTTAGTATTTTCTTGTACAATCTGATGATTCTAGGTAATGCCTTTTCAAAATATGCGAATGTGTAAGAAAACAGGTGTCTTGAGTTGTAATCCTTGTAATAGGTAGAAAAAAAGAGAATTCCTTTTATACAAACATAATGACACTTAAACATAAACGAAAAATAGTTGTGATTAAAGTGACTAATGGTTCCAAAACAGAGGCTTTAACATCGCAAAATTTTATTTAACTAACTGTTATCTAATAATAGAAATTCATAATTATACAAGGTTATTTGAAGTAACCTCGAAGGAGTGAATAAACACCAACGTTTATTCTACAACTTTCCAAAATGTAAAAAAAAAATCTATTTCGTATGATACCCCATTTTCCCGTAGCCTCACTTCAAATTTTTAAGACCCCCTTTTAGTCCCTGTTGCAAAAAAATATTGTGAAAAGAGAAATATATGTAGCTTACTTTGGGACTTCCGCCAAGTAATGCCTGATTCAATCAAAATGCAAAAAAATTTTTTTTTTTTTCTTCTATTTGCAAAATAGAAGGCCAAACGTCATCTAAAACTATATTTTATTCCCAATTTCAAGTTTATAGCATTAGTAGTTCTCGAGATATCCAGCTGTGACAGACAGACAGACTGAGTCGCACCATAAGGGTTTTACCGTTTTGGTACGGAACCCTAAAAAATATTTATAGATGTGTGTAATCAGGCCAAATAATAAAAAGGGTTTTAGATCCTATAGGTCCCAAAGCCCGCACCTGCTTTCACTTTCAATGACACTCGTTTCGGGAGGACGCTAAAGAGTTGCAGGCAAAGAGCTGCAGAAAATGGCCGCTGTTCAAGGTTAAATATCCCCATAAATTGCCAAACCACCGATCTAATACCGTTAATAACCGTTGAACCCACAAAGGCGGGTTACATCACCGCCGATAGCATCCGAACACGTAACCAGCCAACATAAACATATCAGGATTGTCGAATGGCGCATTCCGATCTTTACCCAATGGGACAGTACGCATGTTGTGGAGACATCGCCCATTGGAGATAGTATCGGCCGCCGGTGTATAGAAACAGTTGCCGAGACACTGGGATACTTGACTTACACCATTGTGAATCGGTGTTTTCAAAACTACTTCATGTACCAATATAAAACTTTTGTAATTAAACGCATCACACACACAATAAATTACACAATGAAATAACAACGTCCATAAATAATATTGCAAAGCATCTGAGTGAAATAGGCCTCATATTAAATCTGGAAAAAACTAAAATAATCCAATCAGAATAATATACTAGAAAATAGCATTGTGAATGCTTAAAACTCAAAATTAAAAAAAAAAATCCAATTTAGACCTCGCCAAAGACCAGCACTGCCACTCAATATAACTTTTGAACAGAATAAAATAGAAGTAGTTTATACATTCACGTTTTTAGACATCACCATGGATTCCACCATGACCTGGAAACCTCATGTAAGTGCAGTAGTGGGCAAACTGAGCAGTTTTACGTACGAAATAAAACACTTTTTAGGGATTACAGCGCGTATATTATTAACTAGTGGACCCTGTGAACTTCGTATCACCTACAATTTAATGATTATCAATTTTACCTTGAGAACCAGCGCTATCTTTTAATTATTAAGTTAATAACAAAGCTGAATACTAAAACGAAAGCAACACTACGGTCCTTTTATCCAACATTACTAAGAGCATTATTTAGACTAAAACCTCTTTATCAAAAGTTAGCTGTCAAAAGTAACCCGAAATGGCGATTCCCATACAAAATAGCCAATGTTCATAGTACGTTTCATTGAATATTCAATGAAATGCATTCTACCTACTCTCAGGGGAAATGACCAAAGAGAATGTAATACTACGTTGAGATGACAAATGATATTTATTTTTCTTAACTAATCAATCGAATGCACAAAAGAGTTTCAATTCCGAAGTCGAAGTCAATCACCCCAAAAGTAGCTTTCTATCACTTTTTAACCCTGTTAGGGGATAAATATTTAAAAAATACCAAACACATATTCAATTAATTTTGTGAAAGAATGTCTATGCCAAATTTCAAGTCAATCGGGCCAAGGAATCGCGTTCTCCCATACAAACTTTGCCACCCTGTTTCACCCCTTTAGGAGTTGAATTTCGCAAAATCCCGTCTTAGTGAGCACCTACGCCCTAAAAGGAGCCCCCATGCAAAATTTGACACTCCTAGCACTTGTAGTTTCTGAGATTTCGTGATCAGTGAGTGAGTGAGTGAGTGATTTTCCCTTTTATATATATAGATTAAGGTGTTGTTTTAGAATTATTTAGTTTGTATTTATTGGTTTTTTAGAATTTCCGACGTTTCGACACCTTTCCAGGGGCCGTGGTCACGGGAGGACTAAAGCAAAAAGGCTGCTCATATTTTTATGATTTGTCTTAATTAGACAGTTTAGAAATTAATACTAAAAACGTTATATAAATTATTATGTTACTTTTTATTTTTAATGTAAACTTATCTAGATTAAATACATTTAAAGTACTAAATAATATCCCCAATGGTACCTCTTCAACTCTTTAATTCATTGAAACCACAATTTGATCTCAGTAGTTCGGCGACTAAGAAAAGTTAAGACGATTGTTGAGTGACGACTGAATGGCGACTGATGCGCACAGTCTTCGACGCAAGCGCACTCATCCGTTCCACTTCACTATTATCCTTCGATTCCGACTTGCCTCTAGACCTTTGGTATGGTGCTAAGTGCGTAAGTGGAAAGTGCAAAATTTCTAATAGTTTTTGTCAGCATTTCGGTAAATTATAAACTATGATAGACGTTAGAAAATAACAAATAACTACTGTTTTTGCTAATCCTTTTGAAACTATTTTAGGCAGTAATGCTGAGATTATATCTACACGTCCATTAGCAACCCCAGCAAAAAATAATAATAAAAACGCACAAGGGAATAATAATTTTACTCGTATTGTATTTTAACGAATAAATAACATAATAAATAGACCAATGAACACATTTTCAGCTAGGCGGGCCCTCTACTCTACCCTTCAAACTCCATTTTTTGCCATCGTTTTATCCCTAATATCATTTAACAGGTTTACACGCTTGTTTTAATATATCATTGGTTTACACTACTACACATTATTCTACATTAATCACATCATGTCTAGACCCACCCACCAATTCGCATTGGGCCCGCGTGGTGGGTTGCCCATCCACCTTATCCACTTATAAGGAAGGCCTGTGCCCCAGCAGTGAGGACATTAAAAATGGCTGAAGGTCAATCACATCATCTTTTCTGTTAGCTTAAGTACAAATACATCGTTGCAAAATATTATTCTACGTACAATTTACCATCAGCATCAAATCAGTAGATACCAAATTGCCATAGAAGTTTCCAATTACCAGCCCCTTGCACACACCGCTACTATTAAAATTCAAACGACCTCACACACAAACTCTTATCTTCTGATGAGCTGTAGAATTAATTCTTTGTACTCATTCGAATTGAATCGACACTTCACACTGCTTAATTCAAAGTACCTGGCTGTCCTTAAAGTGCAAAAAGCGACGGCACTCTGTCCATGGACCGACAGATTGATGGTCATTTCATGCGTTTCTTTCACGATTCAGGGGCCGTTCGTTTCGTGTGGCCTTTTGGTTTGAAGCGCCATTTTGGAATTTTAATGACGCCATTTTGTGGGGCAGGTGTCAATTGATTTTGAAATTGTAACTGACGCAAGGATTGTCAGTGGAGTTATGGTTATGGTTTGTGTAGATATATAAGAAACGAATATGATTGTGTGTTGATGGGAAAGTAGAATCAATGCATTGTGTTAATAATAATGTGTGAATTATTTAATTATAAATAATTTAATGCTAGTAGGTACCTTTATCGAATGCCAATTGGTCGTCGACAATATAACCAAAAGCCCGATAAACCGATATGCAACTCACCATCCAAACTCAAAAACTTAAATCTTAAATTCAAATAAAATATTTTGTTTGTTTCAATGAAGTAACATCTTAACCACAACACACCCAGTTTTAACACTGCCATAAACTTTAACGGCACATCTTCGGTAATTCCATACAATCTCGATCATTTCATACCAAAAACATACAACATTAAATAAACGGTTATAGTAATGATATTGTTATGTTTATGAAACGATAATGGCACAGCACCGGCTGTTTCATAAAAAGTATCACAGTATCGTAAAATACCAACTCTTGAAGCTTACATGTGGAGGTAAAAGTTTTAAGTGACGTAAGTTTAACGCTGTTTATAATCCGTGCGCGATGAGAATGGGATGGAACCTTATCAAACTGAGGCGCGTTTGTTCGCCAGCCACAGAGACATCCAAATACACGGTGTCACGCATCCGACGTGAGGGAACTTTTACTGCAGCTACTTCAAGTAAGATAACAAGTAAACAATTAGTTTATTAATTGAATTAAAATTACCTAATTAGTCAATTTTTGATTTGCTTTGACAAGGTTCCATCCCGTATTCTCATTGCGCACGGATTATACAAGGGATTTGATAATGAAGTAACAAATCAAGATGATATAGATAAAATAACTTTTGAGGAGACTGAAAAATGGCCATTCTACTCAAATTAACGCTAGTACGAGTAGAATAGAATGACAATGAATGGGATTTACATACCTAGCTATGTCAGTCAGTGTAGTGTCAAGAAATATAATTCATTAATTTTAATAGAATGATCATTTGACTAGGCCCTCTGATGAGATTATTTGTTCTTATTAGCTCTGCGAGGAGCTCAGTGGCACCTGGCCCATCGATTGCGGAGATTAAGCAACTTTCACAAGGTTCGGTCATGGGATGGGTGATCAAAAATTTATTATCTCGAGCTCCTCCGTGCTTCGGATGGCACGTTAAGCCAATGGGCTCGACTGCATTTGCAGTCCTTAGCACCCACCCGCGTGGTAGGTCATGACCCATCTTCCTTATCCACCCATAAGGAAGGCCTGTGCCCAAGCAGTCGGGACATTAAAAATGGCTGAAGGTCATTAGTTCTGCAACTTATTAATGCAAATAACAGGGTTAAATACTCAATATTTCAATTCGCTTTTCTACCCAAAAATCAGGGTATTACATGTAATTTCAATACTTTTTAAATGTTTTTCCCAAAACTGTCTACATACTTTATGTATACACGATTTCACTTGACCACTTAAAGCTTCTGAACACAATAAAAGAACTGTGAAGCATTGTTTAAATGCCGGTTCCACACTTAAGGCTGGTAAAGAGCTTATTAATACTGACTTATGTGCTTTACATCGGCATAAGTCTTGCATAGCTGTGAAATAAAAGGTTGGTACGGTGTTAACACTGCATTGTTAAATGATTAAGTAGATACTTTTATAGTGATGAGTTAATCAACAATATCTCATTTTGCAAACTAATTTCCACATTGCAAAAAGACTGTCGCTTGGTTACGGTTTTACAATAGCTACCTATATTTGAAAGAAATAGAGTGAGGTTACGATGGTGTTGGCATGTCTAAAAGACAAAAACAGTCAAGAGCGAGTTGGACTCGCACACCGAGGGTTCCGTACGATCATTCTGAAAACGTTTACTATTTAGAGACATCGTTTTATTTTTCCTGTAATCTTTACATAAACTCCTATCACATAAGTGATACCACCGTTGTCTCTGATTTCCATAACACAAGTGCTTTAGCTACTTCCTTTGGAATTGGAGCAATGTATGTGATGTTGTCAAATATTATTATATTATAAAATAATTTCAAATTTTTCTCTAGCAAACTTCCGAGATAAGGGGGAGAACGGTATTTTTGTACATTTTTCATCAAAAGTCGAAAACTATGTGGCCTAAAAAAAGTTTGAGAAAGTGCAAGCAACGCTCTTTCATTATGATACCCCATAATATGCAGTATCCTCACTTCGAATTTTTAAGATCCCATTTCAGTCACTTTAGCAAAAAAAAACCTATTTCTCTCTAATTTGCAAAATAGTTGAGCAAACGTCATCTAAAACTATTCCATATTTCAAGTTGATAGCATTAGTAGTTCTCGAAATATCTAGTTGTGACAGACAGACAGACTGAGTCGCACCATAAGGGTTCCTTTTTGCCATTTTAGTACGGAACTCTAAAATCCCAGTCTTTTTCATATAGATTAAAAAAACTAATTTTTAATATGTTTCTAGTCTAACTCAATTTTCATAAATGCACAAAAACATCAAAATCACATGAACAAATGAGCCAAAAAAATAGTTCTAACGCTGAGAGGGACATATTGATAGTGTTTGTAGGTTTCATTTGCTTAATAACAACTAAAGAGAAAGAAAACAGCGATACAGAAATCTGATACCTTACTACAACAAATACCCGATACTTCATAAATTTTTAAAACAACAATTATTTGAGATACGACAATGCAGGTGCCATAAATTGATACAAGTGATCACTTCTCAGAACATCTTCAACATATTCTCATATAAAATAAAGCTCCCATATAATTATCTCATTTTGGTGTGAAACTCAATTTCGTAAATGTCAATAGCAGTGATTATAAACAACGGTTTTAAATGTATCCAATTTGCATTATCTCAGTGTTTTAATTATGCGCCTTTGATAAGTCAGATGGTGAATTGAGAAAGGGTAATACGAAATTATGAACCAGTTATCGATGGTCTTTATATCCTTCGAATATTTAACCCAAAATCAAACTGAAGTTACTAAGCTTGTTTGAAGTTTCTAGAAATGTTGTTGGGATTAAGATGATGGTTTAAATCGTTAACGTTTTCAGTTTTTTGTTAATACACTTAAGTAAGGAACTTTTTGAATGCCGTAAAAAGGAAATCAGAAATAAGTTTTAACTTAAAAGAACAACAGAAACAAACCATTGTAAACATAACTTGCAAATACGTTTCACGTTCAACATTTAAGCCGACAAAGTAAAACGGCCGCTCATTATATAAATCCTAGAGATCAGGAACAACAAATCATTGTCCGCAGCATTATCGCAGCCCATTCAACTGCTGCAGCATTGCGATTCTGTAAGACATCATTCGTGACCTCGCATCTGAATCCGCTGTGAGTTTCTTGATTGGTATTCTCAAAACTCGCTTGATAATTCGCATGTGCACTAGCGCTGCACTTGCGAGCGTGTCAGCGAGTTGAACTAAATTGACCGCGAGAATTTTGACGGGAACCGATAACTTGTCCGAAATTTACTTGTCCTAATTTCATTTAACGGAAACGGTTGACCAAAGTTTTTGTTGCTATATGTATTGTTTGCCATATTTTTAAACCATCGAAATATCATTTGGCATATGTCTCATTTTACCGAACTACGTTTCACCGATTTTCAAAATGATTTTTTAGTATTGGCACCACCAGAACAACATTTTACCGAATACTATTTGGCCGCAACCGCAACTATGGTATATTTATATTATGTAGGTAACATTTGACATAATCGATATTTGTTATAATAATACATGTTTTATTAAGCAAGCATGCACCATGCATGCAAGCATTATAGAGCTGCGAATGGTCAAAACACTAACCTAACCTAACCTACTTAATGTATTCAAAGTTTTTCATTTGGTGAACTGAAAATATGACAAATAAATCAGTGGTGTAATGAATGTTCGGGAATATAATACTTCGACGAAATGTTCTTTCGACCGCGCATAACTTCGGTAAAAAGTTTTTCGACCAAATAAGACATCGGAGTAACGAAAAAAACGTAATTTCGACGAAGTCAAAAAAGGCGAAACGAAAACAGTCGAAAAGATTTCAGTAAAATGAAATTCGATCAAAAAAATTTCGACCTTGGGATAGGTTACCGATTTTGACAGATAAAGTATGAGATGATGTAAAAAGTGGCATTCTGTAAGGTATAGACCGAGAGGTGACAGGATTTTTCGTAACGATCAAGGAAACGATTACATTTACTTTTATGGGGTGTAGAGTGGTTGTAGAATGTCCCCTAATGTGAATGATGAATTTCCATACAATATAATGCTATTTTCGCGATTTTTTTAGCATATCAAAACAGCTCTTAGAATCCTGATAGATCAGTTGTGTGTATTGCAATCTGGATCTCATCCATTCACTCCCTGGGTAGCTATCTTCAGATCGGCAGAGAACCAAGGCTTCAAAGTTATCTCGTTGGTATGAAAATTATCTGGTGCTTCTAATTATCTAAGGTGAAGGTGCAAGGTGTGTCGCTGTCTTGCTAAATGCAGGTATTGTGCACTGATATTTTTGTGGTGTGCATGTGCATTTTTTTGCGGGCAGGCGGGCGGTGCATCCTGCATATATATTTTTTGCGGGAGTAAGCTACATATATTTCTCTTTTCACAATTCTAATTATCCGTCCACCTCTCGAATTAAACAACCTCTCGCATCAGATCTCACTTCGCTACTCCCTTCACTCTCACTTAAATTTGCATTCTGTAAGCATCACCTATTTACTTGCGAAGTGAAGTGAGTTCTGTATTGTAGTGACTGCCACACTCAAAAAAATGTTAGTCGAGATTTATTGATTGCAGTTTTTTGATACAATTGTTGAGTTTTTGGTACAGAACTTTATAGCAAATATGCGTTTTTTTAATTAAAATTTCTTATTTTAAGGAATTTGAGGCAGCTAATAGTCTGCGTGTTGAATTAAAATTGACCGTGAGATTTTGACAGATGAAATATGAGATGACATAAGAAATGGCATTCTGTAAGGAAATTCCGCCCTCACTTCGATGCTCACCTCGCAAGTGAACCCGATTCAAAGTGTCAAATAAAAAGTATCTATTTTACGAGTGAAAATAGAAGAAGTCCTCTACAAACAATGTTAAAATAATATTTTTTTTAGAAATAAAACACTTTTTACGGATTACAGCGCGTATATTATTAATTCAGGTGTTGTTTTAGAATTATTTCGTTTGTATTTATTGGTTTTTAGAATTCCCGACGTTTCGACACCTTTCCAGGGACCGTGGTCACGGGAGGACTAAAAGTGTTTAAAAAGTGTTTTATTTCTAATGAACTGTATACGAGCGAAAGTCTTAGAAGTGAATATTTTTTTTATTTTTTAACACTGACAAGTAGTTTTTAACCACAAATTATATAGCTATTTAATTTGTGAAAAACTATTTTTTTTTTATTATTTAACTTTACAAAAACAAAATTTTTTCATCGTAACAAACCAAAAACCACGGCGGTTTGTCCGGAATGCTAGACTTATACACTAACATTATTATATATTTATGGTAACAACAACATATTATAAAATAGGTCACTAGTAAACAATTTACCTGCGGTGATCGTCCAGTTTTAATATTACTTTCTGTAATGCTTTGTAAGAGATGTAAAGGATGGTGAGAAAAGCTTTGAGTTTATATATCCAGATGACTTGTATTTATTCTCAATAATCAGAACAACAGATAGGTGTGTCTGTCAACGGTTTGAATTTCTGGACAATTGCATTGCTATTATTGTTGTGCAAGCAAAGATGTTCATGAGCCACAAGCCTTCCACCACCACCACCTACAAGGATGTTATTTCAGAAAACATTTTTATTTTAATGTCAATTTTTTTTTACATGTTATTGTATAAAATTTGATAAAAAAAAATTTTTATATTGTTAGGTAAAACTTATTATACTGGTTTGTAAGACTCCTGGGAATAGAGGGATTTAGGTGCTTGTTAGTACACAGAATGCTCAATTATCATCCAGACATAGTTGCAAAAATAGTTATTGCATGCTGTGTTTTGCACAACATGTGCAATCGCGCAGAAATACCGGCTTTCACAATTTCAGAAGAAGAGAGACTAGAAGAGCTACAAACAATTGCTGAAGTTCAAAGGAGGCAAACTAGGGATATGCCATCTTACGCCGATTTAGCTCTAGGGCAATAACGTAGACGAAATATAGTAAATAGCCTATGGCGTTCACGTCATATTTAATTTATCGGTGGTCAAAAACCCTTTACAAGTTTTCTTTCGTCATTTCATTCTTGGATAGGCCTTCCAATTTGTGAAATGGTAGTAGATTCAGTAGATTTATACATTTTTAACATGATGTGCTAACAGAAAACCTAAAAAAACTGCTATAAAAACAGCTTATTTTTTTTAAAGCTTTATTTATTTAATACCAAATAATATACTAGAAAAAATAAGACTTGCACCAGATCATGTTCTCGGACGGGAATCGAACCCGCGACCTTTGGATATCCGGTCCAATGCTCTGACCGCTGAGCTACCGAGCCACTCTTTTCTAGTATATGATTTGGTATTATATAAAAATAGCATTGTGAATGCTAAAATCTCAAAATTTAAAAAGCTTTATTTATTTTTAACATTTTTGGGGCTAGGCATATGTATATGTAATAAAAATGTAAGCGATGATATAAATATATTTTATTAATATTTAAACGACAGTTGATCCTTTCAATCGGTTCAGCCGTCTTCGAGTAGTTCTGGTAGCTCTTCCTTCAGGTGTTCCTTCTGGAGTTCCCTGGTAAGTTCAGACCAGATGTTCTTCAATTTGCTAATATGTAGTGACACTTCACCACTGGATTGCACTGTGTAGCTGAAGAACTTCATGCACAGGCTTTACTCTTTTGCAAGCCATCATACAGGCGGTGTAGTTCTAGCCATACTTCCCTCGCTGTAGAATATCGCAAAACTTTCTCACAGTTGTCTTGTGACAAATTCGTAGTAATAAGTTCGCCTCATGAAGCTCTCGTGTCTCCCACTTGGATTGTTGCTGATTCAACGATAGACTTTTCCATCAACTCTCGACGTAAATTCTATCTGAATTTTATTTCCGGTAACTTAACGCTCTGCTACCATATTAAAGTACATACTTTTTGATATTATAGGATCTTGGGAAAGAAAATAATAAAATTAAACTGTAAAAACTGTATTAAAAAACGCAAGGAAGAATATTGACAAACAAGACATTGACATTATATTCAATGAGCAATATATACAAAAAGAGTACTTAGGTCGATTTGCAGCAACATTTACTAAATCTCGATTTTGTTAAACCTAGACTTTACTCATACGAATATGTAAAATTGTTAAATCGATATTTAAAATTTTCACAGTTTCATAAGGGCTACATCTAAGTTTAACAAAGTCGAGATTTAGTAAATGTTACTGCAAGTGGGCCTTAATATAGGTAACTATACAAAGCAGGATTCTTAACAAAATATTATAGGTCTGTCCACGGTCCGGTTTTTTCTTGGATGACGGATCCGGGCGTTTCGACGGAGACGGATGACGGAGACGGATCACGTTTGTCCATTGCGTCCGGATCCGATCCAATCCCGAACCACATATCACTCTGCGGTGCAACTGAGATGTCATGTGCACGTGCCTTTTTTACGTTAGAATGCCGACAACTTCTTGCAATATACGTACAAAGACGCAGAAGACAAAAAAGTTTTGGGTTTCACCCTCTCCTGCAAGAGAGATACCTCGATGGGGCATTTAATACACTATACGATAAATTACAACAACGTGAAGATATATAATACCAAATAATAAACTAGAAAAAATACGACTCGCACCAGATTATGTTCTCGGACGGAAATCGAACGGGACGGGAGCATTGTAAATGCTAAAATCTCAAATTTAAAAATGATGTAGCTTTCTTATCTTAATCAATTGTTTAAAAATATCTGGAAAGGTATTCAGTTGATGTCGAGGTAATTCCTTGTAATTGGTGAGATGGCGCTGACTTGCAGCGTAAGAGTTGATATACTAGGAGAAATTCGACATTCCCACTAGTGACTCAGTAGCGCAGCGGTCAGAGCATTGGACCGGATATCCAAAGGTCGCAGGTTCGATTCCCGTCCGAGAACATGATCAGGTGCGAGTCGTATTTTTTCTAGTTTATTATTTGGTATTATATAAAAATAGCATTGTGAATGCTAAAATCTCAAATTTAAAAACGTGAAGATATTTTTTTAACATTTGTTTTTATTAGTAACTCCTTTTTGGTTAGCAGAAATGACCTTTTATTTCGTTGTGACTTAGCCGATACTTATTTTTTTCGCATAACCTAAGTGGCATACGTTATATTAGTGTGTAAACATTAGTGCAAAATGTTTTAAAACGTTAGCGTTCATGGTTGTTAAATAAATTAAGAAAATGTTAGTATGGAAAATTCAAATTCTTTAAAATTCTCCATACAAAACGGCAATTTCATACTTTAACCCCTAATATTAACTTGCCCTAAAAACTTTATTGTGTGAACAAAATAAAGTCGCAGCGCAAGTGCTTGTCGCAATAAGCAAGTTCGGCAAGTCGCAAAAGATGACGGTTGACGAAGACGGACGTCGGGTGGCTGCGCCGTGGACAAGTCCATATGTATTTTATATTCTAATGGGGTACTTCGAATCGAGGCTCCGGTTTAGCGGTTCATCCGATCAAGCAAAATCTTCGGAGCCCGTCAAAAGAACGGATGACGGATTTCGGACGCCGGATGTCGAGTTGACAAAAGTTCATACAAATATAATATATAGGCCGCTATTCGGTCCGGTTTTTTCTCTCCGAGGAGACGGACGCCGTGGACATACAGTTTAAGGCATAGGGATTATATTCATGGCACGAATTAAGAGTTTTTTATTTTTTTTATTTTTGCTGCATCAAATTCCTTAAAATAAGAAATTTTAATTTAAAACTCACATATTAGCTAAACTGGAATCGATAAAACTCGACTAACATTTTGTTGAGTGTGGTTGTCACTAGGTACAACGCAAGTCAAGGTCAAGGTCAAGCGAGGTGAGATGCGAAGTGAGAGTGAATTGCGAAGGGAGTTGCGAGTTGTCGTCTGATTTTACAGAATCGCAGGGCAGTAAAGGAAACTCAAAACAATGTTCATTAAATGAATACCAAAGTAAGCAGTCCAATAATTGCAGGCTCCATTTAGACATTGCATAAAACTATTCAATAGGAACAATTTGTCGGTGCAGCTTTTAAAGCAACTTTAGAAAAGCGGACATTTGCAAGGGTCCGCTTGGATCGCTCTGATACCTCGTTAGTTATCTTGCGCTGCCACTAAATAATTGTAGCAAAATAACTCGTGGGAAACGACACGGACAAATCCGAACCTAATCGTGAAGATAAAAGGGCTTTAATTTGCAATTCCGATGAGCCCGACGCGCCTGGTGTGGTTAATAAGATTTCTGACTTACTAGTTGGAAATAGGATCGAATATGAAACGTGGACCTCCATTTTTTGCTCTGATAAAAGTTTAATCGAAATTAAACCCTATAATGAGGAAGGTAAGTTTACTAATGAAGTGACAGATGCTGGGGATGTTTTTGAAGATATACCGAATGGCACGGAAGCAGGAGCAATTTAACTGTCCACGGACTTTATTTACCAGTGTTGAGTGATATATTTACAGACAAATGCGAAGTCTGAAACAAGAGTTCAATCGTATCGAATAATTTCTCATGCATCATTCGATTCGTCAAAGCAAATCTTGCTCGGATAATGCTGATTTCCAATTCAATCTAATGTTTATTTCATGAATGTTAAACTAAACGATGATGGCATCAAATTTAATATTGATCTTATAGCTTAAGTAATGGAAAACATAGCAATGAAACTAAATATTTATAGTAATTATTGTAAAAACCATAATAACGGAAATGGTATTTAAAAATGGTGCAATTGGGGGTTTGAAAATGTTTGTATGGAGCGTGGCATAGCATAGTCCTCGTCTTATTTTTTTTTATCGTGTCGCACTATTAAAGTTGTCTTTTTTGATTGCGGACATATAGACGAGCAAAAAATTTAGTATTACATATGGGTCGAAAACGTTACGTTTTAGATATATTTTTACAAAAAGATTGCAATCATTTCAACAAAATTTTCTTTTTTTAATCCTGTAGGTTCAAAAACGTCTTAGAATCGATTCAACTGGCTAATGAATGACTATGTTTTTATTATTTAATATGTTTAAGCACATTGCGATTGTATAAGATCAAAAGTGTTAAGTTTACTGCACTGACTGTACTTTCAATGCGCTTTGAAATTCGTCAATTTTGATGTCCAAAATATCTCTAAAACATGACGTTTTAAACCCTTATGTTATGTAACATTCTTTGTACGTCTGTATATCCACAGTCGAAATTAAAGGAATTACAGTGCAACGCGATTAAAAAAAAATGGTGTATGGTGGACTATGCCAAAAGCTTTCAAACCCCTTTAAGTAGTGACTTATGAAAAACAAGGCTTCTTAATTTTTGAGCAATAATGAATACTCCTTGCAACAGGTGGTAATAAATCGTAATAAATATCATAGACGTTAATGACACCAATTAAATAACCGTAAAAAGTTGATAGCGATCTGTATCCACTTTAATATATTACAGTGTTGCGTGCACTGAGCAATATTATTTATAGCATCGCATCGTATTAGCATTTCAATAGACAGAATGTATGAGTCTAGTGAAAAATATTGACAAATAAACGTAAATAAGTGGCAGTCTTCAGTTGTTTGTACCTTTATCACTAGTGGACACACAGCCTAAGGGTTAAAAAAGGAGCCCTAAGGCTGTTTGTCCACTAGTAATGTGCGAGGATGCTGAGCTATACGCAGATGTCGCAAAGCTTTAACACGGAGTGTTCTGAGGTTCTGACGGTGATTCTCCCGATGAAGACAGATAAACGATGTAGAGAGTGCGAAAATATACAATTTATTGTTTACTCAAAACTGCTTGTAATAAGAGCATTATTTTGACAACCTTTTTTAAGCAAAGTTGAGCTTGTCGCCCTTCTCGGATGGTGACGCAGCAAAATTGTATGAGATTTCATTATTGTCGAGTTTTTAGCCACCAGCAATAATTTCTTTGAAAATCCATTATGGTCGAGTTTTGTTTCAAACATAGGTGAAAAAAAGTACATTTTACATCGAGGGGAGAAAACCGTATTACACAGATGAGGTTTTTGTATATAAAATTAGTACTTACTCATAGAAAAATATAAAAAATTCGCACTTGACCGTTTTGGACATTACATTAAATACCTCTTATCTACTTCCAGGATTCTTAAGGGGTTCGGAAAAAACCTTATTTTTTGGCTCCGACGTACCGTTTCTGAGATATTTGAACTGTACACCATATATACAAGCCTTGGTCTATAATGAATGCACAGCTGGCCACGTTATGATGGCCTTGAGCTAAGCTTAACTACGCTCTTGGCCATCAAGCTTGGTCAGCATTGCAGCCATTGATGGACAAGCTAGAACAAATATAGCCTTTATAGCGCGGACAGCAGCAGCTGATACAGCAAGGACTGGAGTTGCGCTAAACCCCACTCTTGGCCATCATCATCGCTGCCAGCAACGCAGTCATTATAGACCGCGGCAGTAATGTACTATTTATTAATCACAGAGAAGCTTCTGTTTATTTTTAGAGAAAGAGTGTTTTAGAAAAACGCTTAAAAGTTTTATAGCATATTAAACCCAAGTTTCTCTCTAGCAATCATTATTTTGAATGTACGCGTCAGATTAAAAGAGATTACGAGAAAATATGGATTACGTTTACTTTAATATAATTTACAGCATTAACTGTGAGAAATTTTATCACAGAAATAGAGTTATTTATTGACAATTCAATTTGTTATTAACGAGCTTAATCTTTAAATTATATAGTTTGTTGACAGTTTATTGTCGTTTGATATTGATTAAGTAAAGGTATTAAAAAGGAATAAGGAATTAAGAGTAGAAATATGATATTACATTAATTTTAAAATTATTATGGTTTCTTAACGATTTGCGTGTGTCAGAAATAGGCGGGAAAAGTTTTTAGGTGTACGCATTATATCAACAATTTTGTAACATAACGCGTAGTTTTAAAACCGGCTGAGAACTCACGATGCGGTATTCGCCCGCGCCCGCCGCGGTTGCGGGCCAGCAGCTTCTGTAGAATGCAAAATATATATGTAAAAAATTAAAGCACATTTCACGACGCGTAAAATAACGCCCGCGGCGAGTGCGATTGTTTGCGGTTCCCGCTGCGCCGGCGGGCAACTTGTGGGCTAAGAACTCGCGACGCGATTTTCGCCCGCACCCGCCGCGGTTGCGGGTACGCAGCTTCGCGCGTACTGCGATTATCGCCCGTCAAGGTTGCGGGCGATAATCGCAACCGCAGCGGCTGCGTTACCGCAAAAAACTGCGGCCTCGTGAGTTTGGAAAAACTGCGGGTCCGCAACCGCGGCGGGCGCGGGCGAAAACTGCGTCGTGAGTTCTTAGCGGATAGGCATTTAATAGTAGATTATGCAATAAGGGCTTAAAGTAGTGTATTGTGTCCCGGGCGCTATTATTGAACCCCGAGTACGAGGGATTCTATGGCTACAGCTAGAATCCTGAGTACGAGGTGTTCAAGATCGCCCATGACAAATACACATTTAAGCCCGCGATGCATACTCTACTTTTTATACTTTCTGCGAGGCAATTGAAACCAATGACTGTTATAAAGAAAGTACTTAAGTAATTATTATGATGAAATTATTATCATGAAAACTTTTTACGAAAATGCATTTCGTAAAAAGTTTTCATGATAACATACAGCCTAACTCAGAATAAGATCTCATTGCACCTAAACTTTTTTGAAACCAACATCGATCAAGCACGACTACAAGGGTTGCATTCCAAATTCAAATCACATTATTCCCCATGGGAAAAATGACTTACTTTAGGAAAGGTTTGCATGACACATAATATGCCATTGACGAGCAGGTAGTATAAAAAGGTTTTAAACTACGCGTGATATTGAATGTCATTTTTTCGCATTATTAATGGGAACTCTGACGACAGTGGAAAAACTTCATATTTAAACATCTGAAGAATGAGAGGTGTTAATATTTATCACTAAAACGAGCAAGTACAATAATAAAACGATCACACAAACTATTTCAAAAACTCACAACTATGACGCGTACCTACCAAGTATACAGCAAATTGCCTACAAATACTTCAACATTCTATACAGCGCCATCTCTTTTTATCTCTCAGGTAAAGACAAGGATGCATTTTCATAGCCGGCAGAAAAATATGATTGAGTTTTGCAGAAAGACAGTAACTACGTGAGATATGAGCTAAATGTCCCGCGATGCAACCCACTGCTTCGTAATGGGCTGTATATCTTTTTAATTGGAATAGTTTTTGTAGATACTTACATTTGAAATGAAGAGTATGTGAGAAAAACACATAGTTGAACGTGTTTCATTCATCTTGGGTTTGGGTGGTGTGGTTGAAAGGAGGTGGCGTGAAATTTTAATACGATACTTAAATAAATAAATATTTGACAACATCACAAACATTGCTCTGATTCCAAAGTAAGTAGCTAAAGCACTTGTGTTATGGAAATCAGAGACAACGGTGGTATCACAAACATCCAGACCTGAGCCAATAAAGAAAAGTTCATTTTCTTAATTGACCCAACCGGGGATCGAACCCGGGACCTCAGAGATGGCACCTTGAAAAGGTCGTCAAGACTTAAACATTATCCATTTTTAATGTTTCCAATGCTGGGGCACAGGCCTTTCTTATGGGTGGATAAGCAGGATGAGCCATAACTCACCACGCGGGCCTAATGCGGATTAGTGGGTGTTAATATCTGCAAATTTAGCCTGGACCAACGGCTTAACGTGCCTTCTGAAGCAGGGAGGAGCTCGAAATAGTAAAGTTTTGATCACCCATCCCATGACCCTTGCAAAAGTTGCTTAACCTCCGTAATCGCCGGGCCAGGTGCTAAACCACTGCGCCATCGAACTTCTCGAATTTTACGTATAAATATTTTTTTATTATTTTACTTATTAATATGATACTTAATACCTATAAGATATGAAAAGTATCCATTGTTATTTGAGTTAACAAATAATAGATAATAGGTCAAAATAATACCTACATTACATAGTAACACCAAAAAAAAATCTAATATTCAGAAATTTTATTTTAAGTTATCAGTTTAATCATATCAAAACAGTTATTCAATCTTAGGAGATTGACATTAGATTATTCTGTGTATGAGGTGGCGATTCCATTTTTAATGCGATTGTCGATAAAAAGCGCTAATTGACTAAAATCGACCAGCAACTCGCCTGCTAAGTCGACCCGTGTAAATACCACATAGCACGATTAATATTTTCTTACTTAAAGTCAATAACGCCCTACTCTCATAAATTGTACCACAGAAAAATATTGTAAATAAATTGTCACTTTGTCACGTCGAGGCGATGTTTCATTTTCCCTGAAACAATACGACTAAGGATCGTGCAGTGTTTATTTGATTGAAAAGCAGAGTAATAATATCGATACCAACTAGCCAATGATTTGTTAACTCCATACGGATGGACTATAAAGGATTTTTAATAGCTAGAAGGAGCGATCGAGAATATATTGATGACTTTGCGAAGATTTAAACGTTTCGTTCATTTGAAGGTGACATTTTTGATACATGATTTATATCAAAGTTTATTTTTTTAACAATATTTTTAAGTTTTTTATTAGCATAATGAAACAGCTTCTACTTACGGTTTTTTATATCTTTTATTAACCGACTTCAAAAAAGGAGAAGGTTATCAAGTCGACGGTATTTTTATATATGTTTTAACATAACAGTCGTTAACCGATTTCAATTATTCTTTTTTTTTTGAAAGAAAATAGTTCATAAAAAATTAGAAAATAATCCATAAAAAAATTACAGAGATCTGGCTAGTAGTTTTTTCATAATCCTAAAAAATATTAATTATTTAGCTTACCATCGCACAATTTTTTTTATGTATGTTTTTGAATATTAAATACGTAAATGGACTATCTATATATATAAAAGGGAAAATCACTCACTCACTGATCACGAAATCTCAGAAACTGCAAGTGCTAGGAGTCTCAAATTTTGCATGGGGGCTCTTTTTAAGGCGTAGGTGCTCACTAAGACGGGATTTTGCGAAATTCAACCCCTAAAGGGGTGAAACAGGGTGGTAAAGTTTGTATGGGAGAACGCGATTCCTTCGCCCGATTGACTTGGAATTTGGCATAGACATTCTTTCACAAAATTAATTGAACACGTGTTTCGTATTTTTTAAATATTTATTACCTAACAGGGTTAAAAAGTGATAAAAAGCTACTTTTGCTGTCATTGACTTCGACGTCGAAATTGAAACTTTTTTGCGCATTTGATTGATTAAATAAGAAAAATAAATATCATTTGTCATATCAACGTAGTATTACATTCTCTTTGGTCATTTCCCCTGAGAGTAGGTAGAATGCATTATCGCCATAGGCATTGAATAGTACCTATGGCGTTATGTTGACAGTGCTGTCATTTTTTCCTTATTGCGTTCTATTACAACGCAAAATTATTCCATCTAATTATCAGTTTAATTTTAAAAGAATACAATATTCGGTCAAGTCGCCTATGCTATGACAATTAATAAAGCACAGGGACAAAGTTTAAGAGCAGCTGGTGTAGATCTGCGCAGTGATTGTTTCTCCCATGGCCAGCTCTAATGTAGCCTGCTCGAAAGTCAGCTCGCTGAATAGCCTTTTTATTTTGCAACCGGATAACATGACAAGAAATGAGGTAGGTATACAACATCTTACAAAAATATCCTTAATGCTGAATATGGTATATAGGGACCATCAAACTGAACAACTTTTACTACTGGGACCAACTCTCAAATCGCGAAAAAGATCAGCTGTTTCATACATTTTGATATTTTCGATTTGAATTTTTGTATGCAACAGCTGATTTTTATTTCGCGATTTCAGAGTTGGTCCCAAAGTAAAAGTTGTTCAGTTTGATGGTCCCTATATACCGTATTCGGCATTAGGGGTATTTTTGTAACATGTTGTATATTATAGAGAAGTGTTGGATGATCGAGATTGATAATCCTGATAATGCACAACATATTTTTAATTAGAACTAGCTGCACCCGGCATGCGTATTGCAATGCTCCGTTTTTTTAACCAGGGACTTTCCCGGTCGTAAGCAGAACAACTCACCAAAGTTTCATCATAATCGGATCAATGGTTTAGGAGTCCCGCCGTCTGTACACTTAGATCTTTTAAACTATGCATAAAAAACCGCATCAAAATCGGTCCATAAGTTTGGGAGCTAGGTTGTCTCAGACAGACACACGCAAGTCAAACTTATAACACCCCTTGCGTATGTTGTGTACGTTGTATATACATATAGTGGTGGCCACATAATTAAGGACACAAGTCGATTTTCATACAAACGAGGTAATTTTGAAAACTTGGTTTTCCGCTAGGGATTGAACTAGCTGTGATCTGATGATGGCCACCCAGGGAGTGAATGGAGAAGATTAAGATAGCAATACACACCCAACTGATCTGGTCAGCATTCTAAGAGATGTAAGCATAAGAATTTTCAGTTGCAAGTTTTCATACATTTCTATACTATATTCGCGGTTTTTTTAAACATATCATAACATCTCTTTAAATGCTGGTCAGATCACTTTGGTGTGTATAGAAATCTGGATCTCCTCTATTCACTCCTTGGATGGCCATCACCAGTTCACCGCTCGGTCAATCCCTGGCGGAGAAGCAATGCTTAAAAGTTACTTCGTTTGTAAGAAAATCGACTAGCGTCCTTAATATTGTGGCCACCACTATTTATAGTTATCCTGTAGTATAGTCTAATAACTTCACACTCACCACATTAGAAACTACATTGTACCCGTGCGAAGCCGGGGCGGGCCACTAGTACCAAATAAAACAATGTGTGATCGAATGGGATGGGACCTTGTCAAAGTTAATCGAAAATGACAGTTAAGCAGTCAAGTAGAGTTAGCAAAAAATTCTGAATATTTTTAAACAAAAATGAATTAAAAAAAATTAAAAGTTTTGTTTCTTTTTCCTCCCACTAAAAAAAAGATTGAGAATGTGCAAACAGCGTTCTTTCATATGATACCCCATATACCCTAGTAGCCTCACTTCGAAAATACTGTTATCTCTCTTGTTTGCAAAACAGTTGGTCAAACGTCATCTAAAACTATTCCAAATTTCAAGTTGATAGCTTTAGTAGTTCTAGAGATATCCAGCTGTGACAGACAGACTGAGTCGCACCATAAGGGTTCCTTTTCACGATTTTGGTACGGAACCCTAAAAATTACAGTGGAAGTAAAAATATGCATTCATTATACAGTAGAAGCACCTCAATCATTATTCGTATTAACGTCCGATGTCATATATAAATATTCAATAAGTGGACTTAACCCGAAGTTGCAAAAAGGAACAATACAAGCTTTGCATTCAAAAGCATTATATCCGACTTTAAGGAAATAAATTTAAGCCTCCCATATTATCAATAAGCAAAAGTCGTTTGAGAGATCAATTTGTATAGCTACTGCCCGGGGTTACCTGCCAAAGAATATTTAAGGAGCAGTAAAATGCAATCATTTAAATAAATAAATATAAGACAACATCACAAACATTGAACATTAGACGAACTGAGTGGTGCAGTGCCGCGTCGGTCTACCACATAAAAGGTCCCGGGTTCGATTCCCGGCCGGGCAGAAATTGAAATGATGAATTTTAATTTCTGTGATGGGCCTGGGTGTTACTATGCATAATAAGTATATTTTAAAAAGTATTTATATAGTATATCAGTTGTCTAGCAGTCATATTACAAGCTTTGCTTAGCTCGGGCCTAGATGGCGCTGTGTGAATTTGTCCAAGCATTTATTATTATTATTATTGCTCCGATTCCAAAGTAAGTAGCTAAAGCACTGTGTTATGGAAATCAGAACCAACGGAGGAACAAACACCTAAATGGGTATCAATGCGTCTCTTTTATTTGCTATTCAGCGAGAAAGAGATGTAAATATAGCAACTCATAAACCTGGCAAGTTTTAGGAGGTTGTAATACCCCCTTGAGCCAATAAAGAAAGTTTGTTTTCTAAATAAACCCAGCCGGGGTTCGAACCCGGGACCTCAGAGAGCGACACTTCGAAAACCGGAGTACAAACCACTCGACCATGGAGGTCGTCTCGTATTTGACTAATAAATTTGCCTTACGGTTTTAAGGCAACTATTCACGTTAAGATTTTTTCCCAATTAATTAAGTAGTCTATTTGTCAGATAAGGCTTTACTCATTACACTATGCTCTTCAAAACATAGTACCACACTTTTTAACGCAACTTCAACAAAAGAAGTTAGAGTTTTGAAATAAAAAAAAGATTTTTTTTAAGAAGGTTTATCGATGATGAAGTTATTATTAAAAAAAACCTTTTTTTAGTCCTTTTTTTTCAAAAATATCTTGTGTATTTTATAAGTTATTATAATTTTAAAAGTTTAAACTTAGTTTTGAAGGCCAGTGTATTATAAATGCGAATGTAGGTTTTTTTTGACGCCTTCACGTCATAACTACTCAATAATCCATCATAAAACTTTTATCCAGAAAAAAAGTGTTCCCGCGGCCTACTGACATTAATAGTAAACAATAATAATAAATAATAAACTGGTCACTTTATTGAAAGTCGCGGGCATAACATAAACTGTCATAAACACTATTTCCACGCGAACGAAGGCAAAAGTCAGTTTGCCATAAAAGCTCGTGTCTTTTACGTGACAGATTTTTTGGTTTTCTGGAAATGGAAAGATTTGGCAAATTTAAATCAATGATGAGCTCAAACACAAAATGCGTTCTCTTATCCATTCCACACTGGTTGCGTTCCGATCCGATCGCATAGAACGCAGCGATCTGAGATCGGATCGCATGACTGGAGCGCATCCTGTGTGTTTGAGCTTTTAGTCCATGAAATACAATAAACAACAAAATGTAAACATAAAATGCAATAAAATATAACACAGACAAAAAGCTTACCATCTGCAGCATACGACTTTGGTTCGTTGAAGCAAAATCTGAAAAGACGATTAACAGATTTTTGTAAAAATCATAGTCATTAAGTAAGTTAATAGAGCAACTAAAATTAAAAATAAATTAAAATTTTGATACAACAAAAAATTTGAAGGAAATATGTAGATTTTCCATAGTAACCACTCTTTATGTCTGCATAAAATAATTGTTCTATGACACTAACCTCTCGACTTATAATTAAATACCACAGTTATATATTACTCGGTAGTGAAACTTCCAGATTAAATAAATAGATCTGGGTCTCTTCGAAATACGCATGAACTGACAAAGTAGGTACCTACTTCCATATCAAAAAAATTAAATGTTAAATGTAAGTAAAAAAAATCATTATCGCAGTCGGGGGACTATTCATTGAAACAATTTTTAATCAAACAATAAACCATATTGTAATAATCAAAGAATTTTTCACATTTTAAAATGGCGTCATACATCCGGTATATTGTTTTATAATCTATATCGAATGTCACTCGGGATGATGTAAGGATTCTAACGATACCATACACATCCAACCAATCTGTTCAGGCATTTAAAAGTTAACCCTTCAACGCCCGGAATATGAGACCCAATAGATATTCCATTGTTATCCTGCCGCCTGCGTCCGCTCGGGCATTGATGAGTTAAGGTGAAATAATAAATTCGCATGCATACCCATACATGAACCCTGAACACAATACACTCTTGTTTTGTGCAGTCGTGTAAAAAGAAAAAAATGAAAGAGCATCTAAAAAGTTTATAATCCCCATAAAGGCATATCCACACGTTCATTCATCCTCAACGAAACCTAGCTAATTAGAATGAAATTAACAAGTGACATAAAGTACAGTCAGAGATATAAAACTCATCGACATGGACATCGCATGTCGTCACGTGCCTCGCTGGTATCGGGTTACGATTTACACCGGACCGCGGCTGTGTGTATCGGCCGGAATTATGGGACAGATGCAACTATATTTAGTTATTCTAATTTATAGTGAGGCGAGAGCTTTCTTTTAAGGGTTCCGTTCCAAAATGGTAAAAAGGAACCCTCATAGTGCCACTCAGTCTGTCATATCTCAAGAACTACTAATGCTATCAACTTGAAATTTGGAATAGTTTTAGATGACGTTTGCCCAACTATTTTGCAAATAATAGAGAAATAAAAATATTTATATTTTTTTTCAACAGGGAATGGAAGGGGGTCTTAAAAAATTGAAATGAGGCTACAAGGGCATATGGGATATCATATTTTGAATGAGCGCTGCTTCCACATTCTCAATTTTTTATTTTAGTCCGCTAAGTTTTCGATTTTTATTAGAAGTAAAACACTTTTTACGGATTACAGCGCGTATATTATTAATTCAGGTGTTGTTTTAGAATTATTTAGTTTGTATTTATTGGTTTTTTAGAATTCCCGACGTTTCGACACCTTTCCAGGGGCCCGTGGTCACGGGAGGACTGCGGCTATTTTTCGATTTTTGACGAAATTTTTTAAAAAAAGCGTCACATACTTTTATTGCACTTGATATCCGTAAATAGCTATATCACTTGTGAAAAATTAAGGAGTTTGGCCTCAAAAATAGATAATCGCAAAAAAATTATACTATCTACGAGTGCAAAAATAAACTTATCAATATATACCTAACTATTTTTTGAACCGAACAACAAACAGCGTCACTTACAACATGCAATACTTATTCAAATGTTAATCTAAAATTTGTTCGTTCATTATTATTTTATTTAAACACTCAAATGTGACGGTTATACGACCGTTAGAAGGTTCCGTGCCAAGTAAACATTAGTGATTGTCGCGGGTTCAACAATCGCCGGTTAGTTACCAAACCGTTCAACTTTGACTATTTGATTTACTATGGGAAAACAGTTAAATTAATTACGTATTATTAAAATTGGACAGAATATGTTTTAGTTTTCTAACCAATTCATCGATGACATGAAACAAATAAATATAAATTATAAATAATTTTTTGAATACATCACATACATTGCTCCGATTCCAAAGTAAGTAGCTAAATCACTTGTGTTATGGAAATCAGAAACAACGGTGGTATCACAAACACCCAGACCTGAGACAATATAGAAAAGTTCGTTTTTCTAAATTGACCCAACCGGGGATCGAACCCGGGACCTCAGAGATGGCAACGCCTTGAAAACCGGTGTACAAAGCCTCTCGACCACGGAAGTCGTCAAATTAATTAACCCTAGACAGTAGACAAAACCGAAAATATTCCTTCTTTCAGATCATGCACTGGCAATGAGTAATCAATATTTGGCGAGAAACCCAAATAGATTTAATTTGACCTGCCTCCGACTTTCGACGGGATCGAGTTCACATCAGGATCGAATGAAAGTAAAAAATCAGTTATTGTGCTATATGTACAACATTTTACAAAAATACCCCTAATGCCGAATAGGGTTTATAGGGACCATCAAACTGAACAACTTTTACTATAGAACGAATTCTGAAATCACGAAAAAAAAATCAGCTGTTTCATACATTTTGATATTTTCGATTTTAATTTTTGTATGAAACAGCTGATTTTTTTCTCGCTATTTCAGAGTTGGTCCCATAGTAAAAGTTGATCAGTTTGATGGTCGCTATATACCATATTCGGCATTAGGGGTATTTTTGTAACATGTTGCATATTGAAAACGGTTTCCATAGTATTGTTTTGACGTTTACTCGATTCGAAATCGACCTCGATCGCGTCGGGAGTAAACCCCTTGGGGGAAAAGATAGCTTTTATTTTTTTTACCTGACACTAAGAATTTAAATGGAAAAAAAACATTAAGTACATATTTATAGGAATAATAGCTACTATCTGTGGTATGCATGTATCATTAAGACAGATCTTTTATTGTCTTTTTTCATAATTTCCACTTATGAATGATTGAATTTACATCCTAGATGATGTTTATGGAATATATTAAAATAATTCTTTGTGCTTCTTAATAAACGATCTATAATGTACAGCTTTTATGTTATTTTATTACAAGATTAGTAACAAAAGGTGTGGCAACACAATTCCGAATCTCCAAACGTGAAAATAACAAATATTACCTGATTAATTGACAGTCACAGTCCCTTTATATAATTTATAAGATATATCTTTATAGCTACGTCACTATAAAATGTACACTTGGTTGCAAATCAATTGCTTACTCTTTAGACATTGCTTATATTTTTTGTAATGATAAGAATTATGTAGTCCATAATGCTTGCATATCTTAAAATTGCAAATTTTACAAGTTAACTTATACTTAGACATATTCCGTGTTATTACAAAAGATTTTTAAACTCTGTTTAACTTAGACAAACAATATTGTCAAAAAAGTGACAGCATCACATTTAAACAGGTGTCTAAGTTAAACAGTGTTTAAAAATCTTTTGTAATAACACGGATTATGTTTACAATAATGTGTTCAAAAAAGATTTTGTCACCAACTGCCATGCGTTAACATATTATATATTTTTTAAAAGCAGCAGTGTAGAAAGTTCAGTCAACATTTCAAAAGTCTCAACTTTAAGAAAAAAAGAATTACAAAATAATTTCAACATCATCATTTCAGTCATACATAAAAACAAACGTTTATTTTAAGGTGTGAACGAAAAACGGCTTATACACCGTCATTTTGTAGTTGTTTTAATTCCGTTAAGGGAGTGTTCTACCAATGAATCTAAATATTTTGGCCAAAGAAATATCAGTCGAAAAACAACAAAAGTTATAATAATTTCCCATACTAATACAATGATCAATGTTTAAGCTGTCTAGTTAGTATGAAAGGATCAAAATTTTGTGAGGTTTTAGACCTATATTTCTTTGCCAAAAATGTTTAGTTTCATTGGTAGAATACTCCCTTAACAGAAATAAAACAACTTCAAAATGACGGTGTATAACGAAGTATAAAACAAATAATTATTACCTCATCGTTTTTGGTAAACCTGATGGAAAGTTTATTTTTATGCTCGGAAGTGTAGTTAAACTGATGATATAAAACGAAAGAAATACTACGGTTCTATTGTAAACAAGTCAACGCTGATTAATAACTTATGGTAATATTGTAAATTTCGAACATATATCCCCATAATTGTCTTGTTGAATTATTCATGGGCATAATTATGGCGAATTACAAAATTGACGCTTTTAAAGTGAAAAATCTCACTTTAATCAAAATTTTACCCTTGCGGTGCCAAAAGAACATAATTGTAGGAGAATTTGTGGAGATGCACTTTTAACAAGATGTCCTTTTGGGGATTTTTTTTTTATTGCACGGATGTGTGTCACACCGAATAAGTTTTGCGAAGTAGGTATATTTTTAATAATAGCCGTACAGACAGATTTTAGACCTCTTACGCACTTGCGGTTGACCGCGGGGCTAACCGCTTTTTCCAATTTAATATGCAACCGCTTGTGATCGTACGCATTTAATCGCCACGAAATTTATATTAAAATGGAGCCGCGTGGTTGGCCATCCCTGCGGTTGACCGCTAGTGTGTAAGAGAGCTTAAGGTAAAGAAAGTATAATTCTGGATGTGTACGAACCATGATCCTAACTATTGAAAGCCGAACATTATTAAAAATCGCTAACTATGGGTCTCATAAGAAGCGTACAACGGAGAGAGACATACTTGGCGTTTCCCTGCATGCGAATTATAAATGAGGAGATCTGTGTGAGGACTAAAGTAACTGACATCGCTCGAATGATTGCTCAGCTGAAGCGGCAGTAGGCGGGACACATAGCGACAGGAACCGATGGCCGTTAGGGCAGGAAGGTTCTGGAACGGCAACCGCGCATCGGACGACGCTCCGTGGTGGCTCCTCAATAAGGAGATGGATGTGATGCAATGCTACTTTTCTTTGGGAAGTTTTTATTTGTGCCAAAACGAAGAAGCAATGTGTCACATAACATCTGTCAAAACAAACAGTTTACATTAACTTAATTTTTTTAGTCGAAGGTGGACCGATGATCTGGAAAAGGTCGTGGGAAGCCGCTGGATGCGGGCACCTAGAACCGATTGTTGAGGAGATCCTTAAGGGGCTGACATGAGCCAACTAGCGCCGCCAGTCGATTTTATTTCATTTATTCTAAATAAGCCCAAATTCTTAAATAAGGAATCAGTCAAGGTCTTTTGTGTGACGTCTAATGATTATTGAATAACGTTAAAACATTAAAAAATTTCGTGCAATACTTTAAAAACGGGTTTGAACCAACAGTGGCCACTTTAAACAAAATCGCGTTTTATACTGTTTGAATACCTTTTCAAACTGTGTAAAGTTATTCAATAAATATTAGACGTTATTAACAAAACCTTGACTGATTCCTTTTTCAAGAAATTTGGCTTATTCAGAATAAATAAAATAAAATCGACTGGCGGCGCTAGTTGGCTCATGTCAGCCCCTTAAGGGAGGCCCATGCCCAGCAGTGGGTGACGTGCGGCTGATATGATGATGATGATTATAATTAAATGCAAGAAATTGTAAAATACTACGTTATGTATTAAAAAGCTAGCAAATCTAGCCCTTCGACGTTCAAGGAGTTACAAACTCAAAAATAAGTTTTGCATATGTTTTTATTGTTAACGATTCGTGGCGTGAACAAACCAATTACATTTCGGTGTAAATGCGAAACAGTTTTAATTAGGCCCCATCTCGTTGCAGTAGGTGTGAACGTATATAAAGTATTTACGTTTTTATTGCGAAAAATAAAACGGTCTTATTAACTCGTTTTAAAAATAATAAAGTCACGTAGCAAAAGTATTATTAAAATTAATTGAGACAATAAACAAGTGACAGGTAACACAGAGTTCGTTATAAGTCATAATGTTGTGATTAATTTGGATAATAAAGCAAACTATGATATTATTAGAATTACCAAAAAAACTGTTGTCACTTTAGTGCGTGTTGAAAATCATGTTAACTAAAGAATAATTTACTTGTTTGTCTCTTGTTTAATTTTATTACTAAATCAACTAAGTCTGTGGTCTCGAGGAGAATAAAAATCGGCCATTTATTCCGCTTAATTTTGACTCAGAACAATCATAACCTATGTAGTGCGCCCACACCAAGACGGTGAAGTAGTCAATATGGTGGTCTACCACCCAAGAGGTCCCGGGTTCGATTCCCGGCCGGGCAGAAATGACGATTTTTTAATTTCTGTGACGGGTTTGGGTGTTACTATATATAATAAGTATATATTTGAAAAGTATATAAGTAGTATACCAGTTGTCTAGCACATATATTACAAGCTTTGTTTAGTTGCTAGATGACGCCGTGTGAAATTGTCTAAGCATTTATTTAACCATTTCTTTTTAGTGTTTTAATTAATCTTGAAATACAACATTTGGTAGTGTATACAGTAAAAGCAAAATTATTTTTTAATGACACTATTATTTTCAAGCTATAAACAACGCTTATTATAACAAATTTTCGCAGCATTACTAGGTAACTTAACTGGACCAGGCATCGAACCTGCACTGTAATCACAGCTTGCACGTACAAATTGTAGCAATAATAAATTTCTTGTAAGCCTCTGGCACTATTATCACGCGTAATTGAAAATTCGGCAACGGTTAAGTGATTTCGTAGAAAAAATCGATCTTTGAGATGTTGCCTTTTAAATCGACCTCCATGGTCGAATGAATTGTAGCCATTTCTGTCTTGGGTTCGATTCTGAAGTGGACAATAACTTTCTTTTTGTTACGTGTCAATTATCGATTTTATATTGAAACCTGTGTTTACCTTGCCTCATGGACTAAATCATTTAATATTAACTTTGGATTCCATATTTTTGGTTAAAACAAACGGATCACTCGCCATTTTATGACACTCAAAATTAGTTAATTAGCTTAAAAAAGATTCATAGAAAAGCAACTACAACAAAAACAATTTAAAAATCAAGAGCGTTCGAATTTCAAATCGTAATTTAAAAAAATAACGCAACGCATCAATCGGTAATTGCTAGTCGATTATACATTCGAAATTTGAAATTCTGTTCAGCCGCGGTGGTCTTGGCGCGAATGTAAGGCGGGACCGTCGATACAGCCCGCCATTTTAAAGTGTTGTATGAAATTTTCTAGATTAATCGCTCTACAGATTTGTCCATGTCCACATTGGGAGACTGGAGTGCAGTTTTTGTCGCAGTTACTTCAAATATTTTGCGCCTCGCTGCGTACATTGTATATTTATGGCGGCTTATTATGGTGATGGCATGTAGCCTATCCTTTAATTTGTCGCAAGAAACTAGATCTTTTAGTTAACGTTTATAGAACATTTATAGAAGTATAAATAAACTTTGTATGACAAACTAGAGTGTGGGCGACTACTTTTGGACTCGTATAAAATATTAGGTTTTTCTGTTATTTGACAGTTGTTGCTAAATATTGTTGTATTTTGTGATACAACAATATTTAATAAAATATCAATATCCAACCAACTAGCTTTCGCCAACGACTTCATCCGTGTGGACATTCTGAAAATCCCTAAGGAACCTTTGAGTGGTATAAAAAATATCCTTTGTTTTAACAGACTATAAACTATATGTGTGTATAATTTCATCCAAACCCGTTTTTACGTGATTAAGTATCAAACATCCAAACGTTCACATTTATAATATTAGTAGGAAGTAGGATTTGCTATCCAAAAATAAAAAAAAACAGTCAAGTGCGAGTCGGACTCGCGCACGAAGGGTTCCGTAAAAATCATGTTTGTTGTATATGAGCCCCCTTAAATATGTTTTATTTTAATTTAATTATTTATTTTTAAAATGAATATATAATTATTAAATTTTTTGCTATTTTTATATAATACTGAATATTTAACTAAATATTCTGTGAATATTTCAAGCGTCTACCTGTTGCCGTTATCAATATCGAGCAAAAACGAGCAAAAAAATCACGTTTGTTGTATGGGAGCCCCCTTAAATATTTATTTTTTTCAGTTTTTAGTATTTGTTGTTATGGTGGCAACAGATATTCATCATCTGTGAAAATTTCAACTACCTATTTATCACGGTTCATGAGATACAGCCTGGTGACAGACGTACAGACAGACGGACAGCGAAGTCTTAGTAATAGGGTTCCCGTTTTACCATTTGGGTATGGAACCCTAAAAATTAAATTAAAGAAATAAAATCTAGTATCACAATAGGGTCACTCGATTATTGGACCCTTTAAATCGAGTTGCCGTATAAAATGACCTGTCCAGATCATTCCGAATTAAAAATCAAACCCATTTGTTTTATCGATGGTTCTCGATTTTTTGTTATTGCGGCGTAACCTCTATAGTGTAAAATTAATGTGAATTATACACGGTATAATGAATTCATTCGTATATTGGATCAAATAATACATTGTGGTTTTTTTTATATTGACTAAGGTTTGTTTAATTTCTCTTTTTTGGTACCTCTCCGAATAAAAATATAGTTGCTATACCTATGTAAAAGTTACTTAAGTATTTGCTTTGGTTTTGTTTAAGAAATTGTTATGGAAATGACAAGTTTTAATTAAGGTAATTAATTTAAATTATTTTTTATTAATAAAGTATTTAATCTTCTATTTATTTACTATACTGTAAATTTAATACTATTTATTGGCATAAATAAATAATATAATTAATATTTTATGATTATGATCATTATTTACAACAATAAATTTCAACTTCAATTACTAATAATCTAATAAGTATCATCAAATAACAACTTCAGAAAAAAGGAACTAAATACGGATCAGATAAAGTATTGATGTACATACCTCCAACAAAATTTAATCGACTCGATAAATTCAATCAAACTCATCTCAATCCCGCACTATAAATTGACTAGAGCGCCACAATGTATCTTAAATAAAGCCCGTATCCGTCACTTATTCCATTTAGGTAAATTTTAATAAGTCTGCGTTCATATCATAACGTTTGCGGTGACCGAATCCATCAACCCCTAACAATGGGCGTACCTTCCTCTTACGTTACGGAATGGTCAGCCGTAGTGATGGGAAATGGTTCATCGATATTTTGAGGCCTTCGAAGGTGATTTTTCAGATGTGTCAGTTGTTTAAAGTTAAAATGCTATCATTTGCAAGTATAGTAATATTTTGTCTTGAGAAAACGCTATGTTAGAATTTTAAAAAATCTAAACACTTGTTGTTTGGTATAAACAGAATTTAAACAAAAAAACGCAGCTCATGAATCTAATGCTTCTGAAGAATTATCCAATCTGATTGGATGCCAGTTATTCTGAAGTTAGAGGAAATAAAAAAAAACAGTTCTACTTATTATCACTCAGTCGTTTCAAGTTTTTGAAAGCATAAAATAATATTTTACAAAACAATTTGAATCTGTGATGCATTTTTTCAATTTGATTGCATTTTTACTATGATTGTTTTGTTGCGAAATTGTTTTGTAATTTCATTCCGCGAAAAAAGAAAATACATGAGAAAGAATTAATATTGTTATTGTAACAGATATTCTTTCATAAACCTGCCTGTAAAAAATAAGATGAAAATAAATTTTTACATATTAGTATTTTACTCAAATTTAAATCATTTTTACCTTTTACACATTGATAACTGAATGACACTTAAACGCAACCTCTAAACATAATATTTAACAACGTGAGTAAACATCGATAAACTCAAACATTTGACAAACCACCCCACAACCCTAACTGTCGGACTCATTAAAAATATACACACAAATCAGTGGCCGAAAGGGGCCATAACTCCGGACGACTTATGACGTCGCCCACCAATTATAAAGAAGACAATCATACCATTAAGTGGCCAGCCCTGTGGACTGCAATACTTAACAATCGAAATATAGCGCTGCTACTTAATCTAGATTAAAAAGCCGTAATTTAGCATGAATATTTATATTAATTACGCCAAATAGTAGTAGAATAAAATCTCGAAATATTTTTTTTGTATCTCCCCTACATGAAAACATATTTTCTCATCAATCTCATATTGTGGGGTATAGTTGGATAGGTCTTTTAATAATATTTTACGCACGCACTTGGCCAGTCTTTTACATTTATTTTGCCCTATGTTTATTAGAGAATGTTGTTCAGTTTCATGAACTAAACACATCCTTAGAGAATGAGTAAAAATACATCCTGTATATAAAAAAAATTGCAACACTTCTAGAAACAAAAGCAACACAATACCCTAAGATAACTCTTACCGCGTGATCAGTACCACATTTTCAATTTAAAATCGTTAACAATCACTCGTGACCAATCGCGATCTCGAATTCTCGCTGTTTATGAATAAATCGGCAGTTAAGGGATCGTCCGTCATAATGCGAAGTATTCCCCACAGATTTTATCTGTGGAAGCAATATGGGTTTCACGACTCACGTTTTTCTCACGCGATGGGACATTATTAAGATACCGATAGTAGGGTGTTGGTGATAACGAGCTCTTGATTCTATTGTTTGCAATATAATATCAAAATAGATTATATATATAATATGTGTATATATTTAAATGAGCGTAGAGTAGGATAGCACCAAGCTCTCATACTAAGAGGGGTCCATAGTCCAAGAAAATAATGTCTTGACATTCCGGGAGTAACACTTGCTTACATCACTATGCAGTTGCGCCACTTGCAAAGAATAAAGGATTTTTTTCTGCCACCATTACAAAATTATTATAGCACGCGACCCTTCTGTCTCGGAGTTCACCAGCCCCTTAGCATGGCCACCGAAATACGATATGTAAATTAGGTTTCGTAGTATGTCGTCAAAAACGCAAGTGGTCAGATAAGCATTTCGTCATCTCACAGGACCGAAACTCAGCTTGTCAAAAACGCTATTCGACAAATACGCAGTTGGACAGACACTCAACTCGTCAAATTCGCATTTCGTCAGATATCTTAATATATAGATATAGCGTTTTATCAACAGTCTATTGTCAAAATCCATTGACTTTTGACAGTTAAACATGATAAATCTCTATATCATATCGCGCGTTTAGGGGTCACGCTAGGGGGGGCTGGCGCAGTATGTATATTATTGTACACTCAAAGGTCATAAAATTATAAGATTCATAAAAAAAATAACGAAGTGGTAATTTTCGAAAAATCAATAACACGATCTCTCCCCATTCGCCCATTTATGGTGAATAAATCAATTTTAATACTTGACGAATCAACACTGTTATAAATTCATCGAGATTTCAATCTCGCGCCATTACATTTTACAATTCGCACCTTGAAATTATGCCTATTATCTGAATTTTTTCACAAGAACCATAAAATGCCTTTTAAGAACACCACCACTGTACATTTTGGAAGTATGAAACAATATCATTATGCGATCGCAGCTATAAGACGCTTTATCAGTGTGGAAGATCTTGGAAACCGTGAAACACATAAATATAGGTTGTTCAGCAGGATCTTGGACGCGTCAAAGGATTGCATTGAAAGCTGACTGCACAAAGCTCGTGCGCATGTAATCTGAATGCTAAAAAATACTTACGTAAAGTCTTAAACGGAGCTCGGTGGCGTAGTGGTATAGCGCCTGACCCATCGATTGCCGAGGTTAACCAACTTTCGCAAGGGTCGGTCATGGGATGGGTGACCAAAAATTTATTATCTTGAGCTTCTCCGTGCTTCGAAAGGCACTTTAAGCTGTTGGTCCTGGCTGCATTTGCAGTCGTTAGCACCCACCAATCCGCATTGGGCTCAAGTGGTGGGTCATGGCCCATCCTCCTTATAGTCATCTTATCCACCCATAAGGAAGGCAGGCCCCAGCAGTGGGGACATTAAAAATGGCTGAAAGCAACAAGTCTTAAACGGTTTGAGTTTGAATCTGCTGCGCTGCTTATGACGCTCAAAGAATGATCGATTCACTAATTTCGGAAAGTCATTATGTTATAGATTAACATTTTTCTACAAAACACAGTTGACTGTTTTGCTATCAGCTACTATCACTCTTAGTACTGTATTGAGCCTACTATTACAGGCACCTTGGGCAGTTCCATGATGGTTCACATAATCCACGAATAATTTAAGAAACACACGCTTATTAAATTAGGACTTACAACAACAAAGCTTAAAAAATTATCAAAACTAATCCGCCATTTTGCAAAACAATAATTACCGCCAAAGAAGCGAGGAAGCCGCGCTCATCCACATTCCAACTCACAAAGCATAAATCTCAAAACCTATAAAAACAAATTAAAGCACGACTGCATGCCGCAAAGTGACAAAGCAAGAGTCCATCAGTTGAAAGCTTCTCCATAAGGCTTCCTGGCGAACCTTAAATAGTTTTATGGCCCTATTACTACGAGAAAGGCAATTATTGCTCCGCGAACAATTAGCTAGCCTCGGGGATGGTAGCGAACATTGCAACGCGTAAAGTGCTGCCCTTGTCTAAGTTTTTATGGAAAGATTTATTAATGCTTTGATTAATTAGATTGGAGTAGCACCCTGCATGGGAAGAGTGGAATAGCAAACAGGTGAGGTGTACCTCACACCTGGTATAATATTTTATAGTCATGATGGATTTTGTAACGGCTTTTTATATATTAGTGCTACTCTGAATGCATCTTAAACATTTTCAGCAAATAAAAGTGACAGCATCAGTCTTGAAGATGATCTAATAAGTGAGATCATCTTCATAAGTGTCCATGTTTTAAAATAAGATGGCTTTCGTTTACATTTTGCAGTTAATAAAATACGTCTTTACTCAATCTTTTTATTTAAAACTACAGCCAATTTCAAAAAAAGGTATGAGGTAACGTAATCTAAATTGTTAGTTAGTTAAGTAATATTTTTATCAAAAACAACTTAGTTACCTTATTTCTATCAAACGAACTTCATTAGGTTTAAAAATTAAATGTTACATTATTTTTAAGGAACCTCCAATTTTTTAATATTTAATTATTCTTGTTAATTGGTTCTCTTGATGTTTCTGTACGTTGCTTTTCACTTTACTTATTCTTGGCGATAGACCTTAAAACCTCTCGCAATTTGACGACCTCCGTGGTCGAGTGGCTTTGTAAACCAGCTTTCAAGGTGTCGCCATCTCTGTGGTCCGATCCCCGGTTGGGTCAATTTAGAAAACGAACTTTTCTATATTGGCTCAGGTCTGGGTGTTTGTGATGCCACCGTTGTCTCTGATTTCCATAACACAAGTGCTTTGGCTACTTACTTCGGAATCAGAGCAATGTTTGTGTCAATTATTTATTTATTTATTTATTTCTATCAAATGAACTTCATTAAGTTTGAAAATTAAATGTTACATTATTTTCAAAGGAACCTCCAGTTTTTAAATATTTTATTATTCTTTGATGTTTCTATACTTTTCGCTTTACTTATTCTTGGCGATAGACCTTAAAACCTCTCGCGATTGACCGTTTGGGAACCTCTGCCCTAGGCCGGCAAATTGTTTCTAAGGTGCATACCTATTGAATTCGGGCAAAAGCTTTAATTTTGCACAAATGTTTTACGCCTAATGTAAGTGACCGCCTCTGTGTCTAGTGGTTCGACCACCCGTGTAAGACGCAGGGGTCCCGGATTCAATTCCCAGGTATACTCGGTTTGGTTGGTGGTAGGGCTTATTTCAAGTCCGCCTGGCTAGCTACCACCATCTTACCTAAGTCTGACGCCATAACAACAATTTAAAAATTATTGTGTTCTGGCAGTTAGAGGTAAGATAGCCAGTTCCTCAGTGGTGCGGATTTCGGGTGTAGTGCGCTTCCACCTTCGGCGTTATCGTCACTTAACATCAGGTGAGGTGAAGGCCAAGCGCTAACCCGTTGTAAATAAAAAAAAAGTAAACTATACGCAAACCGCAAACTATGGATTGTCGCTGCCCGATAGCATCTGACACGCGTCGCGCTGGAGATTGACGCGCAATGGGCCGGCTAGGCAAGAGGTGTTAAAGACCCGATTGTCTACAATCCTGATTCCTGATATAGTTCGAGTGCGTTGATAAGGCGCGGAACCTTTTAAGCAACATTGTTTAAGTGTCAGGTTGTTTCTTGAATGTGACATAATTTTGCTGGGCAGGAAAAATCACACAAATTATTTATCTATTATTATAAATTATGTATCTTTTGAGATTTCAAAACGCAATTAACATATTTTTGGCCGAATACTCAAACGCTAATCAACTTTGAGGGGCTCTCAAACATCGCGCTGTCTTTGTCGTATCTTTGACGTTATTTGAGAGCCTCTCAAAGTTGAGTGACGTTTGAGTATTCGGCCAAAAATGTGTTATTTGCGTTTAGAAATCTCAAAAGATACATTATTAATAAATTATGTTTTTGGTAATAAGCATTTGTTATCGTTAAGCGATCAGGGGCCGTACCGGCTAACACATCGAACTTCGGAAAGACTGCCGGGCTTCAAATTAAAACAGATAAATCGAGCCCCAATCGGGCTAATATGGCGAACCCCAACTCATGATGTCACACGAACATCGATATCTTCTCAATAACTTCGGCAAAAAGTACAATACGAAATACCTTACTTCGATTTTTCTGTTTTAAGTTGAAGCTCGGCATACCCGCCGAAGTTCGAAAAGTTAGCCGGCAGGGCCCCTGGCAGAAACTAGGGGGCCCCTATCGATCGCGGGGCCCTGGGCACTTGCCCAGAGTGTCCAGTGGGAAAGATGGGCCTGGGCATGTCGATCAGTTCCAGCCCAACAACTTTGTCACAGTTGTAAACATTCCTAGACGATTGGTGTTGCCATTAACCACACTTCCAATATATCCAGCGTAAGTTATTAGAGCAACATTGTTTGAGCGGCATTTCTAGCGTTTTTGTTGCCACCTTTGGTTCAACATCGTTCATTGTCAGGAATTAATGTGCTAGGCTTTTATAGACATGAATTATTGGAAATTATTAGTAGAAATTACAATTAATACTTTTCTTAAGTTGTCGCTTAACTATACAAGGTGTTACAATAATACCCCTAATGCCGAATATGGTATATAGGGACCATCAAACTGAACAACTTTTACTATGGGGCCAACTTTGAAATCGCGAAAAAAAAATTAGCTGTTTCATCCAAAAATTGATTACGAAAATATCAAAATGTATGTAATGTGGTCTTTCGACCTTTTCGTTTTTCGACCTATGTTCCTTGTAGAAAGTTGTTCAGTTTAGGCAACACTATCACCTGTTTCAGTATTGTTACTTAACTTGGTTCCACCTTATACAACATGTTACAAAAATACCCTAAAGCCACTCTGAAATAGCGAAAAAAAATCAGCTGTTTCATACATTTTGATATTTTCGATTTTAATTTTTGTATGAAACAGCTGATTTGTTTTTCGCGATTTCAGAGTTGGTCCCATAGTAAAAGTTGATCAGTTTGATGGTCCCTATATACCATATTCGGCATTAGGGGTATTTTTTAACCGACTTTTTAAATAATAACTTCACAATCGGAAAAAAAACATTTTTTTTATTATAAACTCTAACTTCTATTGTTAGTAAATAGTTAAGTTATTGTAAAGTTTTGAAGGCCAGTGTTTTGAAGGCTTTTCATTTATTAAGGAGTGTACGGTTCGCGTAAGTTATTTTGTTTCGGTTAAATTCCTTTATGAGTTATGCCTTGCAAAAGGTGATGTGAATGATTTACTAGTCTGTGAATGGGTTAAGGCCATTTAATTATAAACTGTGGAATTGTTGTGTGATTGTAGCTTTTGGTGCAGACAGTCAACTTTATTCCTTAATTGTCAAGTCGGAAAAGGTCTTATTAAGTCATTTTGAAACATGAAAATAATCTCGATTAGAAAAGAGTAAGCACTTTCATGTTCCCACTTCTAGAAAAAAGGGACAGAAAAGGGGGAATAATTATTCACCACGCGTGCTATGAAATGGCTTGTAGGTATATTTTACTGGTGTAAAAGTATTTTTTTCTCTACGAAAGTCAGCTAGGCGTAACAAGGTTACCATAATTAGTGCAATAGAAACTAGCACTATTGGCACTGTGTACATAAAGTGGATTGCCGTGTCAAAGGAATCGGCGCGGAAATGCTCGGCGTCGTGTCTTCCAGACAGTTCTTTAGGACAAGGGACATCCGTGCGAGTCTTTTGTTTTTAAAACAAGTACTAATTATTATAATACCTATGCGTAGTACAGTCACGTCTAAAAATATGTATACAGTTTACAACTTTGTCACTTTGTTGTAGTTGTCATATGTCACTGGTATCTGTTCAAAAAAGTAATAGCTCTAAGAGTGACAAAGTCCTAAACTGTATACATATTCATAGACGTGACTGTACATTAAACACCTCCGTTGATTAGAAAACGCACAACAGCATTTCCGATGAAAAGGATTTCATACATCGATACATGTTACGATTTTAAATGCATGCCATCGTGTAAAGTTGATTACGAGGGTAGTTTGATAAGGTCCGTGAATTTGGAAAGAAGAGACACTTTTTTCAGCATATTTTGTTTTATATCTCTACAATAATCTTTTTGTAACTCTGAGTTCTCAGTCCAACGAAGTTCCTACTTCTTTAACCCATTATTTTTTTCTTTCATCGGCTGAAAAATGTTGTAACTGAAATGAGGGCTCATTTCAGGCACAATCTTTTGGCTTGATAAAAATCTTTGCTTACCACGACAGTTGTTCTTGTTTGCTAGGAGAAATAATCTCAGCAGCTTAATCTAGAGAATAGGAAAGGTAAGGTAATCATTTGTACCGTAATTCGATGAGTTTTGATGTCATAAGTGCAGTCGAGAGGGTCGACAGGGTCATTAAGAAAAGTTAGAAGACGCTTAAGCTTTTTGGTTTCCAAAAGTGATAATGTTTTGCTAAATTTTAAATAATTATAGCTTAAAGCTTTGTGAGGAGTTTCTTTTTATGAAACAAAAATATATATATTTTTTAAAGTGTTCCTTTTTTTCAAAGTCATGGACTTATCAAACCGCGCTCGTTGTGCTTAGTCGTATGCAAAAACCGCAAATCGATGTACAGGATAGGTAGCCGTTTGGCACACATATAATTGAGGACAAAATAGCTTTTCTGAGCTGCAGTTCTTAAAAAAAATCCCTTTTTTTTAAGAGGTTATCTTTTTTTGTATGGGATAAAAAAAAATTTCTTAAACCTACCGTGTGTGGTATCTAATAAAAGGGAATCTAATGAATACATCACATTATCACTTTTCAGCCACTTGTTTTAAATTAAACCAAAAACATTTCAAAACATATCAAGTTTAGGCTCCTTCAGATGCGATGCGCTTAAATATTTTACGTAAAATACACCTTAAATATCGAATGAGATGTCTTTAAATTACGTTTTAAATACATATTTAACGACAATGATTGTCAAAAAAATACTTCAATAAAATCGCAACTGAATCGATACCAATCTCATGCATATCTGATTGTTTTAGTAGATAATAATATAATATAAATGATAAATTAAAGACGCGTCCAATTTAATTAAAAATACACGAGGAGATGTCATATCTGTCACTGCAACCTTCATAATTTAATAACGAGTCGACGTCATCTCGTAAAGTTAATCGATATCAGATCGATTTCCGATTCTCGGTTTAAAATGAACGGCGTGTTTCCGCTCACAACACATCTCGATTATTTATTGCGATAAGTAGCTACTTATTTTGCACTAGCAGTTTGTTAATATATCCATGCATCAGGGATAATAATACTTTATTAACAATAAAGATATTTTTTTACGTCATTCTGTAATTAAAACTTGTTAAAAATATTTGTTTTTTTTTCTGAACACAAAATATTTATGTTTACCTACTTCATATGTTCCCGCTAATGTGCGTAAATCAGTTAGAGTGCAGATTAACCAGTTAATCAAAAACACGCGAGCCGAGCAAGCCAAGCGAGCGGAGCGAGCGTGCCGCGATAGCGGCGTTTTTGTAAAATTTACTATCAATAGATATCTTTAACTTCAATTTCCTTAAGGCTTAGCCATTTCTTTCAGTTTCTTCTACGATTTACCGGTGTGGCATCCTTTAGTATGCAGATTAACTAGGTAAAGTGCAGAAATCTGCTTCTTTTATAAAAATTTCACACTTTAAAGGATCGTATCCGGTAATTTGCAGATTATTCATACTTAAAGAAACTTTCTTAGTGCTTAAGGTCTAGGAAGATTTTTCTATTTTAAAAAATAGTATATTATGATGCTAATATTTATCAGATGTACTAACATCTTGAATCTTTTGTATGGAAAATACTGTTGTTATGTATGTTATGTAAGCAATTTTGCTTTAAATTAAATAATTACAAGACCTTAATAATTTACATGACACCAAAGTCAAAGATAAGTACCTACATTTTATTAATCGCCGTTGAATTAAATATCTGAAATCAATTTTGACCTTGCGCATTCGCAACCCAAAAACCTTCGCGTAACTGTAAAAACAATGGCCACATCCAATTTCCTTTGCAATCAATAAAATTGTACATAATAATTTCATCAATCCAACAGTACTCCACCAAATTATTTTTAAGCTCTTTGAGGGCGCCACTGTAGCTTTACCCAAAGATTTAAGGTTCAATTTTGCTTAATTGACCAAGTTTTAGTACATTAGTTCCATTTTTCTCCGCCTCTTTTTATATGTCTGTGCGCTTGTGAATTCAGCTTTAAAAGTAGCAAAACATTTTAGGACCATGTCACAGTAACAATTGCGTATATTCTCAAAGTTTTAACCCTATAGAAACGAAATATTCAATGTGACATAGTACTAAAGTGTTCAATGACATCAGAGGCTGCTTGTACAATCGCGCTCGTAAATTTCGCCCGATGACAGCTGTCATTAGTGGTGACCATTACGTTGTTCGATATCGAGTTGATTTCACTTAACTCCTTTATAATTTTGATGCGATTTCCGAACGTGCCTCTGACACCTTACGTATAGTGGGCGTAGATATAAAGACAGTGTAAAGGGTGCTGCAGTCGTGGTATTTTTAGGACAGTTTTTTTTTAAAGCACAGCACTACTTTTTTCCCCATAAATCGTAGCAACTGCCAACTTTGAGGAGTGTATTCATCTTATTACCAACCTTTTTAATTTTTGTCCCATTTTTCGACAAAAGGCAGTAACGATGAGATGGAAAACTATTGTTGGGAAAACAAGGCCAGTTTTCCTAAGTGATAAATAATCGGTACAAACATTAACACGCGTATTCAGGAACAATAATCAAACGACCCTTGCCTATGTGAGCGTACTGCGTTGAAATAGAGCTCTGTGATTGGTTCGTATGTTTTACGTGTTACATGTGATTGGTAGTTGGAACGCTGTGCGTTCGCAAGCACTGTGAGACGTCATAGTAATGTTTGTGAATTAGGGTGTAAAAAACAATGTACAACAGAAGTGACCAATTTCAGACCGCTTGCGGTACAAAACGATGTTGGTATTTTAATCTGTATTTACTCTTTACCATACGAAGAGAAGTTGCAGCGGATCACTGTCGATTATCAATTTAATCGCATTGTAAATATGTATGTTTAGACGCTTGGCATTTTTCTTATTTCCGATCGACTGTACGAGACATAATATATTTAAAAATTAAACACTTTTTTTTTTTTACGTATACAAGCGCTTTTTTACTTTCCTGATGTTTCCGCATCTCCCACAACACCCTGTATCATGAGGAGGCACCTAATTGAAATTAAAGAGTACCAGTAATGCCATAATGAGCCGGAGTTCTTGAATACACGTCATAATTTTGCTTGAAATACGACGTTACAGATTCGGTACGTAGTTTAAAGAAAGGACAGAAAGGTTTGTTCCTTTTGTAATCTTTGAGTCAACCTTCTTTTGGTGTTATAGTAGATATGGCACGGAAAATAGAGAATCGCAAGTGGTGATGATAATAACAAAAATATCTTTTTATACTACCTGCTCGTCAATGGCATATTATGTGTCATGCAAACCTTTCCTAAAGTAAGTCATTTTTCCCATGGGAATAATGTGATTTGAATTTGGAATGCAACCTATGTAGTCGTGCTTGATCGAGGTTGGTTTCAAAAATGTTAAGGTGCAATGAGATTTTATTCAGAGTTAGGCTGTATGTTGACGACCTCCGGGGTCGAGTGGCTTTGTACACCGGTTTTCAAGATGTCGCCATCTCTGAGGTCCCGGGTTCGATCCCCGGCTGGGTCAATTTAGAAAACGAACTTTTCTATATTGGCTCAGGTCTGGGTGTTTGTGATACCACCGTTGTCTCTGATTTCCAAAACACAAGTGCTTCAGCTGCTTACTTTGGAATCGGAGCAATGTATGTGATGTTGTCAAATATTTATTATTATTTATTATTTAAAAAAAATAATGAGATTTTATTCTGAGTTAGGCTGCATGTTATCATTTTCTTTGCACTGCCTATACAAATTAAAAAAAGAAAAACGTAAACTTTTTACGAAATTTATTTTCACCAGCGCATCAAGAAGGATTTATTCGAATGTCGAACTGACCACTACAGAATAGATGAAAAAAAAACTTAAGTACTTTCTTTATAACAGTCATTGGTTTCAGTTGCCTCGCAGAAAGTATAAAAAGTAGAGTATGCATCGCGGGCTTAAATGTGTATTTGTCTTGGGCGATCTTGAACACCTCGTACTCAGGATTCTAGCCTTAACTCCCTCGCTCCGCTCGGGAGTTAACCATAGAATCCCTCGTACTCGGGGTTCAATATAGCGCCCGGGACAGAATACACTACTTTAAGCCCTTAATGCATAATCTACTATTATTATTTACTACACAAGAAATATTTAACAATGTGTGTGTCTCATCTTTTAAGTTTAAAAAAATAAACAAAGAGTTAGGATTTTATCCTGCATTGGTTGAGTTTTAAGTGTCACACGCAGAAAATGGTTGTGATAGTAATAGTGATATTATTTATTTGCATTAAATAGGGTTTACATAAGGTAATTGATTAACTGAATGCAGAATAATATAGTATGTCAACAGCCTGCCGCCGCCGCTGCCAGTGCAACCTTTAGTTAAAAATTGCTCATTTTTAGAATTATGCGGAATGTTAAGCTGTCTGATTTATTTTAATTGGGTTTATTCTCAAGATAAGAAAAAATAACAATACAAATTATATATGTCACTGTTTTATTGAATCACCATTTGGCATCATCCAGCGAGAAAGGTGTTAAATTATTACTTTAATTTACACAACTAGGCGACAATATACATGAGACCGTATACAAGGTGTTACAAAAGTACCCCTAATGCCGAAAATGGTAGATAGGGACCATCAAACTGAACAACTTTTACTATGGGACCAACTCTGAAATCACGAAAAGAAAATCAGCTGTTTCATAAATTTTGATATTTTCGTAATTAATTTTTGTATGAAACAGCTGATTTTTTTTTTCGCGATTTCAATGTTGATCCCATAGTAAAAGTTGTTTAGTTTGATGGTCCCTATCTACCATATACGGCATTAGGGGTACTTTTGTAACACGTTGTATATGAACAAGGAGAGGAGCAAATCACCATACTCGCATTGGAAGAAACCATCTGGTCGTCACCCGTAGGCCGGTCATCATGGCTCATTAAGGTTAATAACAAATTTTGAGCGAATATCGATTTAAATGTATCGATGAAAGTATTCGATTTCGACCGATTATATCGCAACTTTGTGGCGTTCTGTATAGCAAGGCATTTTGTTAATCGAGCATACGAATAGCCCGAAATGAGGTCGTATCAGGATTGTAATCTTCATATTTTCTACTGACTTAATTTTTTGGCATTGAAATTCGCGATTATGAAAAGTAAAAATATTTTTTTATGCGACACCTCATAAATTTTGCAATATATTGCTATGCAATCTTGTGTGAATATTTTGCTTTAAAAGTAATACAGTTCAAGTATTGATAATTGTCTTTACTTAGTATTCATTTGGTATTTATAAGAAGAAAAGTGTTTTTTTTTTAATAAATAAAGATAATTATAATAGTTTTGTTTTTATCTGACTTATTTCTCAGTATTTAGATATTACAGTAGATCATGACAATTTAATTTAAATATTTTTATTAGAATAAACTATATCGGGATTTACACCATGTACCTGTTTATTTTTGAGACTCCGATATTTCGGCGCAGTTGCATGCGCCATGGTCACGGAAGAACTGTCGATTGTTGCGTGCGGGTAGATGTTATGGCAGACAAATCGGTCTACCCTCCGTCTAAGTCTTTTATTATTACGTTCGATACCGGTAATAGTTTTGCACTCGCACTTCGTAGAACGTTCGCGGAACCGTAAATGTCACTGCGGGGCTTTATTCTAACACACACTGGAATACGGATAATAATAATATAATTAAATATAATTAAATATTTTTCATTGCCTCCCAAATAAGTTTCGAACTAAGATCACTTTGATATCGCACGCCATCCTTAACTAGTACAATCTCCATCTGACAACACAAGTTTGTAATTAAGACTGACTTTATGATCGGAAATTAATGCCTTCCGTTTCATCTGTCGTAAATCAAACTTATGCACTTCTTGATTTGGTGTTGTCTAAAGTGGGTCGTATTCGTTGGACCACAGATGAAGAAACTCTGATATGGTTCTTGGAAGTTACGAGATTGTGATAATAACGAATTTTATTATTGTTTGTCACTATAAAAATAAATACCATGTATGTTTAATTGGTAAGCCTTATCTAGATCAATAAACTGGATGGCTAATTATAATTATGATGGATAATTTATATTGTAAAATTGGGTGGAATGTTATGTATTTGACTTGTGTCATACAAAGTTATATGAAGAAGAGAGATCTTTCACATTTGAAATTTTATGGTCCCTTTTCTAAGCAAAATGTTTTATCTTACATCATAACCTATGTAGCTATACCTATATAGCTATATAGCTAATTCTATAACCCTACAACAAAAGTAAAACACTTGTCATGCAAAAATTAAGAAGTAATAAAAAAATATCTTTTAATAATTTTACTCTCTAACAAATAAGAACCTTTCATTATATTATAAGTATGGTAGTAAATTAATGAACTTCCATACAATTAAAACCAGTTGATGAATGACAAGAAAAAAATCACTTAAAAACAACAGCTTCCGTAATGCTCCATTTAATGATTAATGATTCGAATGCACAATTAATGATTAAATTGAATGATTACAGTATTGTTATTAAGAGGAACTGTGTGTTCATATTGAGTTTTTTTATGTTTATAATCATATACTTTCCACATTATAATATTAGCAATTAAAAATCGTACAAAGTTTCTCATTGAATCCTTTTTTTGAATATTATTATCTCGATTTGATCGAAAGAAACTAACAGTAATTAGAATTATTGAGTGTTAATTCAATATAAGGTGAAAAACATAGTAATAGTTATATAAATACTAAATAATATACTAGAAAAAATACGATTCGCACCAGATCATTTCGAGGACGGGAATCGAAGAACCGTCCGAGAACATGATCTGGTGCGAGTCGTATTTTTTCTAGTATATTATTTAGTATTTATATAAAAATAGCATTGTGAATGCTAAAATCTCAAAATTAAAAATAGTAATAGTTGATAGCTGCACTGATAAATAGCTATTTATCAGTATTCATTATTTAATAGGTAGCTACCTATTAAAATATAAATCATTTAGTTACTACATTATCTTTGATTCAGAAATCATAAATAAAATTAGCTTCAAGGTCTCCCATACCTTAAAGAAAATTTTAACTTGCCGATGTCTGTACATACGAAATATTTAAGAAAAAAATTATGAGGGGTCTTTGTGAAGGTGATTGAAATACATATTTTTTTTGTCAGTCTATATTATGTTTGTACGCGCATCACGCAAAATCTACTGCACCAAATTGGATGTTGTTTTCACAATTGTATTGCTAAAATACTAACTTATATAGTGTTTGAATACGTCGCCTAGAAGCCGAGGTATTATTATTATTATTATAAATTAGACAACATCACAAACATTGCTCTAATCCCAAAGTAAGTAGCTAAAGCACTTGTGTAATGGAAATCAGGGACAACGGTGGAACTACAAACACCCAGACCTGAACCAACTTAGAAAAGTTCGTTTTCTAAATTGACCCAGCCGGGGATGGAAACCGCGACCTCTGAGACACCTTTAAAACCGGCGTACAAACCACTCGACCACGGAGGTTGTCATTATTAATAATAACAATGTCTATAAGAACGAAGAAACTGAACGACTCTACTTACTCCACTAGCACAAAGTTCACGCAGTCGAATTCAAAGGCTAGTATGCTTATAACTTCGCATTGTTAATTTCTCTCTAACACCCATTCTGGATGTCTATTAACTGACAAGAAGAATGAGATCAAGAAACTATTGTCTTTATCAGAAGTTACCATATTTATGACAGATATGTCCATACCCAAAATTAAATAAGATTTAATTTACGGGTGTCAAGATAAGCGGTTATTAAAAATGAGTTTATAGTCGAATGTTTTTTTACTATTATAATAACTTCAACTACCTCGCATGGTGGATTATGAGCGCTCCGCAATGTGGAGGTAGTATTAATAATTTTTATAACAAATTACTATACAGGGTTATTTTAATTCATTTAAAACCTCTCGTGGGGTTGATCAGACCATCAAACTAGAAAAAAAATCAGCTGTTTCATACAAAAGTACAATGCCTACTCCATCGAAATGTATGAAACAGCTGTTTTTTTTCGCGATTTCAAGGTTGGTCCCATAATGAAAGTTGTTCAGTTTGATAGTCTGATCAACCCCACGAGAGGTTTTAACTGAATTACAAATGACCCTGTATACTGCCAAAGACTTTTATGTACATACTACACTGACAGGCTGTACAGTACCGAAAAATTGCTCATTAAGTTACGGTGCATGCACCGAAACTCCTTTAGTCTATTGCGAGCGACCGAGAGAAACAGTTGCTGCCCCGCGAAGGTTGGTTGTGACACAAGTTTAGCTTTGAACAGCTCGTCTGTGAAAATAAAGTCATTGTATACTGCGCACTCTCTTCTACATTTGCCGAGCGCTCATAATCCACCGCACGAGATGTAACTTCATACAAACTCCAATATTGACAGCTGAATTTATATTCGCAATTACATAATAGATATTATTGTGATAAGCGATAAGTATAATGACGACCTCCGTGGTCGAGTGGCTTTGTACACCGGTTTTCAAGGTGTCGCCATCTTTGAGGTCCCCAGGTTCGATCCCCGGTTGGGTCAATATAGAAAACGAAGTTTTCTATTTTGGCTCAGGTCTGGGTGTTTGTGATACTACCGTTGTCTCTGATTTCCGTAACACAAGTGCTTTTAGCTACTTACTTTGGAATTGGAGCAATGTATGTGATGTGGTCAAATATTATTATTATATTATAATGAATTCTTGAACACCAAGACACACACTTTACAAAGCACCTTGTATTAATTCTTTGCTCAATTTCTTTTTACAGCTCTAATAGTTTCATGAAATGCAACAATTTTTCACAAAGCTGCTAATTTGCGATATGATCAATAATACCTCTATAATCGGACAAAAATGGTATGATATCCAATGCACAGAGTAAAAAAAATACTGTGAATACCAGAGAAAAAGCTTCATACAGCGTTCCAACATGATGTAACTCGCACTCTAACTTGTCAGCGCGGGTAACCCTAGAGCGGGCGACATCTTGCATCCCTCTGTGTATAGAAGCTGTGCGTGTAGTAGTGTTCCCGCGCTTTTCGTTTGTTCTAAGCTTTCATTCTGGTTGTTTATTATTCCTGTGCCCAATGTTTATGCAAGAGGGAGGCAAAAGGTGCGCAGACGCACGTGGACACCATACTGCGCTGCCTTAATGGGTGCGCAATAAAACTGATGCAAAACTTGGCTATATTTCAACTGGATATATGGTTATGGAGTTTAATTCATATTAATGGGTGTTGTACAATATAAAAAATACGTAGAACTTAAGAGTTACACTTTAAGGTTGATTTTAGAGGTAGCAGCTTCGATCAAGTTAGCAGTATGGTCAAAATTTGATTGAGGATGTTATTATCAGCAAGAATTGATGTGGATCTTGATTGACTGTTTGTGGAAACAGTCAATTTCGCCTTGAGTAAACTGTATCATACCAAATTTTTTAACAAAAGAAGTCTCCGAAGATTTACAGCTCCAATCCAAGCCCTCAATAACTGTCACGGTATAAGCAAATACTAGAACCTCAGAACCATCTCCGAGATGGATTCCCAATAAAAATCGTTGAATAATTCCTACATAAGCATCTGCACACTCCCATAATAATCTCTAAAGCGATCATGTTTGGCTAAATACTTTGATTTATCGTTGCAATAATGTGGTTCGTTGAATATTTATTTGTCATCACCATTTTTGTTGTTACCATTACCTATTGCAGTCAGCTTAGTTTTTATTAGTTAATTTCCGATTCATTGATTATCTTCGCCGTCCTGTTTATGATCACTTCCTCTTATAGCAACACCTGGATATCTTTACATCGGCTTTCGTACGAAACACTTATGAGGAGATGGTTTTTATTACATTTGAATGCTGTTAATAGGTCATTTTCCTAATAAGTAAGGCGTCTACGTTTCAAAAAGCAACTGTCTAATCATTCAAAAAAGGTTATAAAATAAAAAGAAAAACCTCATTCAAAAACCTGAATACAAATACAAGGCTTTTAAATTAAAAATAAATAAGATGTCCTCCCGCCCCACCCGACTTCAATAGACGTGTTTTATTAATATTGATATGCGTTACTAATGATTTGATTTGAATATAATTTCTTGCTTTATACAAGTATTTAATTTTGAAGCTATTTTGGTTTTCAGGGTTTTTGAAGGAGGTTTTTCTTTTTATATAATATTTTCAATGGTCAACGCCCATAACTCAATCTCCAAATTCACGCTGTTTGTTTTTAAGAAGTTCCGTTGTGCCTTCGTAGTCCAAGTCTAGTTCAGAACGACGCAGACCATAGCTCGGTTTGTTTTGGATTGTCATAAACCTACCTATAATAATATTTCAATCACTATACTAATCCTATTTGACTTTGAGGAGTTCCCTTGTGTATTTTCGAAGTCCAAGGTCCAATACCAATGAAATTAAAATGTGACCATTCTTGAGGTTTATCCTTTCAAACGAAAAAAGAATCATCTAAATCGGTTCATAAACAAAGTAGTTATGTCTGAAAATCTGTAGAATCTCGTGTGATGCTAAGCTAAATAATTGATATAGATAAAAAAATAATTATTTAAATCGGTTCACAACTGGTGAAGTTGAGGAAAAGCATTTATAAGAAAACCATCAATTTGATAACCTCCTTTTTTTGAAGTAAGTTAAAAATTAAAAATAACCAGTAGTAAACGCTCAGCCATCTGTTTTATAAAAAAAAATTATACGATTTCAAAAATAGATTTCTTCCTAAGTAAAGTGAAACAAATAAGTTTTGTTGGACAAAGTAATCAAATTATTGGCGTATTTGGTACATCGCTGAATATCTTGTAGGTAATTTCAAATTTGAAAGAGCTGAGTCATGTTTTATTTGTTACTAGCGACCGTCCGCGACTTCGTCTGCGTGGAAAGTTTTTCTGCTATCCCTCGGGAACAATTATTTTTTTAGGATGAAAGGTACCCTCTGTCCTTCTCTGTACCCCTGACAACGTGTATGCAAAATTTCATAAGATCGGTTCAGTAGTTAAGACGTGAAGGCGTAACAAACAAACAAACAAACGGAATTTTGCATTTATAATATTAGTAAGGATATAGGAACTAAGTATGTAGTATATTTTGAAAACATGATTCGCCATGTGTAAACCTTATCTTGTACTATAGACGGATCATAATAGCAAACAGGTTATGTATAAGCGCTTTGATCTAGACTTTGACCTTTGTGTGCTTGGTTGGAGTCGCATCGCCGGGAAAACATTCAGCTAGAAAAACGTGAATATTATGACGTATTTTCCAAATATAGTTTGAAACAAATACTTTTTTTCTGACTACGACGAAGCCTTAGTGTTATTATACCAAAGACTTCTATGTGTATACTACACTTGACAGGCTGAACAGTACCGAAAAATTCCTCATTATCTTACGGTGCATGCACCATAATTCCTTAAGTCTATTGCGAGCGACCGAGAGAAACAATTTCCCCGCGAAGGTTGGTTGTGACACAATTCTAATTTTGAACAGCTCGTCTATGTAATTGAAGTCATTGATTTTAACCGGTAGGGATTGTAATGATGGTTAATTTGTAGTATTTGATTGAATCAGGCATTACTTGGCGGAAGTCCCAAACCATTGTGAAAAGAGAAATATATGTAGCTTACTCCCGCAAAAATATATGCAGGATGCACCGCCCGCCCGCCCGCAAAAAAATGCACATGCACACCACAAAAATATCAGTGCACAATACTTGCATTTAGCATGACAGCGACATACCTTGCACCTTCACCAATTAGGCTACTCTACACATGTTTCGCCCCAACCCGGAGCATCCTCAGGAGTTAGATCGTGCGTGAACCAACACCGAAATCGGCGGTGCATCCTGCATATATTTTTGCGGGAGTAAGCTACATATATTTCTCTTTTCACAATGGTTAATTTGTAGTCTGTAATCAGCTGGTAGTAAATTTTTACTCTGCATGTATGTAAGCCTTTTTAGAATAGATGATTATTATTATAGTGTAGCTAGGTTTGTATTTCTGGGTTTGTGTCTTATGTACGACCAAGGTTTAAGCTTTATGTGATAGGGTTGCCACTTTGAGATCTATTTTTGTTTTTTGTTTTAAAAAAACATTTTTGAACGGTGGGGGGTATGATTGCGATGATGGTTAATTTTTAGTCTGTAATCAGCTGGTAGTAAATGTTTACTCTGCATATTAAGGTCATTGGAAGTAGGAGCCCTACATTAGGTATCTACAGTACTTATCTCTTTATATAACAACAATTGTCACTTACTTGACTTGATATCCCATGACCCTATGACGGGCTAAAGGGCGTTCACAATATTATAGTTATCCATCGCAATTTTTCCAATGAACTGTGATAACAAAATAAGAAGAACCATAAACAAAATAATTTTATCAAATGCGGAACTGTGAAGGAACGTCATTCATGGATTCACCTGTGCCCTTCGAAACTCAATACAAAATAGCAACAAAGAATTCCACACAAAATAATTTTAAAAAAAATTGTTCTTGCACATCCAACTTTTCCTAGATCTGAATCCTCGGTCGTGAGAAATAGTCCGCTCGTGGACTGACCCCGTCCAGTTTAGGCAATATCGCGGAATCGGCCGATATCCCGACCGCCCGCGATCGCCGATCGCAACCTGATTTATTCGCTAACGGCACGGCCGCGACCTGACGCGGGCAGCGAAATTTAGAGCAGCGGATTTGACGAGCGAGCGATTTAAATCAGGTGATTTAGCTTTTCGCCTCTATTTTCGCGCTGAATGCCTTTTAACCAACATCAAAAAAAGGAGGAGGTTATCAAGTCGACGGTTTTTTTTTATGTATGTTTTTGTCCATAGCAAATGTCCGCGCACATCATCCGCATCGCACAGTGAAAGTCTTTCAGTTCTATTGTCTACAAGATCTCCCGATAAGAGCTTTGAGATGCTGCGAACTGATGATGCGTTAGCTTCTTTGACATTTCCATGTAGGTACATATACATCATGTTACAAAAATACCCCTAATGCCGAATATGGTATATAGGGACCATCAAACTGATCAACTTTTAGTATGGGACCAACTCTCAAATGGGAAAAAAACAGCTGTTTCATACATTTTGATATTTACGATTTTAATTTTTGTATGAAACAGCTGATATTTCGTTTCGCGATTTCAGAGTTGGTCCCATAGTAAAAGTTGTTCAGTTTGATGGTCTCTATATACCATATTCGGCATTATTTTGTAACATGTTGTATATCGACCTAAACTGAATAAATTATTTAGAATTTTCGTTTACATTGACGTAAAATAACTTTCAAAACGCAAATGAGAAGCTACCATACACAAGGTCTTTATTTACTTATTAATAAACTAATTTTGAAAAATCTCAAGTGCGGGTACGTTTTGTAGGGTTATTATTTTTACAAGTACAGCTATGGATACAAAGGCGTCTTCCGCTCCCGCTCGCCGCTCCGCTTGTCGCAAATTCAAAGGGCATAGTATAAAACATCTTTGACTCACGACCTTCCGTGAAGACCGTTCACGACACCATTTTTCGATCGTTTGTCATTTTAGGAACATTGGAAGTCATTGATAGGTACCTTAAAAATAACACCAGCTGTGCAAAAATGAACCTTATTTGTATAGATGATACTGATATGATACTACAATAATTGAAGGTGGTTAAATCATAGAAAATAACACTTGACGTGTAGAAAAACAACTTTTACATACGCACGAACTAAGACATCATTTTGTTGACTTTAAAATAGATTTTATTGAATTGAAAACTAATGACACTGAACTAGCAAAAATATCTGTTACTTCGTCACCCGACTATCGAAAGTAAATAAACAACTTATATACTTAATGATGTTCACTTCAATCATACGCATTCACATCCGCTTTAATTATTAATAATAATAACTTTATTTTTGCCCTTAAAATCTGACTATTAACAATTGAGAAAAGATAAATAATATAAACATGTTCTTATTATAAATTTTCGGTTCTAGAACTAAGCAATGAGATTTTATTCGTATCTCAGTACACTAGTATATAGAGATAAGTTATGAGTAAACAGCCATTTTTAATGTCCCCACTGATAGGGCACAGGCCTAAAAGGTGGATATAGAAAATGGGCCATAATCCACCACGCAGGCCGAATGTGGATTGGTGGGTGTTAACGACTGCAAATGCAGCCGAGACCAACGGCTTAACGTGCCTTCCGAAACTCGAGGAACTCGAGATACAAAATTTTTGGTGATCCATCCCATGACCGACCCTTGCGGAAGTTGCTTAACCTCCGCAATTGAAGGTCCAGGCGCTAAACCATTGCGCCACCGAGCTCCTCTTAATAGAAAGTAATTTTGCCTAAATAATCAAAAATTATAAATAATTGAGTGTGAATGAATTCATTCATCACTTTAGCGCAATCGAAAACGACTAATTGTTGTAACAGATATAAATTCTCGAGACCAAATCTCGATTCGTCACAACAATTTCAGTACAAAAAACAAATCGTTGACTTCAGCATTGAATGTCAGTCGATGCCGACGGCTGACGGCTCCGACAAATGACGAACGACAACAATTACAGCAGCATCTTGCGATCTACAGTTGTTTATCATTTCAAATAGCAGAATGGCGCGGTCGCACATGCATTAGAATTTTGATGCGCGGGATTTTGAATTTGGAATGTGTTCGTCTTTTGAACTGAAAGGAGGTTGTGTGTTTTGTTTTTTATGATGAAGAACGGTTCATCATGATAAAAAAAGGTTTTACAACCTTTGATCATCTAGTCATATTATTTCGATTAAAAAAATAGATGACTTTTTATAATTTCATCTTCGATCATATAAACCCTTGAAGAATTTTATATAAAACTAGCTGCCCGCCCTAGCTTCGCGCGGATCTATTAGATAGATGGCGACTTAAAATGACGGAAAAAAAATTACTTACTTCCGAACAATTTTTTGAAAATTTTCTCTTACACAAACCTTGTCCCGATAATAACAAACACAACAAAAATAATTATCTAATTTGGTGCAGTCGTTCTTAAGTAATGCGCTTTAATACATTTCGGCGATTCATTTTTATTAATATAGAAAAATATAAAAAACTCGTATTTGACCGTTTTTTGACATTTTATTAAATATTTACCTCTTATCTACCTCCGGAGTTAGGGGGTCAAAAATAACCTTATTTTTTGGCTCCGACCGACGCACAGTTTATGAGCATATTTGATTGATCTAATTTTTTTTAGAAATTAGGTTAAATACTACATTATAGTAGGTAGTACTCACATTGTTTGAGTAAAGCACTAGACAAGCCTTTTTCCATAATGATCGCACTACTGGCCTCGTTATGATGGCCACGAGCTTAGCTTTGGCTCTCGGCCTTCAAGCTTGGTTATCATTGCAGTCCTTGCTGTCTGCGCTATAAATAGTCCGTCAAGAGCTGTAATGCTGACCGCACTGTGACCTGGACTGCGCTAAGCTCCGCTTTCGGCTATCATCATCACTGCCAGCAACGCAGTCATTGTAGACCGCGGCAGTAATGTACTATTTTAAACTTCTGATTTTCATTTTTCTGAGAATTTTCACAGTTTTCTGAGAACAACATGAAAACGTGTTACATAATAGATATCTACATTGTTATAATCAACAAATAAAATTGCTCATATATCTCTTAAAACTTGGTTATTATTAATTATTATATATTATAATAGTTATGACATTAAGCGTTGCGGGCAATATCTAAAAGGGTAGACAACATTTCAGCCATATTGAAATTTACGACTTTTTATCGTAAGATATTACATTTAATGAACAAAAATATGTAATGACTTGTCAATACTCTTAAATCACTATAAAATCTTCTGTTGAAAGCCTTAATCCCAAGTTTTCAATCATCTTTTATAGTTTTCACATTATCATATTAATCTACCCTGGTTTCCATGAAATAATTTTAAGGAAAGTTCAGACTACATGTTGTTTTAATAGTACTTATTCCATTGTGATAAGTATTATTTTGAAGAGTTTTTTACTGACTTCGATGTCGTAAATACTTGGTGGTCACGTTATATTTTTTTTTAAGTTTATTCTTGAAAGGATTGATGTTAATCGTCCAAAACCAGAGGCTTTCATATACAATGCAACTTTTAATCGCGTATAACATGACAACTTTGAAAAAAGCAAAGCTTGTCGTTTGTGATATTGATAAAAAAATAATTTAGTATTTACTTTGTGTTTTTTCAATGTTGATATTTGTGCATTTTATGTTTATTTTCAGTATTATACAAATACAAATACAAAATTATCGTAATGTACATAATAATACAGAAAAATATGAAGCGAATCAAAGTTGTGTGTGCTAATCATAAACACTAATATATTTCATCCATTTCTTTGTGAAACTTCAATAGTCGTTAGTATTAAGATGGTGAAACTTATTTTCAAATCATATTTATGTTAGCATGATAAAAATAATGATACGCTCATAACAAAGTTCGAACGAACGAATTGACCGTTACGCGATCACATCAAAGTTGTCGATTAATACCGTACTAAAATTTTACGAGACTATTTACTCAATATTGTAAATCATAAAAACAATCACAATAATTGACTTTTACGAGGTTCGGACATATTTTTTTTTACTTTTTAACCAATTTGCGTTAAGCGAATTGTCTATAAATTAAACCATGGAATTTAATTTACTTTAGCGGTTTTTTCGATTAGTTATGGTATTTTTAGTATTACATTTAACACCTTTTTACGTACAATTGGATTCAATAAAGTGTATTTAAAATTTTTATGTACTTTGTAACAGTGATTTACTTAAGTATTTGATTTGTAAGTTTCATTTGCAGTAAAAAAAAATTACTCTTGCTATTTCCATAAAGGAACTGTCATTGAAATAATTAAGTACGTAGATACACAAATATAACAAAATAGTGCCAAATAGATACATTGGAAAAAAAAAATGCTAAAAATCTATAAAATTATTTCATGTTTTCTTGATAAACTGAAAAAAAACATTACTATTAGCTGTTTAGTTAGTTAAAATATAAATACTTTAGGCTACTGTAGGAGAGACCGATATCCTGCAGTGGATTATAATACGACTTATGCCCGATTACAAACTTTTAAACGGCTAAAGCCTCTCGTTTTCTATAAAAAAACACGTTTTTTTTTCTCAAAAACATGGCAATTTCTTATTTTTTGCATTTTGAAGAAATAACAACAAGGTATATAAAAACTCAATTTGTAACATAGTTCATGTTTGAACATATTATGCAAGAACTGGAGTAAGTTTTTGTATCCTAACTGGAATATCTCAAAAATGTGGCAAATGAGAGTGTACCTTAAAATTATTTTGACTCTGTTAAATAAGAGCGTGAATAATCGTAACCTTTTGCACAATCGTGTGGTCTGAAAGACCCACATAGAATTAACTATCAATCACAATCTATATGCTCGGGAGCTCCGAGTCGATGCACTCGAACTGCATTCACTCTGTGACATCTATGTGTCGTAGGATAAAAGGAAAATCCGTAATTTTGCGAAAATCCTAGACGATTGCAAAAGTCCGGATTAAAAACATGTCAAAAATTTTCGCTATTATCTGAGTTATTTTTTGGATCTTTGCAAAAATCTGGCTTTCTTCAGGATAATTGCGAATAATGTTTAAGTCGTGAGTGCTTATTGGCAACGAATGACATGGTCTGACGGATACGCAGATTAGCTAACGGCAATTGCAGAGAGTCAAAGTTCTGACCAGCCACATAAAGATGCTTTACATTAAGGGAATTACAGAGGCCAGACTGACAAAATTCGCTGTATTAGGAGTATCTCAAAAAGAAGATATAATAACATTTAAAAAAAAAATTATATACCTTTTTTTAAAAAAGATTAGTAGTTTGAAATTTTAAATTCAATTGTTTTTTCAATACACCTATTTAGATGATTTTTAAGATTGTGACCCAAATTATCTCGGAAGTTATTCGACCAAATTAATATATTTTTTATTCTAAAAATAGGTTTTTATAATAGTAAAAATAATTAGTAGTACCTATCATATTTATAAGTTGAAAGTAAGGTTTTTAAAACATGAAAAATCTCGAATTTCGTTGATCACGGGAAACGCGACGCGGTGTAACCACCACGCCAGAGCACGCGTTGATTTGTACTTTAATGTTAAAGCTTTTAGTTCGATATTACTTCTAACGTTATAAAGCTGCTAATTCTGGCTTATGTAATATTGTTAACTCTTATATTGCGCAAATCAGCGTTCAAGTTTCTTACTATCCTAAACCAACTCGGATTCTTGCAATGATCCTAAGATTATTGTAAAAATCTTTGTTGAAATCCAATCATCTGGTTCTTTGTAATATTCCTAGGATTTTTGTGATAATCCGACTTTGCCAATAATCCTACGACATATGCATTTTGCAAGGTGCAGTTTGATTTACACCAATATTAGGCTTCGCCAGAAGATTCACTTTATAGTTTTGTTCATAAATCACAGTTATGACATCGGTGGTCAGAGTATAAACGTCTCATTATTGATTGCGATATTTAATCTTTTGGGAGTTTGGCTTTATGTCAGTTCATAATAATTATAGCCTTCTACATCTATTTTACGCAATTGAAATCACATTAATCATTAAAAGGCAATACCCACCTTCATTAAAAGGGTTATACATAACTGTTCTTTATTTTATTAACTACCTATTGCTAATTATTACGTTTCCTACCAAACTAGAGGCATTGTTAATGCAACTTTAATATTTAATAAGATAAGGTGTATTTAATTGATTTGGTACACATTTAGATTGATGTATGTACAATATAATAGTAAGTTCGTACTAAAACTACTGTAGAGTCTATAATCTTTCAGTGCAAATATTACGCCAGTTTTTGGTAGTGCTTGATTAAAAAAAAGGAGCAAGCTGATTGATTGATTAGTTATTATCACATTTTAATTAAGTGGCAGTGGCGAAGGGTCCATAAAGTCGATTCTCATCGGCTTACCTTTTAGAAATCCCACACCACCAATCCACTATGCAGCTCATAACAATTTTGTAGAATGGCTTACCTTCTTGCATAAACCTCCCTAAAGATCTCCACCACAATAAAATATAAGTTCTAATTTTAATTACAAAAATAAAAAGATGAAATTTTTATATTTTGAGATTTTGCTACTTTTATATAATACTAAATAATATACTAGAAAAAGTACGACTCGCACCAGATCATGTTCTCGGACGGGAATCGAACCCGCGACCTTTGGATATCCGGTCCAATGCTCTGGCCGCTGAGCTACCGAGTCACTAGTGGGAACGTCGAATTTTTCTAGTATATAATTTTGTATTATATAAAAAGATTGAAATTATAATACAGATGCAGTGCATCTTGCTAATATAAACCCCTACTCTACACGTTCAAGTTTTGAATTATGCACTTATTTACATGTGCTAGAGAATCCAAGAGTTACGAGCTTGACCCTTGACGCCGGTAGACGTCCAGAATTAAGTACCTTTTGTACAGGTTGACATGCAGATGACCTAAGACCTACCGCTCGTTGATATCTTAAATGCGGCATTGAAATTATGCGTGTTGCTGCTCAAATAAGTTATGGATTCTGTTAGTAATAGTGTGCGTAATAGTTTTAGGGTTTGCTTTGAGTAATTAAATATTTGAGGCTACATTAGACTGGGTTAAGCGTATGACACACATTTGAAATGATATTAAAAACGTTTCAAGTTATAAATATAAATAAATAAATATTTGACAACATCACATACATTGCTCCGATTCCAAAGTCAGTAGCGAAAGCACTTGTGTTATGGAAATCGGGGACAACGGTGGTATCACAAACACCCAGACCTGAGCCAATATGGAAAAGTTCGTTTTATAAATTGACCCAACCGGGAATCGAAACCGGGACCTCAGAGATGGCGACACCTTGAAAACGGGTGTACAAAGCCACTCGACCACGGTAGTCATCGTTGCTTTTGTTTCAATAAAATTTCTTTTGCTTTGCAACTTAAAAAATCGGTGACCGAAAATTTTATTCTTGTAAAAAATTCTAAAATTTTACGCCTCCTCTATAACTTTAATAGCTCTATGATCAATCACTTTTTTAATGGCGGGTGAAATAATTACATCTCATTTAAAGGACTAGCGAATAGACACTGGTCAGTATCTATCATGGCCGGCCACCTAGACATTACATTACGCGGTGCAAAAAATTAATTAAGTTACTGCATGCACCGAGATACAATAATCCCGTCAAAGCTACTTGAGATAAATTCTTTAAAATATATTATTATCTAAATTCTAAAGACTATTTTTTTGGGTATTTATTTACAGTAATTACTGCAGAAATACCGTTTCAGTTGCATTTCAAATATATTTACCTATTTTTGCAGTCTATGAAATTACCTATATATTTATCGATGAATTAATCGTAAATTATCGTTGTTTTAAAGAATACAATAATAATACAGTGACTTATTTTAATCATAAATATTTCAAACATTTATTTTAAAGCCATTGAAAAATAGATTACATCTGGTTTAACCAAAAATAATACACATATTCTTAAGCAAACTTTTTGGTTAAACCAGGTGTAAACTTACGTTTAGTTTATAAATAAGGGGGTTTAGGCACAGACTAGATATAAGTACTACGTACAGATAGATCACTCCCCGCCCCGCCCTAGAAACAGTTGCTTCACCCCTCCCCGCGAGTTGTGCCGATTCATGTCAACTTTATTTTAATACTCAAAGCAATGCGTCGTTACTTTATTTACCAAAAAGGTTGAATTATGAATTGAAAGCCGAACTGCACGGTAGCTAGACTTACGACCAAATACTCAAACGAATCTTAAAGTTAAGGCCACCTTAAGCTAAAAAAAAGTTGTCAGATTTGACAGAAACTCTATGAAACGGACAGCTTCCTTAAAGTTAAAGACACCTTAAGGGGCTGACATGAGCCAAGTAGCGCCGCCAGTCGATTTTATTTTATTGATTCTTAATAAGCCCAATTTCTTAAAAAAGGAATCAGTCAAGGTTTTGTAAATGACGTCTAATGTTTATTGAATAACGTTACAACATTACAAAATGCGTGCAATAGTTTAAAAACGGGTTTTAACCAACAGTGGCCACTTTTAACAAAATCGCGTTTTAATCTGTTTGAATGCCTTTTCAAACTGTATAAAGTTATTCATTAAATATAAGACGTTATTAACAAAACCTTGACTGATTTCTTTTTTAAGAAATTGGGCTTATTTAGAATAAATAAAATAAATTCGACTGGCGGCGCTAGTTGGCTCATGTCAGCCCCTTAACTTAAGAGCCGTTGTACACACAGGTTGCGCGTGTACAAAAACGTCATCTGACGTCATCTGCTTATAATGGGGCGGTTGTATGGAGTGTCCGGGTGTGGTTTAGATTTAACTAGTTTGATCTAGGCTTACTTACTTCTTTTTTATACTAACTAACTATTACTTACAAATATTTTGTCGTTGCCAACTCTATAACTTTCTTAGTCGCCCTTATGATTAATAACACTGCCCGTCTCCGCGCAAACTGTAACAGTCATTTGCCTGATAATTTGCTGCGTTGATTCAATTTGCGCTGTTTTTGCGCGCACTGCCCGTGTGAGACCGGCCTTATTTTTGTTTTGCTGATGGGCGATTTTAATCGAGTTCAAGCTTACGATGATGTAAATTTATATACTGTTATGATTTATTGCTAGCTTTTGATATCAGCAAGTAATTGCAGTATGAAATAATTAGTTTATCCTTAATGATTCATTTATGGTATTGATCAGAGATTTTTTTGTTATTAACTTTGTTAATTATTGTAACGGAAAATGACCTCACTTAAAATTGTGGGATCCTTTTTAAAATTTTGACGACTCTGCATGAAATATACAGGGAGAAAAAAGCAGCCCTTGACGAGTTTCTTGCCGGTTCTTCTCGTTAAGGTCTCCCGCTTAGGGTTTGCGAACCGATGGCGTAGCTTCATTGACATTCACAAGTGCTTGTAACAGCCTAGATTGAATAAATTAGTTTTGAATTTGAATTTTGGATTAACAACACATGAAATGATTACCAAAAAAAAATGTACACAATAAAGAAAGAGTTGTTAAATTGTAATTTAGAGTTGATAGTCACACATACCTAATATGGAATGATGTGTGGTGTGACGCGAATGGATAAAATTAGGAATGAGTATGTAAAAAAAGGTTTGAAAGTAGCACCAGTGATAGAAAAGTTGAAAGGAAATCGTCTGACTTGGTATGGGCATGTTATGAGAAGGGATGAAAGGCACGTTACTAGAAGAGTAATGGATATGGATGTTGAGGGTTGGAAAACAAGAGGAAGACCGCAGAAAAGATGGATGGATTGTGTGAGGAATGATATGAATGTAAAGGGAGTGGATGAAGAGACGGACGGACGGAGAAGGACGCTCTGCACCGACCCCAAATAAATTGGGATAAGGGTAGAGGGATGATGATATACCTAATAGAAAAATTCGGATTAGTTTACATTGTAAATACCTAATCCAAATGTAATTTTTAACCGACTTAAAAAAAAGGAGGAGGTTATCAAGTCGACGGTATGGTTTTTTTTTTATGTATGTTTTAAGATAACTTCACCAGTTGTTATCATATGATGTGAAAGTCAACTTTGCAACAGCCTGCAAAACGATAAATGCATTTAGAATTTGACTTTTAGAGTCAATAGCTCACAATAATGTAAAATATCTAGGCAATCCTACTGTTCTGAAGCTATATAGGTATTCTATTACAATAATAATGAATAGAAAATGTGCGAAGTTCTGACTTTACCAGTTAAATAAATTGCTCGCGCCTAACTCGTAATTGTAACACAATTTATATGTAATGTCGAGCGAAATTGAACCTTATGCTTAATACTGAACGAAGCAAAATGGATTACATTACAGCTAGCGTGTTGCATTATTTAATACTGATGTAATTGACGAGATATTGAAGCTTACTTGTTAAGGGTTAGACTGAATTAAAAAATATATTTTTGTAAATCGCGACTTCAGTTGAAACACTTAAAAATAAATGTCACATTCTTCTTATTCAATAGCGTTGCGATACATTTCACGATCGCTTTGTCAATTTTGGCTAGTGATTCGCAACCGTGAAACATTTTATGGAATTAATATTTAAATTAGTGATCTTTTTCTGTAAACATAACTTTCTAAAACAACAACTTTTGGGCCTATTTGAATCAAACACAGTAAGTGTTTAATTAATAATTATAGGCAATTTCTTTTATACATTTAGTAGTTGTATGCATTGTTGTACACAAGAGACACACATGTTGTATAGTAACCGCGCAAATCTTAGGTGTGATTTATGAAATGTTTTTTGCTAGTCATTAGATTCATCCTATTAGGATGAAAAAAGTTTGAACCTCATCTAAAAGCCCTATCTAAAAACAAAAAAACGGTCAAGAGCCAGTAATTTTACATAAACTTCTATCACATAAAATAATTTCAGATATTTCTCTATACAAACTTCAAAGATAAGGAAGTTGGAAACGGTATATTTTTACATTTTTCATTAAAAGTCGATTTAAAAAAATTAAAAAATGTTTGATAATGTACAGCGCTCTTTCATATGATACCCCATATGCCCTGTAGCCTCACTTCGAATTTCTAAAAACCCCCTTTCAGTGCCTGTTGCAAAAAATATAAAAATATTTTTATTTCTCTCTTATTTGCAAAATATTTGGGCAAACGTCATCTAAAACTATTCCAAATTTAAAGTTGATAGCATTAGAAGTTCTCGAGATATGCAGCTGTGACAGACAGACAGACTGAGTCGCACCATAAGGGTTCCTTTTTACCATTTTGGTACGGAACCCTAAAAAATAAATTAGCAATTATTTCAAAATCGACATTGGCCTTAACAGAACTATGATCTGACATGGCCGGCCACGTCAGCAAAGCTCGCGAGCGTGCCAGAACTGTATCACTCGCGCCATCTGTATGTCCACTTGAGTTATTGTAGCGATTCAATTCGCATTCTAAAATTTAATGAAGGCTGGGCCCAATCGCGCTATTTTTTAACGATAAAACCAAAACTAAATCTTTTTAGTCTCGTTTTCTGAGAATTACTTGTTTTAGTTTCGTTAAAATATTTAAAAGCTATGCCTAGGCTTTCGGCAAATTTTTCTCAGCATACAGTCCGCTGCTTTATGAATCTCTCACAAAACCATTTTTATATCCCTCGGAAACAGTAATACAGCACTAAATAAACACACTTGAGAATTAAATATTATATCTACACTTATTCGTTACTAAAGCTGCTTAATTCCCATAACAGATTGAAGTTAAAAAGCTTAAAAATTAAGCCAAAAGTCTAATCTGTAAAAGGCTTGTAAAATGAACTACTGTACATACATCCATCCTTACTAATATTATAAATGCGAAAGTCCGTTTGTTTGTTTGTTACGCCTTCACGTCTTAACTACTGAACCGATCATCATGAAATTATGCATACACGTACGGTAGTCAGGGGTACAGAGAAAGACAAAGGGTACCTTTCATCCCGAAAAAAGTATTAGTTCCCGAGGGATAGCAAAAAAAAACTTTCCACGCAGACAAAGTCGCGGGCGGTCACTAGTTCATAAATAAAGGATACCTACACTTCTAAGACTTCCTTACAGTTCATTATAAATAAAACACTTTGTACGGATTACAGCGCGTATATTATTAATTTAGGTGTTATTTTAGAATTATTTAGTTTGTATTTATTGGTTTTTTGAATTCCCGACGTTTCGACACCTTTCCAGGGGCCGTGGTCACGGGAGGGCTCCCGGTTTTGCAATCGCAAAACTTATAATTCCGCCTGCAGTTACACAATACAGAACGTAAATATTCTCAGCATATCTGGCACAACAGTATAAATATTGTCGAGAAAGTGATAAGAGACCATGTTGGAACAATAAAATATAACAATCGGACATTTTCGGCTCGGAGCAAATTGAATCGATTCGTTTTCGGGTCCGATTCGATTCGGTGCGATTTACGAGTCGAAATCGAAATATAAATATTGTTGTGCAAACGCACTTCTTGTAACTCATATAAGTGTATTTTTAATAAATGAAAAAGTCAAATAAAGTTAATTAACTAGATACTTAAAATTTCATATCCTATTTTGCTTAAATCGATTTTCATACAGCAATCTAATGTTCATTAAAATTAACTATGAAAATGTACACGAAATAGTGAGTTTGAGAAAAGCATACCAGTCTGTGGCCTAGAAATTTCCCGGCTATGGCTGCTTCGATACTTGTGAAATATTCCGTTACCCTCACGAACCACGTAAACTATTTTAAAAAAACTCTCTAGGTATTGACAACATGATATAAACGAAGTAGACGTGTTTAATTAACAGTTTAACTCAAAAAGTGGGCAATTTATCTTTAATAGAGCTCACCGTCACATGCTAAACATTTCTTCAATGTGGCCCTATTAAGGCGCGTGCTTTTTATTTAGAAATGGCGGCAAAAATGTCGTGTAGTGTGAACAGAGGCGAGAACTGCCATCTGGATGGCAAAACGAAGGGGTTTTTCCTTGGCAATTACCAACAAAGATGGCGGCTATTAGAAGTAGAGCATTAACTGGAATTATGAGGGAAATGCTTGAAATCTGCGCTTATATACAGGCTGTGTTGTTACTAAACATAATACTAAATAATATACTAGAAAAAATAGGACTCGCACCAGATCATGTTCTCGGACGGGAATCGAACCCGCGACCTTTGGATAACCGGTTCGATTCCCGTCCGAGAACATGATCTGGTGCGAGTCCTATTTTTTCTAGTATATTATTAAGTATTATATAAAAATAGCATTGTGAATGCTTAAATCTCAAAATTTCAAATTGTTATTAAACATGTTTACCACATTTTTATAATCATGTGAGATTAATTAACAACTGTCAATAAGTTTTTTCCAACCGTTTCATAGAAAATTCGATAAGTTAGATCCACTACTTAAAATGTATATATTTATTTTATTTTATTTCGTTAGAAAAACTTACAACTATGAGACACGATATGAGTAATTACAAAATAAGTAACTATAAGCTATTTACAAGTTTTCACTTATGGGTAATTAAAAATTGTAGAAATTTTGACTATTGACTATTGAATACTAGGTATACAGAATTACTTAAAGTTATAAAGATGATTAGACATTTTCATTGTCAAAAGATTAATATATACTACATTCATTTATATATGAAAATAGAATGGGCATCAGTAGTGTCACCTTAATTCTTATACCATGGAATTAATTCCCTGCTTAAACAGCATTGCTGTAAATATCATCTTTTTTATGACCGTACGACCGTTCCAAACCACGCCCTTTTCATTCATGGATCAAGCTCACTAAATAAATAATCAGCTATAACCATAAAAATTATATGAATCGCCTGAAGGTATGGCGAAGGACCATTCATATTACAATCTTACCTGAAATTGCACCTTATCGGAGTGAAATAAATCTGTTTTTTTTTTTCATTTATTTAAGGACAACTAACAAGGCAAATATATATTAATTATTATATAAATACATGATCTAATATACAGTTATTGCTTATAAATAATTAGTTAAAGATAATAAGCTGTACCTATATTTCAGAGTTGAAATAAGGGTTTATTGTATTACTAGCGGTCACCCGCGACTTGGTCTGCGTGGACAGTACGTATGATAAAATATTATAAAATAATGGCCTTATCGCGTTATACAGCATGTGTTAGTGATCGTCAAAAGGAACAGCTGCAGAAAAAACCAAAGATCGGAGAGGTCCTTAAGGAGTTGTATCTTCGCCAGCTCCGGGACCTCGCAGCAGACACACAAGCATCGTATTTCTGCCGCATCCAAAAAATTTTCTATGTCGACAAACTATTATGAGCGCGACGTCTTAAACGCAAAATGCCTAAGATAAATAAATATTTGACAACATCACATACATTCCTCCGATTCCAAAGTAAGTAGCTAAAGCACTTGTGTTATGGAAATCAGAGACAACGTTGGTATCACAAACACCCAGACCTGAACCAAAATGGAAAAGTTCATTTTCTAAATTGATCCAACCGGGGATCGAACCTGGGACCTCAGAGATGGCGACACCTTGAAAACCGGTGTACAAAGCCACTCGACCACGGAGGTCGTCAGATGTATGATGCCTAAAATCAGTGTCTAAAGAGCAATTTGGCTTAACAGCAAAATGCCTGAAACAGAAATTTCCTAGAATGCCCAACATCTAAAATATAATTGACCTACGTAATTTTCGGCAGATGTGTTGCTAGCCATTCACAAAGCATTGCAGGCGTAACTTGGCCGAACTTCAGTCACGTAACTTCGGCATAGTCGCCCTTACCACATAAGATTTTAAAACACAGTTCAACAAGTGTTTACCTTAGACACTGTTTAAATGTGATGCTTTCACTATTTTGACAGTATTTTTTAAAAGAGACGGCATCACATTTAAACAGTGTCTAAATTAAACAGTGTTTTAAAATCTTTTGCGGTAAGGCCGAGTGTGTCTAGACACTTTAAGTGACATATTAAAAGTACTTAAAAGTCAAATTAAAATTAGTGGCTAACTCGATATGATATCAAACACTGATATCGGTTCAACCGAAAGTAGTTAAAATAGTAAAGAGGAAAAATTTGTTGGAAAATAAAACAGAGTATTTTTATCGAAATAAATACTGCCCCCTAGCATGACCACCGAAACACGATATGATATAGCGATTTATCACGTTTAACTGTCAAAAGATAATGGTTTTTGTCAGTGGGGTGTCGATAAAACGCAATATCACGCGATATATATCGTGTTTCGTCGCTCATGCTACGGGGGCTGAAGTTTTAGTCTCACTGAATATCGTTGACACCCATTCATCGAAAGAAAAATCAGATCAATCTTATCGAAAGTTTATAAACGATGAACATTCCATTATCACGGTTACAAGAGGTATGATTTTACGTAATAAAATTCTTTTTTATTATCCTCGTAAGGACGATGGCTCTTCTTAAAGTGCTTTGTAACAACATGGAGATCAAAGATTGATACGATGATGTTAAAATTAAGCAATAACACTTACTCTTAGTGGAACGGTCAATTCAATGTCAGGACATAAAATTTTATATTTTTATAGGAGCGAGTCTAAGTCAAAGGCGTAAGCGATATTTATTTTGACGACCTCCGTGGTCGAGTGGCTTTGTTTATTTATTTATTTAAGTCGCTGGAAGCAAGAAATATCTTAAACCTTTAAGCGTTTTAGGATATTAATTTTTCGATTTTCAGCTGAACTGGACAAAACATAGACTAGTATAGTAGACATTATAATTAATCATAATTCATTAAAATAACTAGTACAATACTACCATGAGATGATATACTAGCATAATATTTTATGCTTGTCATAGTTTGGGCTAAACTTTACTCTCATCACAATTACTATGGACGGATGGGGTAAGTTAGTAAACCAAATACAATTTAAGGAAATATGTAATGTTTTTATAAAAACCACTCTAGTTATCTCAGTTATATCCATAAAATGAACCGGACAAGTGCGAGTTGAACTCCCCCATAGAGGGTTTCGTAAAAAAATATAGGAACCTAAACAAAAACTATACTTTTTATCATTTAATCACAAACGTATAATATTTCCTTGTACGTACTTGTAGTATAAGACGATATTACTTGCCAAATTTCATAGTTTCTAGGTCAACGAAAAGTACCCTATAAATTTTGATCCCTTGAAAGTGTGTTTGGGGCATAAATGGCCGTATCCTTTTTTTAATATAAATAAATTACAAGTTTGATTTTTTCACAGCTTCAAGGGACTGTAAATTTGAGAATATGGTTTTAATTTGAACTCAATACCTCCACGCGTTCCCGAAATAAAGAGTATTGACAGACAGATGGACAACAAAGTGATCCTATAAGGGTTCCGTTTTTTCCTTTTTAGGTACGGAACACTAAAAACAATCATTCTTTGCATGAGCCCGTCCGTAAATAAACACCATGAGTAGGGTACGTCCGAAACCAAAGAAAAGTGCAGAAATGTAAGCCCAGTACCAACCAAAAAACGCTTATCTCATTTCCCTCGCACCACGCGCAAGGAGCCCAAAGCGCGTGTCGTTCGATGCTTTTATTATGACGCTACTGATCTGGGCCCGGTAAAATTAGCAATCATAAATGTTAACTCCAGCCGTAATGTTTACCGCGAACATTACCGTACGTGAGCGTGTTGCTATATGAGCAAGACGGTAATCTGATTTTTGACTGCACAATAGTGTCACTTGTTTTGTTTCATTCTGTAAAAAGATTACCTTTTTTACTGTTTCGAAAGTACCTATACCGAGAGTACCTATTTTTTACAGTTTTCGTTTTCCGTTTTTGTAGACGGAAGTAAAAGTTGGACCCTAAAAAAGGCTCATTTTTTGCTTTTTAATTTCGTAATAAAACATTTTTATTTTTCCTGACACGACGACGACGTGTACACACAACAGCACGTCAGGTTATACGGCTTAACTGCGAAAATAGATTTTATTACGTAGGGCATAAAGGCGGTCTCAAGGTCAACATGTGTAGTCTGAGGTGCATCGTATGTACTTTTATAGAAACTAAGTATTCTATTGATCTGCGTTTACGAAGTGTTTACTTTCTCTTTTTAAACGAAAGTCTGCTTACGGACTTAACAAATAATAACAATATAATAATTACACAATAATATCTAGATTTTATAGAGAAAATAAGTTTTTAGGCATGTTTTTATGAAAGCTTCTAAACTATAAACACGACTTTATAACTAATATGATACGTAGTATTTGTTAAAAATAATGGTCTGTTACTTTAAATTTCTTATGTTAACTTATTAAAATTAATCGCCCTCTTAATTATTATAGTCAGCTTTAAGAAAACCGTTATATAATAATTGAATAATATTTGTCATCAATATTAAATTAATTAATTAGGTACATACTTGATTGCTTATTAAATACCAATAGCGTGCTTGAGGCAATTAAATTATAATAAATTCAATTAGTAGAGTTAATTTATTGGTGTGAAGCTGCATTTATCGGAGACACCTGAATACATTACAATGTAAATTAATGATTATTGTTACTGCATTCAAACGGCTAAGGCCTTAACTGGTTCTTAATTCATATTTCATAAATGAAAATAAATGGTTAATTCTGGATCAATCGTAGCAACTATTTGAATGAACACATTTACTTTCAATTGACCCGGAAATAATAAAATGACATAGGTATTTAAAAGTTCAGAAGTTTTCCAGAATTGAAATGTGTTTAAAAAGTTTAAAACAGTGATCAAGCTAAGCAAAGCTTTGTTGCTTGCCACACCGATTTGTAATTATTTGGTCATGTGACCCGTATTACTCTATGAACCTACTAATTGAAACAAAATTATAAAACAGATGGAAAATAGTTCATTAACTATCAATGAAACTCATAGCGTGTGTTTTAGTAAGGTTCGAAATGCATATCTATCGAACTTTCATTTACTATGTATTAAGAATAATAAATATTTACTCGATTTATTTTGAATAAATAAATCGTGTTTTCACAATTGATCAGTGTTACCATTAATAAGGTTATTCCCAGATCGCAGTATTTATAGCGCCACATTGCAGTCGTATCTCTGGACATGTCTATTGGAATATCTGGCACAATGGCTGATTCTTACAAATGTATGAAGTGGGTGTGCTTACTTCTGTCGTAAAACGTTTCACCGAAGGCTGGTGTGTAACTTGGATTAGAGGAAAAAAAATACTCTATCGTCTCTATCACATTTTTAGTTTAATAATGTTCCTATATTTATATTATTGATTTTACAACGTACACGTAAATATGTTAAATTACTCACAACTACGGACCGTTCTCATTAAAAACCTGTATCAATAATAGATTGTTTCACAGTCATTAGATACTACTTATAGCTTTGCACTTATTATTATCCATGACTTATTTCTGAATGCTTTCAATAGATACTTCACTTTAAGTTGGATTAGCTCGAAGATCTTAATATGTCATATCATTACAAACTTTTAAGGGCCCGAGCAGCGCATGACTAATTATCGTGGAGGTCTTTGAGATGCCTATGCAGTGTGGGGCTAGTGGTCGTCGTCTTACAGCTGACATGATGATGATGTAAATATCAATTCTGAAAGTTTTCATTTCAATGAATATTATTTATTTAATCTAATCACAGTTTTTCCTTTTTTGTTTCCTTACATTTCTAAAAAAAAGCAATTACTTATCCGACATTTTGCTAAAACGACTTTCGTGATAAAGAAAGCAACCCTAAAGCTTATAAATCAGCTGACTCCGTACAGCCAACTATAATAACTGAATTATTGGGATTGGTAGCGCGGCGGATTCTCACGCGCCCCTGTCAAACTAATGTTGTTTATGTCACCTGCTATGATGCATCTTTTACGGTGTTACCGCAACTCTTAGGCTCCATACAGACAGGCTCCATTTTTTTTTTATAATTGACAACATCACATACTTTGCTCCGATTCCAAAGTAAGTAGCTAAAGCACTTGTGTTATGGAAATCAGAGTCTACGGTGGTATCACAAACACCCAGACCTAAGCCAATATAGAAAAGTTCGTTTTCTAAATAGACCCAACCGAGGATCGAACCTGGGACCTCAGAGATGGCGACACCTTGAAAACCGGTGTACAAAGCCCCTCGATCATGGAGCTGCTGTAAAATTGCAGTTTGGATGCAGCCAGCGTGCAGTCGTTGAAACTGCATCGAAACTGCAAGCCCAGCAGACTGCAATTGAATTGCAATCAAGTTGCAAAAAAACACATTACAGCCATTCAACTAGCATGCACCCAGTGAGCAGTCGTTAGAACTGCACGCTGACTGCAAGCGGACTTTCAGCAGACTGAGCAGTTTCATTGCAGCTTCCTTGATTGACTCAATTCCTTTGAATTCTATCGATTTTGGTTGCATTTTTCAGCTTGCGAGCAAGTGCATTTCATTGCAGCCCGTCTGTATGAAGCCTTTGTGGACTACTACTATGTGGAATCTTTAGAAGGGACATGTAAAATGTGTTGAACTCATTTGACAATGAAGTTTGAGAGCATGGGAGCCAAGAAAGTGTACATTTGTTACATGGTAATACCACAACGCTCTATTCTTAATATAATAAGTAATAATTTTTGATATTTTATCCTATAAGAGGCTAAAGAAGAAACAAGAGGGAACACTAATTATCTAAAGATTTTCCACTATCGATTAATTATCAAATCAAAACAATTGAAGCCGTTAAAGTTGCTTTTTCCTATAAAGAAACTACACTAAAATTTTGACCTACACTAAGATTTTGACGACCTCCTAGGTCGAGTGGCTTTGTACACCGGTTTTCAAGGTGTCGCCATCTCTGAGGTCCCGGGTTCGATCCCCGGTTGGGTCAATTTAGAAAACGAACTTTTCTATATTAGCTCAGGTCTGGGTGATTGTGATACCACCGTTGTCTCCGATATCCATAACACAAGTGCTTTAGCCACTTACTTTGGAATCGGAGCAATATATGTGATGTTGTCAAATATTTAAATATATATATTTTAACTATAGTTATTACTCATGGTACAGATGTTTCACAAAATATGTGCACTCACCTAATATAAAAAAAAAACATTCATAAAAAATTTAAGAAATAAATTACGCAGAAAGTATGCAAAAACTACGTTAGAATTTTGTTGTTGAGTTTAGTTTTTATAATATACTCGGTTAGATTTTGGGTAAACACGATTAAGTATTAAGTCAGTCCAATTCCTAGTATTAATATTACCTTGCAGTCATGTTTCTCAGTAAGTTGGTCATATTTGAGAAAGTACAAGGAAAATGATTGTAGAATATTGTTGTCAAAGTAATTCAGCTCACCGCAAAAGTACATGAATTTATTAGGGGTTTGAAGTCAAATGTAAAATTGTCATTTATCTATTTAGTAATATGGCGACTTTAAAGTAGGATGAATATTTTTAGTCGAAAGATTTGCTGTTTCTTATCTCTTTGTGTGTGTGTGTGTAAGAGTGTGTCAAGTTCTTAATATTTTTTTAAATTAATTATTTTTATTAAATCCGAATGATTGAACTACATGACACACATATATACGTACACACACAGACACAAAATATGAAACAACAATTTTGACTAAACAAATACATCCTACTAAAAAGCCATATTGCTAAATAGGTACAGACAATTGCTGCGGAACCCAAAAAGTATAATAACCAAGACTGACTAATTTACCTACATGATGACAAAGATGAATTGGTGACAGTATAAAGTTACTCCACTGCTTCCCGCGAAACTCCAGCCGAAAGGCGTTATCAGATTTTCACGATGGCGGTAAATAAAAGGTTCTACGTGACATAAGACGTCACGTGCGTGTGCGCAGTGGCGTGGACCAGATTGCTGAGGGTGAGTCAACAGGAAACTGACGCCATAGCTGTCACATTGTGAGGAATTCACGCTTTCTCTAGGTTAAATGGAAAATAACATTAAAATGTGGGACGTGGACTCATCATATCCTTGTATAGCTGATAAATAATAAGTTGTCTCGTTTTTGAAGTAGATAGTCTAGGATATACTGTTACCCCCTTACTAATAAAGATTGTGTAGCAGCTGTATATTTACACAATGGTTACTCTCCGTCAAACTATTGAAGTTTGACATTAAAATAAAGGGACAAAACACTGTGTAACTATGCATCTGCTATACAATCTTTATTAGTAAGGAGGTTTTTGTTTATTATAATTTCCCTTGGAATAGAATAAGCAGAAACATTCAAAACTATAGGGCCGACTTCTTTTCATAACCGTCTGTTGATTTTGAATTTTAAAACAGATCTATGATGCATTATTTGATGCGTGCTTTTATAAAAAAAGGTAGCGTGGATCCTTTGGATTCGTGCAGCGCAGGATTGAACATCATGGAGATATTGGAGATCTTTGGGGGGGCCTTTACACAACTGTAAGCGTCTTATGGATGTAATAATGAAGATATCAGCTCGAAAGGCAAATGCTACAACTGATTACTTTATACAACATGTTACAAAAATACCCTTAATGCCGAATATGGTATATAGGGACCATCAAACTGAACAACTTTTACTATGGGACCAACTCTGAAATCGCGAAATAAAATCAGCTGCTTCATACATTTTTATATTTTCAATTTTAACTTTTGTATGAAACAGCTGATTATTTTTTCGCGATTCGCGGTCCCATAGTAAAAGTTGTTCAGTCCCTATACACCATATTCGGCATTAAGGGTATTTTTGTAACACGTTATATTATCTTTTCCTGCTTTTAATAATATAAATAATATAATAAATAAATAAATGCTAGGACAATTTCACACACCGCCATCTTGCCCCAAACTAAGCAAAGCTTGTAACATGGGTGTTAGACAACTAATATACTACTTATAAACTATTAAAATATATACTTATTATACATAGTAACACCCAGACCCATCACAGAAATTAAAATTCATCATTTCTATTTCTTCCCGGCCGGGATCGATCCCGGGACCTCTTGCATGGTCACCACTCAGGTCAATAAAACCATTGCAAGCGGATTCATCTTTCTCTCCGTTTTAATATGTAAATGAACATAATCAAAATGCGTCTAGTCTGTTCTATATCTTCGCATGCCATCGTGCTCCCAGTCCATACAATAGATCTACGTGAGGTTTAGTCGTTGACTAATGAGGCATTCAAGGGCGACTAATAACTCCCCTCTAATGAGATCGGTAGTAAAATGATGCCGCTCATTGTGCTCGCTACTCCCTGGATTTATGTTTAATCTTTACGTATTGTAATAGGCAACTGTCCATCTGTTAGTGAAGTATAAATATTTGATTTGCTTATTATTGTTTTTATAAGGGTTGAGCTTTTAAGGTCAAGACTTAATGGCAAATGATCGAGTTGAGATTCGATATGATATATTTTACGCACAGCCTCCCTAGCACGACCATCGAAACGCAATAGGATATAGCGATTTATCACGTTTAACTGCCAAAAACAATGGATTTTGACAGTAATTGAGTGTCGATAAAACGCTATATCACGCGATAGTGGTCATGCTAGGGAGGAACGTTTTTAGGTAATTATTTTTCATCCATCCATCTAGTTTCCATTTCCATCTAGTATGTCCCCTACAGATGGAATGACGATCGGTGAAGGTCGCGGGAAGCCGCTTGACCGATCGTCGTGGAGATTTATGGGGAGGTTTATATTCAGCAGTCTTAGAGCTGTTATGTATGATATTAGACGACCTCTGGTCGAGTGACTTTGTACACCGGTTTTCAAGGTGTCGCCATCTCTTGAGGTCCCGGGTTCGATCCCCGGTTGGGCCAATTTAGAAAACGAACTTTTCATATTGGCTCAGGTCTGGGTGTTTGTGATACCACCGTTGTCTCTTATTTCCGTAACACAAGTGCTTTAGTTACTTACTTTGGAATCGGAGCAATGTATGTGAGGTTGTCAAATATTTATTTATTTATTTATATTTGAGTAACCTTGAATCTTTTAAAGACTTGTTTCAACTGATCAGTTGAGTGAGAAAGGAAGACAGATGAGCAAAAAAATCTAAACGTCTGCACTAGCAAATATTTTCGCGATTTCAAATTGCAGATACGATAGCTATCGATTTTCCTCTAACCGATTAGCCAGCTAATTGTAACAATCTTTAATCGGTTCTAAGTGCCGATTACACTAGTAAAGGCGTCCGCGTTGTCTGCGTATAAAAATCGTCTGCATGCCGATATGCGCCGGCGCAAGGAAGAGGCGATTAGCGAAGCATTTAGTGTAAAGTGTTTCGAAACTTTGTTAATTGTAATGGAAAATATGAACATTACTATAATATATATAGGATAGACCAGGTATTTCTTTTATTTGAAATAAAATAAGTTATTTAATTTCAAATAAAGGAAGTTTTTAAAATTGAGATTGTAGCATTCACAAGGCTATTTTTATACAATACCCAGAAAAAAATCGACTTGCACCAGATCATATTGCGAGTCGAATTTTTTCTAGTACGTTCAAACGTTCATCATCATCATCATTATAGTTTTAAGAAGTTTCTTGTAAGTATACTTTTATAATAAAGTATTTTATAGCAAAGTAAATGGTTTATTTTACTAGTTTTAATAAATATAACTGACATAGTTAGCTTGTTGAGGGCTATGGATTAATATGAGACCTGTTTAAAAGAACATTAAAGAAAAAAAAAATTTTCTTTATCGCCGATCAAAAAACTTATACTTGCTCGGAGCTATTTCAACGACAGCAGTAGAAAATTGCATTTCTTCGACAACTTTATAAAAATGCGATTATAAAAATTGCGTGTACATTGTAAGAGGAGTGGTATGCCAACATAACACGTACCTCAGTAATCGGCGTCAGAAGTAAGTTAACACTTTAGTACCACTTCGCACCAAATATCCCGCTCATCTAGAAGGAATGCACTTGAGGAGTAGATATACTAAGTTGCTGTGATAAAGTACTATACTGTTTAGCTGTTTCTGTAATCGGCCTCAGTAGGTGTTGGCAGTTGCAGAAACACTTTGATGTCAACGACTTGCCGAATATATTGTAAATTCACCTATTAGCAAAGGCGCTTCACCCAAATACTGAATATTATAAACAAGGAGTGACATCAGCCAATGTGGCAGATTACATGCCTGACACTTGCTGGCCAGTACGAGCGAGACCTAGCCAGCCAGTCCTCGCATCCTCCAACACGCACCCTTAATCTGACACATCTTAAACTCAACATACAGTACGCACCCTTAAACTAAGATTACACCATTATATAAAAATTATATAAAACTACTTTGAACTAATTAAAACTAAAGTGCAAATCATTCATAACCTATTGTAAATTCACCTATTAGCAGAGGCGCTTCACCCAAATACTGAATATTATAAACAAGGAGTGACATCAGCCAATGTGGCAGATTACATGCCTGACACTTGCTGGCCAGTACGAGCGAGACCTAGCCAGCCAGTCCTCGCATCCTCCAACAGAATAGTTGCGATAGTCAGCTAGTCGAATGTTGAATCCATCTGTAATATTTATACAGAAATTCATTTTCTCTTGTCTTAGAAAAAATATTGTTATGCCAGAAAATTAATTTGAGTTTTTAGCAGTGGCAAGGGGTGAAATTGTGGCGAAGGCAAGACGTTCTACAAAAATCTTATGATCAATTCTTTATACTACTTAAGTGATGTTTGTGTAATTTTTTTTTTTTTTTTTAAGTAACGATTTATATATCTTGCTTACAAATTGTGTTTCTGTAATGTACTGTATAAATTATACCTGCGTAAATGCTCTGTAAACGCTTTGGTAACAATGTTCACTAAATAAAAAAAAAAAAAAAAAAATCAAATCAAATCTGCATAGTGGATCAACGAAATGGCTTGTATGGACCCTTCACAAGGAAGTATAATCAAGTGGGTAGGTAATTTGTTAGTCGAGTCAGATCCTTTTTTTTTTATTTTTTTTTATAGTAGGGGGAATGCATTTACGCATCCTGAAGGTATGTGGGACTCGCCGGGGGCACTACCCACTAAACCCCCTACTACATCCCGCACTGACACACAGGACCTACGGGACCGTGGTGACACGCACCATGTGGTCCTGGTGTAGTCGAGTCAGATCCTGAATTTGTTTGCGGTTAGACTAAATGGTTTGTTTTTATCCAAAACGGGATAGTGTTTGGGCTTCACCTCAACTAATCCTGAGTGACGATAAGGCCGAAAGTGTAAGCGCACTAGACATATGGAAAATCAAATCTGCATAGTTGATCAACGAAATGGCTTGTATGGACCCTTCACAAGGAAATATAATCAAGTGGGTAGGTAATTTGTTAGTCGAGTCAGATCCTGAATTTGTTTGCGGTTAGACTAAATGGTTTGTTTTTATCCAAAACGGGATAGTGTTTGGGCTTCACCTCAACTAATCCTGAGTGACGATAAGGCCGAAAGTGTAAGCGCACTACACCCGGAATTCTCACCACTGAGGAACTAGCTATCCTACCCCTAACTACTGGAACACAACCATTTTTAAATTGTTGTTATGTTATGCTAAGTCTGACAATTAGGTAAAATGGTGGGAACTAAGCCAGGCGGACTTGAAATTAACCGTACCACCAACCAAATCGAGTATAAATTTTACCCCCCTCTTGGGAATAGAACCCGGGACCCCTGCGTCTTACACGGGTGGGCGAACCACTAGACCACAGAGGCGGTTTATTTGCAATCTTTTTTTTATTTTTTGAATACAAGTATTATAGCTTGGTGTATATTTTAAATCCAAAAACATAACAAGTATTCGTAGACTGATTCTAACAGAAAATTTACGGGAATTGTTTCTTTCTCTCTTATTCTTAAGAACAACTTTCTACTTTAAAAGAAAAATCTTGAAAAGCTTTATATTTATGGTTGTTAAACCCTCCTTTATAAATCTGATGCCTTTTCAAAAAGGCGTTGAATCGATTCATTTCACAGATTGTGCTCATTTAATACGAGCTCATCAATTTTGATGAGGTAGTTCAACAGTGGGATTTACTCGTGAACGAGTGTAGATAAATCAGTCGATTTCTTTAAAAAATGTTAAGAAAATTAGTCACGGATCAGGTAAAATAATGCATCACTCAAGTATTGGTAACGATTTTCTTTTCATTGAGAAGCGGGTAATTTCATAAAAATATATAGCAACTTTTTGACTTTAGTTTTCTCATGACCATGGCCCCTGGAAAGGTATCGAAACGTAGGGAATTCAAAAAACCAATAAAGCCAAATAAAATAATTAAATAACACCTGAAACAATAATACACGCGCCTTAATCCGTAAAAAGTGTCTTATTTCAAATGAACTGTACGCGCGGAAGTCTTAGGAGTTTATATCTTCATTGAAGTTTATGTTAAATAAGTAAGAACTAAGGAGATGGCAATAATCGATCAAAGCTTTTAAAGAAAAAAGAGAAAAAAATCGGGAAGGGCTTGTAAGATCATGAAACGTCGATATCAGCAAGTTGCTTAGTGTTAAAGATTTTCTAAATCATCTTGTTTCCGAATATTTTAAAACAATACGGACTGGCTTCTGATATCTATTGAAACGTTATTGGGCTCATAATCGACTGATAAAAATGCGATGTTGGGCCCTATTTAATAAACGTGACAATTTGTCACCTGTCATGAAAATTTTAAATCTATTGCGTCAACCAATTTGAAACAACAACCAAGTAGAACAAACTACTCATAGCTACACCGCATCGTAAATCAAACTGTCATGACAATTCACAAATTGTCACTTTATTTATATTCAGTGGAATCCATGAACGAGTAAAAAACTTTTTTAATTTGTCCGTGGTGGAATCCATATTTCTGTAAAAGATATCTTAAATTCAGTAGGTAATTTTAAAACAAAAGCTAACTGACATTAATGTAATATTTTTTCTATTTATGACACAATGACGTATCCAAGGACCATAGACAACACTTTTCATAAACAACATACTCTCTACATGTTCGCTACATGCTAGTGATGTTACTGTTCATTTTCTCATCTATTCTTCAAACAAATCTAGACTTCAGAATCGATGGTCGTAGATTCCAATATCGTAAAACTACTTTACAGTTTAAAAGTTAATAAAAAAAATATTTTACAAAATCTTTTTCTTTAAAAAGCCTTGTGTTCCCTTGTCGATTTCACAACGCACGCGATCGGCGTATTTTTGTGCCCCGTCTGTCGTACTATATCATCTCACATGTATTACAATATGTAGAGCATGTTTCGATAAAACCTGCCTTCTTTGTATTATTTACGGCGACTTGCTGACCTCACATACTATATCTGCCATACTTGGGGGTTACCAGAGCATACTCAGGGTAACCATATTGAAATTTAAACAGGCCGAAAAAACTCCGACATGACTATGTAAAAATACCGAACATTTTGAAAAAAGGTTTTGATATTGTTTACGGAAAATAACTTTTTAAGTAATAAGGTAACCTCAAACTTATAGTACAATATTTTTAGTTTGTTTTTAATCCTAATAACAAAAATATACAAAAAAATACTTAAAAAATTGGATAAATATCCAAAAATTAGGACATGTCCGGACGAATCTGGAAATATGGTAGCCCTATAATCAGTGACATTTGCAAGACAGAAAGGTCGGAATCGAATGAATGGGGACCGGCATCCATAAATATCTCGGTGATTCAACGATAAGTTTTGTTCTTATTTTCTCTTGTTTTTGTATTCATATTTTCATTAATATCTGCTACGTGGACAGACATTAATAGCCTTACCACAAAAGATTTTAAAACACTGTTTAATTTAGACACTGTTTAAATGTGATGCTGTCTCTTACAAAGAATATTGTCAAAAAAGTGACAGCATCACATTTAAACAGTGTCTAAGTTAAACACCTGTTAAACAGTGATTTGTGGTATGGTCGTTAAAGTTTTATATTGCATTTAAACTATACTATTCTACTGTTATTTCACAGACTAAGATCAATAGCAAAATTATTACAAAAGTTTCTTACACTCACCTTTTTTATCCATCAGACAACCCTAAACGAGACGTTATAGTTTCGGCAAATACAACATGTTACAAAAATACCCCTAATGCCGAATATGGTATATAGGGACCATCAACCAACCGACCAACTCTGAAATTGCGAAAAAAATCAGCCGTTTCATACATTTTGATATTTTCGATTTTATTTTTTGTATGAAACAGCTGATTTTTTTCGCAATTTCAGAGTTGGTCCCATAGTAAAAGTTGTTCAGTTTGAACGTATACAATATTCGGCATTAGGTATATTTTTGTAACATGTTGTATTCAATCTTTGCCGAAACTATAACGTCTCGTTTAGGGTTGTCTAATAGATAAAAAAGTGAGTGTAAGAAACTTTTGTAATAATTTTCCTATTGATCTTTGACTGTGAAATAACAGTAGAATAGTATAGTTTAAATGCAATATAAAACTTTAACGACCATACCACAAATCACTGTTTAACAGGTGTTTAACTTAGACACTGTTTAAATGTGATCCCAGATTTGTTCAGTTTAATGGTCCCTATATACCATATTCAGCATTAGGGGTATTTTTGTAACATGTTGTATAATAAGAAGTAATTAAAATATATAAAAACTAACATTAATAACACAAACATCTACATATTTTTTACGGTTTTACAAAGTTTAATTTGTCCAATGAATTATTAGTATTTATTCTTGAAACTGGTCATTTATCATTTACAAATTGACGCTTTCGTAACAAGCCGCCTCTTGTTGCAATCGTAACAAGGGGTGTCACACTGCAACTTTTAAAGGATTCCGTTTAATAATTTTAGCCAAGTTGGTCAAACCCACACATGAATTATGTAAATACCTAGAGTGATGAAAAACTACAAACTTGTACCTATCCTGTTTTCAGGTCTAAGTATTTTTAGGTTCATCATTCCCCTGTTTTTACAGAGATTATTGTAGAATAGGACGAAAGAAAGAAAGAACGAAAAATAATAGTTTTTGAACCAACCAGAACGTCCAGAATGGTAACTAAGTAAATAAATAAATAAATAAATATTTGACAACATCACATACATTGCTCCGATTCCAAAGTAAGTAGCTAAAGCACTTGTATTATGGAAATCAGAGACAACGGTGGTATCACAAACACCCAGACCTGAGCCAATATAGAAAAGTTCGTTTTGTAAATTGACCCAACCGGGGATCGAACCATGGCGACACCTTGGAAACCGGTGTACAAAGCCACTCGACCACGGAGGTCGTCGGAAGTAGTAAGTAAGTAGTTCTTTTACAACAGTCTTGTGCCATAAAACTTATTAGATAAGTATTTTTCCCAATTCAAATCAATGAACCCTAAAAATCAGCTAAAGCAGTCGATATAATGCATCGTGTGATGTAGATCGATATTTCGGACATGTTATTTACATTTTATTTATAACATGTTGGTGTTAATTTGTAATAATTGCACAGGGTTGCTTGCAAATCAAACGTCAGTGTGACTCCTTAAACTTTGAAGCTTTTTGCAGTTTATTTATAAGTACTAGTGACTCTGTGAGCTGTAGACCTCACGATGTGACTTTTTTATATTTCCGCCATTAAAAAAAAAACAATAAACTGCAATCTGCAACTGTAACGAAAAGTTCCATATAATATCAAACCTGCTCATAAAGTTTGACGAGAATCGGTTAAGTATTGCAACCTGGAGAGAAGAACAGCCGGACCTCCGGACAAACGAAAGCATTTTTGCCCAAGCTGACACGGAGACACTTCGCTTGCGCTTCGCGCTCGCTCGTTCAATTAAATATTGCAATAAAATTAAACAAAACTAATTTAAAATAATTTTAATTTGTTGTTTGAGAAGTGAACAAATTAATAAATCAATATATAAATCTTTATATTTTTTTTAGTTATATTGAAGTAAATAAAATTGCGTATGAATTAAAGTATTATACTATATATAGCTCGATTACCACTCACTCACTCACTGACTGACTCATTGACATAATTGTTCTCCCAGAAGGAGGTGGAAAAGGGTATAATGATGTTTGGGGAAAATGTGCAAAACCCCAATCGAACTGGGGAAAAATTATGACATTTGGGAAAAACAAGATGGCGGCTGTGGGGAGATTTGTAACTTTTTTGTTTTCCAACCGATTGTGTTCAAACTTTCAAGACTGGTAGATTTTGACGTATAAGATTTAGAAAAATGAGAAAAAGTGACAAAAACAAAATGGCGGCCGCGCTGGAGAGCTTTAAAAAAATCGATTTTTGGACCGCTAACTGCGGGGCTACAGCTCTGAAGTGTTGTTTGGTTTGAGAAAAATATTTTTACCGTTTCACCACACTAGCCCTCAATTTTGACAAGATTAGAAAAATAAAAAAAAAAAACAAGATGGCGCCTGTTGTAGTGGCCATTTTGTTTGAGGTACGAAAACATGCCATTTTTAAAGTCAATTTTCTTCCAGATGGCAACACTGGAGTGTTTTGGGGTCCATAAAACAGTTGTAGGTATAGACACAGTGTATAGGTTGGTAGAATATTTTTACCTCATTTCGGGGTAATTTTCGAGATTTACCCCAAAATGAAAAAAAGTGAATCGACTACTTTTTGGAAATTTCGAGTATGAGGGTTTATGTATTGTCTGTATACAAATGACATTTTGGTATTTTGGTCGACAACGTCTGGCAACCCTGGAAACTGCTGAGGAAAAAGTCATTTTTGAGATACCCTCTTTTCACGTCCTATTGCGGCGGCTGGGTGCAAGTGAGAAAAAAAATCAAAACGTGGTTGCACGCAGTATATGCTGCAGAATATAGGAAAAATATGAACAATAGAAAAATCAATATGGCGGACGCGGTGGCGGCCATTTTGTAAATTTTATACATTTTTTAAATATTCTTAGGCTATTTTGAGGCAGTTCACAACACTTGAGAAGGTTGGCATGTATTGGCGAATTATGCAACATATCAAGGAGTATTGCCATGTAAAAAAAAAATACCTATTTCCAGGGCACTTTTTGAGATTTACCCCAAAAATGAGAAAATTAGAAATAGCAATATTTTTCAATATTTTTTATCAAAAACCATTAGATTTTGTCCATACTAATGACATTTGACTATTTTGATATCGATCAGATGGCAACACTGGAATTGGAAGTAAGGTTTATTTTCCGGGTACCGCCTTTATTATTACCAAACAGGAGCAGTTTTAGAGGGGCGTAATGTATCAAGAAAGTATTCAAGATCTAAAAAACTCTCAGAAAAAATATTAATAGAGGAAGTCCAGGTTAAGATCTTCACGACGTGGTACTGCCCGCCAAATTGGTACTACATAGGTAGATGGTGCTCAAACTAAAGTTGTAGAGAACTTTAAGCAGATTCTGAAGCGAGGAAAAAATATTCAAAATGGCGGAAAAACAAAATGGCCGCTCATTTTCCAGGTACCGCATCATTTTTATTACCAAAAAAGAGCAGTTGTAGAGGGGTACAATGTATGAAAAAAAATTAAGAATCTAGAAAACTTTCAGAAAAAATAAAATAAAAGTGGAAATCCTGGTTAAGATCCTCTTGACGGGGTGCTGCCCGCAAAAATAGTACTACATAGGTAGGTGGTGCTCAAACTAATGTTGTAGAAGACTCTAAGCAGATCCTGAAGCGAGGAAAAAATATTCAAAATGGCGGTAAAACAAAATGGCCGCTCAATTACCCAGTACTGCATCATTTTTATTACCAAAAAGGAGCTGTTATAGAGGGGTATAATGTAAGAAAAAAATATTAAGAATCTAAAAAACTCTCAGAAAAAATTAGATAAAAGTCGAAGTCCAGGTTAAGATCCTCATGACGGGGTGCTGCCCGCAAAAATGGTACTACATAGGTAGATGGAGCTCAAACTAAAGTTGTAGAGGACTCTAAGCAGATCCTGAAGCGATGGAAAAATATTCAAAATGGCGGTAAAACAAAATGGCCGCCATACAAAATTACAGAAAATCCAGCACGTAATAAAAATGGAGATTTCTATCTCGAAATCGAAAGTATAAATTATTATTATGATGTTTGGGTGAAACGTGCAAAACCCCAATAAATTGATCTGAAGAAAAATGATGACATTTGGGAAAAACAAGATGATGATATTTGGGGGAAATGTGCAAAACCCCAATCGAACTGGGGAAAAATGATAACATTTGGGTAATACAAGACGTCGACTGTGGCGAGGTTTGTTATTTTTTTTCGAACCGGTTTTGTTCAAACTTTCCAGAATGGTAGATTTTGTTATTTAAAATTTAGAAAAATGAGATAGACTCCGCACTGGAATTATGAAAAAAAAATATGTTTCAGTCCGCAAACCGCGGGCTTAGAAGTGTTGTTTGTTTGGTTGGAGAAAAATATTTTTGCCGTTTCACCACAGTAACTCTTAATCGTAATCGTAATCGTAAAACCGTACATAACCGTAACCAGAACCGTAGCCAAAACCTTAACCGTAATCGTAATCGTAACCGTCACGACCGTTCGGGCTCCGGCACCGACTCGGGCTCGGGTTTGAGTTGGGGTTCGGGTTCGGATTCGGGTTCGGGCTCGAGTTTATGTTAGTGTTTGGGTTCGGGTTCGGTTTCGGGTTCAGGTTGTAACGTTGTGTTTTTTTTACATAGAAAAACAACGTCACATTCTCATATGTATAAATATTCCATCTTATTTATTTATTTACAAACATAAAACACTAATATTATGTTATTATATTTCATTAATTTTCCTTATTCTATATTTATTTAATACATGCGACCTCATTTCATCTATACTCCAAATTCAAACTGTCAACCTCCTTGTATAAAACTTCTTGGTATCTATGTATTTATTTTTTATTACATTTTGTTCATATTCGACAACATTTAAAAATATTCAAGTATTCTACTATCCTTTTCTCACCTATCCATTTTACATCATTCATCCTTTTCACTCTATTACTTTTTTCTTGCGTTGGCCGTTTGCGTGGTTTTTCCCGCCTTTTCTTGGGAACATTTTCACTCTTCACGGCGCGAAGCTTATTTTTATTCCGAACTTTAAAGAGACATATAATTTTAAAACAAATGTTGAAATTTTATTGATTCCTTTTGTGAATAACATATTTTTGTTCAGTAAGTATTTTAAAAGTAAATTAAATGTTGATTTTTATAATGTCTTCACATGGTTGATGAAATCGTTTGATTTTTTAGGCCTATTATACTGTTTTGGAAAATTTCGTTGGAGAAACACAAACAGCTAATATTAAATACTGTGAAAAACCCCTATAAATATAATTTTCATGACAATTGCATTAATCAATAAAGGGTATGTATGTATTCCAAGTAATTTCTTTTAACTGTTCTTCGCATTAATTTTTCTATATTTATTACTTATTCCTTTTTTTAACTCCTTTTTTTCTTTTTCAATTGCAGGAGGGAAGAGGAGGAAAGATATTGATTAATTTTTGTTTTTATAATTTGATGATTAAATTATTATTAATTAGTACCTACATTATACGGGGCAGCTCCAGTCCTGATCTTGGAAGTTTTTATACGTGCTTTTCATCTGTTTCAAGTAAGGGCGTTCTTATTTTTATGATTTTATTTAACAAGAAAAACTGCGTCTTCGGTGCAGCGAGACGATGGTATTAAATTGTACCATAGAAGACCACGATTTCGTAAAAACAACTCTTAATTTCAACAACTAAATATTTTTTTCATATTATTTCATAATTTAAGAGGGCAAAAGATAAGGTGCCCACCCCATTCATTTTGTACAGTTAGTGTAATATCAATATATTTCATCACCTACCTACTTACCATACATAAGTCTTTGTTTTAAGTTTTTCTTACATCTCTTTTAATGTTTTATTTATTTAATATACTTGTACATCTTTAGTCTACTTGTTTTATTTGTAAATATTTAAAAATCTGCTCACTATTTCCTGTTTTTTCGCCGGGCCAGGAAATACTTGACAAGGTTCGAGTTCGTGTTCGCGTTCGGTTCGGACCAGTTTTGTGCTAAGATTCGGTTCGGGTTCGGGTTCGGGTTCGGGCTCGGGCTCGGCCTCGGGGTCGGCTTCGGCTTCGGGTTCGGGCTCAGGCTCGTGTTCGGGTTCGGGTTCGGGGTTCGGGTTTGGGTTCGGTTTCGGGGTTCGGGCTCAGGCTCGAGTTTGGGTTCGGGTTTGGGATCAAGTTCGGATTTGGGTTCAGGCTCGGGCTCGGGCTCGGTCTCGCTCGGGCTTTTGTTCGATTTCGGCCTCGGGGTCGGCTTCGGCTTCGGGTTCGGGCTCGGGTTCGGGTTCGGGTTCGGGTTTGGGTTCGAGTTCGAGTTCGGGTTCGGGTTCAGATTCTGTAAGGCTACCGCGCAAGTGTCGTCGACTTCGCCGTCGGCTTCATTTGACAGATAGATGAGAACCATTGCTACTTCTTTTTGGCACAAATAAAAGTAGCAATGTATTATTTGCGCGGTAGGGCCCCTGGTTCGGGTTCAAGTTGGGTTTCACGTTCAGGTTCGAGTTCGGGTTCGGATTCGCGTTCGGGTTTGGGTTCGGGTTCGTGCTCGGGTTCGGATTCGTTTCAGTCTTGGGTTCGGTTTCGGGTTTGGTTTCGGTCACGGGTTCGGGTTCTGGTTTGGGTTCGAGTTCAGGTTCGGGTTCAGAATCTGTAAGGCTACCGCTCAAGTGTCGTCGACTTCGCCGTCGGCTTCATTTGACAGATAGATGAGAACCATTGCTACTTCTTTTTGGCACAAATAAAACTTACCAAAGAAAAGTAGCAATGTATTACTTGCGCGGTAGGGCCCCTGATTCAGGTTCGAGTTCGGTTTCGGGTTCAGGTTCGAGTTCGGGTTCGGATTCGCGTTCGGGTTTGGGTTTGGGTTCGTGCTCGGGTTCGGATTCGTTTCAGTCTTGGGTTCGGTTTCGGATTTGGTTTCGGTCACGGGTTCGGGTTCTGGTTTGGGTTCGAGTTCAGGTTCGGGTTCAGATTCTGTAAGGCTACCGCGCAAGTGTCGTCGACTTCGCCGTCGGCTTCATTTGGCAGATAGATGAGAACCATTGCTACTTCTTTTTGGCACAAATAAAAACTCACCAAAGAAAAGTAGCAATGTATTACTTGCGCGGTAGGGCCCCTGATTCAGGTTCGAGTTCGGGTTCAGGTTCGAGTTCGGGTTCGGATTCGCGTTCGGGTTTGGGTTCTGGTTCGTGCACGGGTTCGGATTCGTTTCAGTCTTGGGTTCGGTTTCGGGTTTGGTTTCGGTTTCAAGTTCGGGTTCGGATTTGGGTTCGCATTCGGGTTTGGGTTCGCGTTCGGGTTCGAGTTTCGGTCTCGGGAAAGTGGAAGTCTAGGTTAAGATCCTCATGACGGGGTGCTGCCCGCCAAAATGGTACTACATAGGTAGTTGGTACTCAAACTGAAGTTGTAGAGAATTCTAAGCAGATACTGAAGCGAGGAAAAATATTCAAATGGCCGCCATACAAAATACGAGCAATTAATAGAGGTTCGGGTTCGGTTTCGGGTTTGGATTCGGTTCGGTATTGGATTCGAATTCGGTTTGTACTTGGGTTCAAGTTCAGGTTCGGGTTCGCGCTCGGGCTAGGGCTTGGGCTCAGGCTCGGGTACGGCGGTTTTGGGTTCAGATTTAGTTCGGACTTTCGTTTGGATTCAGGATTGGTTTCGGGTACGGTTTCGGGTTCGGGTTCGGGAGCGGGTTTGAGTTCGGATACAGGTACGGGTACGGGTACGGGTACGGGTACGGGTACGGGTACGGGTTCGGGTTCGGATTCGGGTTTGGGTTCGGCGTCGGTTTCGGGTTCAGGTTCAAGCTCGGGCTCGGGCTCGAGTTCAGGCTTGGGTTTGGTCCACTTTTGGGTTCAAATTCGGTTCGGTCTTGGGTTCAAGTTCAGGCTCGGGTTTGGTCTGGATATGGTTCGGGTTCGGATACGGTCTGGTTTTGGGTTCAGATTCAGTTCGGTCTTTCGTTTGGATTCAGGTTAGGTTTCGGGTTCAGGTTCGAGTTCAGGTTCGGTTTCGAGCTCGGGCTAGGGCTTGGGTTCAGGCTCGGGTTTGGTTCGGTTATGGGTTCGGATTCGGTTCCGTCTTGGGTGCGGCGGTTTTGGGTTCAGATTTAGTTCGGACTTTCGTTTGGATTCAGGATTGGTTTCGGGTTCGGTTTCGGGTTCGGGTTCGGGTTCGGGAGCGGATTCGAGTTCGAGTACAGGTACGGGTACGGGTACGGGTTCGGATTCGGATTCGGGTTTGGGTTCGGCTTCGGTTTCGGGTTCAGGTTCAAGCTCGGGCTCGGGCTCGAGTATAGGCTCGGGTTTGGTCTGGATATGATTCGGGTTCGGATAAGGTCTGGTTTTGGGTTCAGATTCAGTTCGGTCTTTCGTTTGGATTCAGGTTAGGTTTCGGGTTCGGGTTCGAGTTCGAGTTCGAGTTCGGGTTCGGGTTCGGGTTCGGGTTCGGGTTCGGGTTCGGGTTCGGGTTCGGGTTCGGGTACGGGTACGGGTACGGGTACGGGTACGGGTACGGGTTCGGATTCGGGTTTGGGTTCAGCTAACTTCGGCTTCGGTTTCGGGTTCAGGTTCAAGCTCGGGCTCGGGTTTTGTCCAGTTTTGGGTTCAAATTCGGTTCGGTCTTGGGTTCGGGTTCGGATACGGTCAGGTTTTGGGTTCGGATTCGGTTCGATTTTATGTTCGGGTTTGGGTTGGGTTAAAATTCGGGTTTGAGTTTGGGTTCGCGTTCGGGTTTGGGACAGTTTTGGGTTCGGATTCAGTTTCGGGTTTTGGTTTGGGTTTAGGTTCGGGTTCAGATTCGGATTCGGGTTCACTTTCGGGTTCGGATTTGGGCTCGGACTTGGACTCGGTCTCGGACTCGGGCCTCGGACTCGGTCTCGGGCTCGGGCCTCGGACTCGGTCTCGGGCTCGGACTCAGTCTTGGGCTCGGGCTCGGACTCCGGTTCGGGTGCTGGTTTGGATTCGGTTCGGTTTTGGGTTCAGGTTCGGTTTCGGGTTCTGGTTCGGGTTCGGGTTCGTGTTCCGGTTCGGATTCGTTTCAGTCCTGGGCTCGGGTTCAGGTTTTGTTTCGGGCTCGGGTTCGGGTTCGGTTCGTGTTTGGATTTGGTTCGCGTTCGGGTTCGGGTTTGGCTTCAGCTTCGGGTTGAGGTTCGAGTTCAGGTTCGTGTTCGGGTTCAGATTCGGTTTGGTCTTGGGTTCGGTTTCGGGCTCGGGCTCGGGCTTGGGTTCAAATTCGGATTCGGTTCGGGTTCGATTTGGCTCGGTCTTGGGTTCAGAATTGGGTTCGGGTTCAGGTTCGGTTCGGGTTCGGATTCGGTTCGGAATTGGGTTCGGTTTCAGATTCGGTTTCGGGTTTGGTTTCGGGTTCGGATTTGGGCTCAGGCTTGGGTTCAAGTTTGAGTTTGGTTCGGATTTGTTTTCGGTCTCGGGTTCGTGTTCAGGTTCGTGTTCGGATTCGGTTTGGTCTTGGGTTCGGGTTCAGGTTCGGTTTCAGGCTCGGGTTCAAATTTGGATTCGGTTCGGGTTCGTATTCGGTTCGGATTCGTATTCGGTTCGGGTTCGATTCAGCTCGGTCTTGGGTTAAGGATCGGGTTTGGGTTCAGGTTCGGTTCGGGTTTGGATTCGGTTTGGTCTTGGGTTCGGGTTCAGATTTGGTTTCGGGTTCAGGCTTGGGTTCAAGTTTGAGTTTGGTTCGGTTTCGGTCTCGGGTTCGGGTTCGGGTTCAGGTTCGGGTTCGGGTTCGCGTTCGGGTTCGCGTTCGAGTTCGGGTTCAGTTTTAGGTTTAGATTCGGGTTCGGGTTCGTCAAAAAATAGGCAGACTACGCTGGGCCCACTACTTTCTCAATGTGATTGGATGTTTCAATACTATGATTTTAATATCAGCTAGCGAAACTCTAAGAATAAAAAATATATAGAGCATTAATTTCACCGGGCTGCAACACAAGTTAACCACGCACGCATCACCACACCGCACTGCAACTTGCAGACAAATCGCAATGTGATTTGATCTGATGGCAATACCGCATTCCACAATTGGCAGTCCGACTCTCCAAAGACCGCCACTTAAAGACCAACAGAACGGTGCCCGCGGGCTGCTTCAGCAGCCCGCGCACCAGGGCGAAATACTAGTTTTTAAATATTATTAAAAAATCTGATACAGTCACTACATACAAATGTTTATAGATAATTTAAAGTATCTACCAAACTCAAAGGAAAATCGCCCCTGCAACAATCAGATTTATCGCAGGAAAAAGTTTCCGAAAATATTTTCCAAGTTCATGGTTTCAGTACATATTTATGTTCCCCTTGTTACGTCTTTATCTGTAACTGCTTCAATTCAGGGAATCTTTAAATCATACATAGTTCGATTACTCGGAACCGAGATGAGTTACAATCGATATCTTTATCCGCATCGGAATTCGAAATAAATCACATAAAGGCGATTATGGAATAATAACTCGTATGCATTGAGGTTCCAATACAAAGTAAAATTTGAATGAACACTACGAAATCAAGGAGAAAAATGTAGCATATGAGATACTTACAGAAGTGAGAAGTATTATTTTTAAGTAAATAAAGTAAAGTGAAAAATTTAGCTTTTGAATCGTCTATATTTTTCTACCGCACGTTCCAGACTTTTTTAACTGATAAGAAGAACAGGCGCAAGAAACTTATCAGCTTTAACAGAAATAAGTTGTTGTCAATACGCCAGCGTTAGGCTGCCTCTGTGATGTAGTGGTGGTCATGTAAAAGATTACTGATGCTAAAAAACCTGAAAGTAACTATTTTTTTATTCTACTATTCATTTCATTTCACGTTTTTAGCACCAGCTATCTTTTATTTATGACTTCTTGTGATTTTTTTATGTTTATTTCACTTTGAATATTGATTGAGGGTTCTTAAATCAAAGTGATCAAAATTACACTACATAAATACAGTCATATTATTTCTATGAAGAATATAAGTTTAATAAAAACCTGTTGCAAGTAATAGCACAAATATACATTATTATCATTAACATTATCTGTTGACATTTTTGATCTTATAATTGTATAATATTAATACAATAATTATTTTTTAACTTTGATAGTGTCTTATATTCAGGTTTTTTTTATCGTTTTTTTTCTTTGCTTAACGCCTGTAAGCCAGTGGAACTGTATTTAGTTATAAGATCTGATTTTTAATTTACCTGAGTTTCGTGCGCAATTAATGATTATGATTATTACTTTATAATAAAATTTACGCATGTTTTACAAACTGCGTAAATTTATAGCCAAAAAAAATTTCACTAACAAAACTGAACCAACTCTATCGATTCAAAAGCACCCAAGTAAAAAAAAATCAAAAACGTTTTCGGATAACAAACGGCCTCATTCACAGAAACATTATATCGGTACAGGACCTGCATCGAACCTGCTACCTCGCAGTAAATATGAATCGCTTGATCTCATTTAAACGGTTCCCAGAAACCTTCCGACGCCGGTATTAAGCGCACTTAATGTCCCCAAACAATCAATTTGGGAACATAAAAGTTTGAGAAATGACGGCTTTGGATGTTCAAACTGTTTCAGTTTTAAGTAGAACATGTTTTTTGTTATCATGTTTAGGTCAGGTAAACTTATTAGCACAGTGGTTTGATTTTTCATGCAAAGTAAGTTTATTTTAAGATAAATTAGTTAAGTTTCTAAAAGATTGCTTAAGTAGTACATGTGAAACTACTAATTAATAGCTAACATTATGAAAATTAGTGCGTTTAATTAGGTACAACCATAGAACATAGAAAAAAATCCATGTTCTGTGGGTACAACTGTATATATTTTAAGGCTTAAGTTTTTTACCAATTTATAGACAGTCTGCGAAAAAATTGCTATACAATCTTTTCCAGGTTGAAAATCTTTTGAACTCCACTCTCCTGATTAAGCGTAGGTAATTATTGTATTTAATTGATATCTCGCAAGTAGACACCTTTTATTCAGGGGCCTACAACCTTAAACAATTTAACAAAACCTAAATTGAAAAACCATAAACTCAGAATATAAATAATAAAACTCAGAGTATATAAAATATAACATATCATTATAAGTATATATATGTATTTAAATAATAATATATATCAAACAAACACTTACCGTAATAAAAAACGATGGTCAGTATCAAATCGCTGCCATTTCACATTCTGAAACAAAAGGAAACACAATGAGAATAATAATAAAAAAAAATATAGAATAAAATAATATTGATAAAAAAAAAACTTAAAATAGGTACGTTCTTCTTCTTCTTTTTTTGTTATGGCAATCTACTTTCCTCTTGGAAGTAATTTTTGCCAGTGTCAAGTGTTAAATAGTTCAGTGGTAGATATTGTTTGATTTTTCATTAGAATGCGGGTGCATCGCATTCCAATGCTGCTTGGAGCATTTGGCACCAAGTATATCAAGACAGTTTACTCGGTTAGTTCTACCGAGGAAGCCACCACTTCAATAAAAGTCTCAGCTTCACACAACCAAGATCGCGCCTATTTCAATTATCGTCATATTGTTCAGTTGCGTAGACACTTGTACCATATAACTGCACCAATTTTAAGACACAATATCCACTATGAATCAATTTGAAAATAATTAAAATAGACACCAAACCGAACTCGACAAAATGGCGCCAAAAACTCCTAGGTACGTTAAAGTAATTGCAGTTGATATACAACAAAACGTCACATTTGACAATTGCATATTGCATCATATTGTCGCGGAAAAGTCATCATTATTGCATCAACTTGAACGATTTAAATTAGAAACATAATCCTCTTTTTGCGTGGGGGGTTAAAAATTAGTTGAAGTGGTCCCAAGAATCAACACAGAAATCATCAGAATCAATCACACCAATATTTTTCGATATAATTCAATTGAAACAACTTGCTGTAAGTAATCAGGTTTTTTAGGTACTGGATCGGAGTCTTACAAATTTTTGGCACGAAATTTCGCGGAAAGCCCATCGCAAATTCAATTTACGATCGAAAAATTGAACTCATAATTGAGTTTTAAGAAATTTCGAAGTGAAATTATATATTTTGGGATGCGACATGGTATTATCGATGGATCGGCCAGAAATTGTGAGCTTCCAAACTGAGGTGTACCTACCTAATTGATAAATTGTAGGTGCTGTCTTCAGTATAAGTCGTTGACAGTTAAAAATATATCAAGACTTAAAGGAAAAAATGTTAATACGATACAAGTACTATTCAGTTTTTTTTCACGTTAAAGTATTGTATTGCTATTGAAATATATTTTTAATACGCTCGTTTGAAATGCATTTTTCTAAGTTTTATAAGTTTACTGTCACGTCTAGAACAGAAAAAACAGGATATATTTTAATTCATGAATCACTATCACTATCAAATATCGCAATATTTTCTCTCAATATAATCTCGTTTATAAAACAGATCATTTTTTTTCTTTGTTCTGTGGGTTATAATATTGATAGTGTAATACTCCCCTTATCTCTCATACATAGATCAGGCAGCGAGCAGAAAGCCCACCGCATAATAAAGTCGCAAGCGCAACTCCAGTAGCGCCATTAATCAGGGATTAACACCGCAGATGCGATCGCATTGTCCCGGACACCCAGAACGAACATAGAGTAATAATATGTCTGTTCCTTCAGACATTTTCCTGTTCAACGCAATTATTATTTAATCAATACCAATGCAAAAATTTTCGCTCTTTAGATAAAGAGATACGTTACCTCTACGTTTAGGTAAAGATTATACGTTCAACACGTTTTAATTTATTATGGTCTAGCAAAGCCGAGGAGGAGCTCGATGGCGCAGTGGTTTAGCGTCAGGCCCAGCAATTGCGAAGGTTAAGCAACTTTCGCAAGGGTCGGTCATGGGATGGGTGACCAAAAATTTATTATCTTGAGCTCCACCGTGCTTCGGAAGGCACGTTAAGCCGTTGGTCCCGGCTGAATTTACAGTCGTTAACACCCACCAATCCGCATTGGGCCCGCGTGGTGGGTTATGGCCCATCCTCCTTATCCACCCATAAGGAAGGCCTGTGGCCCAGCAGTGGGTACATTAAAAATGGCTGATGGTCTAGCAAAGCCAGTGTATGCCCAATTTATTATCCTGTCAAAGAATTGCAAGAAGTTTTCTTCTTTCTTTCAAAACTCCTTAACTTCTGTGAAATTTTATCATCTTTGCGCATTACTACGCTAATAATAAATGAGGTGATTCGTCTCGACCGAGCACAAGCTTCGTAATAATTCACGGCACATTGTGTTACCTTAACATACAACTTCCGGTTACAATCTCAGGACAATTTTGAATATTTATTCGTTACTTTATCTACTGGAGATGAGATATTACTTTTCTTATCGCATGTACTTCAATCAAAAAGTAACATTTATGTGGAAACAAGATTGTCTAACTAGAGTGAGGAGTTTAGCGCCTGGCCCGGCGATTGTGGAGGTTAAGCAACTTTAGCAAGTGTCGGTCATAGAATGGGTGACCAAACATTTATTATCTCGAGCTCGTCCGTGCTTCGGAAGGCACGTTAAGGTTTGGTCTCGGCTGCATTTGTAGTCGTTAACACCCACCAGTCCGCATTGGTCCATCCTCCTTAGCTATCCATAAAGAAGGCTAGAGTAAAGTTGTCACAACTAGAGTAAAGTTACAAAACGGAGGCATTTACAAAATAATACATTGTTCACATTCTGATTAAATATTAAACGACAGAGTTTTTTTTATACAACATGGTACAAAGATACCCCTAATGACGAACATGGTAGATAGGGACCATCAAACTGAACAACTTTTACTAAGGGACCAATTATGAAATCGCGAAAAAAAAATCAGCTGTTTCATACAAAAATTAATTACGAAAATATCAAAATGTGTGAAACAGCCGATTTTTCTCGTGATTTCAGAGTTGGTTCCATTATAAAAGTTATTCAGTTTGATGGTCCCTATCTACCATATTCGGCATTAGGGGTATTTTTGTAACACGTTGTATAATGTAAGCAGAGCAATAAAGACATTATATTTTACCATATTTTTGCTGAAAGGTTTCTGTTTTTAAGACACTTTTATTGTTTTTAAATTTGAGATTTTAGCATTCACAATGCTCACTTGTGACTCAGTAGCTCAGCGGTCAGAGCATTGGACCGGACATCCAAAGGTCGCGGGTTCAATTCCCGTCCGAAAATATGATCTGGTGCGAGTCGTATTTTTTCTAGTAAATTATTTAGTATTGTTCTTTCATTGTTTTGGACACTTATTATGATAATGACGTGTGGTTAATAAATATAAATTGAATTTCCATTAAAAAAAGTAAATCTAGAACTGGTATATTAATTACTACTTAATATAGATCAACAGAGCGGATACGCGCACAAACCGTTCATTAAACGAAAACTAATGAATACCGCGAGAACTATGATTAAAATCGATGTGAATGTTGTTCAGTTAAATAGATAATTGTTATAATTAATCTATATTTTGACAAGGGAACTATTTAAGAGTTCCGCTCGAAGTTAAACAGTTCGCTCGAAACTGGAGCGAGCTTTTGCCAAAGCTATTTTTTTGATATGGAATCATCAGTTAAAATGAATTGACTGCGAAATAAATGTATGTTTTTTTTTAATTATTTATAAGTAGGTATCACAAATTCTGAATCAAATAAAATTGAGAAGGCATTTTTGTTTGAGAAACGAGAACAAGATGAATTGCAAAATAACAACACAAATTAAAGTGTCGAGTCAAAATCAGTAGGTCCTAGATATACGATTAACATAAGTAAATAAAAATATGGTATAAGTACTTACTAGATACTGCCTGAAGATTTGACACTTCACCGCTTCACCCACTACCACGTTTATTTTATTTATGTTCACTCAACACCACTATTTTCACAGCTGTTTCACAAAAAGTCCACTGACACAAGATAATGATAGTTTTTTACTTCTACTGAATGTCCAAGGCGATTTTATACGCCGATAGTCAATCCTAGGTAGTTTTCGGGTTTTTATCATTTCTAAGTTTGTGGGTAGCGGCATTGTAACTAAACCTATAGTTGTTTTAAATCCTCTCCTTATTGGTGATGCAAAGGAATAAATGTTCATACAGCCTACATTTTTTTTACAGTAATAAAATAATACAGTATTCCAATTCCTGTTAAGAACGCCTGCGTAACATAGTTTAGCAAAAATGCAGTAACGTGAATCTTTTCTACCAAGGAACAAAAATTTTTCCTACGTATTTTTAATGTAAATGAAATTTTACACCTTCTTCAGTCAAACCATCAATAAGCACAATATCGTACTATCGCACCAACAATACTCCATATTCCGAGGCGGTGCAGGTTAAATAAATCAAGGCGTTGCGCGTAGGTGGCCGCGCACAGCAATTACCAATTAGCCGCGCCTTATATGTTCGAAATTCAAATTCATTTGAACAACGCCCGACGAACGGGTCACACGTCTAAAATGGCGCCATGAAATTGCAATACTTCTTTTGTTTTTTAACATTTTTTACGACAAATATAATACTTGATATTCTTTGTCACAAAACCCCGATCAGTAGGTTAATTAATAAAGTGACTGTATCTTTTGATGTCTCAACAATAAAAGTTCGTGGCAATTTGACGACCTCCGTGGTTGAGTGGTTTTGTACACCGGTTTTCAAGGTGTCGCCATATCTGAGGTCCCGGGTTCGATCCCCGGTTGGGTCAGTTTAAAAAAACGAACTTTTCAATATTGGCTCAGGTCTGGGTGTTTGGGATACCACCGTTGTCTCTGATTTTCATAACACAAGTGCTTTAGCCACTTACTTTGGAATCGGAGCAATGTATGTGATGTTGTCAAATATTTATTTATTTTATAAATCAAATCCATTAAATATTTTGCTCTAAAAGTAATACACAACTCACCAACCACCAAAATATCAAATGAAAATCAATCAATCATCAAATAGTTTTATTAAAATCTTTATATTTTTTTTAAATCTTTTACGCCATAGAATTCAATTCTACAGTCACAACTAGGTATATTAATATTTTCACAGAGTACCTATTAATAATGATCTACATTTATAACTACCACAAAATTAGTTATATATTTACCAGCTAAATTATGAGCACACATTTAAATATCTTCCTAATTTTAAAGGAGTATTATAAATCGTAAAATATGTCATGAAATTCATTTCACTTTTCTCAATAATCGTACCTAATTTATTTGTTTACTAGAGTCATATCAAAGAGTTCAAAATGTTATAGCAGATAAAAAAAAAATAAACAGTGATGTGAAGTTTTTATAATCAGCATTGAATTGTATTATTCTCTAATTTTGGCAAGATAATACAGTCATGGCAATAAACATTAAGCTGAAAACACCGCTCTGATAAATATTTGCTTCTGATAATTACATATTATTTAAGATTGAAAACAAATGAATTTAATATCAATCTAGGATCATATAAAATAATGTTTAAAGTCCATTCCACGAAACAAGCTCCCAAAGAAAATCGGTCCGTGTGCGCCCATTGGTTAATTCCTGCGCCCTTCAATAGCTTAAGCTTTGTCCAGACATGTATCATTTTGGCGTATCAGATCACCGTATCTTTATCATACGTCGACACTTTGATACAGTATTACTCCATCGCACATTCAACCAAATTGGCGATGTATTATAAAGATACGGTGATCTGACACGCAAAAATGATACACGTGTGGACCCAGCTTTAGCCTGTAGCCTAGCTCTAGCCGCGCGCATTGACCAATGAGCTGCGAGTATGTTGTTCTTTAGGAGTTTGATTCATAGAATGGAGTTTAGGCACGGTATTTTTGGTAATGATGCGACAAAGCTTTTCGGAGAAAAAACACGTAATTTTTTACAAATCTTTTTGGGTACCTATATCGCAACGCAATATCAAAATTGATATCTTCTTTGAATTTTTTGGATTTAGGTTAATTTTGGCGGTTCCTTGTAGATTTCGCCAATGCCGGGGAAACATTACATCCCACTTTTTATTATTCTGTCAAAAATGATATTTCGATACAGAAAACAAAAATTGACGAGTTTTTTTTGTTTGATTTTTTTAATTAATAGAATTTTGTATACACATAATTATTTTTCCTATGAAGTTAATCTTTTCCTATTTGGTGGGATACTTCTAACAATTTTAGCACCATCGCCTAATAAATTTATAAAATCTAAGCATATAACTATTAGGTAACTTAAATTACGTATTAATAAAAACAATCTTAGTTTTTTTACTAAATGCAAGTATAACAAGCTATGCATGCATTCTGAGTCAAGTTTAAAAATAGATATCAAGAATATCACACGTTAAGTTAAAAAATTCATACACACTAAAAATACTAAAAACACTATATTTACATTTTTATTATTCAGTGTCTTACACCACGAAATACTTCTAAGTAATGATTTTTTAATAACCTATTGTAATAATTTACTTGTAAATAATTTAAATATGATATTATTTCTTAAATGTTGATATACATTTATTCTTCTACTGTTCTTTTAGAAGCCATTTTTTCTATTTTATTCAAATAGGTATTTAAAATTATACATTTATTTATAATAAAAATAGAAATTTTTTTTTTCCATTATTCTTGATATTCGGAGATTCTAAAAATCTAGATGTTAAAAATGTACCTACATAGATAACTAGGCCCTTAGACTATTATAAAGATGTTTTGATACGTTTAGTATTGATAATAAAATATGTAGGTAAATATGTGTTGGACTTTAATAAATACTGTACTAGGTATTGTATAATAAAGTGATTATGAATACAAAATTTCAGTCATTTTGAAAATGTAACTTAAGTCGGTAAATTGATTTTAAAACATTCAACAATTTACCTGTTTATATACCTACCTTAAAACAAATGAAATTATTAAATAGTGAGAAGAAATACTGCATAACAATCTTACTATTAAAAAAACGAATGGTAGCAAAGCAACTAAACAATTTTTTTTGTGTGATAAAAGCAGAAGTTGGTTGATGTTATTCTTTACTTAATACAAAACATTATTATACACAACAGTAACTATTATATCCTTACCCCTTTACTAATAAAGATTGTATAGCAGATGTATCAGTTACATTTTGTCCCTTTATTTTTAATGTCAAACTTACATAGTTTGACAGAGAGTCACTACTGTGTAACTTATACATCTGCTATACAATCTTTATTAGTAAGGTTAGAATAATAACTACCTAGAACGACAGTTCCCTACAAAGCGCTCTGTCAAAAGTGAGGCATATAAAACTGAGCCAAAACCTATATACCTACAGTACCTATAAGAACGAAAAAGTTTTTAATTTCCCTACCTTTAGGGGATTAGTTACTATTTTATTGAATTTAAGTTACTATTAGGTAACGTATGAAGGATATAAATCTGAAAAATAAGCCATTTTGGCTCAGTATCTTTTGTCTCACTTAACATACTCGGCATACATACAGGGTTATTTTTAATTCATTTAAAACCTCTCGTGGGGTTGATCAGACCATCAAACTGAACAACTTTCATCATGGGACCAACCGTGAAATCGCGAAAAAAAAACAGCTGTTTCATACATTTCGATGTAGTAGGCATAGTACTTTTGTATGAAACAGCTGTTTTTTTTTTCGCGATTTCAAGGTTGGTCCCATAATGAAAGTTGTTCAGTTTGATGGTCTGATCAACCCCACGAGAGGTTTTAAATTAATTAAAAATGACCCTGTATATTGACTCTGTTTCTAGGTGTTATTATTCTAAGATTATACTATAGTAGATATTAGTATTGTCTAGAATAACTTATAGTCTGTCTGGTGTCTTCACGAAGTAAGTAATTAGGGTTCCTTTGCCCTTCACGTATGTAGGACCTCGACATTCGCATGTGTACCCAGCGTTCATTAACACCCTGAAAATAAAAAAAATCAATCAGTCATGATAATTAATATCATCATAATATAATGTTCGATCATCTTTTGCAAGTTCTAGTTCTAATTATTTGCTATAATTTTTCAATCGACGTTAGAAGTTATGTTATAGCAAAGGTCCGCAAAGTTAGCTTTGCCAAGGTTTAATTTTTAGGCACTCGATGTCGTAAACGTAACGGTGTAGTGTAGGTACAATATTTATATTGTTTTTTCAATTCAAAGTTTCAGTTTTAAAAAAAACTATTGTTTTCTATAGAGTACACAATTAGCTACTTACTTTGGCTTATTATTACTATCATTATAATGATTATCATTATAAATACGTACAATGCCGTCTTTAACCTATTCGAGGCCCTGTGCACATTCGGGGACCCTATGATTTTCAATTCAGAAAGCCTGATATTCGGGCAAGAATAAGATAGCTATGCGCATGCAAAAGCTAAAAAGCAAGTATTGTTCGTATTCAGTAATTATTGTTTAAGTTTTCGAAATACCTAAATATGTTTTATATGTTTTTTGGTAATATCCGTTATCGTTTTGCGATATGGCAGGAACTAGGGGGCCCTATCGATCGCGGGGCCCCGGGCACGTGCCCAGAGTGCCCAGTGGGAAAGATGTGCCTGAATACGTACTGCGCGGTCCCCTCGGTGACCTGCACGCGGCCCATGAGGCCGGTGGAGTCCATGCGCGACGCCACGTTGACCGTGTTGCCCCAGATGTCGTACTGCGGCTTCTGCGCGCCCACTACTCCGGCTATCACCGGCCCGTGGTTTAGACCTGTTCGATAAAAATAAATAAGTTTACACGAACATATTTAAAAGAATAGACGAGCGAGCGCGAAGCGTCTTTGCTTCGGCTCGGGCGAAAATGCGTTCGTATGTCTGTTCGTTTGTTCTCCTCTAAAGGTCGCATTTCTTGACCGATTCTCGTAAAATTTTATAAGAAGATTCGATTATTATCATGTTTTTTTTGTCGAGCCGGTCTTTCGACATTTTTCGAAAAAGATACACATTTCAGCCATTTTGAAAAACGTTCAAAAATGTCACAAACGCGAGGTCTACAGCTCACAGAGCCACTAGTAAAAATAAACATCACAATTTAACAACGTAATCGACAGTATACCGACTGCGATACATTTTTGAAAAGTATATGTAGGTACCTACATACTTAAAGTGTACTTATTTTTTGTGCAAAGCTCTAGTGAATATAATGATTCGATTTATAGAAAATCGATTTATGGTAGGTATTTTAAATAAAAATAATCTGATTTCAAAAAAAAATTAACGTTTTATTTCGCGCGACAAAGGCAATTGAAGTGTCAGAACTGACAGATGTCAGGTGTCATCAGGCAAAATGGTTGCGCTCCATAACACTAACAGATTCCGTAAGTTGGTTAGTAGATTGTACACATTTACCTATCCTTAGCTTGAACCTCTGAAATGACTCCCGATTGATCTGATCCAATATCGTCATGAGAGCGATTGCAAATTCCACCAGGATCGCCACCGTGTGCTCTTCTTTTCGATTTGCATCCTGAAATTAAACCATTAAGCTTACTTTAAAAATTCACTTTACTAGTTATAATGTTACTCATTTCATTTTTTGTTTTGTTTTTCACAGCTATTTTATTAAGTAAAATAAATAATAGAAAAAAATCCACTCAATGGAATGTCGAATGTATTTCCTTACATTGCAGCGAAAACGTAAAAAGTAAGCTAGAAAATTTCACCGATACCAATAGCGACTTGGTAGCATAAATGGACAGTGCATTGGGCCGAAATACCAAGGCTGCGGGTTCGAGTCCCGACTGAGGTGCTTTTTTTCTATTATTTCGAGTGAGTTGATTTTTTCTATTATTTATTTTTCTTATGATACTTATTTCATTTTAATCAGGCTCAATAATTTAAAAATAATACCAATTTCTCTTCCTTCCCAGGTCTCAGTCCTGACGCAATCATGTAGGTGCTGCCTATTGTCTTAATTTTTTCTATACAGCTGAACTTCGGCTTCAGTAGTAGCTGTAATAGTTAAGTCAAACATGTTAAATATTTAATATTTAACTAAAAAATATAACTTTTTATTTCTGAGTTCTCACCGTTTCCCAAGTTTTTCATAATTACACTAATTATCAACACAAACATCAACTAACTTTTGAATAATTCAAGAAGCCTTGTCGTCGAGCTTTTTCAAAAAAAACTTTCTTTTATTTTATTATATGACATAAACAAAATAAGCCCTAGAATTGTACCTTGTCGAAGTCACATATGATCTCATTGAGCAATCTCAGGCACTCCAGCCCTTGTTTGTTCACGTCCGTCTCGTCGTAAAACTCTTTATAGTTGGGAATGGATGCAAACATAACTGCAATGCTTGAGTATCTCTCGTGGTATAAATCTTCCTGAGAATTCAACAATCTAAGTTATCAAAAGGCTGATTAGAACCTATAAAATGTACTGTTTGAAAGAAGTTTTTGAATAATATTACATTTGACATTGTTAGTTATTTTACGGGATTTTCAATTTTCATATTATCAATTATTTTTACCTCTGAAGCCACAGATGTCAGAAAGTGTTCAGCCACGTGAGCAGGTAGGATGTTTTCCAGTAGAATCTGTAAAAAAGACATATGAAGTCTAGTGTTATGATGTATAAGGAGTTTTTGGCGCCATTTTTTCGAGTTCGGTTAGGTGTCTATTTTAATTATTTTCAAATCGATTCATAGTGGATATTGTGTCTTAAATTGGTGCAGTTATATGGTACAAGTGTCTACGCAACTGAACAATATGTGGGATAATTGAAATAGGCGCGATCTTGGTTATGTGAAGCTGAGACTTAACGAACTAACCGAGTAAACTGTCTCGATATACTTGGTGCCAAATGCTCCAAGTAGCATTGGAATACGATGCACCCGCATTCTAATGAAAAAATGAAACAATATCAACTCAAGAACTGGCAGTATGGCTTAGACCTTCGCCTGTCCTGAAAAGAACGAATATAACTACTACTACTATGAAGTATAATATTATTATATTGTATGATGAATTGAGGAACTGTAATAAACACTTTTTAATTAGTTATTATTATTATTTATGTAATAATTATAAATATTAAAGATTAAATTGGTATTCAACGAAACAGCATGTCCACAGGTTATTTATTTAAGGAAATAATTTTCTCCGGTACATTTTCACAAAGTGAATGATCATTTCTCATTATATCTACTGGCGGGCAAAGCACCTATAATATTGGTGTACTTGTTACAAGGAGAGTTAGGTTTAGTGAATGAAAAACAAAATTATAAACTTAATATCACAAATGTCTAGTATTACAGAATTGTGAATTATAAAGTGATCGTTCACAGGTTTTTTGTAGTATATTAGCCAATAATTTTAACTGCTGAAGAGGCAAGTACACACGACGGCACCTTAGATATGTTGACCTCGAGACCGCCTTTACTCCCTACGTGATAAAGCTGTTTTCGCAGTTGAACTGTATAACCTGACATGCTGTCGTATGTACCTTGTTGATGCCACGCATCGTTTCCACTTCTTCCTGTTCAAGCTTGAGTTTATCCTTCCACAAGCAGTCACTGCGGGATGTGAATTCGATCTGCCTGCCCAGTACCTGAAATATGGAAATGTATAGGTATTTTTTCTCTTTTTATCATAATGTATTTATAAAGATGTCGATTATTAGTTTCTCAGTAAACTTGATGTTTTTATTTAATAATTTCATTAGTCTCAATTAAACATCGCCTATAGTCATTTCGTGATCAATAGTGGTAGCCGAGGAGCTCGGTGGCGCGGTGGTTCAGCGCCCGGCCTAGCGATCGCAGTGGTAAAGCGACTCTCGCAAGGGTCGGTCACGGGATGGGTGACCAAAAATTTACTATCTCACGTTCCTCCGTGCTTCGGAAGGCACGTCGAGCCGCCGATCCTGACCGCATTCGCAGTCGGTAACACCCACCGATCCGCATCGGGTCCGCGTGGTGGGTTACGTTATGGCCCATCCTCCTTAACGACCCATAAAAAGGCCCGTGTCCCAGCAATGGGGACATTAAACATGTGTGATGTAGCGTGGTAGTTACCAGCAGCAGCGCGCCCACCAGCGCCAGCGCCAGGCCGGCGCGCGCCGCGTACGGCAGCATACTGAACCTGCAATCACAACAATTACCTTTCACACAAACACTATCAACTTTGATCATCATCATCATTCGGCTGCGTCTGTTACGGATTTAAGGTTCGGTTCTCATTATTCCAGGAAGAAATTCAGTCCGACGACGGTTGAATGCGAAGCTGGAATATCACTGGAACGATGTGAACCGGCTCAGGAATGCACCCGTTCGGTGAGATTTAGTCTAGCACTGGACCGGTTAACTCTCTGGATCACCGGACTGGAATGATATGCACCGGAGTTGTGTGCTTGTAATGAGCGAGATGATGTATACCCACTCTTTTGGTTTTTCCTAAATAAAAGGATCGATCGGAAAAAATACACGTTTTGAAATAAACTGTGCCCAGAGAACTATCTAAAGCTTAACCTGATAACTTTCCGGTTATTTTAATATTATTTTATGCAGAAGAAGTCGAACTCACTCAGTATCACCCTGGAAGGCGTTGAATCTCTCGGCGCAGGCGAACAGCGCGATGTGCGTGGACAACGTCACCAGCATCATGACCAGCTTCAGCACGAACCCCACGCGGAAGAACACCGAGATCGAAGCCAGCGTTAGCACCGAACTGTATAAGTAGCTCTGGAAAAATACGTACAGCTTGACCATAAAAAGCAGAAAAAATTGGAGACACCACTTTCTGGGCAAACATTGAGATTGACGCCAGTAGTAACACTAAACTGTACAAATAGCTCACGAAGGATACGTACAAGTTTACCATAAAGAGTAGAAAAACAGCTTGACCGTAACGAGTAAAAAAAATGAGGGGCACAACTTTTTATGCAAACACTTCAAAATCACAATAGAGTTGGCAACACTGACTTATATTTTGTAGTTATTGAAAAATTTTAGTTTTATTTTATTTAATTTCTAATCTTTCTAGCTAAACTGTAAAATTATAATGTTTGGAAGAAAAACAACGAAAAACAATTCAACATAATCGGAAGATTTGTCTTGGACTCATATCTGAACAAAATAAATGTCGCAAAGTGATTTCGGAGTAAACTTCCAGATATAAGAGATAATAAAGTTGATGCAATCACAGATAAATAAAAAAATATATTTGATACTTACAGGTGCTATGTCGCCATCAGTATAGAACACTGTTGATAAGATCTCTTCAGTGCTGTTGAACCGATCTGACCCATTGCGAGTTTCCAGTGACATGTCTCCAATTATAGCAGGCTGGAACTGCAAAACCATTAAAATTATATTGACTCAAGTATAGTTCAAACTTGTTTGCAACATCATTTGAAACAGTGTCGACATTAAAGGCATTTGAGTCTGAGAATATTAAAGGCAGCCTTAAATACATTTTTTAATTAATTTTTTAGTCTCTCCTTCAGTTATATATATAAGTTTTTGGAAAGTAGAGGTTTACTCGTAAGCTGGTGGTGGATGGGAAGTGTGAACCCCTTTGTCGGACAAGTGTTAAAATGTTTACTTACCAAATTAATGACTGCACAAGCTCCAATAAGAAACACCGATACGAAGAATATTGTCAACCTAATGAGCCGGTTGCTCGATACCACCTGAAATCACAAAAATATATTTAGGTGGAAAAACATACAGAGATGTTATTGCTGAATTTATATCACGATCGTTACCAATTTGTCCAGGTTTGAAGCAAATATTAGCATACAATACATATCAGACAGTGGTGGACGTTCAACAGCGAATGCATGCTGCATATCAATATTGAATATTTGACCGTTAATTACATGAACACCAAAACATAAATGGTACTGTCAAAATACAATGGATTTTTGATTGATAAATAGTGTTGCGGTGATCATGCTACAGGATGCTACATAGAATTTACTAACCTGTCCGGGCTTAGTGCAGTTGTCGGCGTACAAGTCATCGGATAGTGGAGGGACATCCGACAGCGGGTGCATGCCGCGGCGCAACATATGCCCGTCGTACCACGACAGGTACACGAATGTAACCAAGGTAATGAACGTGGGGCCGAATGATGCATATAGGATTATTCCTCTGAAAAAGGTGGGCGAGATGTATTTATTTAGTGTTAATATTCCTTAAATTCTTAAATGTTCAGTCGGAGAAATAAGAAAACATCAAATAAATTATTCCAATCCCAAACTATGTGACCGAAATCATCATCAACTGCTGAAGCCTGAGACATCATAGAAAAGTCATTTTAAGCCCCCAGGAATTAAAATGTCGGATCCTGACGGTTGCCATTGCGTGGTACATACAGTACCCCTAAAATTTGTATTTTTGCCTCCGTACCTAATTTTACGATGTTTTATAGCTTTTATAAGTTTTAATTGAATTTAATTTCTTAATAGGTAACTGTTAAAACTTACTTCTGTACAGTGAGCAGCTGTATAAAAGCCAGTAGAGTAAATATAGCTGCAGCACACGCCACATTGAACTTGAACTGAGTATCCGGCAGCGCTCGATATTGTCGCTCTTGAGAATTATTTTTGAACCAGAGTGTGACTCGGTTCATCCCTTCGGTGTTGTGACTGGAAACAAACCTTTTATAAATGCAAACAATATAATGAGTCCATCTGGGTATTAAAGAAGAAATCCACTAACCTGCAGTCACAACATGTAGTCCTTTGTGGTAATAAATTTTGTTCTATCATTGCTAAACTCTGAAAAAACAACATCAATTCAGTTGGATAAGTTAAAGCCAAAAGCAGTTACAGCATCCATTCCAAATATCGAGTTTAAAGATAGAAAATAATAATATGAATAAGTTTAACTTACAGATATCCCAATATTTTTGGCTAAAGTTGAATCCGTTATATTGGCAAAAGGTTTGTCAGCTCCCCAACATTCAACATATTTGGTCATTTTACTTGAAGGACGAGATCTTGTTGGCACCCCTGGTGTCGCTGAAATAATTTTTTTATGTAAGTATTTAATAATTTCGATAGCAGCCGAACTTCGATCATATAAAATTGGAGACAAATATTTTTTGAATGCAAAACAGCACAAACATTCGCAATATTTGTTCACAACAAGGTTGTCATAACAATGGACATGCCGAATTATGAACAACAATTGAGGATTTATGAGACAAGAAACATCTCATGAACAATGGAAAAATTAAGTCTGAAACATGCTGTAAAATAACAATTTGTTAACCACATTTCTCTACTCAAAAGTAAACACAAAAATACGCGGAATACGAAATATGTTAGACGTACAGACATTGTAAAGAGGGAAAGACGATGCTTATAACATTATTTAACTAACTTAGAGATTCCGTGGATATTGTGCTTAGCAGCCTAAGAAAAGAAGGAAATGGTTGTAAAGTCTCTGAAGTAGTAGAAGACGGAGGAGCCGAATCCTCAGAGCAGTCTTCTGGGCAAAAGAAAAGGAGTATTTTTAATATATGAACTCTTTTTTTTATTATTTGACTTTTTTAGTTTCGAAACTTAATTCCTCTCGATATTTACACCAACTTCGCATTATAGTTGTTAGTTATAAGGCTCTTTTCTCTCCGATTATATTTCGAGTACTCATCTGCGTTAATATGTATCAATATTGCAACCAATTTTACATCATTTTTGATGTCATCATTACCTGTTCCCATTATAGGACTAATTGCACCAATGATAGATCCACTGCGACTCTTCGGCTTAACAGTGACTACAGCTCCGTTGCCAATTTCACCTGGACCTGCGGCATCAAACGCCACCATTTTTGGACCATCAACTCTAACTGAAGCTCGTCTGCTTAGATCTGAAAATAACGACATTACTTAAATCATCATCGTCAAATAAATTAGTGATTTCCTCGGTATTTTTGGTATCTCCTAAATAATAGAATGTTTAGAACCTTTTAAAACTATGTTCATTGAATGTTTGTTTTGTAAACTTTAAAGGCATTACATTGCAAACATCAATCCATTGAATAGTTAACACTAGTACACTGAGTAAATACACATTTTGACAGCGTAGAACTCTACAAAACGCATTGGTGGGCGAATCTGCGTTGTTTCTTACTTCCTGCGTCATTGTCGTTTACTCGAAAATCTTTGAAAATCCAATGCATCGCAATTAATAAGTCAAAAATATGCAAATTAATATAATTTATTATCGTACTCTAACGTAAATGATGGCAAATTCCGTTGTGATGCATTGGATTTTTAAAGATTTTCGAGTAAACGACGATGACGCAGGAAGTAAGAAACATAACAAAACAACGTAGATTCACCCGGGTGCTATTCGTCGTATTTAAAAGACACTGTAATAACAGTGGTAACATCAACAATATACTCATCACCCTAAGCATTTTTAATAAAACTGTCTTTGAGCACCAGAATTCATGAGAACAGTCAAGAATTTAAAAACTAAAATAGGTTAACAATAAATCTTGTAATCAAAAAGTGCCTTAATTGCTTGGATTGAAATGAAGAAAAAACATAAAATCGTACCTCCAGGTCCGGTAGTTCTCATAGACTCGGTCCTCAGTACTTTCGGAGTTTCTTCAACAAAGCTGTGCTGCGATGGAGCTGGACTGATGCTGTTCTTTGCCTTGGTTGGTGACACGTCCTGGTATATGGAAGATACGATGCTGGCTTTCCGATCGACGATGGTGCATACTGAAAGTCGACCGTTCTCCGAGACACCGGGTTTCTGAAAATTCAGAAGTATGAGGATGAAAAAGTTGGGTACTGCAAATACAAATACAAATACAAATACAAATATCTTTATTTGCTTTAAATAGGGTACAAATGGAGATCTTAAAAAACAGGTGAATGAGAAGCTTAACCTATTTAGCCAACTTAAGTAGCATGCAAACATAAACAGAAATTATTAACGTTATTAAAAATTAAATTAAATAATGTCATGAAATGTCTAAAATTTATTGTCAGATATGAAGAATTGAAATTAAATTTAATTAGATAAGTAGGTACCTATTCCTTTAAAATATCTCATCGGCCATAAATCTCTTTTGATATTTATTACACAACTACTTATTATCATATCTTAAGAATTCATCAATTGAGTAGAATGCCATGTTCACTAACCATTTGCGCAATAAAAATTTAAATCGACTGGTAGGAAGGTCCTTGAAGCTATCTGGCAATTTGTTATAAATGGTTTTACACATGGCATAGCAATTCTTCCGATATTTCGCCGAGTGTGGGACAGATACTAGTACTAGTCTGCGAGGATATCTTAAGCTTCTTTGAGTTAGATCACTCGCTTGAGTGAACCTTTGACCATTTTGCTTGACATATAAAGCTACTTCTAATATATAAAGGCAGGGTAGCGTTAACATGTTTAGGGATTTAAAATACGGCTTACACGATGTGTCTGATGTCAAATTGCATATGGCTCTGATGCATCGTTTTTGAGCAATAAATAGTCTTTTGATGTCAGTACCATTTCCCCAAATCAATATACCGTATCTTAATATCGATTCGACATAGGCGAAATAGGCTGTAATTGCCGTATGGACGTTAGCAACTTTTGTTAATTTATACAAAGCGAATGCAAAACTATTTACCTTATTGCATACTTTATTTATTTGTTCCTTCCATGTCAATTTCGAGTCAATTATTAAACCTAAGAAAATTCCATTAGTTGCTCTCCGTAAAAATTGTCCATTGTAATCAATATTAATTATTTGATTTTTGAAATTATTGAAATTAATTATATTTGTTTTTGATAAGTTAATTCTAAGATTGTTATTTTTAAGCCATTCAATTATTAATGTCAGCGTAGTAGTTATGTCAGTTTTATGTTGGTCTAAGGAAGAGTTTTTGTCAGTTGTTATTATAACGGAAATGTCATCTGCAAAAAGTACAGTTTTATGATTTGTTATATCTGGTAAGTCATTTATGTGTATAAGAAATAATAAAGGGCCAAGAACACTCCCTTGTGGAACACCAAAACAATTATGTTTAAATTCAGATCTGTACGTTTGAACCGTTTTATTTGAGTCAATTTGGGTTATTTCTACACATTGAGTTCTGTTTGAGAGATATGATTTTAGCCAATGCAGAGCAGGACCTCTAATCCCGCTACGTTCCAGTTTTTTCAACAACCCATCATGTGGAACGCGGTCGAAAGCTTTCGACATATCAAGGAATAACACAGTTGTGTAGTTTTTATCGTTCACACTTTGCAATATTTCATGAACAAGATCAAAAGCTGCATACGTCGTTGATTTATTTTTTTGAAATCCGTATTGGCTTTGTTTTATGATATTATATTTATTGAAAAATGTAAGCAGCTGGTAATGCATTGCTTTTTCAAATATTTTAGAAAATATTGGTAATATTGCTATTTGTCGATAATTGTCTACATTACATTTGTCACCTTTTTTATGTAACGGTTTTACAACTGATAATTTTAATTTGTCTGGGAACTGCCCAGTCTGTAGTGAAAGGTTGACCAGGAAGGTCAGGATAGGACTAAGTACATCTTTACAGTGTTTCACTACTTTAGTACATATAGCGTCGTACCCTTCAGAAGGTGAATTTTTTAGCGACATAATTACTTTACTTATATACTTTGTATCTACTGGTGTCAGAAATATACTATTTGATAAGTTAGTCTTTAATGTGTCATTATTAGAATAATTATTATGATTAATATTAATGTCATCAATGAAATAGCTGTTAAATGTCGATGCGATAGTCACAGGATCAGAAATGTCTATGTCGTTTTTGATAATACTATTTATGTAGTTGTTTTTAACCTGTGTTCCTAGTGTTTCGTTTTTTATGACAGTCCAAGTTGCTTTACAAATGTTGTTACTCCTAGATATATATTTTTGATTGGTCGTTCTTTTTGCATAATTTATGCATTTTTTAAATAATGCATTGTAATTAATGTACTTTAACTTATTAGCATCACTTTTGTTTGCGTAGTATCTGTAGCGAAGTGCATTTTTTGACAAACTGCTTTTTTTAAGGCCTTTCGAGATCCATTTAGGCTTAGCAGATAACTTACTCTTGAATCTTATTATTGGAAAGCATAAATTATACAGCAGAGTTAAGATTTCAAGGAATTCGTTATAGGCTGTATTTAAATCACTTTCGTTATACACATTAGAGAAAGAGAGGCTACCAATGTGTTTTTTAAATTTGTCCATGTTTTCTTGCGAGTAGCACCTTTTGTAAGTGAATACTGAGTCAGGGATTTCTTTTTTATGCGTCATACTAAATTCTAAGACCTGAGCAGTATCATGGTCTGATAAACATAATGGCATGACATATCCCTTAGCATTATTTATGTTACTAATTATTAAGTCTAAACATGCTTTCTCTCGAGTGGGATCATTGATATTTAAAGTTAAATTGTATTTGTTAAGTAGATCTCGAAATTTAGTCGTCTCCTGGTTATTTTTTAACATGTCAATATTTAAGTCACCTGTAATAATAATATTCTTTTTCGGAAATTTTGTCAAGCATTTATGAAATAACGTGTCAATTTTTTCAAAAAAATAATCAATATGTCGTTTTATTTTAGTAGGTGTTCTATATATACATATGATTATAATATTATTCGTGGTCAAGTTTATTGCACAACATTCGAAGTGGTATAACATAGCAAGATCGTCAAAACAAGTTACTTTCTTATATTCTAAACCATTCTTTACCAAAATGCAAGAGCCACCTCTTTTCTTTGGTCTAGAGAAGTTTGATGCTAGGACATAGTTGTTAATATTAACATTTTTTTCTTCTCCTTGTTTAACAAAAGTTTCTGTAAAACAGAGTATATCGGGGCTAATTTTATTTTTAACATTTGAAAGAGTTATCTCAAAGACTTCTTTTTTTGAATTTATGCTCTGTATATTTTGATGGAGTACGGTAAAAACATGAGCCGATCTATTCACGAAAAAATGATTTCCCACTGCTATGAGACGAATTTACTGTCTGTTTATTGTTAGAATTAGAATGGTCCCTACGTTCAATACCTGTTTTCTTAAAGTAAAATGGTATTGTTCCTTTTTTTGGTTCACAGACATTCGGTTGAACAATTGCTTTTTTCGATTCTCTAATATGGTTTTTGATGAATTCATAAGATAGGTAGTGCTTTTTGTATTTGATATAGTCGATGGAAAGATTAATTTTTTTACATAAAAGTTTTGGATTAATGTCATTATAATACTTAATCTCAATGTGTGAACAGTGGGTAAAGTGATTTGTCCATAATTTTATGTTATAATTCAATGTCACTACATTTAGGTATATATTTTGGCATATAGGTAACAGAATTACAGAAAATTTATTTAATTTATTAAGCAAGATACAAATATTTGAGTGTAGTTTATGTATATTTTTGTCGTGGTTACCGAAGCCCAATATAACAATGTCATTAGGCTTTAAATTCGATATTAAGCTATTACAACAATAATTTAGCATTTCTACACTAGAACCTCCAGAGATTATATGAGCGTCTACTTTATAAGTTTGTTTTCTGTGACTTGAATTCATGAGATCAACAGATAAACCTCTAAGGAACTCATCACCAAGAATAAATATGTTTTGGCTTATTTGTTCTGGAGGATTACTAACGCCATCTGACGTCGATCTACTTGAAGGATTTGCTAAACATGGGTCAATATTTGGTTCTGGAACACTACTAACGCCATCTGTCGTTAATTTGCTAGAGGTTATCAAACAGGGTTCGGTATTATTACATTCTTTGTCACATGATTCTTGTTGACGATTTACCAAACTCTTTTTATCTTGTGTTTTCTTGTCCATTTTGTTATCATCACTAATAGAGAAGTTAAGTTTGGTTCCGCAGATATCTTTTTGTTGCTTTTTAGTAGATGTAGTTTTCGGCGTTCTGCAAATGTGTGATAATTGTTTTATTTTTAGTTCATACTCCGTTAGTTTTTTAGATAACGTATTATTTTCTGAAAGTAATATTGAAATCTCATTTTCTGCTATTTCCAGTCTTTCTTCCAGTTTTTTCATTTTTCGTTTTAGTTCATCCATCTTCTCTTTATCGTTTGTAGTTAGTGTAGGGCAGCTTCTATTTAAATCAATTTTCGGCGTGGAAGTTAATGACGAGTACTCTGGATCATCGTCTGAAAGTGCTTCAAAAGAATTTTGCGTAGAAATATTTATAGCAATATTTATAGCTTTTAAAGTAGTTTAACGTAGATGTACGGAAAACTATGCAGACCTAGAATTTTAGGTTTAAGTATGTATTCTTTCAATATTGGAGGTTCTAAGATATTTAATTATTAAATGCCTAAGAATTCAGTAAGGGCTGATTTTTCAATGCCTAGATAAAGCTTTATATCCGTTGATAGTGTATAAAACCGTCAAATTGAAAATTATTGTCATTCATTTGTCTGTAACATTTTTAGAATGACTTTTATTATATTTGGTTAATATAACGGTAAAGTGACTGATATCTGTTAACTGATGATTGAAAAATCAACCCTTTTTTAATACACATCAGTTATTGACGTGTACAAAACAACAATCGTCGATCGGGCACATTTTGGCATTTGATACTTACATCTTATAAGAGTAACGGTAATTTGAAATTAACTGCCTGTTCAAATAATAAAGTAAGCTTTTACCGCCAAGAAGGTCAAAATAAATTTAAATTCCAATTAATTTTCAACGAAATCTTAATTAAACCCAAACTACTAGCAATAAATACACCGTGAGAGCCCTTTGAAGCCTAGAATAACAAAACCTTTAGGTCAAAAACAATATCATAACACTCGTAGACCTGTGGCATGATGTTCATGTAACAATGTTGATCCTTGCAGGCCCCTATTTCACCAAATTGACATTTGTCAGTGACTATGTCAGTAAATTTTACATTAATTGTCCTTACTTAATTATGGGACAATTATGTTGGGAAACACTGATAATTTTTACAAGTCAACAACAGCTAACTTGACTCAGTTCCAATTGTATCAAAAAATACTGGCAAATCTACAAGAAACTTGTAGAAAAAATCCCTGTTTTACAACACACTTTAAGTAAGGACAATTGTTTCACTGACAAAATGTCAATTTGGTAAAATAGGACCCAGTTTGGTACTTTCTTTGTCTGATAATTTACATTGAGTATACCAATATTATGGAAGAGCTTGAAACGAAATGCAATGTATAATCCAAGTACGTAAAAACCGTAATTCTTATGTAAAAAAAAATACCTAGAATAAGCTAAGTCTTTATACGTTGACGACCTCCGTGGTCGATAGTTTGTACACCGGTTTTTAAGGTGTCACCATCTCTGTGGTCCGGGTTCGATCCCCGGCTGGGTCAATTTAGATAATTTTAATTTATAAAACGAAGTTTTCTATAATTTGGCTCAGGTCTAGTATTTGTATTGCCACCGTTGTCTCTGATTTCCATAACACAAGTGCTTTAGGTACTTACTTTGAAATCAGAGCAATGTTTCTGATGTTGTCTAATATTTGAAGTACTACGGGTAATTTTTTTGGTCGTGGTACTACTCACGTGACTGGTAGTACTACGGGCAATTAATTGTACCCCTGGTACTACTGAATATTTTTGTCAATAAAAGAATACAAAGTAAGCCGCTTTTGATATTATATGATTCATTTATTAAAATTTTATAAATACAATCAATTTAACAGGTTCACTGTCCAATGAATTACATTATGAGCAAAATCGTATTCGATTTTTAAGAGCTCCTTTTTAATGGAATAAATTCAACTTTAGTATGGGGACGTAGGAGGTACATTGTCTTGTTTAGTAAACAGTAACCAAAATGCCAATTTTTTATGTATTTTTCTAATACACGGGACGTGTGGCGGTTCTCACGCACTGTCTCTGTTGTACGGGGACAGGGAACCTGTTAAAATAGAGAACCAATTATTATATAAGTTGCTGACACTACCTTTAGGTAAAGCATACCTTCATGTCCAATAACAACGGAAATCTTTCCTCTGCTAAAGAATAATGTGACAATTAGGTAGGTGCAATTATTTCACGTTAATTGCCTACCAGAGAATATCTATGAAAAGTAATTACATACTAATTTTTGGAAACGATCTAATTTAAACTTAAAACGGTGCGAATCAAGTCATAAATCGAATTGAAGGGAAGCTCTAAATGTATATTTCAGAAAGAAGTATTAAAAAGATTTTTTTCCTAAGACTGTGATAATAGCTTTTTTACAATATAAATATTTAAAACAGGTCTAAGCTTTTATGAACGAGGATAGATGACGATAAATTATTTTTCTTAAAAATGTCATCAAATGATTAGTAGTTTATTGCATTTATTCAATATACCTATAGATCAACACGTGGCTTTACCTTTTTTAAGTTGGCATCTAATTAAATAAACAATAAACCCACGTGTCGCAGGTAGGCACAATACTAACAACTACGTCGATTCTGCGTAATGCAATAACTTAGTCTTTGACTTGCCCTTAGGGACAATAACTTGAAGTTATCAGCGTTCGGAGTGAGCAACGGAATTAGTACAGACCTTAATTTAATCAGGAGATCAAACTTGTCTTCCTTATTATTTGGGATAACTGGGAAACTTTGATGCGGTACGAGTGTCCTGCAATTGATGCTTGTGGATTTGATACGTATAGTTTACAAAGTTTGTGGAATATAATTCGAAACACTGAGATCAAACCAAGTTTGTAATAATTTTACAATAATTTACGTTGATGAGCTCGGTGGCGCAGTGGTATAGCGCCTGGCCCAGCTATTGCGGAGGTTAAGGAACAGTCGGTCATGAGATGGATGACCAAAAATGTATTATCTCGAACTCCTCCGTGCTTCGGAAGACACGTTAAACCGTTGGTCTCGGCATTTGAAGACGTTAACACCCACCAATCCGCATTGGGCCCGCGTGGTGGGTCATGGCCCATCCCCTTTATCCACCCATAAGGAAGGTCTGTGCCCCAGTTAGTGGGGACATTAAAAATGGCGGCCAAATACTCAAACGATTGTTAAAGTTACAAATATAAATAAATATTAGACATTATCACAAACATTGCTCTGATCCCAAAGTAATAAGCCAAAGCACTTTGTGTTATGGAAATCAGAGACAACGGTGGAACTAAGCCAATATAGAAAAGTTCGTTTTCTAAATTGACCCAGCCGGGGATCGAACCCGGGACCTCAGAGGTGGCGACACCTTGAAAACCGGAGTACAAACCACTCGACCACTTAGGTCGTAACAATTATTTATTGGCAGTTTTCCTTTTCATTTTTTACGAGCTTTGGATTTTTCCTAAATTTTCGAGATCTCAGGTTCAAAGAATCTCGTTGCAAATTGGCTTTTAACCCGTAAAACGTCCAAGGTTATCTGAAGCCACAATTTTAAGAGAACAAATTAACGCTCGAGTTGCTTTAATTTTCAGTCCGCGTAATAATTTCGTGTTGATCTATTTATTACATTTCAAGGGATGCAAACAATATTCCTCACAAAATTGGAAGAAGGAGGAAGATGTTAATTATTTTATAACTTAATTATTCGTCTTGGGGTGGAAAGATCTTTTTAGTTGGTTTTTTTTAATTCTTATCATACTTTGATATGATGTAAAATTTTGTACAGTGTTGAAATTTGTTTTCTACTTTTTGAGCGGCACGGTCTTCTATAAAAAACAAACGTTTCCGCGCCACGACTTAATTAGAACTAATTAAGATAAATAATATTAGAAAAATACTAGAAAAAATCGACTCACACGTAGCACCTCAGACGGGACGCTTCTACGGGTGAGTCGAATTTTTCTAGTATTTTTTCAAATATTATTTATCTTAATATAAAAATAGCATTGTGAATGCGAAAAATCTAAAATTTATAGAACTAATTAAGTCGTGGCGTGGAGGGCACGGAAACGTTTCTTTTTTATAGAAGACCGTGGCGCTCAGATGGTTAATAGGGGCAGAGTGAAAGTAGGTATTCTCATAATGCTAACTTTTTATAGTGTGCATCTATAGCTGAATGGTGCTTGAGGTAAAAAAAAGAGATGGAATTTATTTGACTGCGCCCTTATAAGTTAAAGTAAGTAAATATTTTACTCTGTATTGCTAATGTTTAACATTTTGCGTTATATAAACTCAAAACCCAAAGAACTATTCTATTCCGTGATATTTTGTACAAACAAATGGTCGATTTTAGGGTCACAATCAGAGATAGCGGAGGGTTATGAATTTGGGTTTCGTCGTAAAATTAGGATTACGTGTACATCCGAATGATTGGTCCGTTTTCTCAGAGAATTTTGTCTCTTTCTAATTTAGAAGATTACTTGATATTCAAAAATTGAATCACTTAATTTTCTTAGCCCTTTGGGAACAAAATGTTAAAATCGCCAACTGTAAATTTCGATTTTCTGGCGTAGATTGTTGAAGTATACTAATTGTTTTTAGAAATTTGGTATGGAATTAATGCCCTTTTTGTGATTTTTAAGTCTGAATTGGGAAAAAAGCAGTTAAAGGCGCCATGTTACTATTGAATATTTTGACTTCAATATAGGTATGTCACGATCACCAAGTGCAGACACCTAGATCAAAGATAAAGATATGTACCTTAAACTATTTTACTGAGTAGGTAGTGAAGAAAATAAAACCCATGTTAATGATTAAAATAACATTATTATTTTTTTCCTTTTCTTAAACAATTAGCCATTTCATTAGTATTAGACAACATCTTAAAATATAAAAAATATTCCATCGCATATTGGAAGCCATAGAAAAGTCATCTGATCGTAGTTCATAAATCTCACGCTTCATATTTCGGATATATTTCGTCCATCTCCGAGTTATTCGATGCTCGAATTGAATGAGGCATCGATTTGAATATTCGATACATTCGGAATGATCACATCCGTCTCAGTATATACAACGTGTTGCAAAAATACCCCTAATGCCGAATATGGTAGATAGACTATCAAACTGAACAACTTTTACTATGGGACCAATTAAAAATCGCGAAAAAAATCAGCTGTTTCATACAAAAATTAAAATCGAAGATATCTAAATGTATGAAACAGCTGCGCGAAAAAATCAGCTGTTTCATACAAAAATTAAAATCGAAAATATCTAAATGTATGAAACAGCTGATTTTTTTTCCGCGATTTGAGAGTTGGTCCCATAGTAAAAGTTGTTCAGTTTGATGGTCTCTATATACTATATTCAGCATTAGGGGTATTTTTGTACCATGTTGTATACAGTGCGTACGTCGAGATCAGCACTTCATTTTCGTCGTTTCATCATACATGAAAGGAATTAATTCAGATCTTAGACCGCAATACACTTGAAGTTATGCTCACGTAAGTTAACTAACGTAATTAATCAAATTACGATGAATTTGCAAATGTAAACACTCTTTGTAAGTTCGTAAATTTCTTCCTACTTGCGTAGGTATACAGCCGTAAGTAACTTACAGTTCTACGTAAGAAACTTATCCGTGTAAGCGGCCTTACATAAATCTACTTTTCAATTTGCGGAAAACCCAATAATAAGTGGCCTTGAAAAGAAAAAATAAAAATTCTGAAAGTTTTCTACTGTGTTATTTAAATGGAGGAGAATCGGTGGTTTAACTTCTGGATCTGCGATTGCAGAAGTAAAGCAACTTTCACAAGTGTGACCAAAATGGGATGGGATGGGAGATGGGATAGGTGACCAAAATTTATTATCTCGAGTTCCTCCGTGCTTCGGAAGGCACGTTAAGCCGTTGGTCCCGGCTGCATTTGCAGTTGTAAACACCCACCAATCCGCACTGGGCCTGCGTTATGACACAGCCTTCTTATCCACCCAAAAGGAAGGCCTGTGCCCCAGCAGAGGGGACGTAAAAAATGGCTGATATCGCCAAGTCCCCGTAAAATACGAGCTCGCGTTAAGTTTGAAGAAACATTATGATTTCCTAAGAATCCATCAGATAGAGACTGGTCACGCGTTTAATTACTCTATAATAAAAATAATGTAATTACAGGCTATTATTGATTATTGAATTTAAATAAATTAATGAACAGCAAAATAAATAAGGAAAATGTATCAAAACTAAAAATATATAATACAATTAGTATGCCACAATTTTTTTTGCCAAAATTACTCAAATAACCATTAAGTATCACGAAAATAAAAAGCGATTGTGCTTTTATAAAGACAAAAAAAATAAGTAGGTTAAACACAAAGCTGCCTGAAAAGAGTTTGGGGATCCATTATTAGTCTTCAACAAGTTTAAGTACCTACTCTAAAAGAAAGGCTCATTTGTAAAATTGCTATAATTAGCTAATTAACTATTCAATTTTAAGCCGTTGCAAATTAGCATTGTTTCATTCTGCAGTATTCTGAAATAATTTTCAAGTCTGTTGTAAAATACTCTTTTCAAGAGTTTTGTATAGAATTTCTTTATCTAAAACACTGAGATTTTCTACGTAACTAATTGTTTTCATTGTATTTTTTTACTTTTGTAGTAACGAACCAACTTTAATCAAATTAGCTGTGAAGAAAAAACTATTTTCTTTAACGAGATGTCTTTTAAAAGATACATAAATCTTACAATTGAATTCGATTGCAGACTATGATAGTGGTAACTTGTGGTGATCCAAATTTCTTTCCAGAATTAGATTAAGTTTATGAATCTAGAAAAAGGTACCCACTCAAATAAAATCTCGTTCGACTCCTCACGTCGCAGTTAATGCATATACAAGTGCTCCTTATTTTCGGATTGAAATGAAATGTAATTATTCTTTATTCAAATAAATGTTATTACTTAATAATTGTTTTAAACGTAGCATTTTTAATAAAATTATTATGTCGCGGTCCGCTGTGCTTCAAAAGGCACGTTTAGTCGTTGGTCCCGACTGTATTTGCAGTCGCTAACCGCCATTCCGCAAAGGACCGGTGAGTTTTTGCTTATTCACTTTATTCACCCATAAGGAAAACCTTTTGGTCCAGGGGCCGTACCGGCTAACGCATCGAACTTCGGAAAGTCTGCCAGGCTTCGAATTAAAACAGATAAATCGAGCCCCAATCGGTTAATTAATTTAATTCAATCGGGCCAAAATGGCGAACCCCAATTCATGATCACACGAACATAGATATCTTCTAAATAACTTTGGCGAATAGTACAACACGAAACTCCTTACTTCGATTTATCTGTTTTAAGTTGAAGCTTGGCAGACCCACCGAAGCTCGAAAAGTTAGCCGGTGGGCCCCAGGAGTGAGGCATCGAAAATGGCGGATAATGATGACTATAGAAAGTGGTATCAAATTGTTGCGTCTAGCTAGCTAAGGCATAAAATAAGATATACAAGGCTTTTGCTTACTCATAATATGCTAAAGCCGTGTTAACCCTTCAAAGATATTGGCATATTGTTATGCGGGCATATTAAAGTGACTAATGGACATTTAGTTATAATAACAGGAATTAAACGCGTAGTATCATTTACGTTATTACGTAATGTAACGCAAAAGTTTAAAAGCAATGACTTCAATTACATAGACGAGCTGTTCAAAACTAAAATTGTGTCACAACCAACCTTCGCGGCGCATCAACTGGTTCTCTCGGTCGCTCGCAATAGACTAAAGGAGTTGCGGTGCATGCACCGTAACTTAATGAGCATTTTTCGGTACTGTACAGCCTGTCTAGTGTAGTATATACATAAAAGTCTTAATTTAAAAGTGTATATTTTTTTTAATGCTTGGACAATTTCACACAGCGCCATATAACCACAAACTAAGCAAAGCTTGTAATATGGGTGCTAGACGACTGATAAACTACTTATATACTTTTTAAATATATACTTATTATACATAGTAACACTCAGACCCGTCACAGAAATTAAAATTCATCATTTAAATTTTTGCCCGGCCGGGAATCGAACCCGGGACCTCTTGCGTGGTAGACCGGCATGTTGACCACTGCACCACTCGGGTCGTCGAAGTATATAATAGACATTAATTTACCTTAGGCGGCACGATCAGGTATGTCTCCACTTTATGGTCAGCCAGGTACCCCTCCCTGGAGCCTCCGTCTCCAGGCTCCACCTCGAACCTTCCACCGAGCTGCAGCAGTGTTGCCTTTGTGATGTGGACTCGGCTGTGGAGGAAACAATAGTTCTTATAGATTTTTCCCAGATTTATCAAAGGTAAATTCGATCATAATTTTGATCCTTGCATGATGTGTCGTTTGCAAGAAATACATACAGTTTATTGCAATTCTTAATGATAAGATAAAAAAACCAGCTGTCTGTGTGCTGTGTGCCCAGTGTTTTGTTTTTTTCTAATGAAAAATGTAAATAAACCGTTCCCTCCTCCCCCCCCCCCCCCTTATCTCCGAAGTTTGCATAGAGAAAAATCTGAAATTATTTTATGTGATAGAAGTTTATGGAAAAATAAAACGATGTCTCTAAATAGTAAACTTTTTCAGAATGATGGTACGGAACCCTCGGTGCGCGAGTCCGACTCGCTCTTAACCATTTTTTAACAATCAATGTAAATCTGTACTTGGATACGAATCCCGATAGCAAAATATCACCAAAAGCTCACCTCAAAAAACACTAATGCCAGCTAGTTCCTACAAAGAATTTCCACGAATTGCCAACTTGATCATCACCAATGTCAACTTTTTTCATCTGCCTCTAAATGGGTTTCATTATACCTATAGTAAGCTACGTGTGCCATCAGCTACCGGAGTCTGTCAATTGTGAAAAAAATCCAATCCATCAACGGAAATCCAGCGAACTGAGACGAAATAATAACGAGCAGGTGCTAATCAGGGCTGCCAAGTGAGCAAATTGGGAGAATAAACATTACTTTTATTTAGATACTAGCTGCAATCCGCGACTTCGTCCGCGTGGACCCTAAGAATCTTTGACCAAGATAAAAAAGTAGATATGTTAATCCAGATCCGAATCCGTCTACCAGCCAAATTTTATACATATCGGTCCAGCCGTATTTTATTTCGACTTTGTTTTATTTATACAGATTTCATTAATGGGCGAATAATAGTTTTCTCCGGCATCTTACTTGACCTTATATGTATAATATGTTATAGGTATTTCTTTTTCAAAATAAAGACAAAATTGCGTTTCTCTGAAATAACAAAGTTATATTAAACCTATTACAATTACCCAATACAATTTTGTTTTTACTTACCTGAAATAACAAAGAAACAACATCTAAAGCCTTTATTTCAGGTCTTTTTTATATTTTGCAAAAGTTTATTACACACAATAATTAAAACCGTTCTAACCTCACTTTTATACTTCGCAATGTCACAGCTGTCAGTTTTGACATGTGGACTTTGTAGGTAACGCGGCAATTTCAAACTATCAGAACAATTATTAAATTCAAGAAAAGCGACAACTAAAATTGATTTTCTTTACATATGTATTGCCTACTAAACAGTTGTTGGGATCTAATACCTAATACTTTCAAACATTTTGCATTATAAACCATTCAGAAGCCCTTAGAAATCTTTAAGAGTAAATAAGTAATTGATTAGGGATGTAACGTGCGTGGGATTAAAAATAGGGTCTTTGTTTTGAAATGATATCTGCAATTTATTAATATTTCCTCCTTCTTTTTTATTAACTATTTTACAAGTTCATTAAAATTAAAATACCATAGGTCTCAAATTGTGGTTGTTTATAACAAGCTAATTGACAACCCTACTGTTAAAGTACGTCAGTTGGTAATAATATTCAATTTGCTATTTCGATCTTAGAAGTTGTAAGTAAAATAGATACTGTATTTTTATACACTTCTATTAGATGCGCTTGTGCTTCGTCCTTATTTCATTTTTACCTAACTGTCAGAAGCTGCAAGACCACAGCATGTTGTGGTCTCTCTCTAAAAAATCAATTTGGTTAAGCTGGGACCACACAAAGCCTTAGTGAAAATAATGTTGTTGTATTAAATATATGAGGAGCTTGGGCGCAGTGGTTTAGAGCCTGCCCTGCGATTGCGGAGTTTAATCAACTTTTGCAAGGGTTCATCATGGGATGGGTGACCAAAAGATTTTTATCTCGAGTTCCTTCTTGCTTCGGAAGGCATGTTAAGCCGTTTATCCCGGCTGCATTTGCAGTCGTTAGCACCCACCAATCTGCATTGGTGGAATATGGCCCACCTCCTTATCCATCCATAAGGAAGACCTGTGCTCCAGCAGTGGGGACATTAAAAATAGCTGATGTCGATTAAAGTTTTGCCGGATCCGCTGAAATCCGCTCCGGATCCCGCACAATCGCTACCCTCTGAAGGCGCATAGTAAGGAGTTTAGTCGGTATGCCCCGCTATTCGGCGCGAGCCCCATATTATCCCAATGGGTACCAGGCACGGTAAGCTTTCTCTCTACTCAAAAAAGGTGTTAAAATCACTGGCAAATAGAATATAAAACAACAGTGTTTGTAAAAAGGGCTCCGGGTCTGGATCATAATATCGACAGTCACTGCTGTGTCGCTGTATCGAAACCGCTCCATCGACGAGTTAATGAATCGATGGTACGCTACATCAACAGTACACTAAATCGACGGTACCCTATATCGACAGTACACTAAAACGACGGCACCCTACATCGACAGTACACTAAATCTACGGTACCCTACATCGACAGTACACTAAATCGACGGTACCCTACATCGATAGTACACTAAATCGAAAGTACGCTGCATCGAAAGTATTGTTTATCGAAAGTACGCTGCATCGAAAGTATTATATATCGAATTATCATATCGATGGTACGCTACATCGACTGCCCAGCCTGAGCCAGAACATACCATCCAGAAATATTCTGCCGATATTGCAAACCATGCATTGTGTTAAAACCTTGCTAGGTGGAGTGCACTTTGTTCCGATTAATCTAGTAAAAATGTTTACTGTTTGCTTTCAACAGTAAAAGCTTTTGCTAGGCCGTAAATATTAGGACGAACTTATTATCGTTTCGTTACAGTAGAAAAATGGATATTTAACAAATAACAAATATTTGACAACATCACATACACTGCTCCGATTCCGAAGTAAGTAGCTAAAGCATTTGTGTTGTGGAAATCAGAGACAACAGTGGTATCACAAACACCCAGACACTGAGCCAACATAGATTTTTTTTAATATTGACCCAATTGGGGATCGAACCCGGGACCTCAGAGATGGCGACACCTTGAAAACCGGTGTACAAAGCCACTCGACCACGGAGGTTATATTATAAAAGCGTATTTTTTTATAAAGGTTTCTTAATTTATATTTTACTAGCTCCGCCCTCGCTTCCCACGGGTGGTGCCATCTATTAGTTATTTTGCAATTTAAAATGACGGAAAGGAGAAAAATTGTTTTTTCACGAATACGACAAAAAGAGAATTATCTAATTTGGTGCAGTCGTTCGTTATGCTCTTACAATTCGGCGATTCATTTATATTCATATTGAAGATAGATAGATAGATGAAATGCTATGCAGGGTGTAAAAAAAGACGGCAGTTGTAGGAAAACTACCCTAAATATTGATGATGACAAATTTTACTGAAAGTAAACATTCTATTATTTCTAAAAACAAGTAAAATTGCATTCAAAGTTTTTTTGATAAATCGCGTGTCTCAGCTGGGAATTGAACGGGCTAAACTACATTTTTTTTATCTTTTTTGGGTCTGCCTTTATTAACCCTTCAACGCCCGGAAAATGAGACACAATAGATATTCCATTGTTATCCGGCCGCCTGCGTCCGCTCGGGCATTGATGAATTAAAGGTACTATGTTGTTTAAAAGAAATTGATCCTTATCACTGACCTTATTGATTAGTATCTAAAACTACAGAGTGTTGTTTTTTCGGATTTTAGCCCGTTCGTTCCTGGCTGAGACAAGCGATTTATCAAAAATCTTGAAATGCAGTTTTACTTTTTTTTTAAATAAAATATTTTTTCTTTCAGTAAAATTTGCCATCATTAATATTCAGTATATATTCAGTAGTATATTCAGTATATCCCTGCAATACCGACTTCTTTTACCACCCTATATATTTAGGAACATAATTTATCAAATTTACAAGTTCTAAAATACTTTCTGAATCAAAAGCGGTACAGAAATATAAAAGTGATGACATAGAGCCAAATAGGTAATCTATTATGTTCAAAGCCTGGTAGCCATTTGTCCATTCAAGATAAAATTATTGCGGTCTTATCAAATGAATCGTCCATACAGCCTAGTTATTACTTCCCCGAGAGAGATCAAAGAACTTCGCCGAAAGAAATCGGATTTGGGCTACAGCTGGCGGTATTAATGATCCTTTGGGAGAACTGTTTGGTTTAGGGGTCGTCTATTTTCTTACGACATTGGCATTGTTTACAGATTGATTACATTGTATGATTGTTTTCGAGGACAGTGATTTCTCAACTAATTGAATATTATTTGCTCTCACATTTTTATTACCGTATGTAGATAGTTAATTAATTACAATACCTACCCATTTGATTCGGCGACCTCCGTGGTCGAGTGGCTTTGTCCACCGGTTTTCAAGGTGTCGCCATCTCTGAGGTCCCGGGTTCGATCCTCGGTTGGGTCAATTTAGAAAACTAACTTTTCTATATTGGCTCAGGTCTGGATGTTTGTGATACCACCGTTGTCTCTGATTTCCATAACACAAGTGCTTTTAGCTACTTACTTTGGAATCGAAGCAATGTATTGATTTTGTCAAATATTTATTTATTTAATGTAAACTTTGTTAACTATTGTGATGGAAAATTACCTGAATCACTTTCAATGCTAAGGTCATTTTAACATTTATGACTAATCTCTATGAAATATACATAGAGAAAAAAAGCCGCCCTTAACGAGTTTCTTGTCAATTCTTCTCGTTACTAGGTCTCCCGCTTAGGGTTCGCGAACCGATGGTATAGCTTATTTGACATTCACAAGTGCTTGTAACAATCAGTCTAGACTGAATAAATGAGTTTGAATTTAAAAAATTTGAATTACGACTAATTAAATAAAGAAAATTAGGAAAAGAAAAAATATGTAATTAAGAACAAAAGGGAGCAAAGTTTTAGCGAATTCGAAAATTTATAACATAGTGACTGACTGTAAACTTCTGTGTCATAAAATAATAATAGATTTTCTAATTTAAATCGACTCTGTCAATATTCTATTAATTAAGTAAGCCGGTAGTAGGCCTTGTTTTAAGTTTTACTTAACCCTTCAACGCCCGGAAAATGAGACACAATAGATATTCCATTGTTATCCGGAATTAAAGCTGCTATTTAATTTCGCCAGATTAGATTAAATAATGAGCCCCTCAATACCTATTTAAGAATTTCTGGTGAACCTCGTTCACACTTATCATCCCCTAAATACCTAAATGTGAGCACCAAATTCAGTTAAATTTTAATCTAAGCCCGAGTTTAATTTAAATGCCTGTAAAGGAAGCTTTGGCTTCGCTTTGTTGTCCTGTACTTCTGTTCAAGACGTCTTTGCTTCCACAAAAAAAAATGCCAAAGAAGAACTTCCAACAAGAATACTGGAAGAAAAGTGATATTTCCAACAATTTTTTGTCATTTTCTTCATAAAACGTGGGAAAATATATTCATGAATGCAGATAGCTTTGCTGGTTCAGCACTGAAAATATTGTCTGGATTTTAGTATTGAAACGTTCAGTGAAATGAATTTTAATATAGGCAATTAAAATATGATGCTATTTTCGCTCGAACGAGAATATTTCTATTAAGATTGACGTTTAACCTCAAAACTGCATTCCCTTGTAATCGATTGAAATAATGAAATAAATCTTTTTTGTAGTAAATGGGATTAATTTAAAACTATATTAAGAAGATAGAAAAATTAAAATAGAAAGAAATTATCTTACCCAGCGATCCCTCCAGACTCCATGTGGTTAGCCAGCGTGACGTCATCGCTCCAGACATCGAACTGCCACTTCCGAAGGCCAAGTACGCCACAGAGCACGTTTCCCGTGTGTATGCCTATGCGCATGTCCACGTTGAACCCAGTCGCTTCGCGGACAAACCTGTTGGAATAGGAGTTTTAAACTCAGCATCGGCCGAACTAATCCCCTCGCCCTTTAAACAACATGGTGTATCGTGTACAGTCACGAGCAATTAAATTTACACCATGGAACTATGTCACAGCACATTATTCCATAACTTCTATGTCATATCATTATTATTATTCTGACGGATACAGATTGTCATTTTATTAGTAGCCATGTCAGTGCACCCACCCATTTAAGTTTGACCTAATTTGAAAAAAAAAAGAATTTTTTGTTAGTTATTTTCTCTCTCTTTCTTCCTCTGGTTTCTTATCGTAAAGGTAAGAGCCCATGGTAGGAAACCCATGACTTACTCTGACGACGCTTCATTACAAAAACAGGATATAGTCAGAATATATGAGCCTTACTTCTTACCGTATAGCATCTATCATCTGCAAGCCCATGTTTACACAGTTGTAGGCATGATTTGGCCGAGACACTGGCAACCCTGACACGCAGTAGTAGCAGTCTCCGAGGATCTTGATACGCATGCACTGGTTCTCCTGGGAACAAATTATTTCTATTTCAATAGCAAGTCAATTTAATTATGTACAGCCACTATAGCCCGCATATATTGATGATGGCATATATCAAATATAATGTGGACGCAGACAAAACACCGAAATATTTAAAAACATCTAAGTCATTAAAAATTTCGGGTTAATTTGGGACTAATAAATAATTGAAGTACCTACCGAAACCGAAAAATAAACTATATTTAGAGATGGCTACTTGGAAACCATTGCCCACTACCTATAAAGTGACTGACAAACTCTCATGAAATGACTTATGATAAGAAACTGAAAATTGAATATTCTTGAAGAAAATTTAAGGTCGCTGTATACGTAACGGGAAAATTCCGGGACGAGACGGGGCCATGCTGTGCGCCGTACATTTTCCCCCTTCCGGTCCGGGGCTAATCCCGTTACGTATACAGCGACCTTTAAACTGAACTTTTGTTATAAGATAGACATAGACATTTGAAATAAAAATTATTGTATAATAGAAACTAAACATTCTAAAACAGATAGCAGTTGCAGCTGTTTGTTAGTTCTAAATAACAAATAGCATTGAATTCTAATTAAAAGACCGGCTCACTGTTAAGGTAGGTGTCAATACCAGCAGCGTTTGTTCATTACTAGATTCTTGTAGTTGTAATCTAAACAGTCATTAATTAATTTAATGATCTTATAGTCTATTTCTGGTGAGACCAATTATAACAAATATTCTGTTTCTTTAAGTTTTCTTTGACTATGAAATTTTATTAATATAATATTGTTTTCATGTTTCAATAAAATCTCTGTGGTCTAACGCTTTGGATACTAGCGATAGAATTCCACGATTTTCAAAGTCTCTGATTTGATTCGTAAAAAACTTATCTGCCTTGTTCACCTAATACATCGTTATTTATGTCACGACTGAAAGATGGTGGCAATTTGAAATACTGAATAATAATTAAGTCTTCCATATTAATGAAACAACTGAACGCGTCAGCCTCAATTTTTTTATTATAGACTGTGAATCAGGGACTTCAGGCCGTCAAAAGTTTCTTCAACTTTACTTTCGCCTATTTTTGGATATAAACTATTTGTGACAACCAAGGTAGGTATTGGCTAAAACGGAAGCGGGCGAATGTAGAAACAAGGGGTTTTAATCCCTTAGGGTGAGTGTTTCTTTTTCGACCCATGTTTCTTTGGCAAATCTCACCGTTTCCGGCAAACTGAGACACCCCTCCTTTTTCTGAAGTCGATTAAAAAGATGTAATTTCAATAACAGTATTTCTGTAAAATAAGGTGACACACTTTTTCAACAATTTCCCGCGTCTGCTTTTTAATAATATGACTAGTGAACTCAAGAAACAGAGTTCCAAAGCTATCTCAGATCCAATACATCTCAAGTTGCTGTCGAGTGCACACTACTTCTGTAAACAGAGAACTAGAGTCTCTTCAAATATCGTACAGACGCAAAAATACGCTCAAACATAAAGTGAAAATATTTTATTCTGTAAAAATAATTGTATTCTTATATACAACGTGTTACAAAAATACCCCTAATGCCGAGTATGGTAGATAGGGTCCATCAATCTGAATAACTTTTAGTATGGAACCAACTCTGAAATCGCGAAAAAAAATCAGCAATGTATGAAACAGCTGATTTTTTTCGCGATTTCAGAGTTGGTCCAATAGTAAAAGTGTGTTAGCATGTGTTAGTACGCTAACACATGCTAACACACCCTACAAAGAAAAAATCATAACACAATCCGTAGATGCGACTCCAATTTTAGTGGAAAGATTGCTATTTCAATTCTATTGCTAGACTGTACACTTGTATACAACGTCTTGATACTATGAAATAATGAAATATTTCCTATACCATTACCTTTCTTAACGTGTTAAAGTGCATTTCTCTCTGTACATTGGAACAAAGGTTGTCGGCGAGTAGCGAGGTAGTTCCACAAAGCGCCATTGTTTCTTTCGAGTAACGAACGATAAGTGGTCGGTGGCATGTGTCCATACTTTTAGATTTATAGACTGGCATTTATGTTGGTGTAGTCACATGTCGAATAGATCAGAGAAAATTAGGAAACAAAAGGTGAGATAGCGATTTTTAACCATAAAATTTTAAAAAGATGGGATCTAATATAAATATCCAATGTTAATTAACAGCTTTTTTAACCCATTCACCGTAGCTTAGCCAGCCTTACTGTACGAGTATGAAGACCATCAGCTATTTTTATTGTCCCCACTGGAGCACAGGCTTTGCTTATGGGTGGATAGGGAGGGTGGGCCATACTATAATCCACCACGCGGAGCCAATGCAGATTAGTAGGTGTTAACGACTGCGATGCAGCCCGGACCAACGGTTTAACGTGCCTTCTGAAGCACAGAATAGCTCGAGATAATATTTTGTCACCCATCCCATGGCCGACCTTCGCGAAAGTTGCTTAACCTCCGCAAGTGCTGGGCCAGACTATAAATCTACACTAGTCCTATCTTGCTATGATTTCATCAAGTTTTCATTTTGTGAAAGTAGGATTTAGGACATCATTTACTATTTGTGCCTCAATAACCAGTACCAGCTAAAAAAGTTTTAGAACTTCAAGTTTCGAAGTGCTAAACATAATACAGTTTGTAAGTTTCAAGAAACTAAAATAGCCTTTAAAACTTATACGAAATTCAAAGGGAAATTTAAATTATCAAGCAGCTCTTAGAGAGCTTTATTGGCTTTCTCCCGACCATCAATCACTAGAGCACAAACCAAGAAGTACACAACTATCGACAGATCCTGGGCATCATCCATCCAGCTTTGACACTTCGTAACTCATCCTTTGTACTTTCAAGAAACTTTAACTTGGAATGTGGAATTTGCAAGTCGACTTTTTTTATACACAACGGGATAGTGCTTGGCCTTTACCTTACCTGATTTAAAGTGAGGATAAGGTAAGTGTAAGCGCACTACACCCGGAATCCTCACCACTGAGGAACTGGCTATTTTACCTCTGAAAATACTGCAATAATGAGATTGATTATCCATAATGAATTTAAAATATTTGTCAAGGATAGACCCATCCTTGTATAGTTTATTATACTTTTTTATACTATGTAAATATCTATACTATGTGCTTAACTCTCTTCTCTATTCCTGTCACTTCTTGTTTCTATTGCTTAGCTTTTGTATATAATTTCTATTGCTTAGCTTTTGTATATAATTAATGTGTTTATTTTCAATATATCTTCCTTTTCCCCTTCCAACCGCCGTTTCCTTTGCTGTCCTCGACATCCTGGTCCTTCGAGTCATCTTTTCCTTTTTTTTGTAACTTCAGCACCTTTTCCAAATTTACTTTTTCACTATGCTTACGAGAGCGCAAGCAGCAAAAGAGATGGCGGAACCCTCACTTCTTGAGGGGGGAGAAGGAAAAGCAAGCTCTGTCGTGGCTTCCACCACGTCATCGCAGCGCGCGAACCTTGTTGCGCGGCATAAGGCCGCCGAAGCTAATTACAGGCGCAAGATCGCGGAGCTCACACAGCACGCAGTGATGGTAGAGGAGGCGGCAGCGCGCGCGGAGCTTGAAGCGGAAACTGCTGCCATTGAGGCAGAGGAAGCACTCATAGGATCGACAACGGCTTCCATGGAGCGGACGGCGGAGTGGGTTGGCAAAGCTTGCTCCGCCGAAGGATCACCATCCCGGCTCATGGATCGCCGATCTCCGACCCAAGTAACGAATGTGCAACAATTGTCACCGAGGTGCGACCGATTACGGTCGCCATGCGTTGTTTCTCAGGTACCCAAACTTCATTTACTATGTGAGAATGTGCACCGCACCACGCAGGAGAAGGTCGCCCGTGCTATGCACCCGATCGGGGAGGGCGTATCGGCATCTGCGCAGGTGCAACGCGAATTTCCGCATAAGGAAGCACCGAACGCGAAACCTCAAGACGAAGTGCCAGCGTCACAAATTATTCAATTAGCGAACGCTATAACGCTTCTTGCACAGAACAACTGTGCCCGTTCTATGAATGTAGATATTGTAAACTTCTCAGGAGACGTCGCAGAGTGGCTCCCGTTTAAGAGGAGTTTCGACGACACGAGGTCTTCCTTTTCTGCCAAAGAAAATATGGCGCGACTGCGTAAAGCTGTATGTGGCGTGGCGCGCGAGGCAGTGAGGACCTTGCTGTTATCGTCGGATGAGCCTGATTTAGTTTTAAGAGCATTAGAACTTCGTTTTGCGCGCCCAGAGCAAATCGTTCTCAACGAGATTGCTATGGTGCGCGCCCTACCAAAGATACGAAACTCTAGCGAAATTTTCACTTTTGCTTCAAAAGTACAATCCTGTTTGTGTATAATCAAACAACTTAATAAGTATGAATACATTTATTCACCGGAGATTGTACATACTCTGTTGGCAAAACTAACTATTAATTTGCAGGACAAGTGGTTGGACTTCGCAGATAAATATTTTGACCCCCAGACACCGATGTTGGAGTTGTTGGCGACGTTCCTGGAGCAGGAAGCTAGCAAGCATGCTCGTTTTAGCCCCAGTCCCTTATTAACTGACGGCGCTGCTCTTGTCACGGACAGGCCGAAGACCCAGTCGGCGTTTCATCGGGTGCACGCAAACTCTATAGCTTCACCTAAGTGTTTGTACTGTCAGTCGAACCACAGCATCAAATCATGTCCTCAGTTTTCATCACTTTCTATTGACGAACGTTGGTCGTGGGTTCGTCAATCCAACATTTGTCCTAAATGTTTCCGTAAAGGCAAACATAATTGGCGAACCTGCAGAGCAAAATCATGCAACAAATGTAGTTTGAATCATCACCATTTACTACATTCAGATTCATTACATTCCAACGATAATAATTTCACGCATCGTCAGTGTCAAAATCATCAAAACATTTCAACGTCAGTTGTCACCCGTAATTCATTGACATCTGCCACAAAAAATTCGCCTTCACATAACGTCAGTGTCAACGACAATTGTAATCGTGGTATAATCTCCGACCAAGAAGTTTGCGTACAACCTGCCACCTCAACCGACAACGCTTGTAATGCGACCTCTTTTTCAGAGAAAGAAAAGAGTTCTCATAGAGTTTTATTGAAAATTGTGCCCGTGGTACTATCGGGCCCAGGTGGGGAAGTGCATACATACGCTTTACTTGACGACGGGTCTACCGCTACTTTACTTGATTCTAAGTTGTCAGACACTTTAGGTTTAGATGGCACTAATGAAGAAGTTTTCATGGGCGGCGTGACAGGTTCTCGCAAGATTAATTCGAAACGAGTCACCTTTAATATTCGGGGAAGAAACACTTCAGAAGTTTTCAACATTAGTGATGCGCGTACTGTGCCTGACCTGTCTCTGGCTAGCCAGTCAGTGCGCAGAGAAGATTTTTCCTCTCACGGTTACCTTAGAGACATCGTGGATGAATTATCATTTGAGCAAGCTACTCCTCGAGTTCTCATAGGTATTTGTGACTGGCACCTGCTGGTTAGCTTAGAGAATCGGTTTGGTTCATCCCCATCTCAACCCGCTGCGATACGCACTGCGCTTGGCTGGGTGTTATACGGTTGCCTGCCAAAATTCAGCAAGAATATTCCTACTCTTAATCATTGTCTCGTTACCGACAGTGACGAAGAGCTCAATTCTCTTATTAGGGACTATTATAGTTTAGAATCGATTGGAATTAAACGGCAGCAACCCTATACCACCCAAGAGCAGAGAGCTATCAGGATTGTGGAAGAAACAACGCGCCGTCTGCCAAATGGCAGGTTTGAGGTTGGTTTGCCATGGCGGGAAGACAATCTTCGTTTTCCTAATAGCTACCATCTGGCTCTCAGCCGGCTTAATTCTCTTTTGAGGCGTTTTAGGCGCGATAGCGATTATGTTGATCTCTATACGAAAAATATTAAAGCTTACGTAGACAAAGATTACGCGGAACCATGCACTGACTCACATAAACTGCACGACGGCACCAGACGTTGGTACCTTCCGCATTTTGGTGTTACTAATGTCAATAAGCCAGGTATGCTTAGAATCGTCCACGATGCAGCCGCTCTTACTCATGGAGTCAGTCTAAACTCTCTTTTGCTGCCGGGGCCAGATCTTTTGCAATCTTTATTAGGAGTTTTGATGAAATTTCGCGAACGTCAAGTTGCCTTGACAGGCGACATTAGGGAGATGTTCCCGCAAATCAAAATTCGAAGTGAAGATCTGGATTGCCAAAGATACCTCTGGCGCTCAGATCTTGATGATCCTGTTAGAGAGTTTAGAATGACATCACTAATTTTCGGCGCGTCGTGTTCTCCTTTTGTTGCCATCTATATCAAAAACAGAAACGCAAAAGAGTTCGAGTCTGAGTATCCTGAAGCGTGTAGAGATATAGTAGAATGTCATTATATGGACGACTATCTTGGCAGCTATGATAGTGTAGAAGATGCAGCTAGGGTGGCTGCTGACATCGTCCATGTCCACAGTCAATGTGGCTTCGAAATGCGGTCGTGGGTGTCCAATAATCCAGAGGCTCTTAAACTGCTACCGCCGAGCTTAGTCAAAGAGGAAATTCGAGAAGTTGATTTGAATTTTGAGGGGGTAGGCATGCGTGTTTTAGGTTTGCATTGGATCCCACACGCTGACCACTTTATTTTTAAGATTAATTTCTGTTCACCTGACCTCGAAGCGCTGACGAAACGTCAAGCACTGCGAGATCTAATGAAAATTTTCGATCCTTTAGGTTTTTTGACTCCCATCCTTACTTCGGGTAAAATTCTATTTCAACGTACTTGGCAGTTGGTGCGGGAATGGGATGAATTGTTGCCCTCTGCCGAACGCTCGCGATGGGGGGAGTGGTACCACAGCGTGGCATCTTTAGGATCTCTTTCGATTCCACGCTGTTATACCGATACCGTTGGTCCCGTTGCTCGCGAACTGCATACGTTTTCAGACGCGAGCAACCAAGCCTACGCCTGCGTTTCGTACTGGCGATTTATTTTCGCAGACGGCTCCGCGAAAGTGGCTTTTATAATGGGCAAATCTCGGGTCGCGCCGCTGAAGCCGACTTCAGTGCCGCGACTCGAATTGCAAGCCGCGTTGTTAGGAGTTAGATTAGCTACTACGATTTGTGAGCAGCACCGTATTAAGCCCTCCAAAAGATTCTTTTGGTGCGACTCACAAACCGTCCTTGCTTGGATTCGGAGTGCTGCTAGCGATTCAAATACTTTTGTGCGGAATCGGATAGGCGAAATTGCTGAGCTGACTCTGGCTCACGAATGGTTTTGGATTCCAACCGAGCTTAATGTAGCTGATGACGCCACTCGTGTCGCGTCAACTGGCGTTGAATCGTTAAGCAGGTGGCTGCAGGGACCTGATATTTTGTTGCGTAATCAATTGGAATTCCCTGCGGAGCCAAGCAATCCTGTAGTAATTAAAACGTTTGTAACAATGACTCCTACGAGATTGTTTAATGTAGTTCATCCTAATTGTAAACTTTTTAGTTCTTGGATTAGGTTATTACGTACTACTGCACGAGCCCACCAATTTTTGCGTCTTCTTCGTGAGAAGGCTTTTACTAAGCGTCCTCGCCAACGAGGAGGGCCGCGTCCGCTACTAGCCGCTGACATGAAGAGCGCCGAATTGCACCTTTTGCGACAGAGCCAACAAGAAAGCCTCAGTGTGAGTTGTATTGAGCACTTGCAAGCTAAAAAAGATAGCCAAGGTCTGTTTCGTCTGTACGGTCGAATTGCTGCTGCGAGCGACGTCGCGGAAGATATGAAACAGCCTGTCATTTTGAACGGGTCAGATCATGTTACCCGCCTCATCGTCCATCACTACCACGTCTGGGCAGGACACGCTGGTCGAGAGATGGTCGTGAACGAGCTTCGACAGCGTTACTGGATAATTCGTCTCCGGCCTACCGTCAGAACAGTCGCTACAGCCTGCCAAGTCTGCAGGAATAAGAAAGCCACAGCGTCTGTCCCACCAGTAGGAAACTTGCCTAAAGAACGACTTCTCCACCATCAGCGTCCTTTCTCCTTCACCGGTTTGGACTACTTTGGGCCCGTCGAAGTTGCTGTGGGGAGGCGCCGAGAGAAACGTTGGGTCGCACTCTTCACCTGCTTCTCTACCCGAGCTGTTCATTTGGAGGTAGTGGGAAGTTTATCAGCCGACTCTGCGATCATGGCTCTCCGTCGGTTCATATCTAGGCGAGGATGTCCAAAGCAGATCTTTTCGGACAATGGAACATCTTTTGTTGGAGCCAATCGCGAGATCCAGCGGGAGTGGCAGTCGCACCAACCAGCCATCGCAGACTTCATGGGCAATCAGCAGATAGAGTGGCACTTTCTTCCGCCTTCAGCGCCTTTCATGGGGGGAGTGTGGGAGAGACTTGTGGGATGCGTCAAGCGAACCCTATCCGCAACCTTAAAAGAAAGGGCTCCTCGTGAAGAAGTGTTCAACACGCTTTTGTTGGAGGCCGAAGGTATAGTCAATTCTCGGCCGATGACCCATGTTCCTGTAGAACCGCAAGACGCGCCAGCCCTTACACCTAATCACTTTCTCATCGGTCAGACTTCACCACTCCCTCGTCCAGACAACCTCGAGGACAGCGACCTGGTGCGACGAGCGAACTGGAAGAAGGCAGTAAGATTGGCTGACCATTTTTGGCAGCGTTGGGTTCGCGAGTATCTTCCGCTTTTGAACCCAAGAAGGGATGCGGGTGCTGCGTCGACGAACATAGAGACCGGTGACCTTGTCCTCATATGTGATGCCAACCTGCCGCGTGGTGTATGGCCTAAAGGCCGAATTGATAGAGTCTACCCCGGTCGAGACGGAATTGTGCGAGTAGCGGACGTGCGCACAGTAGGCGGCACGTTAAGACGTCCGGTTAGAAAATTAGTTAGACTGAGCGTCTAGATTTTTTGTTTAATAAGGGTTTTTTTTTTGTGTTTTTGAGTTCATGTGTTAAGTTAAAGAGTCTATTCTTGGCTAATTTTGGTAAACTTCGTTTACGAGGAGGGCTATGTCAAGGATAGACCCATCCTTGTATAGTTTATTATACTTTTTTATACTATGTAAATATCTATACTATGTGCTTAACTCTCTTCTCTATTCCTGTCACTTCTTGTTTCTATTGCTTAGCTTTTGTATATAATTAATGTGTTTATTTTCAATATATCTTCCTTTTCCCCTTCCAACCGCCGTTTCCTTTGCTGTCCTCGACAATATTCTCAAATCGATTTGATGACAAATATTTTAGCAAACAACTAAAAAGTTCGCCTTTGGAAGCAAACTATTGAAAAATATCTCCCTAAACGGTAAAACTTCAAAGTTGAGTGGATTCAATTATTTTAATTTAATTCAAAGTTTAAAGGCTTTATGAAGATCGATGCAAACACTTCAATGTCGAGCATAAATATACACTTTATGAGAACAGCTAAGAGGAAGGTAAGTACCCATTAAATTGACCAATTTCAAACGTGCCTAATGTGTAACAAACATCATAAATATAAACGCCAAAAGTAGCCTCCGACCAAGAACCTTATAAATGTATTAATAAGGTTCTTGCCTCCGACCATAAATTGCGTTTAGTTTCACCACGAACCCAGGTGGGCCACTGTTTGCCGAATGTGATGTTAGATGTTTGAGTTTTACAATCTCGAAAACAAATACACTTGGTTTGTGAATTTTGCCGAGGTGTTTGGCAAAGGGTGCTTTTGGGGTTATTTCTTATACTTACAAAGAAAACAACATAAGTTTGTGTTAAAGTCTATTTTAATTTGTGGGTTTGAAGAGATAAATTATTTTAAATATTTTATGTGGGTAAATTTATTTTGGCGTGAATTTATATTTAAAGTCAATAACTTTCTGACAGAAGATCTCAAAAAATTTAAAGCTCAAGAATCGCATTGCAGTTCTGGAAATCCAATAAATAAATATCTGAAACTTCAAATTAACCATGTTTCAATTTGTTATAAAATTCTCGTTTGATCTCTATATTTCTAACTTTTAATTTCCCACTAGATGTCGATCCAAAGTGTTTAAGTTTTTAGAGTGGCCATTAAATGACTTATCGCCACAGGTGAGTCAATTAACCCCCGTGCTAAGTTCGATTCGAGTGTAAGTTTGCTCACGAGTCACTACGGCGCGGCGGCGGTGTGTGTGTGACTCGAGAACATCGAATGGAACAGCAGTTTCCATATAACAAACTGCAACTGTACTTAAGACGAAGTTCGTAAACTCTAGTAAAACGTAGAACGAAGATGGAGTAAGTATTAAGAACAATATCAAAAAAAAATAAGATATATTGTTTGTTTTCTATATTGTGAAAAATAGTGATCTTTAAAAGTAATTTAAGCCTCAGCTCGACAGCTTATTTGGAACACTAAGCTTTTGCAATAATAACACAGGGGTTTTCTAACAGACTTGCGTTAGCTTTCAGTATTCGAAACACAAGGCTCGGTATCTTATGAAAACTTTCTAGCACATTTGCAAGGACTGTCAGGTTGACTGGAGCCCTAACGTACTTATTACTAATACTAACTCGGCCATGTTGACAAGGCAACGATGAAGTGGGGTGCGGGGCAGTGTGACGTCCTTCCACACTATATGAAAAGTACTATGCTAGAACCAAGCAGAAGAAACCTAGAGGCCTTAGCTGTTTGATGAATCTTCCGAAGAGGTTATTGAAGGTCACGAAGTCAAAGCCATTGAGCCTCTCAGACAAGAGAGTGAAGATGACGATATCAGTGTACAGTGTATTGTTGTGCCGTTGGACGTGCATCTCATGGGTGCATCTCCCTGCCTCGTATTACAAGCTCTTAAAACTTGTCAGTTTTCTGAATAGCTATCAATGCGTATTAGTTTTACTGCGAGAAAGAGATGTAACTATAGCAATTCAGAAAACTAACAAGTTTTAAGAGCTTGTAATAAGGGGGCGATCAGCTTGATCACAGGTTTATGTAGGTAAACAGATGTTACTAACCTGAGCTATCTGATCGAATCTTCCGAAGAGTTCGTTGAGGGTCTTCACCAGGTCAGAGGCGCTCAGCCTCTCAGACAAGGGCGTGAAGTTGACGATGTCAGCGTAGAGGATGCTGACGTTGTTGTGCCGTTGGACGTGCATCTCGTGGAACCTGGTCTGCTTGGAGCTGTCGGCGCAGGCGTCCGCCATCTTGAGCATGATTGAACGTTTCACCTGGAACAAAGAATATGTAGTTGACAAGAGAAGCAACAGGAAGCGACATTGGAGGCGCTCCAATCAGGAAATTCATGCTCCTTACAGATTTATGATTCTCAAGATGGCCATGGCGGCGGCCATAAAAATGGTATCACTACTCTGATGTCCATTTCGATTCCGGGATTAATAACTAGTAGTAAGAAATAATAACTTTTCTTAATTATCTTGGGTTTGGGTGTTTGTGGTAGTCACGACTAAAAATATGTACCTATACAGTTGAGAACTTTGTCACTTCGTTATAGTTGTCATTTGCCATTTGTTTCTGTTCAAAAAAGTAATAGCTTTAAGAGTGGCAAAGTTCTAAATGGTATACATATTTATAGACGCGACTGTACTATCGCTGTTAACGATTTCCCTAACATAAGTGTACTTTGGAATGCACATGTGCAATTAATAAAATAAGTACTTAAGTCCAAAACAAAATTATCTTTAAATTCTAAATTAAGCAATAAGATCAGTCTCAAAAGTAAATCCTGCATCAGGTTTACTCAAAGGAATGGAAAAAAGTGAGAAAAAATCATAACAAACAGCGAATGGTTCTGACGTCTCTGTTATGAAGGTCGGAATAATAAATTAGGTGACAGACACTCATATCGGATGTTGGCTCCAATAAACTTTTGTCACCCACTTTTCATTGTGGCTTAACTTAATTTGTTTTAAAACAGCTATTCGTTGGTTGGTCATGAATTGAAAAGGCACTTTGAAACATCTAAGCTAATTTTGCTCGGTTATATAATTTGACAAATTTATTTCGGAGTATTGGGAAAATATGAAATTATACTATCTATATGACAGACGTTTTAAGACTGAAAGAGGTTAATATGAAAGAAACATATAACGGCGAAAAATTTCACCCTGGGAATTATAGCGAAATCTATGTTTCGTTCACTATTATTAACTATTTTCCATTAAACTTACAACACACCAAATTCAAAAGCATTAATATGTTCAAGAATAGATAGATACGTAAACCTCCTATACTGGTCTAAGTATTTCTAAACGCCTTTGAAATAATAATGAGCAATGACTGTTTAACGTAAATTGAATACTTAAGTTTTACAAAATGAGGCTTTTCTTTCTATAATTATCACAAGTGAATAATAGAAATTAATATTCATATATAACAATCACTTAAGAATTTAATATATTTATAAAATATCTTAGTACTGCAAAACCACGATGATATATAAATATAAATGGTCTTTGCCACGTCACAAAACATTCTAGTTTCTCTTTACAAGTCAACATTCACGAAAATACTTATAGTGACTTCGTTTTAAAGTAAACATTTTCACAAAGTTTACACAGATTTCAGAGCAAGTAATAGCGTAAGCACACATTGAAATGACTTTCGACGCTCCACTTTTTCATCGGTTTGTATATAATTCATTTACCTATTGTTAATTTCGTTTACGTAAAAGGTGATTTTATAAATAAAATATGTAGTTCGAATTCGACTATTAGTATTTTGTTCAAAATGGTTGAAACTGACTAAGCACTAAGAATCTATGATATAAATAAATAAATAAAAACATCACATACATTGCTCCGATTCCAAAGTAAGTAGCTAAAGCACTTGTGTCATGGAAATCGGAGACAACGGTGGTATCACAAACACCCAGACCTGAGCCAATATAGAAAAGTTCGTTTTCTAAATTGACCCAACCGGGGATCGAACCCGGGACCTTAGAAATGGCGACACCTTGAAAACCGGTGTACAAAGCCACTCGACCACGGAGGTCGTCAAATGTAACTTCACATCAATAACTGTAATATTGAACTGAATGAATGAAGTTATATTTTATTATTTAACTAAGCTACCGTTTTCAGTTAGAGTTTAATAAACATGTACGGCCTTACCACAAAAAAATTTAAAACACTGTTTAACAAGAGTTTAACTTCGACACTGTTTAAATGTGTTGCTGGCACTTTATTGACAATATGATTTGAAAGAGACGGCATCACATTTAAACAGTGTCTAAATTAAACAGTGTTTTAAAATCTTTTGTGGTACGGCCGGTAAACTCTTTAAAATTTAGTATAGTCCCTTTGGTGAGTATTACGTCTCTCCAATAAAATCTTCCTTCATACTTTTTCCATATTCTCAGTTACAGCAGTAACTGATAACATTGACGCAAATCATCAGGAATATTCAGTCACCTCAAGCCTTGACCTGATGGACTAAATCCAATGACGTATTGGTATCACATTATTTTATGATAATGAAAGTCCTTTACTAAATAACCATGACTTAACTCAGAAACTTTCATATAAGTAAAACTTATTATAATTATCTGTAATTATTTAGGAAACCTTTTTATGACGTTGCCCAATGGCAACAGATAGCAAGTCTATAAAAAAGTTATAGTTAAGTTTATATAAAAGGATAAAAAAAATGTACGTAAGGGTTGCTACACACATTCGGGCCGGCATTTTCGGGTTCGGCAGTATTTGTCGAACAACAAAGCCGACCCGAAGCAACTACTGCACTTGTTCGGCTTCATTCGGCTTGTGCCGATCGAGTTGTTCATTCGGGTCGACACATCATTCGATTCGGCAATATTTGTAGAATGAAAAAGCCGACCCAAAGCAACTACATGCCGGCCCGCAACTACCAAGCCGAGTGATAATGTGCGGCAGCCGAGCGGCTAGTGATTCACGAACATTAATCCACACATATTTGATTTTACCGCCCGGCTTTGCCGATTAATGCCGGCCCGAATATGTGTGTAGCAACCCTAAATACGTACCTACCTATCAATATTAGGTACTTCTATTAACTACTTTTTTTATCCACAACAGGTCAGTGCTTGACCTTCACGAACGATAAGGCCAAAGATGGAAGCGCACTTCCAAAGCATATTATAGCATAAACTAAAAATATTACTAAAAATATATTAATTACCTATGTATGTATTAGAAGTTTAAATATGAAACTATCGTTTTTTTGACACACCAATTAATTATAAAATAATAAATACTTTGTATCATTCAAATACCATGTCTGTTTTTTACTTTTAATAGAATTTAGACTATATTAGACTATATTTCATTTACAAGATACTTAGCCGGAATCCACTGAGGAACTGGCTATTATTACCATACCCCAAACTACACCATCTCTGAGGGCATGAGGCTATATTTTACAACCATTTCCACGGAGCGGAAAGACCAAAATGTCGCGCATGAAATCATCTCAGCTCGTGGAATATTATAACACCACTAAAATAAAGATAACTGTGTTAAGTATCGTGACATAATTATTACAATACTAAGCCTTATTTGACGCAATATACCTACATGTTTAATAACGCTGACATAACTATCGTTTTAAAATAACCATTATAAACACTTTCGAAGAGTACTTAGTAATGACGTACCTAGGTATTTTTGAGTGGGTATGTCCGTCTGTTGACATCATCCACTATATAAAATGCTCATATGAGTATTTATAATTATAATTTGAGTATTGTTGAATGGGCCTCTCCCCGTAATGCAATGAATTATGCATTCCTTAATTTAGTGTCAAAATAAATTATTTTCTTCCTTTGTTTTTTTTGTTATTATTGGTAAAAATTCTAAAATCACACCCTTGATCCAACAAACTTAATAGCTACATTAATTTATTTTCGATTTAATTATTTAAATTTTGAATTTTCTTTTGCGCGTCTCTAGCGGACTTTATTAGTGTTATTACAAAAGATTTTTAAACACTGTTTAACTTAGACACCTGCTTAAATGTAATGCTGTCTCTTTCAAACAATATTACCAAAAAAGTGACAGCATCACATTTAAACAGGTGTCTAAGTTAAACAGTGTTTTAAAATATTTTCTAATAACACGGTATGAGTCTGAACTTTAATCTGTAAACGAAACTAAAACGGTAACAATTTAGAAATTAGCGCGTTTTAGCCCGCGCTGATGTAAAATACAAGCTTATTTCTAGTTATGTCATCATCATCATCATCCCCCTACCCTTATCCCAATTTATTTGGGGTCGGTGCAGTTTGTCCTTCTCTTCCATTCCTTCCTGTCACTCGTCATCTCCTCATCCACTCCCTTTACATTCATATCATTCCTCACACAATCCTTCATCTTTTCTGCGGTCTTCCTCTTACTTTCCACCAACCCTCAACATCCATATCCATTACTCTTCTAGTAACGTGCCTTTCATCCCTTCTCATAACATGCCCATACCAAGTCAGACGATTTCCTTTCAACTTTATATGTATATCAATAGATATGTATATGCTTTTATTATAGTTTAATAAAAGCTTATGATAAAAAACGCTTTCATAATAAGACAAAGACAATAGCAAGGTGATTGAACCCTCTTTGACTCTGGAAAAACCAACGGGCACGAATAATGCAAGGGGTAAATCGTTGCGTGATGATTATCTATCGCAAACACAAAAGAGAACATCAACATTTGACGACCTGAGTGGTGCAGTGGTGAACATGCTGCTCTACCACGCAAGAGGTTAAGAAGAATTGAAATTATTAATCTTTATTAAATTTAGACTTTTCGCATTCACAACGCTATTTTTATGTAAAGATAAATAATTTAATCATTATATAGCTGTTTCATCTTTATCGATTGTCAAAACATCTGGAAAGATGTTTCTTTCGAATGTGGGGGTATTTCCTCACATTTATGAAATTGCGCTGGCTTGCACCGAAGAAGTAAAAAGTACTAGAAAATTTCGCCGCTCCCACTAGCGACTCGGAAGCATAATTGATCAGTGCATTGGGCCCGATTCCCAAGGGTGCTGGTTCGAGTCCCGTCTGAGGTACTACGGGTGAGTTAATTTTTGCTAATATTATTTATCTTATTATTAATCATTGATTGGGATTGAAATACCAAACTGCTTTAAAACGTCATCTAATATTGAATTTTCACTTTTCAATGTTAAACTAAAGGACAATAGATAAATGAACAGTAAACATTGCAAAAAATGTAGGAAATAAGCTGTTTTATAATTAATTATCTATAGCTCTTCCGCTGACAATACTCGATAAGGCTCGTTGATAGTTGACAGACCGCCACCGCCATGTATAGTAGGGTTGTCAACCCCACTTCGTTTATTTACTGATACTGAATATTTAATTAAACAGTTGTTCCGTGTGACTCACTATAATTATAAATATGCAGTCTTAACAGTAGAAATTCTCTTATCGATATTAAGCAACGTGTAAAATACGCACATTAGGTGCATTTAAGGCGACATTATATGCAACAGTCCAGCAAAAAAATAATTACCGTTCTTAGACTTTCACGCGTACAGTTTATTAGAAATAAAACACTTTTACGGATCACAGCGCTTATATTATTAATTCAGGTGTTGTTTTAGAATTATTTAGTTTGTACTTACTGGTTTCTTAGAATTCCCGACGTTTCAACACCTTTCCAGGGGCCGTGGTCACGGGAGGACTAAAGCAAAAAGGCTGCTCACATTTTTGTGAAATTACCCGCTCGAAACTTTATAAAACTTGAATACATTTTTATAAAGTTTCGAGCGGCCACCACGGCTCCTGGAAAGGTGTCGAAACGTCGGGAATTCTAAAAAACCAATAAATACAAACTAAATAATTATAAAACAATACCTGAATTAATAATATACGCGCTGTAATCCATAAAAAGTGTTTTATTTCTAAATAATTACCGTTTAAATACACAATTTAATAAAAACCAAGCTGAGGGGTCACCTCGCAAAATATCATTAGTTATTTATTATTGTAATATTTATTAAACTAAGGTGATGTTATTAGTGTCCTACTTCTGAAAGTCATTAAAACCCTATTAAAAAATAATTGAGAATATTACCTACACTTAAGTAGATTACGGACAAAACCGAGGAAATTTTTATGTTAAAACTAGTATTATTATTTTTAGCATTAACTGATGAGGTAAAGTGTAAAGATGAGGATAATTAAGTGTATATTTAATTATTTTAATGTTTCGCTTATGCGAAAATACTACATAAATGAACTAAAAACAATACTGTTCATAATAAGTAATAGGTATGTTTAATTCCAATATTAAGAATTAAACTAAAAAAGTAGCAACCCTGTAAAAAGATGATGAAACCACTAGGTACTGGTTTGTAACGTTGCAATGAAACAAGTTCCAACAAGTGAATCTGCATTTGAATGCAGTTACTCTCCATACATTGTAGTTACATAAATAAATTTGACAACATCACATACATTGCTCCGATTCCAAAGTAAGTAGCTAAAGCATTTGTTTTATGGAAATCAGAGACTACGGTGGTATCACAAACACCCAGACCTGAGCCAATATAGAAAAGTTCGTTTTCTAAATTGACCCAACCGGGGATCGAACCCGGGACCTCAGAGATGGCGGCACCTTGAAAACCGGTGTACAAAGCCACTCGACCACGGAGGTCGTCACAACATAGTAAAATATTGTCTTGTGTGATTGAAACTAACAGTAATACCTAGTTTAACTAGACAAGCGAAACTTTCACCGAAAAGAAGCACCAAGTCACTTGGCAGGAACTTCTTTATGTTTTATTAAAGAAGAAAGAAAGAAAGAAAGAAGAATAATTTATTTTGTGAACCAAACTAAACACGTCAAGTCAAAAATATAAAAATAATATAATAAACAAGATACCTACAATAAAAACACAACTTATCTTTTAATTATTCGCTTATCCTAAATGATACACAAAAAAAGCATTTTCCAGACCAGCAAAATTTAAAAGAGCAAGCAAAACGGAACACAAATGAAAACTAGTGTTTTTCAATCGGGCACTAATCAAAACCTAGCGGTTTGCTATTCCACATAACGCATTGTTTCTACTTTCCCTTTTTCTTTGTAAGCTTCATTCCTTTTTTTCTATTCTGCACCTCTAATAGAAGTACTAATCTCTTCTCAGTTAAATAATTAATCAAGCTCAGCAACTTTAGGTCTGAAACCGACAGCAAAAGAAGCAGTTAAAGATCAATCAAGCACAAAAGTAAACCACTTCATTAGAGAACATAAATGTGTTAAATCATTTCAGCACCCTTTTATTTCTGTATCGACTGTTAATTGATTATTATAAAATTACTATTGAATAAGTCCATCATTTCTGCTACTCTATCTATGTGCAACTTAATCAATACTTAATTACAGCATCAACTGTATTTATTTGTGAAGAATCAATACTGACCTAAGTCATTTGTCTTAATATCAAATAATATACTAGAAAAAATACGACTCGCACCAGATCATGTTCTCGGACGGGAATCGAACCCGCGACCTTTCGATATCCGGTCCAATGCTCTGACCGCTGAGCTACCGAGTCACTAGTGGGAACGTCGAATTTCTCCTAGTATATCAACTCTTACGCTGCAAGCCAGCGCCATCTCACCAATGTACAAGGAATTACCTCGACATCAATTAAATACCTTTCCAGATATTTTTAAACAATTGATTAAGATGAGAAAGCTAGATAATTTTTAAATTTTGTGATTTTAGCATTCACAATGCTATTTTTATACAATACCAAATTCATGTCATTTGTCTTAGTTACCATAATTACTGAAGTATATCCGCCAGACCGCATACGTGACGCAGGTCTTGTTTAACTAAAACCTAAATATAAATGTCTTAACCGATAACCTTGTAAGGTGCAATAGACGTCAAGCGAATTTGATTTGGTCCAACAATGGATGGGTGACCAAAAGTGATTTTTGTTATAAGTGATTTATTTTTTTAAATATCGTTGGTTCTAAAGAATGGTTGCTGTATCGTCTGCATATATATTTTTTAAAGCTTAATAAATATTAGACAACATCACAAACATTGCTCTGATCCCAAAGTAAGACAAAGTAAGGCTAAAACACTTGTGTTATGGATATCAGAGACAACGGTGGAACTACAAATACCCAGACCTGAGCCAATATAGAAAAGTTCGTTTTCTAAATTGACCCAGCCGGGGATCGAACCCGGGACCTCAGAGATGGCGACACCTTGAAAACCGGCGTACAAACCACTCGACCACAGGTCCCTTAAACATGGGCTAAGGTCTGACCTAGTTTCTGCTGTCTCTGTCTGTCTTCCTTATTCAGAAAAAAGTAATGGAATCCGTTAAAAAATTTAATTAAGCTATATTTTTAGATAATGGAGGATAGAGTTTACTATTTCTCTACATAATATCGAATTATTCCCCTCCGGTCCCCTGCAACTGATCCCCCTATAGTTTGTAATTCCCAATGGATCCCCTTTTATATTTCTAGTAAATATTAGGGTATGAGGTGGGAATAAAATAATAATATTCATTATAATTTATACTTGATCTTCTACACAGGGGATCCTATGGGAATAGAAAGTAATATAAAATAAAACGGATCCACCAGTGGATCGGTTACAGGGGATCGGATGGGATCTCATAACTCCTGAAGTTGTTATATTACTGTTGCGGCACAGACCTTCCCTTATGAAAGGTCTGTGCGAGAGCGAGTGTAGAGACATTAACAACCTGATTATGATGACGGTGATTGGTTTGGATTTTTATACAATATAAATATAATACAATAGGTTATCATACGACGTACAAATTTCGCACTTGGAAAGTACGCGGAGTAAGAAGCTGTTATAAGTGTAAATCCGCATTGGACCCCATGATGACGTTTTGTATGGCCGGATATTTTAAGCCAATTGTAAATTAATGTTGATAGGTTTTTTCTGTAAATAAGAACTGCGGTAGTTCTAATAGCTAGTTAAAGGAGCCATAAAAAAGATAGAATCTCGAACTATATCTACATTTATTGATTAATTTAATTTGTTATTGTAGTTTATTGTTAAATAAAATAAGTGAAATTAATTAAAAAAAAAACTACAACTGGGGCGCGACTCACGAAAATACAGCGGCATCTTTAAAAACATCGCTCAAATGCTTTTAGGGATATCATTAATCAACATCAGATAATTTCGATAATGGCATTGTCGAATATTTTTATGCCTAATATAATGTCATCTACGTACACGTCATTTAGTCGTGACGTCTCAGACGCGGCGTCAACTTGACACAAATACAGGTACAGTTAAACTAACACATTTTTCGTGTTGTTCAGCAATAAAATGAATCAGTCACGAATATGTTGTCCTAGAATTTTAGAAAATTCGTTAGAAGGATTTAAATGTAGGTCGTAGGCATTCAAACAAAATCATCGCATTTCGAGTGTACACACTACACAAGTTATATTTTGCTCTTTTTTAAAGTTTTCTGTCAGCATGAGATCAGAACTAAGTTATACGATATTCAGATATTATTTTTATATTAGGTGGTAGGAAAATATAGACCATTCAAAAGCACTTAATATCTAAGTTTATTTGAATAAAGAATATTTCATTCATCATTCATTAAAACATTTGAAAATATAATTTGAAACCTACTAGCCTGATTTCTTATCACATTGACATTTCCTCAAACAATTTTATCATGTAAACAAACAATAAACTAGTGCAACATTTCAACGTGCAAGGTTTTTATGATGTTGATGTAAAGGTATACAAGATAAAGATAGTAATCAGCCAGATAGTGCCGATGACCCGGTTATTTTGCACCGTATCATATTTAAAATGTCGCCAAATCGTTATCTTTGCCTCATTTAACAATTTTGTATTTAGGACGTGTACTCCAATTCTACTTTATGTAGCTGTATTGCTATGTGACAGGTTATTATAGAGACTAGAGCATGTTTTTTTAAACGTGGATTTATTTACATAATGTACCTACTTTTTAACCGACAATAATAGTTAAGAACTTAATCCAAACTTTAATGTTTTCTTGTTTAGAAACCTAATGTTGGAGTTTCAGACACTGCTGTGTTTTTAACTGCTAAGCATAAGCAAGATTTGGATTAACTAATTTAAAAACTCTAAAAACAATATTTAAGTATCGTCAAAAATTTTTTCGGTAGTGCAGTGGTCAACATGCCGGTCTACCACGCAAGAGGTCCCAGGTTCGATTCCCGGCCGGGCAGAAATTGAAATGATGAATTTTAATGTATGTGACGGGTCCTGGGTGTTACTATGTATTATAAGTATATATTTAAAAAAGTATATAAGTAGTATATCAGTTGTTTAGCACCCATATTACAAGCTTTGCTTAGTTTGGGGCTAGATGGCGCTGTGTGAAATTGTCCAAGCATTTATTTGTTTATATTTCAATTTTTAGTAATGGTTAACTCGTCAAATTCCTCTAAGCAAGTGTTGGATAGCTATATTAAATCCTTATTTCCTAAAACTAGTCTCTTAGAACTTCTTGGAATTGCCGTATCATTGGCAAACATATCCGTTACCATGATATTATTATGACGCATCTCGTAGGATTTCACGCTTCTCTTTTAATAAATTATGAGTTCATCAAATCAAACTTAGAGGAACACTATCATGTTTACTTTAATAACTAAGAAGATTCTTGTGTTTAAAAGTTATTTGTTTTTTCTATCATAGCATGTGAGTAATGCGTAGTAAGATAAGATTTGTTCGCAATTTGCTTAACGTTTAAACAATTACATTTTAACATTGAAAATGTTAATGTGATCACAAATGTATATAACCGATGTTTAGCCGAAAGTGCGACATGGCCGTAGATCAGTCAAAATTGGAGATAACTCTATGGGAGAGGTGTCAAAATATGCAGGGCGTGGAGATCTATCGTATGGCGCTTTTTTGAAAATTGGTCGGGTAGTTTTTGAGAAATTTTTATAATATAAAAAAAATATCCGACTTGCCGGGCAAAAATAATAACTTTTTTCGGGAGTCTTAATCAAATTTGGGAAAAAAAGCATCTGAGCTTCAAAATAAATGTCAAACGCCATAAGATTACATTAAAAAAAAATTGACAAAAAAGGTTAAATTAAAAACGTTTAAATAGTCAAAAGCGCTATTACAAATAATTAAATATGGTGGTTAAGTATTCTTCAATTTTTTAATTTTCCGCGCAATTTTCTTAATTTTTTCTTTCATAAGAACCTTCTCCTAATCATAACAAATACACAAAAACAGAATTAGCGAAATCGGTCCAGCCGTTCACGCGTGATGCCGTGACCAAGGGAAATAGGGATTAAATTTTATATATACAGTAACCTATAACAGCCATTTCAAAGAACCTGGCTAAGAAGAGGCCGAAGATAGAACGAGCTTGCCCAAAATAAGCCTATTCACTCGAGCTTTATTAAATATCTCTTGCTTACAGACGCAGGCAGGGAATTACACTCCTTGCCTGTGCGCATTATAAAAGAAGACGAAAAGCTACTCGTGCGCATGAGTGGAATGTCTACCAAATAAGAGTGAAAATACGTTTGAACAACCGATGGTGGAACGGGGAAGGCGGAATGAGCTCATGCAGCTCAAGAGTACACTCCCCGAAGTAAGACTAGTAGAACAACAATCCACATTACATTATTCGCCAAATGGGTTCATCCTCTTCGTATTTCAAGATACTAAAGACATATTAATAACTTTTCTTTCGTTTCTTGTTTTTCAAAATAAATTGAAATTATACAATTGACGACCTCCGTGGTCGAGTGGCTTTGTACACCGGTTTTCAAGCTGTCGCCATCTCTGAGGTCCCGGGTTCGATCCCCGGTTAGGTCAATTTAGAAAACGAACTTTTCTCGACTCAGGTCTGGATGTTTGTGATACCACCGTTGTCTCTAATTTCCATAACACAAGTGCTTTAGCTACTTACTTTGAAATCGGAGCAATGTATGTGATGTTGTCAAATTTTTTATATAAAAAAAATAAAAAATGTGGGTGTCCCTTAAATTGCTTAGTCACTTTAATAATCCTATTTGGATAATCCAAAACAGACTTGACATAACGTTAATTAGCATAACAATAATAATTTTGTAATTTAAAATTACATACTTTATTTAGCGTAACAATTAAAATCCATAATTATAAGAACTACAACTTTCAAATTCATTACATGAAAAGCCTCTTCTATAAAAATCCATTGAATGGGCAGACACACAAAAGCAGGTAGACGGGGGAGGGGAGCTCACCGTGAAAAAAAATTATTCCATTATTTATTGCTTTTTACCGACTTCAAAATTTTCGACTTTTTTGTATGTACACCAATTACTCTGGCGTTGGTGTGCCGATTTCAATAACTGTTTTTTTGTTCGGTTGGGTATACTTTCAATTTGGTCCCATATAAGTTACATTGAGATCCGACGATAATCTTCGGAGATATGGGGCCTAATGTCATGGGAATCTTGAATAATTAGAACAATAATAAGTAAAACATCATCTATGTAAACATTAGCTTTTTGTTCTAGCTGAATCCATTGGTCCCGGCTGCATCTGCAGTCATTAATACCCTCCAATTCACATTGGGCCCGCATTATATTAATAAAGTTAGCTATTTATTTTGTTGATAGAAGCGTGGCCGGGCCAGGCCACATGTACGTACGTTGTGTAGCCGGGCCACAAGAAATATAGCGGTACCTACTGGTTTTATCCTTTTGGGTAGCATAAAGTACGCACCCGTGCGTCTACTGACATAATACAGAAGGTACACTGAAAAGAATAAAATAAAAAATTGTTTAAAAAACAAAAAACCGAAAACAAAAACAACTTTAAAATTAAATACCTGTAAAAAGTAAGAAATAATTTTCAAATCGAATGATAGTTACGCATATCAAATTAATAAAACACGTGGATTGAAGTCGGGTGGGGCGGGAGGACAACTTCTTGTTTTAATTTTAATTCTAAAAGCCCCACCCGATTCCAATACACGTGTTTTATTAATTTGATATGCGTAACTATCATTAGATTTGAAAATTATTTCTTACTTTTTAGAGGTATTTAATTTTGAAGTTGTTTTTGTTTTCAGGTTTTTTAAAGTTTTATCTTGTTACGTACTGTACAGCAAATATGCCATTTCGATTAACTGTTATGAATATTCACAGTATTTATATTAAGAGTGTGGGTTTAACTTTTATGAGTAATAAAATTATATATGTTAATTTTATATTTTTACTCATTATGCAAATTGACTTTATCCATAATAAAGATATTCTTTTTAACCCTTCAAGGCCCGGAAAATGAGACACAATAAATAATTTATTTTTGTCCGGCCGCTCGGGCGTTGATGAATTAAATATAGGCATTGCCAATTATAGATTCTAATATAGACCCAACATATGTCAACATTATACTCAAATAAATTTGAAAACCATTCTATATTTAAATACTTTTCCTATTCAAACCTAAGCACAAAAAATACTTTCTGCTCACCAATAGATTAGCGTTGAAAGCAAACAAAGATGATAAACAAAGATAATAAAAGGGCGAAACCCCCCTCTGCGCCCACGCCGTGAATCACCGAGGATTGCCCGATGTGTCGTGCAACGTCGTGTGTCGTGTCCGACATAAGCGTTTGACGCGTCGAATCGTGCGCACGTATGTCATAGAGTTATAAAGTAGCGGTCCTAGAGCCTTGCGGTATACCGAGTTCCTTGTATTATTTTTGTTTAGTGATCGATAAAACTATACAAGGGGTGTGACATTTTGTTGAACGTCAGTGGTGCAGGGGTGTGTTAGTGGGTGTGTCGTTGTGTTTACTTTTGAGTGCAGTGACATTTTTGTTTGTAAAAATGTTTCCGAGGATACAAGGATTGGTAAGTTCAATATTATATATTATTTAGAAAAAAAGGTTAACTTGTTACTTATGTAAATGTATCTAAATTGATTTAAAAGCTGCTGATCAAGCGATGTTTCATTATAACAATCATCACTTTTGTATTAAGTAATAACTTATTTGGTTGTATGTTTACGTTACAAAATATGAGGTTATTAGGTAACATTATCAGCTGTTTTCTATTCACATTGTTACGATTTGAATAGGAAAATGGTGTGCTTATATCGTGACCTACAAAACTGTTATTTGTAACACCTTTGTTTCAAGAATTTTGGCCCAGATACTGCATACAGTGAACGATTATAATGGCCTGCATATTAGTCTCTACGTCACTAACATATTTGCAAACGCATATGAATAGCACAGTGGATTGAATCTCAGTAGGAACCTGCAGAAATGATGAAACAAGTGTCAATTACTGTCACTTGTTTGTGCTGTGAGTTCTGATAATCTTTTGTTCTCTTTTGTTTTACTGTTGGAGGAATTTCAAATGTTTCTTCGTATATTACTCGACTTTCTTTATACTGTTATAAGGAACTCGATTCGTTTTCACCTCGCTCACAATCGTTAGGAAATAACACGTGCCATTAGTCACGTATAAGCAGTCCCTCAGGATCTGTTCCAGATTTATTTGACTCTTGGGTAATTACTGTAGAAGCAACCCTATTATGTATCAGATCAGTTTTCTAATTATCTTTTTTTATTGGTATATAAACCATTTTGCTTTTTTATATGTTTCTATGAATAACGTTACGGTTTTAGAAAAGATCAAATTGTTTGAGAATGAAAAATTACATACCTCATTAACTTAACTCTTTAAGTAAACCCCCTTTCTAAACAAGACAAAAGTAAATGAACTTGTTAACTTACCGCCTGAAAAAAAGAGTTCAGTTAGTCATCCTTAAACTGCATTGAGTCATAAAAAACATCTGAGTCAAAGGCAAGTGGTTTGATGGAGCCCACGCCTGTGGTAACTCATTTTAATGCCCTTATTTGGTCATTTAATTACTAGAGAATGTGGTCAATAACAATAAATATAATAAAATGTCTTATAAACAACTGTATTTATGATTGTAAAGACCTTGAAAAGTCTCTTTTACGTTAAATATTAAGAGTCCGGCGAACAGTGAGCTTCCCATACAAACGTAATACTAAAATGATTTGCAATTTGAGCATAAAATTAACTCTTCTTGTGATGTTATTCGGGTTAACATACAGTATTTGTCTAGGGTTCTATGAAATAAAAAATCCAAAATACTTAACCAAATAAAAATTAATGCGATTTAGAGTTTTGTATAAAAAATTTAGGTAGTTGGCATTTATTTTGAATTGGGTTAGTACTTTGGAATACTGTGTTAATCCGAATAACATCACAAGAAGAGTTAATTATGCTCAAATTGCAAATAATTTTGGTATTGCGTTTGTATCGGAAGCTCACTGTTCGCCGGACTCTCATTGCTATGTCCGAAATTTACTTGTTTTTCATTTATAATGTTACACGCACTGTCTCTACATTTGCGTATATAAGCATGCGCGTTATATTATCGTTATCTATAAAATAATATAAAGTGTCTGACAAATTTATCTTTAGTCGCACTAAACATAGTGACCCATATCCATTTTAAGTGAAATCAGTGTGTATGAAAAGCAACTTTTGCATTGAATCTATCTTGATTACTGATAAGCCAATTTTCATGTATCTTTCCTATGTTATTGTTTTAGAACTAAATGATTTGCCGATATTTCGATATTATTTGTACTTACGCAATATATTTTGTTTTTGCTATTTATAATCAAAACATAGTGTTTTGATCATAAATAACTGTTTCAATATGAATAAAAATAGACGTAAATAAGAATGAAATTTGCTTTTATTTAATATTGAAAATAATCGTGAATTACTATTTTGAATAAATAGAGAAATTTGCTATTTTACCTACTTGATTTGATTTTTAAAATGTAGTTCAGTTACATTTACAGAATAAGTGAATGCTTGAATATGAATTGAAGAATTTCAATGGATCATATAAATAATTTTATTTTTATTTCCAATCTGCGATTTTGTTTATTCAGTTTTTTGTAATATTTTTATTAATTTAAATTTCATTTTATGAAAATTTATTTTTTTAAGTAAAGTTTGTGAACAGCTAGTACTCCCTCTCTTATAATATTGGATTAACAATAATTAAAATTAATATCTTGTGACAGAATTTATGTATTAGCTTTACAATAATCTTTTTAAATTTGAGATTTTAGCATTCATAATGATATTTCATACAATACTTAATAATGTACTAGAAAAAATACGACTCGCACCAGATCATTCATCATCAAAAGTCGCGGGTTCGATTCCCATCCGATAATAATTATGATCTGGTGCGAGTCGTATTTTTTCTAGTACATTATTTAGTATTGTATAAATATATCATTAATTTTGAGGTATCTTCAATGAATATTTGTCTCTTTTTACGTTCTTTTGTTTGGTGACGTGAATATTAATTTTCATGGTTTATCGAAGGATACATTTATATGAGTACTTATGTACTCATACATACCGGTCTTTAGTGAAACAAGTATTTTGCCTATAACTACAATCTACGTCTTTTAACGTGTTTTGATCGCTTTTAAATGGTGAAACTGGTTTTTCACTACGAGTTTGTGGTTCAAGATTGTTTTTTGTTTTAGTATTTTATGAGCAACGATGGGTGTGTCAAAAATATTAAATGTGCATTATATTTGTTATATTAGTAAACTATTGGCATTAATTGGAAACGAACATCCTCACTAATCATCAGTTCCTAGCTGATTTCGGCCTCGGCGACTGTAGCATGTCTCATCTTCAGCAGGTGTTAGACCGACGGTCCGCTCTCTCGTGTGCCCAAATGACTCGCAAAACCAATCTTAGACTAGAAGGTCCAGATAGTACACGTTAAGACCCCGCCGCAGTAGTTGTAATTAAAAGCCGTAAGTGGTCTGGCTTTGAGCTCATCTCTCTTAACATCCAGCTCCATTTTTCTTTCATCTTCGTTATTGCTAACACTTTGTTGGAGACGCCACAACTGAGGTCTATCCTGTGCTAGCGCTTTCCATCATGCCATGCCTCTTTTGCACGTCCTTATAACGAGCGTCTTTACTAATATTATAAATGCGTAGGTAAGCATGTTAGTTTGCTACGTCCGGTCCTCATGCACGTTAGGCCATCAGTCGAAGACGCGGGAGGGGCTAGTTATTCGATGAACGTTTTTGGGTTTCTGATTTATATTATACTATTAAACTATTGCATAAGTATTAATTTATACCTAGTTTGATCATCAAATAAATAAATAATAAATAAATAAATATTTGACAACATCACATACATTGCTCCGATTCCAAAGTAAGTAGCTAAAGCACTTGGGTTATGGAAATCAGAGACAACGGTGGTATCACAAACACCCAGACCTGAGCCAATATAGAAAAGTTCGTTTTCTAAGTTGACCCAACCGGGGATCGAACCCGGGACCTCAGAGATGGCGACACCTTAAAAACCGGTCTACAAAGCCACTCGACCGCGGAGGTCGTCAAAATGAATTTGTGATTGCAAATTAATGTTATTATTCTGACTGTGGAATCAATAAAGCTATTTTATTATTATTATTGATCATTAGTATTTGTTATAAGAATGAAACTTGCCGACTCAAAAGACAATACCTAGGATATATTTATTAAAGAGATTATTTGTAATGGAAGAGTTTTCAAAGGAAGCACTTATGATAATGTAATAGAGTCACTAATGAAGAAGACAATGTTAATGACATTTCTTCATTATAAAACGATTTGCCTCATTACAACACAACAGGCCTGAATATTAGTCTTGTTTCCTGTCCAGTAGTAAATGTTCATTAACAATTTGATGAACAATTTTGTAAAATATTTTGTAGATAATGAACATCTACTCATTTGGGGGAGGGTTTGCCATAATTGCCACGCTTGGCAGCCGGGTTGGCGAACGCAGTAGGACCAAGTTATTAAGGAGCCGTTGCTGCCCTTCTCCGGATGGCTGTGCTCCTTGTCCTCTTTTACGACACCCACGGGATGAGAGGGGGTAGAGCTACTCTAGGCCGGCACATACACGACACACTTGCAATGAAGATAGTGGCGTATCCCAACGAGATCGAATCGGAAATGAGGATATCCGTAGGAGAACTCAAGTGACCGACATCGATCGAAACTGAAGTGGCTGTAGGCGGGACACATAGCGAGAAGAACCGATGGCAGTTGGGGCGGAACGTTTCTGTTATAGAATGGCGTTCGCGCACCGGACGACACTTCGTGGGTAGGCACCCGACATGGTGGACCGAATCTGGTGACGGTCGCGGGAAGCCGCTGGATGCGGGACGTAGGACCGATCATTGTGGAGATCCTTGGGGGAGACCTATACCCAGCAGTGGGTGTCGTGCGGCTGATATGATGATGATGATGAACATCTACTAGAACCGAAATTCGAAAATACAAACAGGAATCCAAAAGAGGAACAATATTTTATAAGAATGAAAATATTAAAAACATATTTTTCTCACGAGAGCCTAAAAACAGTTAAAGTAAGTATTCACTTTTAGAAACCGTTGATAAAATGTAACTTGGGTGTTCAAAATAAACATTTTGTATTTAAATCATGTGTTTGTTAAGTATCTGTTAAAATACGTGACGGAACGGCGAGTCGTGTGTCCATACCATAAAAAGATCAGGCAAGTGGCGTCGTGTAACTAAACCACTTAATAGACAGTGACTATACCATAAAAAGGATGTGTGAAACCACTTCCTCGCTCTCTTTGGTGCATCGATAGATAAAGTAACACGTTACACGATTATTCAATTTCACTTGGTCTACTTTATTGTGTCCTATAGAACGTGTTAATGAATGAACCCAAAATGGGAAATCCGTTTCTTCGGACCATCAAACTGAACAACTTTTACTATGGGACCAACTCTGAAATCACAAAAATATCAGCTGTTTCATACAAAAATGAATAACGAAAATATCACAATGTTTGAGGACCTCCGTGGTCGAGTGGCTTTGTACATCAGTTTTCAAGGTGTCGTTATCCCTGAGCTCCCCGGTTGGGTCAATTTAGAAAACGATTTTTTTCTATATTGGCTCAGGTCTGGGTGTTAGTGATACCACCGTTGTCTCTGATTTCCATAACACAAGTGCTTTAGCTACTTACTTTGGAATCGGAGTAATGTATGTGATGTTGTCAAATATTTATTAATTTATTTATTTAGTTACACAATGGTGACTCTCTGTCAATCTATTTAAGATTGACATTGAAAAGAAAGGGACTAAACACTGTGTAACTATACATCTGCTATACAATCTTTATTAGTAAGGAGGTTAGTAATTATCGCTTTTGAATCGTCTATATTTTCCTACCACCCGTTCCAGACTTTTTTAACTGATAAGAAGGGCGCAAGAAACTTATCAGCTTTAACAGAAATAAGTAACGATATATTTCAAGCTTAAATATATTGTTACCAAATACAGTACAACAGATTATTAACATCAAAGTACTTGTACTACCTACCAGTTACGTGTTACATCATTTCCACGCATTTCGGTATTTGAGATAATCGTCTACTTTATAATCACCTTTACCCATAAGCGTTTTTTTAACATGATTTTTTAATTCTTGAAAGGTAGATTGATCACTTGTTATGGAACTTTATTAATCAAGGTTATGCGTTTCCACATACAAATGATTTTATAAAATCAATTAAAAATTGTCTACTTCTAAGACGTATGTCTTCTATTACTTATTTCTGTTAAAGCTGATAAGTTTCTTGCACCTGTTCTTCTTGTAAGTTAAAAAAGTCTGGAACGGGTGGTAGAAAAATATAGACGATTCAAAAGCGCTTAATTACTAAGTTTATTTGAATAAAGCAATTTTTTACTTTTACTTTACTTTTATGAATACACTACCCTCGTTGTCGTAAACGTATTTTTTTTAAACTCAATATTTAATAGCAGTATTATATTTATTTACAATCTAAATTAATAAACTTTGTAGGAACAGCTGCTACGAAATCATCGAACATAAAAATGAGGTCTTAAATAATTGATTTAATAGCACCACTAGTGTAAAAAAACTATAATCCAGTTTACTAGCAAACTCATGCAAACCTTATAAGTGAGTGTACCACCTGTCTGGCTGCATCTCCCACGGGATGTAACTAATTATTTTACCTCGCTTCACAAGCCTCGTGACCAGTTTTTGTAACATCTACGGCAAAATGGCAGACTGGCACCTTTAATGGCAGACTAGCCCTGATAGCCTAACTTGTCCCACTAATAAACTTGCATATTTTTTGTCCCGATCATGAAGTAATTTTTAATAAATTCTTGTGGTCGGTAGCATAATTGGTCAGTGCATTGGGCCGGAATCCCAAGGGTGCGGGTTCGAGTCCCGTCTGAGGTGCTACGGGTGAGTCGATTTTTGCTAGTATTTTTTTTAATACTATTTATCTTAATATAAAAATAGCATTGTGAATGCGAAAAATCTAAATTTAATAAGTTCTTGTGTTTGTTATATGTATATGTCTGTAGTATTATGTTGTTTATCTTTACTTTGTTTTGGTATGATGCTGTCATGTTATCTATCTTCGGCAGGCCCGTTGCATTTGCGGTCTTTAACACCCACCAATCCGAATTGGGCCTGCGTGGCGGGCTATGGCCCATCCTCCTTATCCGCCCATAAGAAAGGCTTATGCCCCAGCAGTGGAGACATTAAAATGGGTGATGTCGACTGTACTAGAACACTGAAAGTTTCGTATTACACCTAATTAAGAAGCTATAGGTTATTCAATGTGAACGAATCAATAAACACAATAAGAAGATGTAAAAAAAATAAGCTTGACAGGTAATATTTTTATCTTCGGTATCTCCGGTCATTGATCTAGCTAGGCCCAATATTATTATATATATGAGATAACATTTGCGGTCAAAAGATTACAAAAACAGGATTACAAATATCAATGACCAACTTACACACATTGATAATGATGATCCTTCAATATTTTTCACCATTTTATAGATTTAGTTAAGTTTTTATAGCAGATTAATATATTTTTTTTTACTAAAGCGTTATAGGTAATAAATAACAGTCCAACTAAATGGATTACCATCACATTTCATAGATTTTATTTTTCATTACATTCACGACAAGATTTGAATTTATTTTTTATTGCACACACGACAGCACGTCAGGTTATACAGTTAAACGGCGAAAACAGCTATTATTACGTAGAGCATTAAGGCGGTCTCAAGGTCAACATGTATAGTCTGAGGTGCCGTCGTGTGTACTCAAATAATTACGTGAAATGACATTCCATACCTATAGTTGTAAACAAAAAACGAGTACAAGTTTAAAAGTAAATAGTAAGTACTAACTTTATTCACAGAGCCGACAAAAAGACACTTCATAAGCAGATACTTATTCTAAAGAATAAATAACAATAGAGTCAAAAAGGAAGGAAATAAAAATCACGCCTCACAAAGTCATTGCACACACTTAAATAATGCAAATAAGGAAAAGTACACAGAACAAGCACTCATGAATGCTCACTAGTTAAATATTACCACAACTATTTGTTTTGACTCATAAACTGAATAAAACAAATCTTTACAACAGCTACAGTGAGAGAAATTGAAGCTAGATTCCAGTCCAGTGGAATGCGCCATCGCTTCATGGAATGCAAGACAGTACTAAAGTGATTTAGTATTTTATGATTATAAATAATAATGGGAACAAGGTCGGGGTTTTAGCTAGGTACTTTGATGTATTTATTAATGAAATCTCAACTACTATTAATGTAGAGAACACAAATCATAATTTATTATAAAAAGTAGAGAAACTATGAACGATGACACTTTAAAATTATATTCTGAGCAAATCTTAGACACATTGAAACTTATAAAATGATTTATAAACTTACATCAAAGCAAACAAAGGCAAATAACGTGGTATTAATGAAGAGTGATGAAATCTGGAATGAATAAATAATAAACTCAAGATTAAAGAATAAATTCTCTCTCGAAATAATCTTGTATACATTTGGTTCAACATTTTTTCCTGTAAAACAAGAAATGGCATTGAGGATTTGTCAAACATAACCTCCGTAATGTTTAAACGGCGTGTCTTTGAACTTAGTTGACAAAAAACACGGAAAAACTTCAAACCTTGGGTCCCTTGAAGGCTTCTAATAGAAAGCAAAACCTTGAACGGAATAGAAATAACTTACGCAAAAAGTATTATGAATAAAAAGTTATAGAGAATCTGCAAAGATTTTCCTCAACTTGATATTTTGATCTGTTAGATTTAAAAATGAAAAACAACAAATATTTTGTCTTTTTTAGAATTGCTTGTGAGATCTTTTTACCCCACAAAATATTTCATACTAACACTCACGTAACACTTTGTTGCTTTCGTTTCTGGTTTATTTAACTCGGTTTTACTTTCAAAACCTTCATATATGTAATGTACCGTGAATTAACGTCAATTTAAATTATTTCAAAAGAGAATGTATAAAATTTTTACCTCTTAGTGGCTCTATAAATAAGCAAACTAAAGTTAAGAATATAAGACCTAGGCTTGACACACGTGCCATTAAAAAAAAACGATTATTAACTAACTTAAGTTAGCAGGAATCATATTACTAAAAGACAATGATGAACCTGTCTCATGCTTAAGAAAGCCTAATAATTAAACTACAACTTATTTTTAAAACCATACCTCGAACCAAATCTTTTGAAATACTTAAATAAGTAGAAAACCGTTTCGTAAAAGACTCAAAACACTCGAAAAACACTTTAGGTTTTTTCAATGTATTATTTCAGATACCGCCATTTAATTGGCATTTAATTGGCCACACATAGATGTCATATTATAAAAAAAACTACCTGCTTTTATGGCAGTTAACAGTGTTTACATGGGAAACGGGAATTTTTATAAGGCGAATATCTCTGTGGCTTAATTTGGACTTAGTGATTTTTATTGGAAACTTATCAACCTTAACTACCACGAAAATATGTTAAAAATACAATACAACTACCTAAAATGCTTATTTAACGACTATTTTTTTATGTATGTTTTACATAATTATTAGTAGGTATGTTAACATCTTTTACGCAAATTAGGAGTTATTAATATACTTATGAAACTTTCATATGTAAATTGTTCTTAGTTAACTGGTCTGGTTATTTTATAAAATATTAGCAATGTTTGCTTTGAATCCTCGAATATTTACAACTAAAACATATTTTCTGCAGATCATAAATTTATTTTATTTGTACTATAGTGTAATATGTCGTGTTCTAATATAAAATAAATAATAAATGATTTATCTTAACAAGATTCAGACTCTGTCATCTACTTTTTAATTCAGTTATTTCTCTAATATGTTAGTGTGAGGATCCTACACTATCAGAGAGTTACTGCCACTGACTTTCAATTATAAAACACCGAAATTACCAATCTAAGTTACTTATTTATTCCATATAAAATTTCCCAAGTACTAACACATTCACGCGAGTCGGCCAGTGCGCAGTAACTGCCACGACTCCTCAGTCGTATCATACGTCTCACAAACATTCCAAATCGCTGACATGCAACATTCACAATACAATGTCCCTACAATAGTAAACAATTTATAAGCAAATATAATTATATCGAATGGTTTACTTTTGAGAAAAAAATAGCTCCACCGTTAACGTAAGAAATTCTGATAAGGAAAGAAACATAGTGCGTCAGTTATGATGGTTACATAAAGCAAGGAAAATGCGACAGTGACGTTTCCTCGTACGAAGTTTTATTTGCCATAGAAATACAAACCGTATTTCCTTAGAATAGGGATTTAGTAACTGTTGTTATGGACCTTTTGATATACAATATGAGAGTTTTATGCGTAACAATATTGACTTATGTGTAAAATTAAGGAATAGATTACTTTTTCACAAAATTATTTTTACATTCTTGTAATAAATACTAATATTTGAAAACTTTTCATTCAATATCGCTTCTTGAGAAGATGCAATAATAATGAATACTCAAAACTTTCCGTTTTAGGTTATAATATTATTAATTTTATTTGAGAAAATTATAGTCTGCTTGTTTGTCGATTTCGTATTTTCTACCATTTCACACTAAACGTCAAATATTATTTCCCATATGAAACAAAACAACATCGAATAGATAACGTACTTGTATATGATATGGTACCTCCTGGGGATAACTGAATTGAGTTAATACAATATTTTGTCCATTTATAAAGTAAATTACCAACGGACGTCATATTAATAAAACGATAGTTGTGAAACCCCCAATCCCATTAGGCATACCGGCAGACGGACAGACAGACGCGCTATTTCTGGAGTAACGCGGTGATTCACCGGATGTGTCATCAGCGGAGTTTACTCTCTACTAATAACGATAGTTTGTCTGTTTATGTCTTGGGACAAGGCAGTTTGTTTTTCAGGAATTCCACTGTGCTTACTTGCAAATCTAAGAAGCCAGCCCACTACGTGGCTGCAAAAGAAATTAAAATGATGTATCGTGGAATAGATATTCATCCATAGCCATAAAAACAATTTAAAGAACAAATAACAAAAAGCTATTCTGTTGACATGCTTTTGTCTTTTGGGTGCAATATATTTGGCACTCAGGCCTTTGCCCGTAGAGGGGTTCTTAATTGTTTTTTTTTATTTTTTATTGCATGAAATCATTTATTTTATTAATTCAATTCATTAGTGATTTATACCAATTTATAATAATGTATTAACTCATTTAAATTTGAAAGTTATTTATTAAGTAATAAAAAGGCTTTTGAAAATAATAATAATAAAATATTCGGCACTGTGCGTTAAATGCAAGCAACTCTATTTTTTCAGTGTTTTCTGTTGACATTATTTACTTTTCACAATACTTCCTCAACCTGATTGTGCCGATAAAAGCAATTTCTCTCACGATAAAGTCGAGTCTTATCAGCGATATCAAACATTTGCCATATCGATCATAATCCGGGCCAAGCAGATCCACTTTCATGATGCTTTGTTCTCTACAGATTATACTACTTGATGTTAACCTACATAGATGAGGTGCGTCAGCTTATATTCTGCTGATAAAAATATTGGTTAAGCACAACTGCATCGTACGGATACTAAATTGGATGGAGTATAACATTTTTTACGACCTACATGGTCAACTGGCTTACATATAGGTTAGGAATCATCTCTAAGTCCATCCCGGTCCACTATATGGAAAATATTCTTTATTTTTATTGTTTCAGGTTGACAGTAGTGATTTAGCTACTTACTTATGATTTATATATCTATTAGTGAGTTAGCATCGATAAATCTCTATTATATTTTGATGGTTATGTATCGTATCGTACCGATGATATTATCATATCGTGATGCAGTGGTCATGCAGGGCATCGTATTACCTACAATAATATTTATGTTGTATTTGTTTTTGAAACAATCGATGCATCTAGAACTTTAGAATAATCCTTATTAGTTTTCACTTTTGTTTATTTATAATCATTAATAGTGGTATCTTCCGTTAATTAATGATGTCGACCAAATATTGTAAACAAAAAATGGTTAGTGTCAGTGATATTGTTATCAGATTTAAGGTTATCAATCCTAAAAGGTTCTCATACAATCAATTTGTAATAATTGTGTAACGATTTGATAAATGTTGTGTAAGAATTAGTTTTAATCAGTCTCTCTTAATGTGGACATCTTATAAGAAGGTAAGTCACGTTACTAGAAATGTGATGGATATGAACGTTGTTGAATGGTGACAAGTGGAAAATCCAAAAAATATTAAGTCTCTAGAAATGTTGATAAGATACCAATATATGGGGCAAAATTATCGAGTTCATAAAACTATTTTGATAACAAATATTGGTTTTAATACGACAATATTATGACAAGGTTGTGACCTCAAAATAAATTTATTTTTAAGTGATTTTAGCCAATTTATAGTCATGGTCATGATACTTTATTTTATTACTTAGTTATTCTTTAGAGAGTTTATTTTTAGAATGTAAAGGGAATTCAATTTTGTCGCATTTTTTAAAAGATCACTTTGCTCGAGTGATTGATACGCATTATGATTTCAGGTTAGATCAATGTAATAAAACTAGTATCTATGATTTCGGTAGTATGTACCTATGCTTCTTACATTGGGATGTGTCACTTCTGTTAAAAAACATATACAAGGTGTTACAAAAATACCCCTAATGCCGAATATGGTATATAGGGACCATCAAACTGATCAACTTTTACTATGGGACCAATACCAATACCAATTGATCAGTTTGATGGTCCCTATATACCATATTCGGCATTAGGGGTATTTTTGTAACACCTTGTATAATGTAGGATATGTTTGAAATGGTGACATAGACCTGAAAAAATAATGAGAATTTATAGATCTTTGTGGAGCCTTAAGTATATCCAGAATCACTAAAATAGGGTGATATCAAAATTTTCTCAGAAAATATTTTGCTCGGAAAACGTATTTTATTTAATTTTTATTATTCCGTTTTTATTCTTAAACATTATTCTAAATTATTCTAGACTTTCCAGTGCGCATAAATCTAGCTGAATCTATTGATAATTATATCAGAAGTAGGAAACATTTAGACCATATTTACAAGAATTTTACTTTATCTTTAGTTTCAATTCAGTTTAGACATAAAACGTTATAATATATTCGAATACGTAACGCACCATTTACGTAACTGTGGCGTTCGTATACATCGTAGCAAATTGATTTCGACTAATCGATTGAAAAAAGCAGATTGATTCGATGCATATAATAACAAAAATGCATGCAAGTCTTTTAATAATAATAGATAGATTTTGGTTAACACTTATTTAATAAGTGCAATAATAAGTCTTATTATTTCAATTGTAACGCGTAACCTGTATTTTAAAACGTGAACTTTAATAAAACCTGGTTTAAACTGATGCTACCTCTGTCTTTTTTTCAATAAACAAAAATTATACCAGCAAGTCGATGTCTTGTAATAAGGGTATATTTGTTTTTTTTAACTACTAACAAACGTTTTTGATTGAACACAAATCTACAAAAAAACAAGCAAGTAATGCAAACAAAAAAAAAAAATTGTCACTGCTAATGTGAATGTCCGTCAAATCGATTATTTAGTAGAAACTTCGTTAATAGATATCAGTTTTAATCGACCCCATTATCCTCTTATTGTCTTGACTGCATTTAATAATAAAGTTTTGGTAGCATAAGATCTTATTGAAACAACGTTATTGCTCAACTAACTCTGGTCAGCTCGTGTTGTGAAATGAAGTTTTATTCTACGCTATCCAGTTCATTCACCTCACACAGCAATGATGCAACATTATTTCAAGAAATATTCTCTTGTAGTTAATATTTCATTTTCATCTCGTATAACTTAAAAAAATACGAGAATACTATTTAAATGACGTACCGTATCTCGAAACTCAATTTGTAGAAAATATTACAACTTGTTTACTTAAAAGTTTCAATTTTTATGATCATTCCTTTAAGTTTACTACAGTGATAAAGTTTATAAGGTTTTTTAATACTTGAATATTGAACACGACTTTGTGGGAGAATATAATTTTTCTGTACAGATAAATTAAGAGTTAAGTATAAATTGTGGGTGTCTATGTATGTATACAACGTGTTACAAAAGTACCCCTGATGCCGAATATGGTAGATAGGGACCATCAAACTGAACAACTTTTAGTACGGGACCAACTCTGAAATCGCGGTTTCGTACAAAAATTAATTACGAAAATATCAAAATGTATTCTTTTGTAACACGTTGTATACAGTATAGTAGAGGAACGACTTCAAACTAAAACTTTCTTCTTCTTTAAAATTTAGCAAAAGAATTAGAAAAAGAAGTTATAATTAGAAAAAGAATTTAGAAATAAGCAATAAGCTATATATTTATAAGGCTCCATGAGCTGTAGACCTCGCATTCGTGCGTTAAAAAAGTAGCTCAAATTGTATGTTGTTTAAAAATTAATCTATTAGATGTCGCCACGAGGTTCTAAAGCAGTACTATGTGCTGTTTGGTATATTATTTGATATATTTGAAGCTAGATGGTGCTACTAATGTTGAAAATTTTTCGAAAATCTGGCTAAAGTCTTTCTAAAATTCTATAAAATTATCGAACCTGCTCACAAAATTTTACGAGATAAATGCGACCTGTAGAGACGGACAGCCGAAAGGACATACGAAAGAATTTTTGCTCAAGCTGAAGCAGAGACGCTTCGCTCGCGCTTCGCGCTCGCTCGATTAGCACATTCACTTATTGATATTTCTTATTTGATTATTTATGTTTATGTTACAAGAAGTTACCCTGTACCTGTATACCTTTGCTCTGTGCCATATTCCGTTTTTTAAAAGCATAATAACAAAATGGTTAGTTTGCCTTGAATAAAAAATCATGTTCTTCGTAACATTGTAAACTATACAAAATAAGTTGAAGGTTATAATAGTGTATTAGTTACATTTAAAAGTAAGACTACTAGTGGACCACCTTGGGAATGCCAATGTATGCCCAGCAGGGAACATCGTGCAAATGACATGAGTAGGATGATTATTATAAAATACAAAATAATATACGGAAACAAAACGAAAATAGCTTTTTTCCCACTTGTTCCACTAGTCAGTTCTACTGTAGAACTAATGAGACTTTTTTCTCATTAGTCCTACCACAAAATACTAAATCGTAGCACTAATGAGAAAAAATAAGTATCATTAGTTCTACGGTAGAACTGCCCAGTAGAACAATTGGGAACAAAACAGACAATTCGGTATTGTATAATAATAGCATTGTGAATGCTAAAATCTCAAATAAAAAAGGGTGAATTTTATTTTTATTTTCCAGGAAAGTTGTACCGTTTTTGTAAAAAGTATGAATATTGTCACTTCCAACATCACACAATCACAATCGCGTAAACAAAACCCATTGACGAACGCGGAAACGAATTGTTGATGCTAACACATCGGAAAGACTGCGTAAACATTGAAATCAGCGACGAAATACCTTCTTAGTTCTAAGTCATTGTCTGGCCACAATAGCTTGGTGTTGAAACTTTTTCAATGCAAGACTAGTTGACAAGCGAATGTCCGATAGATCGGCCGTTACTATCGATAAAAAATGGTTCAGAAATACTGTTGAAAGTTGAAGTAGTAGTTTTGAATCGGTTGTAAGAAGCGGTTTCGTCAGGTGAAGTGAAGTGTTAAAATGAGAAGGAATTTAGTGTACTACCATGAGTCGTGTTCTGATGAAGAAGAATGCTACTATAAAGATTATCAGAGTTTGAGAAGAGAGTCTAAAATGGCTTTATTTGCTAGATCGGTGAGTAAATTATGAATTACAGTGAACGAAATTATGAAGGATTTTGTGAGTAAAGGCAAACTCGAAGCATTTATTCACAAACTCGCAAATACCAATTAAACACAGTAAATTTAAAAAGAAATGTAAACCTGTTAAACAACATAAAAATTTCGATAGAAACTCTCGGTAAGTAAGTATTCAAAAACAACATATTTTTCTCAACATAAGTTATTAAATCTAAAAGCAAGTAATATTCACAAATGGTTATGAAGTAGTCAATAATATAAACACTGATGATCCCACTAAACAACTTACATAAGCGCCAGCATTCATTAAAAAACAACATTTTAACAATCTTTTTCATTTACGTCTAGTTACGAGCAGTCACGACATGTATATACTTACTTTTTGTAACTAGTCTTTCATGTTTTCCTTTGTTATTATCAAACCAGCTAATGATTTATTAATACAGCAAATATTTATACTAAAATCGAATCACTAAATTCTTTATAAAGGTTTTATAAGTTCAAAATAGGTTATCCAAAGACTAAAGTTTAATTATCTATGTTCAATTGAAAGGCTGCTGTGTAAGCCATAATAATTATCAAAATTTTACTGTTAATGAAAATCTCCAATGCAATAAATATTTGATTTATGTTAGGAAATTTGCAAAATTAGTAGAAAAATGACGAGTCATAACGAAGACCTCTGTGGTCGAGTGGTTTGAACGGTTTTCAAGGTGTCGCCATCTCTGAGATCCCGGGTTCGATCCCCGGCTGGGTCAATTTAGAAAATTAACATTTCTGAATTGGCTCAGGTCTGGGTGTGTGTGTTTACCACCGTTTTCTCTGATTTCCATAACACAAGTGCTTTAGCTACTTACTTTGGGATAGAGCAATGTTTGTGATGTTGTCTAATAACGTCTAATATTTATTGAATAACTTTACAAGTTTGAAAAGGCATTCAATCAGTTTAAAACGCGATTTTGTTAAAAGTGGCCACTGTTGGTTCAAACCCGTTTTTTTAACTATTGCACGCATTTCGTAATGTTGTAACGTTATTCAATAAACATAGACGTCTTTCACAAGACCTCGACTGATTCCTTTTTTAAGAAATTGGGCTTATTTAGAATAAATAAAATAAAATCGACTGGTGGCGCTAGTTGGCTCATGTCAGCCCCTTAACAATATTGATATGTGCTTCCGTACCTCGAATCTTCTTTTCTTTGCAGATGACATAAAAACTCACGCTTAAATAAAGACTAAAATGACGCTCTTTCACTGCAAAGTGACCTGGATCGGCTTGAAACATACTGCAAGGATCATAACTTAGATCTTAATCCAACAAAATGCACAGTTATGACGTACAGACGGAAAAGTAATTAAGTAACTTGCAGTTATGGGTTACGTTAGACGTGACCTGTGTGACGCATGTCTGTAAGTTGCTGTTTGATGAGCACATAAACCTTGTGATTTCTAAGGCCATTAAAGCTCTTGGCTTATTAATTCGAAACTGCAAGACTTCAAAAATTATAAAACATTTAAAATTCTCTATGAGTCACTTGGAATACGAGTATGGTTATCAAATATGGAAATTAGATACGCCACATACATTAATAGACTTGAAAACATCCAGAAAAAGTTCATGAAGTATTTATGTTACCGCACCGGAATACCTTCAATCACCATCTTTTAACGCAAAGTCGTAGAACCCTAGCTGACATCTCTTTTCTCTTAAAAATTGCCACTGGTGCTGTCGATTGCCCCGAGCTTTTATCTTTATTGAATCTGAATGTTCCAAGTAGGAACCGACGTTACTTTAAACCAATTCCCCTACCAATGTCGAATGTCAAGGCGAAATTCTTTCATTCTCGGTGCAGGCAAATGTTTCAATAAGTTGTGCAGCAAAAATTGGTATTGATCTTATATCTGTACCTTCCGTGAAAAGAGGTATAACTCTAAAAACATGATTTTCGGGAAATTGACTTTAAAGTTAAAAAAAATCTCACTCTTCAACTGAGAATGATAAAATAAAATAAGTGCTTGTAGACTGTAGATGGTTAAGCTAACTTTGTTTTCTTGTATTATTTAAAGAGAAATGTCTTACAGATTTTTCAGTATTCATGAAATTGTTTAGTTACATCACTAATCACATTTATTTGTTTTGTGTATATTGATGTAATAAGACTTATATCATTTTTCACCATGAAAATCTGCTTTCGTGTAAAATGTTAACTGACTTTATTTTTTTGTGTCTGCCTTTTCAATTGTATGTTTTTTTTTAAGTTGTAGAACAAACATTGTTGAACACACTCTAAATGTTAGTAATTAGAGTTTAGTTTTGTAGAATCGTTTAAAAAATCGAATTATATCAATTTACACAACTTTTTTGAAAAAAAACGATGTGGATATTGTTATAACTTTTATCACAAACGATATAACTAGTACGTATACTATGTGAATAGTGATATAACTTATGATAAAATACTAAATAATATCATGAGGTAATGTTTGCTGTTATTAAAACCCAAAAATATTTCGGTAATTTATTACTAACACTTTGGTAATCATATAAAATACTAAATCTTGCTTCATTAGCGCTTAAATCAACTTGGATAAGCAGAACAATGTGTTTTAAATTTTGCAAAATAACAAAACAATATTAAACTTAAAGGTTTACTTAAACAAAACATAACAGATGTTTAGACTTGTTAAAACTGTTGTTGTATCGAAATTCAACGTAACATAATAAAGAAAACAGGCTGGTATTTAAACACCTACTCAGAGAAAAGAAAATGAATATAAATGTTTATTCCATTGAGCTCGGTTCGGTGATCGGGAATTGATCCCATTGGCTTAATATTGACTTGACTACGGAGTGCTTCATGTAAAGACAACACAATCATCACTACAGTCATTCAGACTCAAACTTAGCCAACTTGTAAATGACAACTAGCAATAAACAGATCTTAAAAAAACCATTCATAAGTCCCATTTCCATTCAGTAGCAAATTAAAATAAATGAATTTACTCCCAAAATAGTACATTTAATGATAGTAAATAAATTATTCTTTAAAAACTCCCGACACAGAAAAGCTAACTCTTAATAAAAACCCCCCATACAAAATCATCATTATTATCAAGTTATAAATAAATCTATGGAAAAATCGTAGACGTCGGTGGACCGCGAAGTTAATGTGACGAGCTTACATGTAAATCCATTAACTTAGCGGTCCCCCGACGTCTACGATTTTTTCATAGATCTATTTAAGACTTGATGATATGATGACATTATTTTCAACTTTTTAAGAGTAAGCTTTTTTGTATCGAGGGTTTATTAAATTTTTAATTTCAGTTTTATTTGAAGCTTTTTAAACTAAATTTTTGGCAGCCATTATCATTGAAGTAACACGGTACCAAATTTTGAATTCAATTTCAAAAAGCTGATGAGTCCTGATTACCAATCTAGGAGTATAACCTAATCATCGAGACCATTCCAATGAGCCCAAACACGATACCTCTGCTGTATGTTGTTGAAGAGTTGGGTATCTTTCAGATTCTAGATGATGCCACATCATCACCACCTATTATACTTTATTCGCAATTTACTCATTAAAGACCATTTTAGTGATCTCAAACACGATATCTCTGCTGTATGTTGTTGAAGAGTTGGGTATCCTTCAGATTCTAGATGATGCCTCATCATCACCACCTATTATACTTTATTCGCAATCTACTCATTAAAGACCATTCTAGTGATCCCAAACACTATACCTCTGCTGTATGTTGGTGAGGAGTTGAGTATTTAAGCTTCAGGTCATGGTTACCTTACCATGTTCTTTTAATATCATTGCAGTAACACGGTACCAAATTTCGAAAAGACTGGACATATGGAACTTAGCCAGATCCCCTGATCAACTAGAAAAGAGCTGATGATCTTCTAACGGCTGATCAGGTCATGGTTACCTTACCATGTTCTTTCAATGTCATTGAAGTAATACTGTACCAAATTCCGAATCGATCGGACATAAAGAAGTTAGTCAGATCCCGTCATCAACTAGAAAAGAGCTGATGATCTTCAAGCAGCTGAGTATTATCTTTCAAAAAAAAAACTAAACCAAAATCAGTTCATCCGTTTGGGAGCTACGATACCACAGACAGATACACAGACACGTTAAACTTATAACACCTCTCTGTTTGCGTCGGGGGTCAAAAAGCAGTTAAAAACACAACTCTTTTTCCGCGTGTTAGTAAGACAGGCAATAATGAATAATAATAAACAAAAAATACGCCCGAATCAAAAAATACTATGTATTTTTAATTTCTTGTAAAAAATAACGTGCAATGGTATACAAAGTTAGTGTATATTGATACAATTCACTATTATGCATCGAAGCAATCTCACACTTATTTTAAGGAACATAGGGCAGATTTTCATCCCATCAATGACTTGAGCCCATTATTAATAAAATGGCACAATGTATTATACTTTGTGTAAAGTGATACAACTTACATTTCAATTCATCTTGTTTAGTGTCGCGGAGACTCTACTGATGTGACCGCAGCGCATGAACGTCGGTGCAAAACTGAGACAACACACTGTCGTATCCACACAGTCGCGGGGGAAGGGTAGGAGGGAAGGGGAGGTCGCGGGGGGTTTATTGGGCAGTTATATCATTTTACACAATAAGTAATCAAACGTTTTACTTCGTTTATTCATAATATTTTTTGATATGAGTCAATTATATCATTTTACACCTATCGCAAACCTATATGTGATTATTGATTCAACTTAATTTATATCGATAAACACAAAATAAAACTTGATTATTACTTCATTTTTGATGCTATAAGTCGAGTTGAATCAATGTTCACAAACTAGCATACTGTGAAATTATATGTGTGTATTGATATAATTCTAGATAAATCACTACGCACAATTTAAGTCAGTTGTTATTGAATTGTGTGTAAAGTTTTAAAACGAGTTATATTTCTAGACACTAATTTAAAGAGAAATAAGTTTCGGTACACATTGTTTTAACTAGAGATATATTAATATACACATTTTATTTCAAAAAAATCATAGAAAAGCAAGCACTTATATTACTATGCACAAAATTTATCTCTGTTGATATAAGTCGTAAAAATACACCGATTAGACACAAAAAAAGCTAATTTTTCGATGACTTGAATAGTGAAATAAATTCAAAATCGATATAACTCGAGTTAGATCAGTTTTCACAGAAGGTACAGATATTTAACTATGGCTGTGAAGCTGTTAGGCGTAATCTTGCATTGTTACGTTTGAATATTGAAGTGGGAGAGATCATATATTATTCAGATATGTAAAAATCCATGATATTAATGTATTATTGGTCTCATCAAACGTCCTCTTGATATTGTATTTTTTGTATGTTTATTGGTAGCTAAATACTGGCTCAAACATACTGGACGCGTTCTGGGGGCTAATTGTCTAATTTAAAAATCTATCGCAATCGCTTTCATTTGACAGTTGGATCCGACACATTGCTGCATTTCTTTGGTAAGTTTTTATTTGTGCCAAAAAGAAGTATCAATGTGTTTCATCCTGAAAGCGATTGCGATAGATTTTGAAATTAGACAATAGAAAGGCTGGTCATGCGATCTATGCGATGTATGGAGTTCTCTTACTCTTTCCACACTGGTTGCGTTCCGATCCCATATATCACATAGATCGCAGCGATCTGAGATCGCATGACGAACGCATTGTGGGATCGATGTAAGTACTTGTGGCTTTATTGTTTTCTTTTATACTAAGTTTGCTATAGTTGATATTATAACTGTTGATTAACCTGTTAATATAAAATAAAATAAAACAAAAGCGATACGAATAAGTGTATACAAGGTGTAACAAAAATACCCCTAATGCCGAATATGGTAGATAGGGACCATCAAACTGAACAACTTTTACTATGGGGCCAACACTGAAATCGCGAATAAAAAATCAGCTGTTTCATACATTTTGATATTTTCGATTTTAATTTTTGTATGAAACAGCTGATTTTTTTTTCGCGATTTCAGAGTTGGTCTCATAGTAAAAGTTGTTCAGTTTGATGGTCCTTATATACCATATTCGGCATTAGGGGTATTTTTGTAACACCTTGTATATAATGTACTTATGTTTTACTGATTTTATTAGTACAAAACGTTTATAAGGGTTTAAAGTAAGTTCATAAGCTTATCAGGGAATTATGATAAATGCGTACATTAAATATTGAATTAAATTAATTGCATTTGCTTATCTTTCTCAGTTAACGCATGCCAATGGTTTTATTATAATGACAAAGTATTTAATATAAATATCTTCTCACGACTTATTCTTCAGAATTAGTTGCTCATATAAATGGTTTACTAGTGATAATACTGTGAAACAATATTAGTTCTGTACTTACATTACAGTGTCTTGCAAAATAATTTCATGCTTCGTTGAAATAAATCTAAAAGTAATTGAACTTTTTGGCGTGGGAACTAACTGGCATTTTTAAACAGAAAGAAAATGTGTTGTGAGAACGAATACAGTACGTAGAAACCCAGCGATGTAAATTAATGTACTAATAATAATTCAGTGTGGAAACCACATACATTTTTATTACCCAGGATAGGTCATAAGAAATCGATTGATTTTTTTAAAGACACGATTGAATCCATTACCTAATGATATATGTTTTTAATAGAAAACATAACATAATCAAGATAACAACCAAATAAAATTAATGAATGTAATTTGTTTTCATCAATTCGTGTTTAGTTCACAGTTAAAGTATAACTATTTTTTTAAGATAAAACAAATCAACATTTTAAATTTTAGTTTGCGTTCTAAAATAAAATTGAATATATACTTACATCAGTGACTACAATAATAATCTTATATTTATTCTGGGAAACCAAAAAAACCAAGTTGCGCAAATCAACGAATTTTTATCGTATTCTTATACTTACTTACATTATTTTGCACGCGTGTGTACTATAAGTCTATAACGTTCCGCGTGGTATATGAATATATATCACGCATTCGACTCATGATTTCAGAACTCTGAAACCATTTAGCGATACACTTTATAAATATTGAGGGACATCCGTCATGAAGCATTTTTATAACGTTGCCATATCTACGTAAATTGAAATGTTAAAGGGCTGTCAACAAAGAATATTAGCGATGACAAATAATGTAGTCAATTTTAAATATAATTATTTTTGAAGTCGGTTAAGTCACGATTAGAACTGGTTATAACTGCTGGTTTTAAAATCTTGTGGTATATAATAAAGATTTGAGATTGCCCTGTAGTTATTCATCAAGTGATTTTTGAAGTTGACAGTTACAATGTGTTTAGAGGTAATTTCAAGTGTTTTTGTTCAGAGAAGTTTTAAGTTGTTTATACTCGTAAAATGTATTAGCGCGATTATTTCACGACTGCGTTTAATTTTTGTGAACTGTGATAAGTGGTCATCAATAAGCTCAAACTGACTTAAGTATTGATTGTTCTACTAAGTTACATATATGTGAAAGTAATCATGATGTTTTTTTTCCCTTTATTTACCATTTTAAAAGAACAAAATAAAAAAAAACAATGTTTATAATCACAATTTTAACCCACTAAGGTTTGTTTGATGCGATTTCATTCACTAATAAAACTTAAACAAGAATTAAAAAGTAGGTTTTGGGTAATACACTTACTTTGTAATAATGACAGTCACTACATGATATTTTTTAAATTATTAAAAAAAAAGTAACTTTACCTACGGTTTTATTACAAAAGTTTTTTGAATATTTTAATATTGTGATATGTAACTAACATTGTTTCGTGGGGTGGCACACGGTTTGGTCGGGATTTTATTAAAAGAACCCTCGAGTATTTCTGCGTATATATACTTTAATAACACAATAAAACAATTAACTTTATTTTCAGGGTGCATATAGGTACATTAATGGTGTGTATGGTAGGTACATTTATTAATTTAATAAAGGATTAATAACGACGAGGAAAATTGTACATGTGATTAACAATCCGTATTTATACAAAAAACCCCATTCAAAGGCAAAATGTTACACTTCTGACTAAAATGATTACTTAATCAAATTCCCGTGTTTTTACTGAAAAAACACACGTGTACTATCCAATATCGTAATAATTGGTATTTGGAATTATTTATTTTTGAGTTTCCTTTGTTGTAATGTTAATACTTTGATTAAAATATAAGAACTTCAAGGTGCAGTGATTAGCACGTTCTGTATGCGATAGTAAACGTTGAGCAACAACAACGAGATGGGATATTTAACTTTGAAATACAATTTTAATTAGTGGAGAATCGGTATGGGTATCGATATTTTGAGATTTTAGCATTCACAATGCTATTTTTATAAAGGTTTTAGCAGTCTATAGTCTAGTGACTCGGTAGCTCAGCGGTCAGAGCATTGGACCGGATATCCAAAGGTCGCGGGTTTGATTCCCGTCCGAGAACATGATCTGGTGCGAGTCGTATTTTTTCTAGTATATTATTTAGTATTGTATGAACTGTTTTGTCACTAAATCATCTAGGACCTATTATTTTTTGTGAGCTTTTAGTGATTCTGGCGGTCTGTTTGATTTAGTACGACAACAAGTTAAATACAGCCTTTTTGATATATGACAATTTTTAATTTTTTTATTTGAAATTTTGAGATTTAAGCATTCACAATGCTATTTTTATATAACACTAACACTCACTATACCGAGTGACTCGGTAGCTCAGCGGTCAGGGCATTGGACCGGATATCCAAAGGTCGCGGGTTCGATTCCCTTCCGAGAACATGATCTGGTGCGAGTCCTATTTTTCTAGTATATTATTTAGTATAATTTTTAGTTTTGTTTATAACACTATCGATTGTTTTCTCATGGAGTTCAAAACTGCATTTAACTTAAAAGCTAAAACAGACAAATGTTATGCTGTTGTTATTAAACATCTAACGCAATTCCCAACCGTATTTCCAAACTCAGTGTAGATTATAAGAGTTGAGTAAGATTTCAACGGATGAATAGCCAGCATTATGGCTCCTATCTCTCAACTTGTAGCATATGGAAAACCAGTCCCGATCAATGGCCTACGTCCATGTTATATTAGAGGGACATTTTATTAGGCAATATCACCTGTTGTTTGACTGATTTCGATAGCTTTTTAACCGACTTCAAAAAAAGGAGGAGGTTCTATGTTCGTCTGATTTCAAAAGACGTTTTTTTAATATCAGATATGCGTAGTTACTTGAATAATAGGTAATTATGCAGATTTGAATATTATTTCTTGCTTTTTAGAGCTGTTGCTTTTTAAAGCTGTTTTTTGTAGCAATTTTTTTAAGGTTTTTTAAAGGAGGTTTTTCTTTTTAATTTTTTAGCTTTATAATTCGCTGAGTGACTGATCATCGTGTAGTACAAATGTATTTGAATCCTACATACCTCAGTCAGCCACACTACAAGAATGATGTGACTAGGTACACACGACGGCACCTCAGACTATACATGTTGACCTTGAGACCGCCTTTATGCCCTAAGTAATAAAAGCAATTTTCGCAGTTTATCTGTAGAACCTGACGTGCTGTCGTGTGTGACTAGGTGTTTTGTGGCGTGTAAGGCCCTTTACTCATTTGTCGTCGCAGCAGCGGTACGACATCGCAAGCCATAGTAACTCACCTCGGTAACCATGGCAACCACGCCTGTTTACTATGGCGAGGCGATGTCGTACCGCTGCTGCACCGACAAATGAGTAAAGGGCCTTATGCGGCTTTATTAGCCTTAGGAATTGACTGTCTGTGACACTAAAATAATTAATATTTACTCAACTATAATAAAAAAAGTCTTAAATATTCTTAGCGTTGGTGTCTGTAAATAATACCATATTTACGTACATCTGTTTGTACTCGCAGACAAACTTAGTGTGTAATAGGTTTTGCGAGGCTTTGTTTAAGAAGTAGTTTCTGATGTGTAAATAATAATAATCTTATAAAGATAAATTAACTTTACACCAGAGAAAAATGCCCGGGTATTTTGCCCCAAACAAATAATCGTTTTTTTTTTGTGAATGCAGTTTTTTATTGAGGTTTGCATCGGATGGACCAAGTCGATGCATTTGGTCCAATCCAATGATAATTATATTTATAATATCATTGGCCTAATATATCATATTATATCATTTTTGAAAAAGGTAGAGTTTTAAAATAAACCCTTAATGAGACTCTGAGAAACATTTGATTTAGATTGCAACCTCTACTTTCTAATTTTCACATTTTTATTGGTAAAACCAACTGTATTCTACTTAAAATTATTATTAATAATAACTAAGCAGTATTACAGTATTCGACCACAGGCAATCAAGGAAACTCCATTGGAACTAATAAAAAAAATAGCTAAGTAGAATATGGAACATAAAACAAAGTTCTAAAACAAAGACGGATTTACCGAATACAAAAACAATGCAAGTCCTTACTGCAGGAACTTGCTCTAATTAACCGGACTCTTTTTACACGAGTCAGACAAACCGGCCCTTCAACAAAGACTCGAATCCTATACCGCACGTAAAAAAACCTGTCGATCAAGTCTGTGCCTTTCACACGTGATGTTTTTTTTCACGGCCTTCTAAAACAAGAGCTGGTTTTGAGAGTAAATATTACAAAGTTAAGGGAGGTTACAAACGGTCGACAGCTTGCTAAGGTTGCCGACACGCATCACAACGTACCAGACAAACTGCCGCTCTTTTCTAAACTTCCTAAATGTGACCAGTACAGTATGCAACTCTAGCTTAATCGATACCATTCAGTTATACTTATTTTAACACGTTTTTTTAAGAATTTAGGACTTAATTCCCCTAATTAAGTTATGTGAAAAGTTCGATTTAGGCGCAGTAGTGATGACGCTTAATAAACAATGCAATCGTGAAATGTAGCATGAAATAGTAGAATCCAAAATACGACATGAAATCCGCACGATGATGCAGATCTGTACTCTTCCAGGTACGTGCGTAGGTGCCCGACACGCAACATGCAGCGTGATGCGTGGCAGTGTGTTTATCGCCTAATACCTAACTTTTGCTAAAATAATCCTTGATCCATGGAATTCAATTAACGTACTATTCGTTACTATGACTATATGACGCAAACCTTTAATAACTTGCGGTTTATGAACTCATTACATTCGAATTATGGCATGGTTTAAAATAATCACATTAATTACATTTCACATGATGTAAATAATTTTTAAAAGCGACTAATTATTGAATTTAGCAATGAAGCTGAAACCAGAAGAATTTGTTTTTCTCAAGAAATGAGTCATAAATTTCATCTAAGGCAACATACAAAATAGATAGGTATTCTAACCACAAAGAAAACAACAGATTTTGCAACATTGAATTTGTTTGGCGACGCAATACACTGAATAAGTGCATTAGCCAGACCTTGCTCAAGAAACAACACTTATTATTGAGCAAACACTCGATCGTGCATTTACATCTCTAATCTCAACCTAACCTTGTGCCGACTTCGGAAAAGAGAGTTCTTTGTTTTACGCATCTCGTCGTCGGTATGTCTTGTGTCGCAGGGTGTCATAACGTAACGTAATAATTTACTACTTGGGTGGTAACTCTGCCGTGTTGACGGGGAGTGAGGTGCGGTTAGGGTTACCATATCTCAGGATTTGTCCTGAGATCTCAGGATTTTTGGACTTTTCTCAGGATTGCGGCCGGATTTTGAAAATCTCAGGAAATCTCAGGATTTTTAGAATTTTCAATAAAATACAGTACATTTTAAATATCTTTTTAATAAAAAGTTAAACAAACTAACCTCCCAAAGCCATACGTTATTCTCAAACTCTCAAACTGCTACAAATATCAGGATTTTTCAATAGAAATCGGGCCTTTTCTCCGGACTTTTGATTTTTTCATCTGGTAACCCTAGGTGCGGTCGACGTCCCCCCACCGCTACTCTCTGCTGACAGTAAGGTACCGGTAGTACAGTCGTCAGTTTTTTTTGCATTTGCACCGAGAAGACAAAGAAGTTCCCTCACTATATGATAATAATTGTTACATTGTTGCTTAAACTCAAAATAATATCCCGAAGCTCTCAACCCAAAAGTGTGGGTTACTTTTCTAATTAGCTTGGCGTAAAATAAAATGTGGCCTTATTATTATAAATGAAGGGAGATGATTACTTAGGTAGGTACTTGGTTTTTACACGACTGCCCAAAAAATTAAAGTGTGTTGTGTTCAGGGTTCATGTATGTTTGTATATTATGTACTTTATTTTTGTAGGTATTTCAGTTAAAGGCTCTCTATGCAATGATTAGGGTTGCCAGATGGTCGGGATTCGTCGGGATTGTCCCGACATTTCTTATAATATCCAGAGTCCCGAAAAAATACAAAATACCCCGACAAATAACAACAAAACAAAAATTTCAAACTACATAAAAATTAAACGAGTGTATATTAGAATAAGTGATTAATGAATGTTTTTTTTGTGATTATTTGAATTTTTATTATAAGCAGGAATTTATATTTCGTAATATTTATTTGTAATTTTGCCCAGACATTTTAGTCTTCCCATCTGGCAACCCTTGTAATGACACTAGCACGTTTTAAGTAAATAATACCGAAAATATAGTCTATGAGTATATTTTTTCGAACGTCACAAGTTCACGACCGTCATGAATGATGATAGATGTACATACATAATATTTAATTAGCTTATTTTTTCTTACAAATTAATACCACACAATGTTATTCTTATATTGACGTCAATTTGTGTGTCTTGAGCTTTATTTATTTGAGTTTGTTGTTGACCATTTTTTTTTTGTCTACAGTTTCATTCGGTGACAGACAAGAGAGCCCATGCGACAGAATGCGGAGAGAACAGCCTAACAATAGTATCAGAGAAGAAGATAGAAGATGACTCTTCGGATTCATCGAGCAGTGAAAACGTAGAAATTGAAGGTATATATCTCGTAGGAAAATCGTACAAATCGGATCTTTACAAAAAATACCGTATGAAAAGAATCTGAGACAGCATTTTGCAAACGTCCGAGTAATGTTTAGGATTTTTACAAAAAACCAGCGTATCTTAATTGAGGACGTGTCATGTGGTAGTCCTATAGTTTTATTAAAACAGTGTGAACATATTTTCATAGCTATGAAACCCACTGAAAGAATTATAGAAATCCGTTTGAAAATGCCTAAGTTATAAGGGTTTTATGGAAATGCCAAGCGCATTAAAACATGTGCTTTAATACGTAAGGTTCACCGGATGTATAATTACGTTATAATACACCCCAAAATAACAGTGTTCTAGTTCATATAGATTCTCAGACAGGTGGTAGGGCTTATTTCAAAACCACCTGGCTAACTAAGTGTGACGCCATAACAACAATTTGAAAATTGTCGTGTTCCGGCAGGTAAGATAGCCAGTTCCTCAGTGGTGAGGATTCCGGTTGTAGATCACTTACATTTTCGGCCTTATCGTCACTTAACATCAGGCGAGGTGAAGGCCAAGCACCATCCCATATAGATAAAAAAACAATCAGCATTCAAGTCTACAATAATTTTCCTAAACATATGGGGACTTTTACAAAGATCCTAAAAAATGCTCGGTCGATTGTGAAATTCTATCTTAAACAACCAATGCCTTACTAATTTTCAAAATTAAGAAGCGCCATAATTTTTGGTGACTCTAATTTCAAATATTTTTTAACTTACCTAGAAAATAGGGAACCTTACTGACATACCTAACCTTCATCGCACTTACGCTAATCCAAACGTATGAATCGAGACTCTATTTTTTGCTATAAGACAATGGCCATTGTTCCAAAGTTCAATGAAAAAGAAGGTAAAAATATATGGAAAAAGTACAAAAAGGATACCTATTGTTAATTACTAATTACGTGTCAAGGCAAGAACATTCGATTATATAATGTTTGAAAACAAAGACTTATCTTAACGACTAAACGTAGGAGTTGTGTTATTAAAAAGGATATAATATCTACACTTACAAACACGGAGCACTTTACTAATCAACTCAAATAAAAATAATTTTGACAACATCACATAATTGCTCCGATTCCAAAGTAAGTAACTAAGCACTTGTGTTATGGAAATCAGGGACAACGGTGGTATCAAACACCCAGACCTGAGCCAATATAGAAAAGTTCGTTTTCTAAATTGACCCAACCGGGGATCGAGCCCGGGACCTCAGAGATGGTGACTCCTTGAAAACCGGTGTGCAAAGCCACTCGACCACGGAGGTCGTCCAAATAAATGAGTTGTTATTGTGCATGGTAAAGCAATATGTCCGAATCCGCAAAGAAGCTAATGAAACAAAATCTGTATCCATTATTATCAATCTAAGGAAGACATGTACAATCCCATTACTTACCCTATTTTCTATCGAGGTATTTGACGATGACCCAAAAAAGCTAGTACCAACTCCACATTAACATAATCGTGAATAAGCTCAATCTACTAAGGCAAAATATGAATCGGCATCAGTCATTTTTAACCAATTTAAAAAAAGGAATAGGTTCTCAATGCAACTGTTTTTAGGGTTCCGTACCAAAATGGTAAAAAAGAAACCCTTATGGTGCGACTCAGTCTGTCTATCTGTCTGTCTGTCACAGCTGGATATCTCGAGAACTACTAATGCTATCAACTTGAAATTTGGTTAGATGACTTTTTCCCAACTATTTTGCAAATAAGAGAGAAATAAAAATATTTCTATATCAGGGACTGAAAGGAGGTCTTAAAAATTCTAAGTAAGGCTACTAGGGCATATGGGGTATCATACGAAAAAGCGCTGCTTGCACATTCTCAAACATTTTTTTTTTCTTTTAGGCCGCATAGGTTTCGACTTTTTTTTAATATGTTCGATAGGTATCTGCTAGAATTGTGAACTGATTTTCAAAATTACTTTTTCATTCAAAATGGTGTACGCTCAAGATGGTCCCATACAACTTTTTTCTAATCAGTTCAGTAGTTTTCAAGTAATCTTGAAAATACTATGATTTGCATGTTAGTCGTTTTTTATGAACCGATTTAGATGATAATTTTTTTGTTGGAAAAAGAGTATAGGGCATAACCCACCACGCAGTCCCAATGCGGATTGTTGGGTGTTAACGACTGCAAACGGAGCCGGGACTAACAGCTTAACGTGCTTTCTGCAGCTCAGAGGAACTCGATATAATAAATTTTTGATCATCCATTCTATGAACGACTCTTGCGCAATTTACTTAACCTACTCGCAGAGTCAAGCGCTAAACCACTGCACCACCGAGCTCCTCAGAATATGAATAAGCACTAATAACTAAGGTAAAAGGAAAAGTTATGACAACGTTGCACCACTGGTGACGTCACATCTCGCCTGATCGCGCCATCCAGTCATGCCAAATACCATTTAGAGGATTGCTTTGGCATTTGTCAATAGCCATAAACTCGTTATGTATTGCCACAAAGTACGTACCGGCTGGCGCTATTTCCCTGCTGCACGAACTGCCATGAAGTGTTTTTCCGGTACCAATATATGTAGCAACTTTTTCACTATTACGAAAATAAAGTAATGCTGAGTCTAAAACTAAATAGAATATTTTATGAATTTTATAATGGAAATAGGTTTATATCTTCGTTTTAAAAAAGACATTTTATATGAAAATTGGAGCATTGTTTGAAAATTCATCCTTCTCTTTTGCACTTCATGTCTACCTTTTGTATTAATTGTCATTTAAATGTGAAAAATGTTATATACAAAAAGCCAATAATATAAAACTTTCCAAATGACAATTACTGTCATGCCCTATTAGATTCAATATTACTTTCATCATCACAGCTATTAGTCTTTACACATTTTACACATCCGCCTTACTAATAAAGATTGTATAGCAGATGTATAGTTACACAATGGTTACTCTCTGTCAAACTATTTAAGTTTGACACTAAAAAGAAAGGGACAAAACACTGTGTAACTGTACATCTGTTATACAATCTTTATTAGTAAGGGGGTAATTATTATATTCCATAAGTAATTGATAATTTTTGTTTCAATAATTACGCCATTCTCTATATAATCTAACTGTGAGATAATTTTTCTAGTCATGATGTGACGAGTCTCTGACGATTATTTATCGAAACGGTATCTAATATTAAACAATGACGCAGCCGTCGCTGACTGATAATTAGTGTACACTCATCTTATTTCACTATAACAGTAATTACTTTACCAACTTTGGCCATGAATAATATCAGTTGATACTAAATCCTAATCTTGATTAAGAGAGGAGCTCGATGGCGCAGTGGTTTAGAGCCTGACCCAGACATTGCGGAGGTTAAGCAACTTTAGCAAAGGGTCGCTCATGGGATGGGTGACTAAAAATTTATTATCTTGAGCTCCTCCGTGCTTCGGAAGGCACGTTAAGCCGTTGGTCCCGGCTGCATTTGCAGTCATTAACACCCACCAATCCGCATTGGGCCCGCGTGGTGGGTTATGGCCCATCCTCCTTATCCACACATAAGGAAAACTTGTACCCCAGAAGTGGGGACATTAAAAATGGCTGATAGTCCTAATCTTGTGTTTCGGGATCTGATGGTAGTCGTATGGCAGAATGATCCCTGATTCAGACTGTTTCTGACCTTAGTAAGCTGGTTTTTTTATACAAAAATCCGGATTGTGCGATTATACGTCATTGGGGGCTGGGACCGTGAATCATTTTGGATTGAGGAAAATGTCATCGTTGGTGTTTTATAATATTCCGGTAATTTGAATTATGTTTTAAACCGGAACTTATCGTCATCATCAGCCATTCAAAATTCCTTCTGGGTTGCTAATACTTAGCGCAATCTATTCAATTTCATTTCATAACGAGCGGTGTCATATATTACTTACAAACTCTTTTATGTCTGTTTAAAAAGGCCTTGTCTTCCTTTTTTATTACATGTGTCCATCAAGGCAGATCACCCTGACACTTCTTCATATTTGACTTTTTTATTTAAACATTTGTGAAGCTTTAGTTTTCTCTCTTTGATGTTCCAAAAAGTTCATTATTAGATTAACTTGTTAATAATGGGATTTGTACATCTTCAGCGCAAAGCTTATTGTTATTTATTTCCCCTCACGTTTTGCTTAAGTTGCATCAACCGTAATCACGAGTTTACTAACCACAAGTTACAAAGCACTGTAAAAGTTCATAAGAATAGTTTGACCTTTACGAGATTGGGCTTAACTGTTACTTAACACATATGGAACATCATGACATTGAATACCTGCAAGGTCTTATATAGTTGCTGACAGATGTAATACTATGTTTTGGCACGGCTGTTGCCTTGACACCAATATTGTGAATATATACTTATTTAACTTATATAACTCTGTATTACATTACATCACCGTATTGCTGTGTAGCATATTTTTGCTAAGACAAATGTAGCAATCAAAGATTGAAATAAGTCAAGATATTAGTGGTTGTAACTTTGGATGACAATTGAACTTAGCTTAGAAATTCAATTCAAGATTGGAGTGAGTCAAAAAATTATTTGTTGTAATATCAGCTGATAATTGAATTTAACTTAGAAATTATGATTATAGTTGAAACGGTGAGCCATTAAAGATCGATGGTGACTTTTTGCCTGATGCCAAAAAACTGTAAGATGTTGAGGAAATGGGTTTAACTGTATTTGAAAGGCACGTTATCTTGCGACACAATGTCAAGAGCGTTTTCTTACAATTTGATACAGTTTCCATTTGAAAAGCAGAATTGAAGATAACAGCTGTTAAACACTTTTATTACGGAAATGAGGGCGCGTGAGGCGGGTGCCGTTGGCTCTGAGCTGTTAAAACCTGCTGACCTGGTGGGATGACGTAACGTTTGGTCAACCTTGACTGCAGAATCGAATGGTGTGAAACGAAGCTAAAACGCAACTTTATAAATTAATGTTTCTGTGTCAGTATTAGATTAAGACAATAATTAGTATAAGAGACCGGAGCATCACGTACAGTCTGTTAAATCTTAGTTATTGTCTTATTTGGTAAACAATCTTCAACCAACTCTTTATTGAAAACATCAATTACAAATGGTTAACCACACATAGATTATAAAATAAGTTACTAATTATTAGTGATGGTTTGATTTAATGACAATATATTTTTAAATAACGATTTCAATTTAAAAGACGTATGACAACAGTCAAAAGTTGTTTACTAAATACGACAAGTAAGGACAATAAACAGACTGCAGCGTTATTTTCTCCTAATCGTAAAAAAAGATAAAAATATACTATTGTTTAAGCAAACAATGCACCCATTAGTAAAAACTTGGCAAAATTATGTGGTAGTGACTTACTGCTCTTCTGTATTGGACTGCGCTTTGATTTAATAATTATATATAATTCATTACACATAATTTCATTTGAAACTTAATGTTCAAAATTGTTTTGTTGTGTTCGCTAGGTTGCTACTACAATAACTGTTTATACTGTATACATTATACTATTATATTAGTACTAGTGGACTATGATAATTTATTGTCATTTGCTTGTAAGATAAATATAAATCCTACCATACATTAGTAAGGAACCAGTTACAAACTAGATGTGAGTAGCCTTTATCCTTTCACTTTCGTTGTCTGACACAGTTTTAACGATTTCTTGCACAATGGTTATATGATATTACATTACCGATATACACAGAGATGTTCAAACGAGTAATTGTATCGTAGTAGCTTAGTGGCTCACACACTTGATTATCTAGAACAGTGATTATCTAGGTCAGCCTAATGTTTATGTTTATTCATATGCTAAAACGATGATTTAAGATTCTTCCAAAGCATTTGATAGTATTAAACAACGATTTGATAAAACTAAACGCAAAACCGAGAGCATTGAACTAGAAAAGAATGCAATAAAAAATCAACGAGTGAATAGACCGCAAGTTTTTGCAACAAATACTTTCAAGTAGATTCAGTTAATATTTAACGAATTCTTTGCACTAGACTTCAAAATGGATTGAAAAATACTTTCCCTAGATTTCAGAACTGAAACTTTGGCTGTGCACAAAACTATCTACAGTTCTAAACCACTCGATGATTATTTTATAGATAAACTTATATGTTTAAAAATTTATTATGATACCTCTATTTTAAGCTTCGACGTCAAATACTAAATTATGATAGCTTCAATTGCACCATTAAAATAATCTCGAGTTGTTGATGTATCATTATAGATAGCAATAATCAAAGTATTGCTTTTATTGCCAAATCGTGTAGAAATAACACCGTCTTATCTAATTTCTGTTTATAATATGGATCGGTCTTTAAAAGTTTATTAATGCAATAATTGATTTCGATAAGTAGGTAGTAAAGTTTAATCATAATTTGATCAAAATCGTTAATATTTTTCTAGTAATCAGTTAAACATTGCAGATGTTCAAATAATTTTATCAAGATAGATACTACCTACTTATACTTGTTGATAAAATTATTTTTACTATTATTATACTTATGTATAGGTACAAAAATAAACAGTTTTTAGTGTCAATGGAATTCCACCAGCTCATTAAGCTGCCAATCCATTTGGAACTAAAAATCCCACTCTTAAGGTTTGAAATCAATTAGATAAGAGTTTTGGATAACTGCATCATGTTGTTGTGTGTAACATCCGCTTAGACTGAATAAATGAGCTTTAAAGATGCAAGGTTTTATTTACAGCTGACTTGAGTTAGTTTTGTTATACGCTTTTGCAAATTAAGATGTAAAAAATTCAAAGCTTGAAAGAAATCTTGAAGAAATCTTCTGTTGATGAAAGATTGTGTCAATTTTATGCCAGTAGTTTCTGTTCTGGCGATGTATGTTCTTAACCCTTCATAGTCCACATAATCTAGACTTGCGGTAATAGAGTTGACTTGATTTAGTGTTTAGATTGAATGAATATGAAATAGCTCATAGAGCTGCCTCACGTAGACTATGGTGTTAGGTTACCAACGAGAGTCTCTGAAATTGTTTTTTTTTAATTTATGATAAAATCTTTAGTTTTAGCTGCAGTAACATTAATTTTAGTGCTAATTATTTATCTTTCTCTTTATCTCCAGACAAATCCCTGCCCCTGGTAGAGAGTCCCGCGTTGGTGCAGTCCGAGGAGTCGCACGCAGCCCAGTGTTCGTGTCCCAACTGTGATGAGGTCCTTTCACGGTTTTCTGAATGCAGTATATGCTTGGAGCCGTTACAGGTAAGCTTAGATACTTCAACAAACCACCAAAAATCATTTATAATTTGTAATAAATCATTTCGACCTTTTGAATTCCATGTCATGTGCAAACTCTCGATGACCGTACAAATTTTCCCACTTAAAAGTTATTTGTGAATGCTTTTTTACTATTAAATTACTGAATAAACTTATTGATGCTCCTAATTAACTTAGTAAATCGTAGTACAATTCCGTGTTCCACGCTATATCTTTATCTTACAAATGCTATTTACTAAGTTATCAGTACTAAAGTCAACATCGATAAGCACCTATGCATTTCCCTGCATCATGATGCACTTTGTCGTGAGTGATCGATGCAACGGCCTTCGAAATTAATTTCCTTCACCGATAGTCACATGCATTCCGTTACATAAACGTTCCACATGGCTTAACGTCGTATTGACTTCTATAGAAAAATGTGATTTCTACTGATTGATATTTATATGGTAAATCTTTTCTACGCAGATTAGTATTACTGCTTTACGGAATTCTATAAAGTTCAAAAACGTTTTATTCTAATCATCAACTTAGAACTTTATGGTTCTTAATTTATGATCGTTGCAAGTGTTATTTAATGGTTATGGCTACTAAATATTTCAATTTATTTAACAACGCTTTTAATTTGATTTCCGCTAATGGATTTCATTATAAATATGTGACGTAAACCTCTGCCAAATGTGAATGCAGTATTTAGATGCCTAGATTTAGTTTTTATTTATTTATTTATTAAAAAGGTACACCAACAGCATACAAATACAACAATGCAGCAACAAGAATATAGGATCGGTTCTTATATGTACGCTTATTATAGGTATACACAACATTCGTAGTAAGATGCACAAATTCAATTAAAACAGTAAGTTATATATAAGAGCACTAAAATTAAAATAAAATAAAATTAAAATAAATTAAAATGAAAGCGGAACACGAATTACATTTTACGAAGATGCTTTCCAATCTTAATCTTAAAACTATTGAGAGAATCGGAGAACACATCGAGATTAGGCAGCATTGCGCCAATGTGGTTGTATTCGTTGCCAATTCTGACGACAGGCGACTGCCTACCCAAATTTGTCCGGCTTGCCGCTGGATGGAAAGTTTTGGTAATAGGTTTTCTAGGCATATTGTATGGGACTGTCAGAGAAAAAAGTTCAAGGACCCGCTCGCAGTTAGAGGAAAAGTTAAACCTTTTATGCTTTTTCCAGTTCAATAACTTAAAATATCTTCAAACGTAGGTAGTATTCTCAAATCGAGCAACTTTTACGTGATTAATGGTAACATGTCTACCACCAAATTTCTCTTACATGATAAATTATCATTCATGTATCTAACACTTGATCAATTTCATTCGTCCAATTTTCATAATGGCAGCGACAGAATACACTTGGGATAATTGCACGCCACTTTCTTTAATTAAAAAAGTGAGTGATTAATTGAGACAAGATATAAACTTGAAAAGAACAAAATATTATGAAAATATTGAAATCGTGAGGTAAAATGGACCTCAGTAGGCGTATTATGAGATACGCTTACTATACTCGATAGCGACATTTGTATGACAACTTTTAGTTCAGTGTAATTATCGCTAGAGGCGCTATGCCAAAATTGCTTACTACAGTCACTATCAAGTCTAGTAAACGTAAACTGAGCAAACTCATAATACAGACAGAAGAAATAAATACTCGTTATCATTGTTTCATCCCATTATAGTCATTCTGCATCAAGTAGTCCGTATAGTTCTACTGTTTAGTTCTACTAATTTCTGTACGAAAGTTAATAGGACTAAACGGACAAAAAAGTCAGTTTTTCTACTGTTTAGAGCATGGCGTAGGCTCTTCGGTAGGACAATGTTGCCAAAATCTTTACACTTGGGTTGAGTTAGAAAAGCTGCAGCGCATTTTCTGGCCCACGAACTAAAATGTTACAGTACCTCAGTCATTAGTCGCCTTTTAAAAAATCCTTGACTGAAAGGGTTGGTGCTATTTTACAGGATGTTTGGAAATAACCTTATAAAGCCGAATATGGTAGATAGGGTCCATGCATATAACTCCGGAAAATTAAATTATTATATTATTTAATTATTAGTATAAAGATAACCCTGAAAAACCACCACATGGCTCAGAAATTTTGTTTTTTTATTTGTATAGAAAATTTCTAAGTGACAACCCTAGACGCAAATAGACTATTGTTGACGGTACCTCTATCTACCATATTCGGCTTCATAAGGCTTTTTCCACACATTCTGTATATTGCCGGACTCTGCTAAAAATTTACGTGACACAGTGCTAAAACTGATCAGCTATATCTGATGATTCTGATGCCACCCGTTCTTATTATCTATCTAATATCTATTCTAGATAGATATCTAGATCTATCTAATCTAAGTTATCAAATAAGTCACCTCTTTTAACCAGCGATTCAATACAAAATATTGTCTTCTCTATGAAATGTTATTTCTATCAAATTATTTTAAGCTATGAAGTGACTAATTACACAAAGGGGAAATTGTAACTTACCCAGACAGGATAATCTATCAGAAGCGGCTTTTGAAGCTCGTTTAATCACTTTAAATCAAAGATCATTATGAAATGGAACGTCGGATTTATTAATAGTTCTTAAGAGTTGAGGTTCTAGTTTTTAAGAGAGGTCAAATGTTATTTGGTCATGGTTATATTTTTTATAAAATGTATATGTCTACAATGAACTTTTAGCAATTGGTAAACTTGATGTAACCGTCATTTACCTTACAATTATTTTTTCCTTTGTTTCGTTACCATTAGATTAATTTGAATTCTTAATAGTATTTTTTTTAAATTTTTCACCTTTACAGAGTGAGTCAATGCTCAATGTCTAAAATCAGCGGAGATTATGTTTTTTATTTTATTTCTTTCATTTTTGGTAGCTTTAGAGCAAAATCATGTTCCTCTTCATCAATTATCTTCGAAAAGACAGATTAGCTCGAAATTACTTACTTTTTTATATCTATCAGACGAACAGCCCTAGTCTTACCTTTCCAATTGGAGACCTAGTATCTGTCCAGCGACGCGTAGTCTTTACTTCGAATTTCCATGAAATTATCAGAACTGCAGTCTGAGGACAAGGCCCCTAACCTAACCACTTGCCCAAAAATATTGACTTTTAAACTTTTATTTCCAGTGTTGCGGCCCTTGTGTCTGCCCATGGTGCGGTGGAGTGTGGTGCGCCCGCTGTTCTAGAAGGATGTCGCGGTGTGCGTGGTGCAGGGGCACCCTCCGCGCCCCCGCCGCCCCCTGCCTCGCCCTACAGAGGCTCGTCAACGACTTGATGCTGCCTTGCAGGAATTACAGGTAAAGAGGTTTTCTTGCAACATTTTCTAGTAATTTCTAAGGTAATGCTTTTATCGTAAAAAAATTGTTTCTCAGTGTCAAGCATTTCCGATCGAAATAATGGATTTTATGTTGTTAGTCAAAGCGGATGTAATAGATTATATAATTATAAAGAAAACACTGGTATTTTTACTAAATAATATACTAGAAAAAATAGGACTCGTACCCGATCATGTTCTCGGACGGGAATCGAACCCGCGACCTTTGGATAACCGGTCCAATGCTCTGACCGCTGAGCTACCGAGTGACCGAGTGACATTGTGAATGCTTAAATATCAAAATTTCAAATACTGGTATTTTTTTATATTTGACAACTTTACAAACATTGCTCCGAATCCAAAAGTAAGTAGCTAAAGCACTTGTGCTATGGAAATCAGAGACAACGGTGGTATCACAAACACCCAGACCTCAGCCAATATAGAAAAGTTCGTTTTCTAAATTGACCCAACTGGGGATCGAACCCGGGACCTCAGAGATGGCGACACCTTGAAAACCGGTGTACAAAGCCACTCGATCACGGAGGTCGTCAAGGTTTATGGCACAAGTATTACTGCACCACAGAATACATAGTTGACTGCACAAACAGAAACTATTTCAAAGGTATTTAATAAACTGCGCACGAAAATATAGTGTAGCAGTATGTTTTAACGTCTTTGAAAATTTGTCCAACAATGTGGCAAAACGTATCAGAAAACCAATAATTTGAAATTCTGCTGTGTTCATTGTACTCACATAATGAAGTTTTTTGTTTTTATGGTCACGCATAAACAATAATTCAATCAAGAGCGCTCATTATAAATGCTAATCTTTTAACAGACAAGGAAACTAGCGTTCAATTATCTACGTGATGCGATTGCAACGGAATTGATGCAAACGTGAACATCGAAATGTTCAATAAGACAATGAACAAAGGATTATTGGTATAATGATACGATTCTCTCGAGAATACGTATGATGGTCAGTGTGATCGAGTTAATTATATTGTTTTAACTAACACAAGGGTCAAAACATGAGAATTGTTCTTAGGATCTTAAAAATACTTTGTTTACTAAACCCCTTATCTGTATTTAGTATATTTAAAATTCATATTAAAAATACTTGACGACCTCCGTGGTCGAGTGGCTTTGTTTTCAAGGTGTTTTTCAAGGTGTGGTGGTTGGGTGGTGGTGGTTTTCAAGATGTCCGGGGTTCGATCCCCGGTTAGGTCAATTTAGAAAACAAACTTTTCTATATTGGCTTAGGTCTAGGTTGTAATACCACCGTTTTCTCTGATTTTCGTAACACAAGTGCTTTAGCTACTTACTTTGGAATCGGAGCAATATATGTGATGCTGACAAATATTTATTTATTTATTTAAATTTATTTGTTTCTGTCTAAAAATGACTTAACAAAAACAAATTAACGTTCATTACTTCATTAGTTAGAGACTGTTTTGCTTAGCGCCAAACTAAGCAAACTTATACAAACTTATACAATTGTCAGTTAAACACAAAATAAAGTGTTTGTGTGTTATGTGTGGTGAATGTCATTCGTTTTATTAAACAAGAGACTCGACATCTTCATATTTTAGACTAAATAGCCACTCATACAAAACTTTCTTGCACTTGCGTTGAGATAAGCTGTACAAATTCGTGTAAAATAGGATATATCATTGATTAAGTAATTAGTAGATTAAACAATATATTTAGAGTTAGTAATCCTCAACAAAAACCTCTCAGAGGAAGGGAATCATGAATGCCTCATTTCTGTGACCATATTTGAATTAAATTTACCTATTAGATATTTGCCCTTCATCATCACTGTATTTTATGAGAGATTTTTGTGAAAATTCCAACCCCGGAAGGAAAACATTGCTCTACTTCCAGGTTTGGTCTAATCTATTTAGACAACGCTCAACAAATATGGTTCTTCGGACAAATTAAGCTCTCGTTGATTACATTGCAGAAAACACTTCTTTATCTATGAGAGATTTTCACTGAAATTGTATTTAATACCAAAAGTAGTTTTTGCGTTTCTGGTATAATAAAATTAGGTCAATGATTAATATTATCGCAAAATTACAGATTATCTTCTATGTTTATGATAATTCAATAATGCGATTAACTATCAGAAAAAATACTACCACGATATTTTACATCTCCTTATAAAATTATTTGAATAAAGTTGCCATATAAATTTTTATACACTAAACTAAAAGGTATTGACATTCGCAACATGTGTACTACTCCAACTGCTTGTGATACACTATAAACTCAAATAGAACTCTGGTGTGTTGTAACAAATGAACATGATGAAGTGAAGGATTCTTGAATGCTAGCTTTCATTAGAATAACAAGGCGTAATAAACCCAATTGTTCACGTGATTCAAGTTATTCCCTTTAAGAGTCGTAAATCCTGTAGAGTTATGAGCAAGGCGCGATCAACATAACGGGTTCCACTGGTTTCTTGCATCTGTTCATTGCTAATTATAAATTCAATTAATCAACTTAAACCATAACAGCAATATGCGTCTAACCAGTCAATATAAAGTAATTTGCAAATGGAAATTAAAATACCTTCTAATTACTATAGTTCTTGTTTTAATGAATTCTTTAATTGAATCAGGCGTCACTTGGCGAAAGTCCCAAACTATTGTAAAAAAAGAAATATATGTAGCTTACTTCCCCAAAAAAATATATGCAAGATGCACTGTCCGCCCGCCCACAAAAAAATTTTTTGAAGTTAGATAGTGCGTAAATCAACACAAGAATAGAATAGAATAGAATAGAATATATTTATTGCAAGCAGCAAGGTGTGTAGCTAAATGCAGGTATTGTGCACTGATATTTTGTGGTTTGCATATGTTTTTTATTTGCGGGCGGGTGGGCGGTGCATCTTGCATATGTTGTTTTGAGGATGTAAGCTACATATATTTCTTTTTCACAATCAATGAATTCTGGTTGATTGGTTCTAAAATTAAAATTAATATTATCATAACAAAAACTTATCTTTAGTATATTTATGTTTACGTTCCCGTTTTAAGATGACAAATCTTTTTTAATAATACACTGACAACTTCCTACAACTCATTCGTTTATTATGCTATGACTTTTTCACTTACCAAACTCTATGTTTCATTGTTTACAGACGTGGCTGCACAGAACTGCTCGTAGCATCTACGAGAGTCAAACACGAAGAAGACTGCAAGTTCGACACCATGTCGTGTCCCATCACGGCAAACTGTTGTACCGTTCCCTTCGAGGAGCTGTCCACCCATTTGCAGTCTTCACACAACATCATCGCAGTCTACTCGCAGAAAATCAAGATCCTCATCGAGAACTTCCAAACTAAACTCAAAAAGACCGCTTGTTGTAGAACCAAATACAAAATCATCTTGCTCCATCAAAAGAGCGCCTTCATCATCAAAGTGTGCATCTACAACTACCACGTCAGAGTCGAAGTCATGAGGAGGAAGCTCGGCTACATAGCAGACACAAAGTCAGAATCAAAGAAGAGTGAATACTGCGCTCTTATAGAATTCCAAAGCAAAGCCTTATGTACCAAATCAGCTATCCTCATCGAAAATGAGACTTATGGTAAAAAGGCTGAGGTACAATGGAACGATGTAATAATGAAATCTGAAAACGACGAAGCTATAACCATTCACGTAAACATCAGCAAATCCGACACGGAGTCTTCCAGAAAAGATTTCGTTGAATCATAACATTGTGTTAGTGTTAGTTTTTGTGGTGATATGATTTGTGTTCTTGAAGATAAAACTGGTACATCGAATAGTCAAGGTTCCATGGAGGTTGCTTGCAATGACCTAAGTGCAGCATTAGAGTTATTGCATGCAGTAATGTTATTGAGAATGTTGCCAATTAAACGTGGCCAAATGTGACTGATTCAGACTTAAATTTAGCCTTAAATTAGTACTTAAGATGTATAAGATTGAATAAAATGTTAGTATTTTCTTAGAATTACGTTTATTTATTTGACTCTTATCGTAGTAGTATTGAATGTCAAGTTTAATATGACCAACAACTCCTGATTTAGAACATTTATTTGGAGGTTTGAGGACCTTAAACAGCTTTATCATGTCTACGTTTCGAAACAAAATCACTGTGTCAGTATCAGTATTTTAAAACATTTAGTTTCTGACAATAATTTATTGTATGCATAAACATAATTAATGTACTATGACTTTTGGAATAACATTAAAGTCTCAGTATTTCGAAACTACTATACTAATAATGTATATAAAAAGTATGACTAGAAATAGAAAAGAAATAATATCAGTAAAAGTTCCGTTTCTGTATTAATATTCTGATCACAGCACAATAAGCGATGCAGTTGATCATAAAGCTTATATCAGCTTCATTCATGGCACCCTGGGGCATGATACAAAAAGTTCCCTAATAACAAGTTTCGATCGTTTCGGCCCTACTCGCTGCAATAACGAGACAATAAAAAAACTTAGGCCACGTTAAAGTCGTGTTTGTATTAATACTGGATGGTGATAATGAGATGTTACCTCTAGAATCTCGTTCAACTTGAGGACTTAATTGGGGTTCAGTGGTCTGGGATTGATCTGTAGTCAAGGGGATCCCTGAATGTATCTATGCAGAAAGACTGTTTAGAAACCGAATCTTTGTAACAAATTTTTGGCTTAGTTTTACAATATTCTCAAAGAATTGAGTGTGATACCTGACTTCGAAAAGTATAACACCGATTTCTACGTCCCCGTAAGTTCACTCATAGCTCACCATCTACTATCAGAGATATTCCGCACTTGATACCAAGAATGCCATGTCTCACCCGATCCTCCGCCGTAGTCCTAACAAACAAAAAAAAATAGTTCCCTCACATAAGTACTAAGATTTCAACAAACGTCTATAAATGTACCTAAATCATTTTCTCGGAGAGCAAAACTTTTCTTTTCGGTATTACTCATGTTAGTTTTAGCTAGGTTCTAAAAACTGAACCAAGGAAAGTTAAACAAAGACTTGAAATCGAACGTTACACCTCATGACTTAAAGTAAAAGAAAGTGAATCATAGTTCCATAGAAATAAGTGTCACCCGACCTATTCGCGGGGCTATATGGGAAATTACTCATATTGTGGCCAGTGGGACAGTAACGGCGTACTTACAATGCGGGGCACGAAGCCTTGTACGCGTCCCCATTGTTAAAGACGACACGGCTTCCTATTTAAAAATGAAGCATGATAAAATTTTAATGACATTGACAGAGTAGCAGTCCTTAAGCCTACTTTAGCTCATGGTTACGCTGGTTTTAGACACATACGAGGGGAGGTCAATAAGTTCGCGGAATGAGAGAGAAGGAGGTTGAAATTAAACACCAAATTATTTTTCCTTTTCAATATATTCTCCTTTAACCCTAATACATTTTTCGGATCTCTCAAATAGCTTGTTTATACCATCGAAAAAAAATGATTTGTCTTTGGTGTCAAAATAGGCCGAAATTGCCGACTTGACTTCTTCATCGTCGTCAAATTTCTTTCCACGCAGCTCTTTCTTCATTTTTGGAAATAAATAATAGTCACTGGGGGCCAAGTCTGGACTGTATGGTGGGTGGTTTAATTGTTCAAAGCCGCATCGGTGAATAGCAGCCGTCGCAACATGGCACGTGTGGACGGGTGCATTGTCGTGCAAAAGGAGCACACCTTTTGACAGTTTTCCTCTTCTTTTTTCCTTAATGGCTTCTTTCAATCTTTCCAGTAAAGAAGCGTAGTACTGTCCCGTTATAGTCGCACCACGTTCTTTATAATCGATCAGTAAAATACCTTCTGTATCCCAAAAGATAGTCGCCATGATCTTTCCGGCCGATTGTGACACTTTGAACTTCTTTGGAGGAGGTGTGCCTTTTTTATGCCACTGCATCGACTCTTGCTTCGACTCAGGTTCATAGTGGTGAACCCAGGTTTCATCTCCAGTAACAATCCGGGCCATAACTTATTCCTTTCTCTCTCCACAGAGCTCCAGAAACTGGTGAGAGCACTCGACACGCTCGCGTTTTTGAAGTGGCGTGAGCATTCTCGGAACCCATCTTGCACTGACTTTAGTCATCCCAAGATGATGATGTAGGATATTTAAAATACTTGATTCGGATACTCCAACCATTGCTGCAAGTTGCTTCTTCTTCAGTCGGGCATCTTCCAATACAAGTTTTTATACTTTTTCGACGATTTCCGGTGTGGTGGCCTCAATTGGCCGTCCGGAGCGGGGGTCGTCTTCAATGGACTCCCTTCCTTGTTTGAAAAGACCATGCCACTTGTAAACCATGGTTTTACCAGGGGCAGAGTCGGCGTAAACCGCTAACAGCTCTTGAAAAATCGTCTGAGCGGATTTTCCTTGCTTGGTAAGGAACTTAATAACGGCACGGTGTTCAATTTTCTCCATACTGGCTGACTTCTTCCCGATTTAGTTGTTTGCAGGTCGATAACTCAAAAGTTAATGACCCGATTAGGTTCAAACTTGGTATATATACTCTTAATGAGGTGCTTAACTGGTGCCTACCTGGACGAGTAAATTTATCCCCACCAACCCCTCCATTCCGCGAACTTATTGACCTCCCCTCGTATTTTTTGTATGGTTATCACACACATACCTACTTATTTCATAATTGATATTTCACAGAAATCTAAATTATATTTTCAAGTAAAGCAAATCTTGAAGTAGGTACAAAATAATTCATAAAATAGAGTTTTTTACACAAAGTTTGGCCGTGGGCGCTTGCATGCATGCAATGCCATCAAGGATCATTCGAATGTTGCTAACCTTAACCCCGTAATAGTACGGAAAATCAGTTACTTCCGCTGTGAACCACTTTAGGATATCACAACTCCTTTGGATGAAAAGAGACGCAGACGCAGATTTTCTTTGCAAAATAATCTTTATACCTACAGCGTTAGGACTTCTTGAAAACACTTACCGGTTACTATTGTAACAACCAAAACACGTGATCATGTCAACAGCAAAAACTAATAATGGAGACAGATGCTAGAATTATCATTCACAAAGGAAGCCGTTTTCTTGTCAAAGTTGCGATGTGCTAATTTAGTTTCCGGCAGCCGTCTTGTTGGTTAAATCCAAGAGTTGGGAAGAGATATAACATCGTGAGAATTTTAAATACCTAAATCCACTTTTCACAGCATTTGACTATTTTAAAAATGTTTGTGGTATGGTGTTGATAACAGTTTAACACTGGAAATTTACTGCCATGAAAGCGCGTACACCTAGCCAATTGGTTCTTTTGAGTATTTTTTTTTCCTATGGTACTAGAATAAAAACATCAGTACGTATAATTTTTAGTCAAATAATGCTGTATAATAAAAACTGCGCTAAAGCATTGGACGAAACAATAATCCCTTCTGTGGTCTAGTAATTCGTCCACACGTGTAAGACCCGGGTTCGAGGTTCAGGAGTATTTGTACTCAGTTTGGTTGCTAGTAAGGTTTGTTTCATTCATGCCCTGGCTTAACTAAAACCATGTTATTTAAGTATGACGCCATAAAAAATTGTGTTCAGGCAGTTAGATTTATGACAGCAAGTCCCATAGTGATTGAGGATTCCAGCCCCCTTAGCGTGACCACTGAAACACGACATATATCGCGTGATATAGCGTTTTATCGACACTCGACTGTCAAAATCCATTGTTTTTTGACAGTTAAACGTAATAAATCACTAAATCATATCGTGTTTTGGTGGTCATGCTAGGGAGCTGGTGTCTGCGCTTCCACCTTGCTTCGGCCTTATCGTCTGACCCGGTGTAGATACAAAACACAAAAATCTCCCGAGAGCAATTCTTATAAGTCACGTCAGTCAGATAACTCCACTTACCTCAGCAGCAATGTACGCCGGTATGACTGACAGTAGCAGCCTCTCTTGTGCCTCTCTCTCGCACTCCAGCTTGACTCGTTGCTCCAGGCAGGTCCTGGTCCCAGCGAAGGTGTTCCGGTGGGCTCTCTCCGTCAGAGCCCGGTAGTACACGCCGATGCCTGATGCTGAGAGGAGGAGGGCCAGCTCGCACACCAACTGAGTATCAAGAGATCATTTCAGCTGTTTTGAAATCATTCGTTTGAAATCGTTTGTGAGACAAGTCATGTGGTATTTACACGAGTTGACTTGACAGGCAGCTGGGCAGGCGATTTTAATCAATTAGCGCTTTTTATCGATAATCGCTTGTAAAATTTAATCGCAAACTTAATTTCAATGAGATGGCGATTCTATTTTACAAGCGATTGACTAAAATCTTCTGCCAAGTCGACCCGTGTAAATACTGCCTTACATGCGACGTAATGTCACAATGCAAGCGATTACAAAATTTTGGATATGTCGAATGAAAATGAGTAGAAAAGAGCGCTCGACGCCAGCCGAAGGATTACAAAAATAGGGCTCCAGTACTTTAGTGTCTATTATTTTGTTTACGGTACTAGTTCTAATTACAAACAGACAGCGCATTGGGCCGGAATCCCAAGGGTGCGGGTTCGAGTCCCGTCTGAGGTGCTACGGGTGAGTCGATTTTTTCTAGTATTTTTTCTAATATTATTTATCTTAATATAAAAATAGCATTGTGAATGCGAAAAATCTAAATTTAATAAACAGCGAATCAAGTGCGTGGTATAGCGTTATTATTCTGTGATGAACTCGCTTGAATCTAGTCACATTGAAATGCGAAAGCGAACCGTGATTATATGTAACTAGATTCAAGCGACACCAATGTATAGTGGCGCATTACAAAATATCGCCACGCACTCGATTCGCTGTCTGTTTGACCAGGGGCATAACTAACACAGGTGTAAAGATAAGTTTGTGGCCACTGCAGTCCCCTTTAGCATGACCACCGCAACAATAATGATTACAATAACAACATGAAATCTATTCTGATTACACAGTTATAGGTACGATTATTGTGATGTACAGATTTATCGATACTTAACTGTCAAAATCCATTTCGTTTTTGCGGTTAAGCTGTGTCTCGATTTATTATCAATTTATCATGTTGCGGTAATTATGCTAACGGCAGGGCCCCTTTTCGTCTAATAAATATTACTAAACAGCAAACGGCATAATATTGTGTTCCTATTGTTATTGTATACGTAGTCTACTAACAACAGTAACAAACAACATAAAATCGTGATTAGTGATACTGCTGATAAACAGACTAATTTAAAAATTATTTTAAACTACCTTTGATGAATGCAGAATAATAACTTCAAATTTACTGTTCTGTGTATACGTAGTCAATCAGCAAAGTTAATCACTAGAGTAGATGCGCCGAACATTGTCAGACGTCGACAAACAAATGACGATCGTTATTCTTAAAAAGAAACAAAATAGGAAGGCATTGTAGTATTAGATCTCGTTGAAAAGAGGTTCTTTATTTCGCTAGCTAGTACCTATGCAACCTCCTTTGCGTTGATGTTTGATAAACTCAAACACTGAATTGAAAAAAAAATTGTGGTTAATATATGGAGGTCAGTGAACTCAAAGCAGTACCTAACCCGAATTGTTACCCTTACTTGCCCGTCACAGACCATACCTCTATAACTAGTGGCTCTGTAGAGCTGAAGACCTCGCGTCTGTGACATATTTGAACATATTTCAAAATGGCTGAAATATTATTTTCACCAGATGAATAGCCGGAAGCCGAAACAATTAGACTTGGACGGACATACGAAAGTATTTTTGTCCAAGTTGAAACGGAGACGCTACGCTCACGCTGCGCGCTCGCTCGGTCAATAACAAGAATTTACTTTGAAACAAATGTTACAGGTTTTTATCGATTCGAACTACTAGCGACTCCATTTGCCGGCATGAAATGAAGTTATTACGTCAACTCGCAACAATAAATTGATCGCTTACGACCGTTTGACACGAAACTTCAGGTAGGAACTGACAGCTGTTAGTTATGTATGATTAAAACTACTAACTATGTTAGTGTCTTTTGTGTTAGGTATGAGAAGCGCAGCGAAAATTTTTCTAGATCTATGGGTACGAGTGAAATCTACTACACTTTAGCTGTTGATAAGATGGTCGAATAGTATAAATTTAATTACGACTATCGTATTATAAATAGTATTTGTAAAAAAATAAGCATTGACATTTTTATTTAAAACATGTATTACCTTTAAAGTAAAATATTTTCATATTTAAAATAAATATTTTGCAAAAAGTCGCTAAGACACCTATTCAACTCAAAACTCTACCGGTTACAACAAAAGATTTTAAAACTGTTTATGAAATGAATTTTAAATGTGATGCCGTCTCTTTCAAAACATATTGTCAAAAAAGTGACAGCATCACGTTTAAACTGGTTGAACAGTGCTTTAAATTTTTTTTTTGTGAAGGCCGTAAATACTTACATGTTTTACCCGTAAAGCGTTAAATTTTATTAATATTCATTCACCAAGCATTCACCTCATTTAAATTTATTCTCTGTTTCAGATAAAATCTTAAGCAAATTAATAATTATACATTCTATAAGATGACATTTTAAATTCCAAATGAATTGAATGACAAGTTCAAAAATATTCATGAGACCCTAATTAATGAAAATATACTTTCAGGTATTATGAAAATTGCTTGTTTGATGAATAACAAAGTAAATAAGTAGCTTTTTCGGGTTCGTCGCTTTTGAATCCGCTATTTACGATCTATTGTAAATTTCGTATTCTATAAATTTAATTATACTGTTCCTAACATTTTCCTAAGAACCGTTCACACAGAATGACGACATTATGAATATAACTGAAAGTTTAACCTCTGGGCCCTTAGCACGAACAGATATCGATGAAAATAACGCACGTAAAAACATTTGAAAGAGTAATTTTGTGTGGGAAATTTGTACAGTGCCATCTAACGCAGAAAAACGGAATGAATTTTTCAACGGATAATTGTTCTATCGAGTACTTTTACGCGCGTTTTTTTTCTCGATAGATATTCATGCTTAGGGTAGGTACACACGATGGCACCTCAGACAATACATGTTGACCTTGAAACCGCTTTTATACCCTACGTAATAAAAGCTGTTTTCGCAGCTTAACTGTAAAACCTGACGTGCCGTCGTGTGTACACTTGGAGAAAGGATTTTACGAAAAAAATGGTATTAATAAAATGAATAACACAATCTAAATAGGTATTACTTGAACGAAAGTTTTTACATTTTACACGGGAATTACTTATTAATTACAAAATAATAAAAAAAGCTTTATAACACACGACAAAAACAGAATAGAAATAAACAAAAACGACAAAAAGAAAATATACAAAAGATGGCCTTATTTCTAAATAGCAAATCAAAAGAATATCTTCTAGGCAACCTTGGGTGAGAGAAAATAAATAAACAAGTAGAAATAGGGGAATGGGTGCAAATTATTAAGTAAGTAATTCCCAAAAATATGCATGTTTATTATTATTTCTTTTTGTTAATACTTATGTGAAATTCTATTTTTTGGATACGATGTCTTTTATTTTAATTTTTCACTTATAAGATATTGACAAGGTGTAGAGTGACACATTTTATTGCAAAAGTTTTAAGCTTTCTCAACATTATGATAACATAAACTGAAGTATGAATTTATAACTAACAATATCTGTTGCAATTCCAAAGCAGTCTGTCGGGACCAAATAGTTGGAAAATATTCATGTCCCTTTTCAAAAGTTTTGAATATCTTATCAGTCTTACTCATGATTCTGACAAAATTCAAAAACTTTCTGATATATAAGAAACTTAGACTGTTCAACAGATTATTCTGTAAACTAGGACGTAATTGTGAAAATCAACAGTACCTATTAATATAAATAAATGACAATCTGTGTCCTACAGTCAAGTTCAATTTATGATGACCTTACTTTAGATATTTTTTTAATCAACTAGAAAAGCAGCCACTTCCAAAAAAACTGGAGATAATGTTTCACTGTTTGTGTACTTTTATTTTTACCTCTCCAAACAATTAGACTTGGTTGAACTTCCTAGATGATTAATATAAGTTATCTAATCATCATTAGTTAGCTAATCATCTGGCTAAAATAAAGGAGTCTGCAAAGTTATTAATAAACTTCTAAAGGCTTTAGTGTTATCAGTTTTCAGCATTCACATCACCTGCATATAAGCTGACTCTGCAACGAAAGCGCCTTTCAAATTTGAAAAGCAAAAGTTTGCAATTGACGAGCTTTGCTATCTCTATCTGACAGGCGCTGCCATAACTGGAACTCGGATTTCACGGAGTGTTAACGCGAATGAATTCGTTAAAAGTTTATTAAAAGCAAAAGCAAGCTTTGAGAGTTATGTTTGGAAAATACTAGACAACACGACGTACAATAATACGAAATGTTTTACTTTTAATGAAATTAAAAATAGTTTAATAAAAAACCAATCTGTACCTATAATAGTACATAACTTTATTGCACCTGTCAAAGTTTACCACGTTCTATATAACTGAGTACTGTTTTTCTAAAGTTTAAAATATAAATTTCACACTCCACAGACAAACTTGTGATATCTCGGGCTTCTCTAAGCCATTGAAACCGGAGTTATTTGTCACTTTGAAAGCGTACTAACAAGGATAGACTAGCATTGTCTGAATTTGATAGTGTTGGCTTGAGCATTGTTCAAGAAATCAAACTTGTAAGATGGATCGTTTGTTTTGTGCTATTATGCCTGTAATTTAATGTTATTGTAGGACTAATGCTGGGTTTTGGATGTTTCAATTATTTTGGCGATTATTTGGGAGAAACATTTATGTGTTGTGTACCTATTGTTGATATGACAATAATTACAGTCAGAATTAAATTGAATAATCCACCGATTACATTTTAGAAATATTTTGAAGATAATAAGGGTGCTAAGAATTAAAATAGACGATGAATAGTAAATCTAAAGACTTTCTCACCTGTTGGTAGAAGAGGCCTTCTTCTAACTCCGGCCTTAGCCCTAAGGCCAGGCCCAGATAGGCCAAGGTCAGAATGACGGACATGCTCAATGAGATCGAGCGCGCTATGGGCATCATAGTATGCACCATCTGGAAATAAAATAAATAAACCAATATTATCCTAACGATTTGTTCCACATTCTAAAATTTATCACCCAAGACTTTTGTGTCAAGGTTAAAGTGAATATCCAATCTTTATTTAAAATAAAACTTAAAAAATTAACCGCTTTTAAATCATCAAGATTATTTTGAGGGTTATGCAAGCCTAATCAGGGTATTTTATTGAGAAAACTGAGTCATATTTGCAATTTTTTGCATGTAAACTAAGATGCTTCCATTATTTTTCAAGTATTCGCGAGGAATATTTTAACAGCCTCCATAATAGGGAGGGCAGGGAGTAAAGTTACCTCTTTAATGAGGTGTGAAATAGGCTGACGAGAAAGAAAATGGGATAAACAGCCATCGTAAAATCGAACCATAAATTCAGGAGCTGTAAAATTGACCTTTTTGGTCGGACGTGTAAAATTTTATAACGCGTTATATTTTTTAACCGACTTAAAAAAAAGGAAGAGGTTCTATGTTCGTCTGTTTTTAAGTATAACACGTTGGATCAAAGATAAAATTCTTTGGACTCAATTTTGCAATTTTATGTTTTGAATCGTTCGATTCCGGAGCAGTGTTTGACGACCTCCGTGGTCGAGTGGCTTTGTACACCGGTTTTCAAGGTGTCGCCATCTCTGAGATCCCGGGTTCGATCCCCGGTTGGGTCAATTTAGAAAACGAACTTTTCTATATTGGCTCAGGTCTGGGTGTTTGTAATACTACCGTTGTCTCTGATTTCCATAACACAAGTGCGAGCTACTTGCTTTGGAATCGGAGCAATGTATGTGATGTTGTTAAATATATATTTTTTATTATAATTTAGTAGTAATGACTTTGTAAGCGCATCGTGAAAACTAATATACTTACTGCTAATGATTTAGTAAGCCGCAAAATGTAATACGTTGTATTTTGACTGCAATGGGGTTTAAGTTAAGCTAAAGGAATGTGAAAAGACTTAATAATATTTATATTAGTAGAATTGGGTCTAATGAAGACAATTAACGACAGTACGAGTAGATTTTTTTAAACAAGGATGATTTTCTGTGGTTTAGAGAAATTAGTGTGTTCTAATTGAGTATTAGCACTTTCGATCCGATTTCGATTCGTTTTGGTATCATTGTTGTTTTTGATTTCCGTAATATCTAATATGCACATGTGTTTTAGCTGGTTTGGTATTGAAACAAATACGATGCCTTTCTTGTTTCAACAGTTTAAACGTAGTTCAAAATAAATATAGTTTTTCAATCCCCGTAAATCCGATTATTTCACTCCATTCACTGCTGTGTCACATGACACCTATATCCAAAAGGCATCATGCGATTCGTCGAGATAAGCGAGATGGCCGGAAATTGAACACTCATCTAGTTACCCGTAGTATTGACACAGTACAAACAACAACACATATAGCTTAACACCTTCAGTTCGAAAATAACACTTGTGCCATGGGAATACGAGCGGTAAGAGGTTGTTGCATAAATCGGCTGTCAGCACCTGATCTGGACAGATTTATGCTGTTATTGGAGGAATTAAAACGATTTATAGTTCAAAAATGTGATATCCAAGGCTTTGATTTAATCGGATGGATGGTAGTATCTTTTTGTTTTCCCTTTTGTATGCAAGGGTTAAATAAATACAACTATGTAGTATGTATAGCATCGATAGAATTAGTCCGCTGGCCTAGAGGCCAATTTTCAATCGATCGCATATTCGGATGAGACCACATTGACAATACAGAAATAATAGTTTAGTGTTATCAAATATCTTTGATTTGACGACCTTCGTGGTCGAGTGGCTTTGTACACCGGTTTTCAAGGTGTCGGCATCTCTAGAATATAGAATAGAGAAACTAGAATATAAGAATAATTAACATAAAATGTTAAAAATCGCGGACACGACATTCCACGTGCTATAATAATGACTGTCTTTAGGATCGATAACGATCTCCATGGTCGAGTGGTTTGTACGCCGGTTTTCAAGGTGTCACCATCTCTGAGGTCCCGGGTTCGATCCCCGGTTGGGTCCATTTAGAAAACGAACTTTTCTATATTGGCTCGTGAGGGCGTGATCCTCCAGAAGGAGGCATCGGAGCGGGTTAGTGAAGAGGAAGCTCATGCGAACCGTCTCCGACGCAGGCGGTTGGGTGCTAGGAGGAGGCGCTACGCGCACCTCATACCGTCCTAACGGGGACCACGCGGGTGATGGGGGGTGACCCATCGCCTGCATTGCACGGTCCCCGACCGTCTGGGGAGATGGCCAAACTTGCCCGGCCATCTCCCAACCGCGAGGAGGTCCGGGAAGCCGGGCGTGCCACCACGTCAGTGGGGTGATTACCACCCATGGCCCCCCAAATGACCGTCTGGTGGCGAGTGGGCAAGTGCCGGAGTTTTTTAGTGGGTATTCCCTCCTCCCGAGATCCCACCGAACCACTCGGTTGGGTGGGATCACGGGAGGCAGTCGTGGAGGGAGCCGCAACGTTGAAAGTTGCGGTCCCCTCCTGGCGAGCCCCACATACCCCCCTTTCGCTCACCTGACGAGAGGGGAAGCGCGTAAAGGCGTTTTACTTCGGCATAAAAAAAAAGGTCTGGGTGTTTGTGATACCACCGTTGTCTCTGATTTCCATAACACAAGTGCTTTAGCTACTTACTTTGGAATCGGAGCAATGTATGTGATGTTGTCAAATATTTAATATTGAAAATATCGTCGTCGGATTGCGAAGTAGGAAGCTTCTGGGAGATATGACTTCCTGAAAATGGCCTCCGATCGAAAAAATAATCGATCGCATATTGATATAAATGTTGAACATGATCGTTGGTGGCATCATACGAACAGATTTGCCATCGTCTTCATTAGTTCTCAGGAAGCATGGGTGCGGCCAGGGTAGAAAAATGAAAAATTTCTGTATTAATAAATAATATTAGAAAAAATCGAACCGTCTGAAATTTTTTCTAATATTATTTATCTTAATGTAAAAATAGCATTGTGAATGCGAAAAATCTAAATTTAATGAAAAATTTCTTTCAATAAATCAATGTAATCGACTACACAATGGCATGTAAGTACATTCTGGGGGTGGAGGAGCTGCCAGACGTATAAAAACCCTTAGTCTTGCGTTGCTTTCTGGAATAATCTAGAACAGGGATGCCCAAACTGTTTTGGGCAAGAGACCCCTTTTCCAAAATGAACTGATACCTCAGACCCCCATAGCCAAATTACTTTAAAAATCCTATCAAATATCAAGTGTAATTAATAATTATTCATTTATGTCGACTCCTGGAAACTCGATTTCGACCCCAAGGGGTCGATATCGACCACTTTGGGAATCCCTGATCTAGAACGTTAAGGCAGGTATAGTATATTTCACATGTGAGTTTGAAGCTTGGCTCTACATAAGGTCTGATAACTTTTTGACAATGACTGTGCGAGTCATACGGTTTCGTCTTGCCAAAATTTTACATGAAAATGTTTTTGGTAGGATGATTATTGTCTATATTTCTCATACTAAAACGTTAAAGTTTTTTTCTCTTTCACGTAATCTGCGACAAGATAAAAGATACAGAGTGAAAATTGTACATTCGCGCAGAAAAGTCCTTACAGTCCCAAGAGCTAACGGCAAATTGGATTTCGAGCTATCTTTTTCTCTTATTCTCGATTGCATAGCGCATTCATTGCGACAACTCAATGTCATAATCATAATCATAATCATAATATTTATTTGCGACAAATATGGTACATATTTCTGACATCATAGCAGGAACTTATAGTAATTTGTAGTTTCACATATTTGACCTCCGGTAGAGGCATGCAAATTTTAGGTCACACAAATTGCAGCAGATTAAATTTATATATTAATAAGTAAGTATAGCAAGAATGTCATATCATTACAGAATTACAAATAAAAAATACATTATATTTTCACAAATTCATAATCAATTTTATGTCAGCAAGATAGTAACTAAGTATAAATGTCAAAAGCAAAATTAAATGTCATATTTATCTTATCTAACAAAATTAAATCTTTTTGTCAAGGAACTCCTTCACACTATAAAAGTTGTTAGTGCTAAGCCATACGTTCAGTTTTTTTTTAAATAATTCTATGTTATTAATACATTTTAAATCGTTTGGTATTTTATTGTAAATCTGTACACACATAGCTAGACAACTCTTACGATATTTAGCAGAATTAGGAGTTTCCTTTAGTATGAGCCTGTGTGGATTTCTACGTGATCTATTAGTTGGAATGTCACATGCTTTCTTAAATAAGTGATTGTGTTTCATAATAAAAATGCACATCTGTAGTATATACATTGACGGCAGTGGTAACAGACCAAACGTCCTGAAAAGCGGTCTACATGATTCATCCTGTCGAATGCCACCTATAGCCCTAACACATTTTTTTTGTGCTATAAACACTCTATTCAGGTTCGTACAGTTACCCCACACAACAAGACCGTAACGCAAAATCGATTCAACGTAAGCATAATAGGTGAGAATGGCGGTATTTTTATCAGTTACTTTTTTTACTTGTCGAATAGCATATGAAAACTTATTTATTCGTTTACAAAGACTATCCACATGTGGGTCCCAGTTTAAATTTTCATCGATAATGACACCAAGAAATTTAGTATGTGCCACTTCCTTAATTTTTGCAATATTTAATTTGAAATTACATTTTGCATGCTTTGACTTGTTGAATTGAACAAGAACAGATTTATTTAGGTTTATGTTTAAGTTATTATCTGCGAGCCAATTACACAGAGAATCAATAGTATTATTAATGTCAATTTCATGATTAATTATAGAATTATGTCCTTTATCGGTAGTTACTATTATTGATATGTCATCTGCGTAAAGTATACATCTATGGTCAATTGAATTGGTTAAGTCATTCACGTACAAAAGGAATAAAATGGGTCCCAGAATGCTGCCTTGCGGAACGCCGTATTTATTTTCTCCGTAAGCAGATTCAATGTTTATCATGTCTTTGTCTTTAACATTATTAATCGATACGTACTGTCTACGATTTGTCAAATAGGAAGTTAGCCATTGAAGTGGCAAACCCCTAATTCCAAGTACTGACAATTTTTGTAGCAGGATATTATGCGATACACAATCAAAAACCTTAGTCAAATCGAAAAACAACCCTGTAGTCAAGCGATTATTGTTCAAATTTGTCATGACAGTATTAAACAGGTCAAAAATGGCTAATTCAGTCGATTTGTTGTTTTGAAATCCGTACTGTTCCTTTTTTATAATTTCATATTTTTGACAGAACCCTAATAACTGTTTGTACATGCATTTCTCAAACACTTTAGAGAACACTGATGCGAGACTAATTGGGCGATAATTACTCATATCTTCCCTAGAACCCTTTTTGAATAGTGGTTTAACTATAGTTACCTTTAAAGCTTTAGGAAACGTTCCCGTTGAGAAGGATAAATTAATTAGATGTGTTAATACACTAAGTATATCTTCAATGCAAGCCTTTAATATTGCTGTACCAACACCGTCATAACCTTCGGAATAAGTATTATTTAATGAAAGCACTTCTTTTTTAACCTCATCTTCAGACATGGGCTTAACAAACATTGAATTTCCGATAAGATGATTTGGTGCTTTCATTGTAACAGTCCCTTTAGGTAATGAATTGTCATTAGGGATATCTAAGAAAAAAGTATTGAAAGCATTGGCTATATCAATGGGATCTGTCAATAATATGTCGCCACTTCTAATAGATGAGAAGGAATGAGATTTTGTGGATTTTTTATTAACTTCTCTATTTATGATCGACCATGTCGCCTTAGATTTACTCTTACTTTTGTTAATGAACCTTATGTTACAATTTCTTTTTGATGTTACTATGCATTTCTTTAATAGTGCTGAATATGATAAGTACTTTTGCTTAAGTAATGTTGATTTATTTTTGTAATACTGATAGCGAAGTGACCTTTTAGTTTTACAACTATTTTTCAGACCTCTACTTATCCATTTGGAAGTTGTATCACTGTTCTGGTATTTTGACCTTACTAGTGGAAAGCACAGCTTGTAAAAAAGACAGAATGTTTCATGAAACTTATCAAAGGCCCTATCCATATCAGTTTCATTATAAGTGTCTGACCACGAAAGATTCTTCAAACATTTTCTTAATTTATTTATGTTTTCTGGAGAATAGTCTTTTTTATACACGAAGTAGGGATCAGACTTATCGTATTTCTGCTGCACAGGAAAACTCAACAATTGGCCTGTATCATGGTCCGATAGGTACAAAGATTTTACACAAGCGCTGGCATTCTGAACATTGCTAAGTATGTGATCAATACATGCTGCTTTACGAGTCGGAACATTAATGTGTATTTTTAAATTGTAATTGTGACACAAGTCACTTAAATGTTTTGTGATGCTATTTGTTTTTAAGGTATCAATATTTATATCACCCGCGATTACTATCCTGGTTTGCAGTTTGATGTTTTTAGTTACTTCGTATAGCATCAGATCTAGCTTATTCAAAAATGCGATAGGGTCAGAGGTGGGTGTCCTGTCGAGTTTAACATTCGATATAAGAACAAACGAGTTCGGTTGAAGTTAGATTTGAAGTGTGGATATTGCATATCTGACGGGTGATAAATCGGATTGCAATTCATTTTTCTTTTCCAGTTTTATTATTTCTCCGATGCTGAATTTATTGTGATTCTAATATCAACTGTAATTCGAGTATAGAAACAAAACTAAGATAGGACAGAAGTTAAACTGTGTTTGAACGTTTTAGATAATATCAAGCACTAGTTGTGATGTAGGTGACAAGGGCAACTTTTGGTGAACTAAGACTAATATAATATTAAAACCAAAAAAAAGAGAATATAAAAACTAACAATATAGAAAAAAAAAATACCTTATTTTTTTACAGCTCAAAGATCATTAACATTAATTTAAAATTGATATCGTCGCGTATTCCCAAGACTTTCTCAGTCTTTAAAGACAGGCGGACGGACAACCAAGTGAACTTTAAAGGTTTTTATTTATTTATTGTTTAAATAAATCAAAGGGCGGGCTTAATGCCTTAAATAACCGGCTTTAGGATTACTTTCCTCGTTATAAGGTACTGAATATGTTTGTCACAAATCAATAAAAAGCCATAACCAAACCTTAGCAGTATGAGATTTTTTTAATAAAGTTATGAAAGATCCACCTGAAGTAGGAAACACCAGCGACCATTATATTATATCCGTGACTGCGCATAATTAGGTCCAATTAGCATATCTCGGTCAGCCCAGTTTAATATAACAGAAAGGTGTTCCCACGACAGCAGCTATAATTAAACTTTCAGGAAATAAGAATTTTTGACTTCAAACCTCTTTTTGTTTTAATCAAAGCTTCAAAGTGATTTTCTTTGAGAGTGTACAAGCATCTTCCGAAATGAGTTAATTAAACTTTGATAATAAAAAAGGTTGGTCCGTTTTTGAATTTGATTGGAAACAAAAATAGTGTTTTACCTTACAATAACGAAATGGAAATAAAAATATAAGAACCCATCTAAACATAGATAATATTTTAAAGCTTTATACTATGAAACTCTAATATTCTATAAAGTTATAAGGTTTTTTTTTATAAAAGCGATACTTAAGTACCTAACCAAATAAAATATTTGTTTGCTATGTTGTCAGTAGGCCTATTACATAAAAAAAATCGTGTTAATCGGACGCAATTCGTCTTTCAATTTACTTGATATTGAACCTTATTCGTGAGTTACTTAGTGTCACGGAGTGAGACGAACATGGTCCGTTTATCGCGATTGTTTTAATGATATACATAGGTATAAGGATATAGGTATAGGTATAGACCTATGCCTGCAGCTTTTTTTTAATTTCTATTGTGCATAACGCACCTTTTTTATAGTAATTTATTGTCTTTGGTTAAAATCTGTCACGTTTGACGTCGGCGTTTTCTTTATGTTTTTGCTTTGGCTGTCATAATTTTTGCTTTAAAAGTTTTTACGTAGCCGTCTTTTAATTAACCAGCATACAGTCCATCATTCACATCTATCTTCTCTTTAATCATTTCATTAAATTTGAATATCCTTTCACATCGCTTAAGCATTGGAGATTAAAATGTTAGTTTTACAGAGTTGCACCGAATTTCTTCCAAGACAAATCTAATGCACTATTAAGTGGTTCTGTTTCAGACACTTGTGACTAATTAAACATTGTCATTAATTTATGCTAAGCCACGACCACCGGATCCAGGTCCCTTTCACGGACGAAGATGAACGGTTTTGTGGTCGCAAGGAAACTAATTGGTGAAGGATTGCAGGCTTTAAAACAATAGTCCTAAAGTCTTGTTTGATACTGTCGAAATTGGAGGGAATGAAGGAAATGTTTTGAAACAGGTCTGTTCTTTTGCTTGATAGATGGTTGTTTTAGTAACCATTACCACCAGCACCACTTATTAAGTATTTAGGTAGACACTTTGTTTGCAAAAACATAAGTTTAGACACATTTGAAACGTTTCTCCAATCACATTCTAATGGTTTTAAATCACTTACCGACCGGACACCTAGACCACAAAGCAAATTTCAAATGTAATGTAATCTATGATTTTATTATCTATGTTTTGGTTGTGGTTCTCACAGAGGATTTTACGGACTGTAGAGGTGGGTCTCGGCGGACCCCTCTACGATGACGGCCATTCTGTAAGCGTTGTATTGTTCTGTAACATTTGATACATCTGGTAAAAAACCAGTGATCTCCCGATTTAATGCTTTTATTTATAATACCACAGAAAATGTTACTTTATAACCACGCTTTACGTCCTATAAAACCTTTACTCATATCGCATCTTTGTAACTTTTTAACCGCCTCCGTAGTCTAGTTCGCCCACCCGTGTAAGACGCAGGGGACCCGGGTTCGATTCCTAGAAGGGGAATACATTTTACTCGGTTTGGTTGGTGGTAGGGCTTACTTCAAGTCCGCCTGGCTAGCTACCACCATCTTACCTAAGTCTGACGCCATAACAGCAATTTAAAAATTGTTGTGTTCCGGCAGTTAGAAGTAAAATAGCCAGTTCCTCAATGCTGAAGATTCCAAGCGTAGTGTGCTTCCACCTTCGTCACTTAACATCAGTTGAGATGAAGGCCAAGCACTTACACGTACTGGATAAAAAACTCTTCTACTCAGGTTATCTTAAATAAATTGTAATGAGCATTTTTTTTTTAAATAAATATCAGACAACATCACAAACATTGCTCTGATCCCAAAGTAAGCAGCTAAAGCACTTGTGTTATGGAAATCAGAGACAACGGTGGTATCACAAACACCCAGACCTGAGCCAATATAGAAAAGTTAGTTTTCTAAATTGACCCAGCCGGCGATCGAACCCGGGACCGAAGTAAATTTTCGATACATTATGTACTTAGCGAGCAATAAATATAATTAAAATGAGGGCGCCACTTGAGCTACATAGGAGCCTTAAAATCGACTGTTAAGAAATATACAGCACCTTTATAAGAGTTTTATTACAATTCACTTGTAATAAGATTATTCACCTAAAAAGTTTTTCCAGAATTTTAATGAACTTTCCTGATTGGTTATCTTACTTCGTAAATATTCCAATGAGCGATATTGACGAAATTTTTCCACTTTATCAGAATTAATTTCTGGTGCAAATCGCAAAGTTTTGCGACACAATACGGTTCATCAGTTGATCGTCCTTTTACGATCGAACTTTATAATTTGGCCCTGAGCTTCAGAATTTCGTGTAATTAATTATTAATATTCAAATATGAAACATATTGATGATATTTTTATTTTCACCTCTCCAGCACGAAACACTGCTTTGGGCGCTTAACACCTCGCAGCAAAATTGATTTTTGCTGCGAGCGTGAGGCAAAACCTTTTAAAATAATAAAGAGAAAAGAAATAGGATGAGACTTGTAAAATTTATGTGTGAGAAAAGGATAGGTAGAATGCTTTATGTTGTCGGACATAGATTAAAAAGTGTAAAAAAAAAAATACATCGGATATACCAAGGAGTTTTAAACAAGGATTGTTAAAAAAGAAGGTTGATATTTCTAATGCTGAATTTAATTCTTTATCAGGAAGGTCACATGAAAATAACTGTTGTTATAACCCGCGCGCGATGAGAATGGGATGCAACCTTGTCAAACTGAGACGCGTTTGTTCGCCGGCCAGCCATAGGGATATCAAAAAACACGATGTCACGCGTCCAAGGTGAGGAAATTTTTGCAGCAACGTCAAGTAAGATAGCAAGTAAACAATTAGTTGATTAATTAATTTAAAATTATTTAATTAGTCAATTTTAGATTTTCTTTGACAAGGTTCCATCCTATTCTCATCGCGCGCGTATTATATCTATAACATTTTGCTGGTAGAAGTGAAGTTGTATGTTTAACACGAGACCAAATTTTTGGTCTGACTCGTGCCTTTAAATAGGCACTCGCAGCATAAATTTTAATTGACTTTGGTCGCTTGTATAATAAATAACTATGATTTACTCGACTTTAATATAAAAAGGTAGCTTTTAGTGAATCAATGAGCTAAATATAACCTTTATGAATGATTATCTCTAGATGGTAAAAGTACCTTAAATAGTCTAAAAAGTATATAAATCCAAGGTAAAAAGCCAACACCTAGAGCTCGTTACAGCAGCTTACACGGGCATGCACTTTAGATTAAGTCTTGAGGCCGTAAATGGATAGTGTGTGACACCTTTATGACAGATTTTTATGTTGTGAAACGCTTAAAGGTTGGGAGAAAAATCTCTTTTAAAATAAACTCTATATTTTACGGATCGATCCTGAAGCTAAGCATTCTTTAAAAAAAGTTTACGAGCTACTTAAGCTGTCTATTGGCATTGGCTTTAACAAGTTTAAAGGCCAATGTCTCGGGTTCCATCTAGATAATGTTACAGACACGTAATATCATTATCATATATCATTTCTGACGCATAAATTCTTACATATTCCGTAAAATTTTTAAATAAACTTTGAATGGATGCTATCTGGAACCTAGGCCCTTATTTTGTTCTCAGATAAGTTTCAGATATCACTTATATTCTAGGATAATTATTTAAAAAGAAAAGCATATGTGGCGTCTGCAAAGAGGTCACCACTCCTCTATGGTTAATAAGAGAAAAAGAAAGATGGTTCTGACTTCTGTCTTTCTGGCTTCTGTTGTTCGGGCTGTTGAAACAGAATTTTATCTTTGAGAGTTTTTCTATTGTAAATTAATATTATTCTTTCCTTACTCGTCCGTGTTCCTTCCTATTTTAATGTGAACCATCCATGTAAATTTTTCACTGTACATAGCATTTATGAAGTAAATAATAAACACACGTTGGAAGTGTTTCCATCATAGTTTTTAACAACGAACACAAGTATAGTGCGGGCAGGAACCAAAGCCCGCACTCATACTTCACAAGCACAAAGCCGGCCAGCGCCTACGCGTCCGATTCTGGATCTGGCGTTGTTGGTAGACTAGCGCATCTCTTCCTGGCGCTGCTGATAGTAGCGTCAGTGTGAGTACGATCGACAAGAACGGTGTATCATATACATACCAGTATTAGTGCAAACAGCAGTAGCGGCGTATGATGTGTGGCCATCAGCGCACCAACGCCGAGGCACACTGTCACTAACACAGATCCAGCCAACGCCAGCGCCTCCCATTCTGGCGCTGCTGGTAGTAGCGCGAGTGCCAGTACTATCAACAAGAACGCTAAATTATATACATACCAATATTAGTGCAAACAGCGGTAGTGGCGCGTGATGTGTGGCCATTAGCGTTCCAACGCCGAGGCACACTGTCACTAGCACAGAGCCAGCCAACGCCAGCGCCTCCCATTCTGGCGCTGCTGGGAGTAGCGCCAGAGCCAGTACGATCGACAGCACGAACGCTATCACTGATAGTGTCGATATTAACGTCACTTGTGAAGATATGTTCTGAAACAACAAAACAATTCGTAAATTGACAATTTTGATTTATTTACCGAGAACAAATTTGTAAATTATTAACGAAAAATGATAAACCTTTCCACGTTACGAAATATTATAACAACGGGAAACCGAAACAATGAAACGTGAACGCGAAAGAAATTCCTCTTTAACGGAAAATTAATTTGTTTTTTGTATCGATAACTTGAAACTACAACGGTTATTCTAATGATTTGGCACAGATACAATGATATTGCTGTAATCTACACCACAGGTTTATTTTTCCAAGGGGATTTTGCACAATTGGCGATATTTTGTCGACCTCCGTGGTCGAGTGGCTTTGTACACCGGTTTTCAAGGTGTCGCCATATCTGAGGTCCCGGGTTCGATCCCCGGTTGGGTCTATTTAGAAAACGAAGTTTTCTATATTGGCTCAGATCTGGGTGTTTGTGATACCACCGTTATCTCTGATTTCCATAACACAAGTGCTTTAGCTACTTACTTTGGAATCGGAGCAATGTATGTGATGTTGTCAAATATTTACATTTATTTATTCATTTAGATATATTTACGAAAACATTAACCATTTGCTCGCCGTGTTTCAACTTAAAGTTGATTACTTACATATAGCGTTCAATGTCAATTTAATATGATGTGAACCCTTGTGGCTATCAATATCGAATAGTAAGAGAGCTCGAATACATTTAAACCGCAAAATAATTGTTACAGAAGTATCTGTTCTGTAAGTATGCATGTAAGTAGCTAAGTGATAAAAACATTATTCATGATAAAACTTAGAGATACAACAGATAATATGTTACAGCAGTAGAATAAGTTAACAAAATTTCAGTTGGTTTAAAGAACTCACTAACGTTTTGCTAACAAAATATCTTTTTTTTCATCATATTAACAAAACCGATCAAAATCGGGCAAAAATAATGACATTCTAAAATATTACAGTTATATGCTAGATCGTAACCCTAACTATGTTAACAAAACATTTTCAAAGTATTAAGCAAGTAAAATCTGCTCGTCAAAAATGAATAGATTTAAGTATTTCATAAATTAATTAAATTAATACTTTATTTAAATACAAGTATGATGAATTTTAATTACTGTGACGGGTCTGGGTGTTATTATGTATAATAAGTATACAACGTGTTACAAAAGTACCCCTAATGCCGAATATGGTAGATAGGGACCATTAAACTGAACAACTTTTACTATATTCGGCATTGGGGGTACTTTTGTAACACGTTGTATATTAAAAAATATATAAGTAGTATATCAGTTGTCTAGCACCCATATTACAAGCTTTGCTTAGTTTCTGTCCAAGCATTTATTTATTCATCTATAAGAACTATCTACTATTTTGATGACGTGACATGACATTCATTTTTACTTTTTAGCATGTAGTTGTGTTACTGTTATACAATATCTACTACAACAGGTGTTTTCATCGATTATTTGCAAGTACGACACACTGTGTATCACCACCCCGCACGTGTATCGAAAGTACTTTCATAATAAATACGACGAGTTTATGAAAACCACCTGCCTGTAAGGGAAAGAACTTATAAGGGACTTATGATTAATATTGTCACAAAGAAAGGTTTATTCTATATTTTGTTTTTTGTTTTGGTGTGGCAAAGTTGTGATATTGTTTTATTATTATAATATATTAGACGACATCACAAACATTGCTCTGATCGCAAAGTAGCTGAAGCACTTGTGTTATGGAAATCAGAGATTAAGGTGAAATTAGAAACACCCAGACCTAAGCCAATATAGAAAAAATCGTTTCCTAAATTGACCCAGCCGGAGATTGAACCCAGGACCTAAGAGATGGCGACACCTTGAAAACTAGCGTACAAACCACTCAACCACGGAGGTCGTCGAAATAATGAGATTGTGTAACGAGATATCCTCTAGTTCACAAAATCATTTTATTTCAGACTGTTTTACAATAATATTATTATTCAAAATACTTTTCTCTGTGTATTGCTTTATTTCAAAACTAGCGACCCGCCCTCGCTTCGCTTCCTTCCTTTTTTTGCCAAATGCGACCTTCCAAAAACACCCAAAAAGAAAACAAACACCGTATAGTCGTCACCGCCATTCGCTCCAAAATTCTGTTTCCGTCCCGTTCGAGTCCCGTCCCGTCAGCGGTGTAAGAAACGCGCATGATTTATTTTCGCGCGCGTTAATTTTTTGCGACAACTCCTAAGATACTCATTTAAATGGTATGGTGTAAATGGTTAAAATAATGTGCATGAAATGTTTAAGGTAACTAACGTATTTAAGTTGATAAGTATCAATACTGTATCCTTCTAAATACTTTCCAAATTACCGCATTGTACGTGATCATTTTTTTAAAGATATAATGGGTATAGTAAGCTAGTCTTAAAAGATAGATAATATCTATCTTTATATGCCAACGCGGCCTTTTTATAGATCTGTAAAAGAAGAACCATTCCGTCATAAATTATTTTGTTATTGCTCAAAAGATGCAGCGTTTTCAATGCAAGCTCCCATTCGGCTTAATTTCGTCATATTTCTACCAATTTACATAAAACCTCAACTTGTTATACAAATAAACCTTTCTTAGGAATCACTCTAGCAATTGGTGAAAACGGCATGAAAATCCGTTTAGTAGTTTTTGAGTTTATCGCAAACAGACAGACAGACAGACGCGGCGAGCTACTTTGTTTTATAATATGTAGTGAAGAAGAAATTGTCAACACACCTAATTTTGTAATAAGAACTCCATTAATTTCCTTTTTTCTCCATGTTTTTTTTGTGATAGTCCATACTAATGTTTTGAATTTTGCGAAACTTTGATACAGGATTAACTAAAAAGGAACCTAGAAGCCATGAGCCTTCTGGTCCCGCATGTTATCCTCATGTCATGCACTGTCTTAGAGCGGCTTAATTACTTCCATTGTCCCTGGATAAAAGTTCCAAGAAATAACTAGGGATGTCAGCGGTAAAACTAGGCCTAGTTTTTATTTTCTGATCTGATATAAATTTATTAGATAAAACGACTCACCCATAGCATCTCAGACGGGACTCGAACCCGCACCGAGCCCGGGCCCGCATTGGGCTGGAACCCCAAGAGATTCCGGCCCAATGCACTAACCAATTATGCTACTGAGTATCAAAATAGTATTGTGATAGCCTAAAATCTAAAGATTATATGTTATTTTACCATTTTGGTACGGAACCCTTAAAACCATAATTCAATGTATGCGTTAAAGAATAGGTAGTGTTCTAAAAGCAGATGATTCAACTACGTGACAATCATACGAAGACCTATATATAATATTTTGTTTCCTATTACCCAAATCCTCGTTAAATTAATTCTGTGTAGACGAGAAATAATAATTATGGAGCGTGTATGTAGACGAGAAACAATGGAGCGTGTGTAATGTTCAGTACATCGATCAAGTGTATTCCGCGATCAGGTTACGGACTCAACTTTCATTTACACTAGAGCGGAACCACAGCTGTTTCATATTCAAATAATTGAAGCTTTCCGGTTTTTCGTTCTGGCAACCCTGCTAACGGCCCGTTGCGTTGCCCGCAAGTCTTTGTTGACAGCTGGACTCAGCTTTGAGTAACCGGGCCTTATCGGCAGCTGCGGTATGCTCATTTATTTTAGGATCACCCTGTTTGTCTGGCTGTATGCTAATGTATTCCTTTGTTTTATAAAAGTATAAATATCTCATTATTTATGTGTGGATAAATTTATCATTTTCATTAAGTCACTTGAGTTGAGATGTTTTGTTGGTTCAATTTGATGGTAACAAGGATTCGTTTTCAATATCCTTGGAGTTTATTATTCACCTGTTTTTGTTATTAGAAATGAAATTAATTTTGGTAAATTATTTCCTTCATATTAAATTTTGTTTTATAAAATGGAATACAATACTTACATTGTTATTGTTTATATTAGATACAAAAATTGATTCATTTCGCCAATTTATTTTGTCAAGTATTAGTTGTTAAGATTTTGTCTTTTCTTTATTGCTCTTATTAAATCTTAATAATACAGAAATAGTAGATTATAGCCGCGGTCCATAATAACTGCGTTGCTGGCAGTAGCTCGAGGCCATCATAACGTGGCCAGCAGTGCAGTCATTGTGGACCAAGGCTTGTGTAGTGCTTTACCCAAACAATGCGAGTACTACCTACTATACTATAGTATAATCTAATTTCATAAAAACGTAACAAAATGCAAATATCTCAAAAACGGTTTGTCGGAGCCAAAAAATATGGTTATTTTCGACCCCCTTCGAAGAAACTTCGGAAGTGGATAAGTACCTCTCCCCTCAATATGTATGTAAAATGTACTATTTTCACCGAGGTATGTTTGAAACAAAACTCATCAATAATGGATTTTTAAAGGAAATTGCTGGTGGCTAAAACTCGACAATAATGAAATCCCATACAACTTTGCCAGCATCCTAGTAGCGCGGAAAGGTTGACTTTGCTCAAAGAAGGTTGTTAAAATAATAACCACATTACAATCATTTTTGATTAAAAACTCATTATACGGGTGGCAACTCTAAATTGAACACTAGATTGGATAATGTAATCGCGGCTTTACATAGAAAAGACTTAACTTACATTTTTATCGAAGTTTGAATACAAAGAAGACAATCGGAATAAAAACTTATTTGCAAAACAAGGGGGGATATTTAAGGAAAAAGTTTCCTGGATTTCTTTTAACAGGCACTTCTTACTTATAGCTAAGTTTGTTCGGAAGAGGGGAAACGGCTTTCCTATATTTATTTACTTTTGTTATGGAGTTTTATACTATAGGAAAATGTTATGGAACTGATAACGCTTAAACTTTGCGTTCTTGGTTTCTACAGGTAGCTTTTTTAAAAATTGACCTTGCGAAGTAGTTTCATCCAAAAACTATTCAAAAATTATCCAATATAGTTTTTAATATCGTTAACCGTTTATAAAGGAGCTCGATGGCACAGTGGTTTAGCGAGATTAAGCAAGTTTCGCAATGGTCGGTCACGGGATGGGTGACCAAAAATTTATTATCTCGTGTTTGGTGTTTTGGAAGCACATTAAGCCTTTGCGGGTGCATTTGCAATCGTTAACACCCACTAATCCGCATTGGGCCCGCGTGGTTGGTTTTGGCTCATACCTCCTTATCCACCCATAAGGAAGGCCTGTGACCCAGCTATGGGGACATTAAAAATAGGTCATAACAGTTTGTATATACTACTTATACTATTACAACTATAGTTCACGTCACAGAACAAGGGAAAAAATCTTTGTTCTGTGGTATAGATACGTAAATTGTCTACGATATTGAAAAGCAGCCGAAGTGATTAAAAAAAAGCGATTTGCTAAACTCGAACTCATGATACGAAATTCGCTACCGAGTAAAGTCATAATACAGTACTACACTTTTAAAATTGCAATTTCTCTTAAACAATAGAAGATAGAGTTTTGAAATAAAAAAGTTTTTTTAAGAAGGTTATCGATTGTGAAGTTAATATAGGAAAAAAAAATATTTTTATATCGGAAATATTTCCGATATGAAAAGGACTAAAAAAAATTTTGTGTCTTTTAAAAGTTATTACAATTTTAAAAGTGTAGTACTATGTTTTGAAGGCCACTGTAGTTAATAGTTAGTATAATCATAGTAATATAATCATAGTTTCTGGCACGACTCAGATATAACTGGTTTATGTTACTTCTTGGACAATGTACGACTAATCAGTAAAGCTCAAAAGTCAAGTAATGTTGCAATTGTTACCAATTAACAACTGGCGGTGTTATCAAAAGTTTAATTAGTATTTTAAATAAACAACTAATGGATTGGAATAAAAATTAAAAATAATTCAACGACAGAAAATAAAATTAACTCAATAGTTAATCATTAATAATTAATTATGTGGAATTCATTAAAATAAAGAACTTAGTTTTAAAGAAAATTTAAAAAAACTAAGATTATTTACTTAAGAAAATAATGAACTTAAAAGTAGTTTTAAAAAAACTTGCAGAACATGAAATACACCGTTTTTTTAAAAATATATTATCTAAAAATTAAATGGAGATTTCAGACCACGTGAGTGAACAACTTTTACTATGGGGCCAACCACGGAATCGCGAAAGAAATTCAGCTGTTCCATACATTATAGTCGAGTCGATGTTGTACTCTTCTATGGAACAGCTGTTTTTCATTTTAGATATACTTAAAAAATAACAGTGTATATTGTCCAAAACCAATCAATGGTCTTATTATAATGTTTTCGGAATTAATATAATTCCAAAAATTCAATTATTAGTCTTGATAAATAAAAGTCCAGATTAAAAAGAGCACATAAAAATAAATAAATGTCACAAAAGGAAAATCATGACAAAAATAAATCTCATCCATAGATGGAAGTGTCAAGGAAACTCGTTCAATAAATATATCGAAACTCTTATCAAAACACACTTAATTCCTTCATACCGTCTGCCGCGAGTTCTTCCTAATAAATGTTTAACCGACCATTCGGAGATATTTCCAATAAAAAAACTCATAACACTGAACGAACGGAAGCGAGGGTCAGTATTTTATAGCTGTTATTATTTATAGTAATGATTTTCGGATAATCACAAACACTATATTTTTGATTTGAGACTTTTAAGAGTTGTAGTAGAGTCAGACGCCCTATTGATAATAATGAAACGAAATTGAATAAGTGAAATGAAAAAAAACCTGTCAGATGGTAACCCTACATTCAACTTCTTATCAGTTAAAAATGTCTGGAAATTAGGAAAATATAGACGATTCAAATGTGCTTATATATTAAGTTTATTTGAATAAATAAATTTTGACTCTTGACTCTTTAACTGACTTAAAAATATTTAGTCACCAAAAGAAGCAGAGCAATACTAAATAACCAATCTAAATCACAGATAGTAATTTTTTTTCCTGTAATATTGTTATTCGTGTGCAAAAGTGTAGTTTATGATTGTGATTTAGCTAAAAAGAATAAATATAACCAATTTACAATGTTTCATGCAACAGGGAACCCAGCAACTGTTGGTTTTGCAGTCAGGTTTGCCAACCCTATCTTAAGCTAAATTCAAAAGCAACCGTCTTTCTTAAGCTAAATTCATACACCGAACAACTCACACCAATTATTTAGTTCCAAACTAACTACCGCTTGTGAGGGATTAGAGCTCGCTCGTGCACTAATTAACGACAAATAATGTTATATTACATATGCTGGATGTTTCATTATAACCCGTAAAATTATATTTTTTATTTGTACGGAAAACTGCAAAGTGACAACCCTAGACGCAAATAGATTATTGTTTTCGATAATCAATCACATTCATGAGCAAAAGCAAAACACAATTTAGGTCGTAGGGTTGGGGTCTTGATCATAATATCGTCAGTCATTGCATCGACAGTCGCTGTATCGAAAACGCTACATCGACGGGTTCATGAATCGATGGTACGCTACATCGACAGGATGCCACTATGCAGTTTTTCATGAAAAGAAAAAAAAAAATATTTTCTAAAAAGTGGCGGTGTTCAGGGTTTATAATAATTTTCCGAGATACATGCATACATGCATGCATTGTTCCCTATCTACCATATTCAGCTTTAGGGTTTTTTTGTAACACGTTGTGTAGTTTAAAACTTTATCAGGGCTGTCTCAACTCAGCACTTATAATTTCAATAAAAATAAAAATAATTCAACGACAGAAAATAAAATATCCCTCAGCTTCGTTCAAGTCTTGTGTAACCTTAATATTTATTTTATGGGCACCCCAAGAGACAGTTTTTCGAGCAACATGGTAGAGAATGTTGTCTAGGCCTACTAATAAAATGCAGACGTGTTTGTCCGTGTCCATGAAATTAACTTAATGACAACCCTACGGATAAAGAATATATATAAAATTATGAGCAGCCTTTTTGCATTAGTCATCCCGTGACCACGGCCCCTGGAAAGGTGTCGAATGTCGGGAATTCAAAAAACCAATAAATCAACATTAAATAATAACACCTGAATTATTAAAAAAACACGCTTTAATACTTAAAAATGTTTTATTTCTAATGAATTGTACACGCGGAAGTCTTAGAAGTGTATACGGCTACCTACAATAGAGGTGCACTCTAGCTCAGTGATGACAAAAGAAAAGTCGAAATGCTTAAATATAGTTCATCAAAACATGCAAGGCTTTTCTGGCAAAGATTTAGAAGTTAGTTTGTTTTTAAATTCTGAGAATATTGATGTGTTATGTGTTACTGAGCATTGGTTAAAAAATTATGAACTGATCATAAATATAGATAATTATAGTAATGCAAGTTCGTTTAGTAGGAATTTTGCTATAAGAGGTGGAACGCTTATATTATTGCATAATTCAATACAATATAAAGAGCGCAAAGATGTAATATCTCATACAATTGAACAAATTATTGAGCTCTCTTGTGTGGAACTGGAACAAATGATTATAATTTGTGTATATAGACCCCCATCTGGGAACTACCCAGCGTTTGAGTCCGCTATGGAGGAAGTTTTAATAAAAACATGTAGAAGCAATAAAAAAGTGGTGGTATGTGGGGATTTTAATGTTGATATTCTAGAATCTAACCACCTCTCGAGTAGGTTCATTAACTTATTTAAATCTTTTAATTTGTTTCACACTTTTGAAGAGCCGACTCGAATAACGCCCACATCAGCTACTTGTTTGGATAACATTTTTTCAAATTGTAATATCCTTAAAAAATATATATTAAATTGTATTAGATCCGACCATAGCGGACAATTTGCCTCTATAGAGCACCATCATGTCTGTCCTAAACGCGAAATAGTTTGTAGGCCAATAAATAAACATTGTGTAGATAAATTTAGGAATAACATTATGGATAAACTTGAAAATTTACCAGTACCTTCTATGGAACCCAATATCCTTTACAATCATTTATTTAGTGTGGTCCAAATTGAATTTAATAAAAATTTTAAACAAAGAGTAATCAAATGTAGCAATAAAAAGGAATTTAGTGATTGGGCCACACCAGGTATTTATCAGAGTAGAAATAAATTATATGAACTGTATGCTTTAAAAGCTACTTCCTGTGACCCTAATTTCATTGAATATGTCAGGAAGTATTCCAAAACATTTAGAAATGTGTGTATTCTCGCAAAGTCCATGTCTATCTCAAATAAAATTAAATCATCAGCGAATAAAATAAAGGCTACATGGAATATTATTAATCAAGAAACAGGGAAACCAAAAGATAAAATAAATTCTTTCTCTCTTAGACTTGGAAATAAGACTGTAGATGCCGATATTGAAGTTGCGGGTGTTTTTGAGGATTTTTTCACTCGGGTTCCCCTGGAAACTACTGGTAATCTAAATTCCTGTCCTAACATTGCTATCGCCCTCCTTGAGTCAAGTGTTGATAAGTGTAATGAAGTATTCAATTTTAAATATATTAACAGTGATGATATCATAAAAGCTTTTAAAATAATTAATGTTAAAAAAACAGAGGATCTATGGGGCATTTCTACCAATATTATTAAATCAATTATTGATGTAATAGCTCCTTATTTAGCGTTTATTTTTAACAAATGCATTGACGAAGGTACCTTTCCTGACTTAATGAAATACAGTAAATTAATTCCTCTGTTTAAAGCAGGAGATAAAAGTGATCCAACAAATTTTAGACCAATATCAATTTTACCTGCACTAAGTAAACTATTTGAAAAAATTATATATCTTCAATTATTAGAATATTTTACAAAGAATAATATACTACATAAGAATCAGTTTGGTTTTTCTAAAGGCAAAAGCACTACTGATGCTGGAATTGCACTTTTGAAGCATATCTTTGACGCTTGGGAGGCTAAGCAAGATGTAATTGGCATTTTTTGTGACCTTTCTAAAGCGTTTGATTGTGTTGATCACATAACTCTCTTAAAGAAGTTGGAACATTATGGTGTCTCTAATAAATCAGTTAGCCTTTTGCAATCTTATCTGTGTGGTAGAACACAACAAGTAATTATTAATAAAGCAGCATCTACTGGAGCCCCCATTAGCATGGGCGTGCCCCAAGGATCGATATTGGGACCTTTACTGTTCTTAATCTATATTAATGACCTACCTTACTACGCGGAGAATTTATGTGAGACAGTGCTATTTGCAGATGATACCTCCTTAGTCTTCAAAGTCGATAGAGGTAATAATTGTTCTGACGATGTAAATAGTGCTCTCTCTAAAGTTTTGAATTGGTTTAACATTAATAATTTAGCATTAAACCCGAAGAAAACAAAATGTGTAAAATTCACTTTACCTAATGTAAGGCAGGTAGACGTGCATATTAATTTGAATGCAGAAGTAGTCGAGTGTGTTGAGAGCACAAAATTTCTAGGTATTACAGTAGATTCACGACTACAATGGGATCCACATATTGATGCCTTGTCGAGTAGACTCAGTTCTGCGGCATTCGCAGTTAAACAAATAAGGCTCTTAACTGACATTGAAACGGCAAGGCTGGTCTATTTTAGTTATTTTCATAGTGTAATGTCCTACGGAATGTTGTTGTGGGGCTCAGCAGCTAATATTGGAAATATTTTTGTGCTCCAAAAAAGAGCTGTTCGCGCCATATACAACCTTCGGCCGCGAGATTCTTTAAGAGAATTGTTTAAAGAAATTAATATTTTAACAGTTGTAGGCCAATACATCTATGATAATTTAGTTAATGTAAGGAAACATTATTGCTCACTTGCTAAAAATAGTGATGTACACCGTTTTAATACAAGAAATAAAGACAAACTTGCCGTTCCTAGTTTTAGACTAGCAAAAACTAGGGGCTCATTTATGGGGAAAGGAATTGCCATTTTTAATAAAGTTCCACAAAATGTAATTGAACTGCCTTTGCATGAATTCAAAATACATGTTAAAAAGACGCTCATGAGCAAAGGTTATTACAAAGTAGAAGATTATTTAAAAGACAGCAATGCATGGATGTAACATTATAAGTAACTATCCTAATTTTCAGTTTTTAATAACTTTATTGTTTTATTTATTATGTTGTTTTAAATTAAGGTATTTGGTAACGATATAATTTCTTTGTAAATATCGTTACTCTGATTTCTGACAAAGCTGATAAGTTTCTTGCGCCCATTCTTCTTGTCAGCTAAAAAAGTCTCGAATGGGTGGTAGGAAAATATAGACCATTCAAAAGCACTTAATATCTAAGTTTATTTGAATAAAGAATATTTCATTTCATTTCATTCATCCAAAATAAATATAAAAACTATATTTTTTCTTACTTTTATAAGTCAATATTGAAAGCTCTTTAGGACCAATTTTTTGATCTGTGGAATATAACAAGTTCTATTCCTGTGTGGTAAAAATTTTAGTATCAGTTTAATAGTCAAAAGTTTTAGATAGTGATGCCGTTACACAAATAATGTAAGGATCGTCGCAAGTGGAAAAATTTACCTCCTATATATTAAGTCAGCCTCTATTGAATAGGTATGTATTTTATATTAAAAAAACTTAGCATTCTATTAAAAAAATCGCATTGAATAACAATTAATCTATGAATCTCTTATAATTAATTCTCTGTGGTCATTCAAATTATTTCGGTAATAAATTCAGTTGACTTTTCCAGACTTTTATTCCATTGGGAGGTACTGTTAATTAGGCTGCTCCTTTATCAGACACTTTTCGAAAATCCCAAAGAGTTTTGATCCCTTTTTAATTTTATTCTGAACAAAAGTTGTCTTAGACATCAATTATTTGATCGTTAAGGTGCTTTTACAGCTCTCATTATGGCTCTGTTTCTACCAGGACTCAGAAAACCGTTACTTTCAAATCTTATAAACCAGTAACGTTCAAGTACTTTTTAAGGTTATGATACCTGAGCCTGAGTAAGTTGTTAAATGTGCAAACGCTACTACCGCGTTCCAGTTAAATATGTATGATAGACCTTAATGCTATCACCATAAGTTCTAGATTTAATATCTTATCGCAAACGCGATAGTAAGATTTGGTCATTTAAAAACTTCCACTCAAGCCTCAGTATTTCCGGTGCCGGTTGAAAGACTATGCCGCGCCGCCGCCCGCCCAGCCGTCGCGTAGTCTTGCTACGAAAATGCGTAGCGGACTACGCGGCGAAGCGTCTACGTCTAGATCACACGACCTCGGCTTCAACTCTCGCTCACAAACTTTATGCACAAATCTTTCGCTTTATTTTGTTTAATCAAAAACTTCACGCAGCCAGTTAACTGAAGGACGGTGATTTCAAATAACAATATCAATATAATTCATCTCATAATTAAATAGACAATCTGACAATTAGTTTACAAGTTATGTACGACCTGCATTGTGAGAGACTTATACTGTTGGTGGATATTTTTCTCATCCATAGCTCAGCTATCTCGCACATCACGATACTACAAGTAACGAAAGAGGTGCTCAAGGGCATATCAGAAGCAAAAAAATCTGATGTGCATTGCATCTAGAGGCAAGAGTTGAAATGAGCATTAATTTATTATTTGTTTTGAACGCAACAGTTTTACTAACATTTCTAAATTCAGTTTTGTCTATGAGAAAGATAAGGGTTAACCCTGAACAAAAAATGCTACGCAAAGAACAAAGAAATGTCATCTTAAAAACCTTTACATGTTTCAGGGTAATCTTTCGACTGGTCGACAACAGCCGCACGACACGACTGAAGGAGAAAAACCTCTGACAAAGCGGTTGTTAGAGACGTCAGCCAGAAACCCTGACAAGGGTTGCAAACGGGAATTAAAAATATTGAACTTTTTTAATTGTTTAGCTATTTCGACAACCACGTCCTAGCGTATACGCCATCACATTAAAACAATTGTTATTAGAATTCTAACGTGTATCTCCTGTCATTTTTATTGAGTAGGTTAATTTAAGAATTTTAGAAGTATTTATTAAAAAAACAGTCTATCTCATACGTTAACTAAGGTAACGTTTTGATTCAAAATTTAGCATGATACAATAAATTAAGCAATATCTTTTTATTTTGCTAATTATTTATTTTGTATAAACTCCAAGCTTTTCATTTATTGTTTTTAACTTAGCTGTGGAGAGTATAACAACTTTATCACTGTACACCAGCTTTCCAACAGTCTGCAGATAAGCGCTTAATTAAAGACACAGTGCTCTGAAAGGGCTCGACAATATGAGGGGTAAACGGGGAAATAAACCTCCACACATCAAATGTTATTAGACTTTAAGATCCCAACACACTCAAAGGCAGTTAAGACAAAAGAAGCCAAAAGTCCTCACAATAATACTAGTGGCTCTGTAAAGCTTCGTGATTTTGTGTCATTTTTTATCATTTTTTAAAATGGCTGAAATATTGTTTTCCCCATATCTCCGCCATTATGAAAAATTTCGAAAAACTGAATCGATGAAAAAAGATATATAATGTAAAAAAACCTGCCCACGAAATTTCACGAGAATCGGTTGAGAAATGCGACCTGTAGAGGAAAACAAACGGACAGCCGGACAGACATACGAAAACATTTTTGCCCAAGCTGAAGCAGAGACGCTTCCCTCGCGCTTCGCACTCGCTCGGTCAATAAGACTTTAAGATTCCGATTACCGACATGCTCCAAGAAGAGAAATGAATTCAAAAGAAATTCAAATTAAAAACTAGCTATTTATTCATTCTTTATTTCATTGAATTTATTGCTTTGTAGGCATAATCTTAATCAATTTGAATTCAAATACCTCTGTCGTTAGAAAACAATGAAGGGCGTGCCCGAATAATCTTTGAAGGATTACAATGTTTCTAATTCACACTTTTCAAAGACAAATTTTTAGCACACAATAATATTATACAACGTGTTACAAAAAACCCTAATGCCGAATATGGTAGACAGGGATCATCATATTGAAATAATAATATGGTTTTTTTCATCTATTTATAATCGTTACGTTAATTCATAAGAAATAACCAGCAAAACAGTAGGAAAAATCCAAAATGTTATGTCAATACCTCTAGATCAAATATGGTAATTTTCAACGAGAGTGTTAAAAGAAAAAATCAACATTTTAATATCGCGGTTCGCGGAAGTCGCGTAACATTTATGAAGACACCGCGTCTCGATCGAATCATTAACTACCTTATATTTTATTAACCTTAAAATTGTCGCTGCGTTTACTTCAACTTAATACCTACCCGCGGTATAAGGGATCATAATTTCCCAGCCGGCATAAAACGTAATACGTTACATATTTATCGAGTGTTGCCGCTGACACGCGCGGTTTCCTATGGGAAATCGCAGCTAATGACACTCGCTACTCGTTTCAAATGGAATTATTAATATGCGATCTGTATTGTTTGTGATTGGCTGGCGTTTATATTATTTATTGCTATAGTTTTTTTTTAAATTTTGAGATTTAAGCATTCACAATGCTATTTTATATAATACCAAATAATATACTTGAAAAAATACGACTCGCACCAGATCATGTTCTCGGACGGGAATCGAACCCGCGATCTTTGGATATCCGGTCCAATGCTCTGACCGCTGAGCTACCGAGTCACTAGTGGGAACGTCGAATTTGTGTCCTAGTATATCAACTCTTACGCTGCAAGCCTGCATTGGACCGGATATCCAAAGGTCGTGGGTTCGATTCCCGTCCTAGAACATGATCTGCTATAGTTTCATTATTGCACTCAGTAAAGGACAGGCATGATTATAAAAACTATTGCTATTTCTACTCGCCATTTCTATTGTCTGTTAAATACTAGCGCGTTAAGTTTAAAACGAAATAAATCATCACTTCACAAACCCCACTCACACCGAATCATACATATATAATCAGGTGCACTCCTGTCGGCGCTGTCCGTGTAACACAATAATGCATGCGGCAATCGCATTACGTCCCGACTCAGAGTAACGTCATTATTCTCTCAAGATTAACCCGCTGCCGCTTAGCTACCTACGGAGATAGGGTTAAGTAAAGTATACCTATATCCTTACCTATAGTTAGTCTCGGTTATACTTGCTCCATTCTATTTACTTACTTTCTTGTTTTTTATAATTTCAAAATTGTGGGTGATGATGTGGTTATCAAAGTCATTGGCTCTATTACAGCTAATCAACTTAAGAAATAATACTTAGTTTTTAATGGCACTTTAAATTAATTTGATTTTAGTTTCAAACAGTACCAAAAAAAGCCTGCATAGAGAGAAACTTTGTGACCCCCATTAGTAGCTTAGTGTTTAGACCACTTGCAGCATGATGCATATGCCTGTTTGCGTGCTACATGCCTGCTTGCATGCTGCATTCCTGTTTGCATGCTGCACGTCTTCTTGCATGCTGCATTGCATGCTTACTCATTGTATTGAAATTTACTTAAATAAAATAAAAAACCTGAATCATAATTATCACTATAATTTTATAAAACAAAAATACATAAAGTAAACAATATTATTATTCATTCTTATTTTTTTTCTGATGATCATGTTTCCTTTTTGTTCTGGTTCCCCATTAAGATAATAGATTCTATTTTTATAAACGACGTTTTTGTTTTTTTGCTGAAGTAATAGAAACCAAGCTTTGTTTTGCCAAAAATTTAATTATGTAAGTAATGTGGCAAATCATTGTTAAGGATAATAACGTTATTTAAATGAATTGTATGGCAAATAAAATTATTTACCCATTTAGAATAATATGTCATTTTGATTTTTTATGACCAATGATATTAGTGAATATTTATTTATGTAATTTGTTAGTTATGGCAAATGAAACGTTTTGTTTAAAGAAGTAATGGCATATGAAATAATTGCATTTTAAATTAGGGAAAACAATAGTAAACCTGCCGCTACACTTAGGTTTCTTTCTGATATATTTATCAGGTATTTTACACGCAGTATACAAAAAACCTCACATTAACGTGCAGTATGCACACCGCTATCAACAGCGCCAGACTGCACACCAGCGTCACATACAGCGCTGCCACGTTCAAACGCAGTACAATACTCACATTAGCGTGCAGTATGCACACCGCTATCAACAGCGCCAGACTGCACACCAGCGTCACGCAGAGTGCTGATACGAACAGCGAGTGCTTCAGCCGCACGCAGTACCGTCGATACAGAGCTTCTAACTCCAGCTCTGTACCCTCTTCCTCTGTGAACAAAAAAAGGAATACTTATATTAAAAACAAAAGCTTACTTCTCGTTTTTGTTTGTAAACAGTTTTACAACATATCACTTTTTTGTGGTTCTACTGCTTTACTTTGCTTAAGTTCATTTAATTCAAGAATCCTGAGTACGAAGTGTTCAAGATCGCCCAAGACAAATACACATTTAAGCTCGCGATGCATACTCTACCTTTTATACTTTATGCGAGGCAATTGAAACCAATGACTGTTACAAAGAAAGTAGTTAAGTATTTATTTTTAAAAAAATTGTCGTCTATTCTGTAGTGGTCAGTTCGACATTCGAATAAATCCTTCTTGATGCGCGGGTGAAAATGAATTTCGGAAAAAGTTTTCATGTTTTTCTTTTTTTTTATTTGTACATAACGTAACTTGCAGCCTAACTCAGAATAAAATCTCATTGCACCTAAACATTTTTGAAACCAACCTCAATTAAACACGGCTACATGAGTTGCATTCCAAATTCAAATCACATTATTTCCCATGGGAAAAATGGCTTACTTTAGGAACGGTTTGCATGATACATAATATGCCATTGACCAGCGAGCAGGTAGTGTAAAAATATTATTTAGTCTCTTTACGATTCGGGTGGCGTTGGTCGTTGATGAATTGTGTGTTCACAGGAATTAGAAAATCGAAGATACTAAAATAATCATATTGTGAAATCGTCTAAGTTATTAAGTATATTAATTTTTATACTACCTGCTCGTCAATGGCATATTATGTGTCATGCAAACCTTTCCTAAAGTAAGTCATTTTTCCCATGGGGAATAATGTGATTTGAATTTGGAATGCAACCTATGTAGTCGTGCTTGATCGAGGTTGGTTTCAAAAATGTTAAGGTGCAATGAGATTTTATTCAGAGTTAGGCTTTATGTTGACGACCTCCGTGGTCGAGTGGCTTTGTACACCGGTTTTCAAGGTGTCGCCATCTCTGAGGTCCCAGGTTCGATCCCCGGTTGGGTCAATTTAGAAAACGATTTTTTCTATATTGGCTCAGGTCTGGGTGTTTGTGATACCATCGTTGTCTCTGATTTTCATAACACAAGTGCTTTAGCTACTTACTTTGGAATCGGTATGTGATGCTGTCAAATATTTATTTATTTATGTTATCATTTTCTTGCACTGCCTACAAATTAAAAAAAAGAAAAGTATGAAAACTTTTTACGAAATTCATTTTCACCCGCGCACCAAGAAGGATTTATTCGAATGTCGAACTGACCATTACAGAATAGACGACAATTTTTTTTTAAATAAATACTTAAGTACTTTCTTTATAACAGTCATTGGTTTCAATTGCCTCGCAGAAAGTATAAAAAGTAGAGTATGCATCGCGGGCTTAAATGTGTATTTGTCTTGGGCGATCTTGAACACCTCGTACTCAGGATTCTAGCCTTAACTCCCTCGCTCCGCTCGGGAGTTAACCATAGAATCCCTCGTACTCGAGGTTCAATATAGCGCCCGGGACAGAATACACTACTTTAAGCCCTTATTGCATAATCTACTATTATGTATCTATTGTCGTTTTCCACGTTATTTTTTTCTTAACAATATAAAACCAATATATAGAGAAACAAGTTTAAATTCACCGTTGTCTCTGATTTCCATAACACAAGTGCTTTAGCTACTTACTTTGGAATCAAAGCATTGTCTAATATATTATTATACTTATATTAAACAACACTTTGCAAATCACTGCTAAGTCATCTTAAAGGGATGTTCGGTAGGGTCTCAATGTCATTTCCATACGTAAAAGTAAACAGCCAAGCAATTTGCTTCCAATCTATCTCTACCGGGGGTCTTCGCTAAAACAATTCGACAAATTGAAACGACTCTGTTGATTCATGTGTGAGCAATTAGGCTGACTTTTAACGACTGTTTGCCTTGTGGACTGATTAAGAAAATTACTGCGATACAACAAACGAAAAGAAGTAAAATACTTTACTTTACTTGTTATTATTATAAAGCTATGTTAATCTCCAAGTAGTTACACAGAGTAAACAAAGTTCCTGTGGTCCCTAGTAGCGTCGAAAAAACAAACGGGTAAATTATATAAAATAACTGGTCAAGAGCGAGTCGGACTCGCGCACCAAGAGTTCCGTACCATCATTCTGAAAACAGTTTACTATTTAGAGACATCGTTTTATTTTTCCTGTAATCTTTACATAATCTTTTATCACATAAAATAATATCAGATATTTCTCTATGCAAACTTCGGAGATAAGGTATTTTTTTTTTATCAAAGTCGAAAACTATGCAGCCTAAAAAAATATTTGAGAATGTGCAAGCAGCGCTCTTTCTTAAGATACTCCATAATATGCCCTAGTAGCCTCACTTCGAATTTTTAAGACCCCCTTTCAGTCCCTGTTTAAAAAATTATATATTTTTTATTTTTCTCTTACTTGCAAAATAGTTGGGCAAACATCATCTAAAACTATTCCGAATTTCAAGTTGATAGTATTAGTAGTTCTCGAAATATCCAGCTGTGATACAGACAGACTGAGTCGCACCATAAGGGTTACTTTTTACCATTTTGGTTATTTGTTAAAAAAATAAATAATAATACCATTTTGGTACGGAACCCTAACAATCACGATAAGCGGGCGATGTTCGTCCCGCTCTGTGACACTATTAGCGCATGAATAAGGTACAATATCAAGTAAATTGATCGACAATAAATTGGCGTACGATCATCGCGATTCTTTTTATGTAATTTGGGGTTTATGAAGCTATCCGAATTATTTTCAGTGGAAAATTATTTTGCTCGCTGTATAATGCAGAAAATCGGATAATCCGACAAAAGCCGTCGAGAGACGTGTGTCTTTGGCGGTTATGATTTCCATAATACAAGGATTTAATTCCTTAGCTGTTTAATACAAAAGGATCCCATTCTATAAGTGGTGGTGAGCGAAGCCTTATGGGGCATTTACACGGGTTGATTTCCGGGCGCCTTGCTAGGCAACATAAGTCGACTTGGGCTTTTATAGACAAGTAAAATCGAATCACCACCTCATTAAAGATAGGTTTGCGATTCGATTTTACAAGCGATTGTCGAGAAAAGGAACTATTCGACTAAATTCTCTAGGAAATCTATGGAAAATTTCATTGCGCTTTTTGGCGGTAGATGGCGCTGTACAAATTTCCCATACAAAATTACTTTATCGAATGTTTTTACGCGCGTAATTTTTTTCGATAGCTGTTCGTGCTCAGGGTACTTGACGAGTCGAATTTTTCGCGAACTGAATCTGATCCAATGAAACTGTATTAGCGCTAGTGCGCTTGATTTACATACTTTTAATGTTATTTGTAATTGTAATCTTTGTAACAACATATTCTGATACCTAGTTGCATACTTAGCCCCTTACTAATAAAGATTGTATAGCAGATTGTATAGAAAAAAGAATCTTGGCGCTGCACAGTTCACTTCGAGCTCTGTATTTATTGTATTTTAAAAATAGAAAAATAAGTTCTACACCAATAACACATGAAATAAGTGTTCCGGCGGTTGTGATACATAAGTGGTAGTGTTATCTCGTGCAAATATCCGCAAATAACTGTGAAAACTGTGTAAAAATTCAAAGGTCATAAGTGCTTATTTTATCAAATCATAACAAAGTAGTGTTCATATAACAAGTTCTAATTTCTATTACAAACTTCAGAAACAGTGTTAAAATAATAAAAACAAGTGTCTTTACATAATAAATGGGCTAAAAATAGAAACACAATCATCAAAAATTTATGTTGGTGGTACATATAAAAAGTTTGTTTTCAAAGTGCAACCAAAAAGCAAATTTACAAACACGAATTACGTCACGCACTCCAAGACGCATGATATGCAATATTTCGTCGTAGTTGAATAAAAACAGTTGGTGCGGAGGTTCGAGTGCGAGCCGCAGTGCCAGTGAACAGCGGTTCAAACCCCGAGCGGGGGTCGACTACTTTTTGTAATTAAATTTTCTAAAGAAGTTAAAGAGGACTCCTAAATATGAACTTCTTAGAAAATATAACATTTCGGAGACCACGTACAAAATCCCTGACGGATAAAACTAATGAAGAATTGAGTGATTCTACGCTAGATGGCACCACGAACAGCCTTCCAAATATTTCGTCAGATAGTGAAACTGACGAACGAATAGAATCACTAAAGAAACAAATAGACAAACTAAATATGGATTTACAATCAGCAAATGAAGAGATTGACAACTTATCGAGGGAAAACTTGCAGCTAAAGCGAGATATGCAGGAAATGGAGGCAAAACATGAAATTTATAAAAAAGCGACACAAAGTTTAACCAGCAACTTATTAAATAGCCCGCACAGTAAATGTAAAAAGCTTTCATCGACTCCAAGAAAGCAAACTCCAAAAGATTATCAGAAACCACCAAAAAAACAAGGAAATGCGATTCCGGATGCAAAAAATGACTCCATAAATGATATCCCTATAGATAAACAAAGCAAGACAAAGATCGAAAAAAGCGCTAAAAAAAAGGTTTGCATTATAAGTAGTAACAAAAATAACAGAATGCTAAAAAACGCAGAATACTACTTTGAAGACCGTCAGATAATACATCACCTTACCCCAAATGCCGGAGTCTCAAAACTTGTTGAAGATTTAGACCTCAAGTTGAAAAATTATTCACATGAAGATTATTGTATTATACTTATTGGTGAAGAAGATTTTAGGTTGACAGGGAACTATTTTGACATTATTACGAATTTACGAAAAACACTACAAAGTTTGGATCACACCAATATTATATTATGCCTTCCTACTTACAAATGTAATGATAACGCAAATATGTTTAATTGGAGAATTGAAAATTTTAATAATTTATTATATTTTGACATTATTACACATAATTATGCTTACTTATTAGACTCGAACCAAGAATTGACCTATGATCATGACATGTTTTCAAAATACAATGGCAAATTAAATAATAAAGGCATGCGTAATATATTTCAAAATTTAAAATACATAATTATTGATTTGGACAACTATAATGGGGACTTTAGTTATGCAATGGAGAACCAAGTAAACCTAACCCCGAGTAAATCTGATTTTTTTCTATCCTAACAATTACATCACAAATAATTATTTACATATTTTACATCAAAATATTGCTGGATTAATTAATAAATCAGACGAGCTTACAGTATGTTTAAATGAGCTTTCGGAGTTGAACAAGAATGTCGACGTAGTTTGCGTAACTGAACACTTTATTATGTCAGGATATGAACAATTGTTATCGATTCCCAATTACTATTTGGCATCATACTTTAGCAGGGACAATTGTAAAAGAGGTGGCGCTTGTATCTTGGTAAGAAACGATCATCAATCAAAAATGTTAAATGAAGTGTCAGAACTCTCTGTAACAGGCATATTTGAGTGTTGTGCGATAGAATTAATATGTTATAAGATAGTGATTGTTTGCATTTATAGGGTTCCCAATGCGAGTTGCCTTAACATTTTTTTCTCGAAACTAGAGCAAATGTTATCAAAATTAAGTAAGAAAAACTATGAAAATATCATACTTGCTGGGGACTTTAACATCGATGTTTTAAAAAGTAATAGTATCACATTAGAACTTGAGTGTCTTCTATTAAATTATAATTTAAAATTGGCAATCAAAGAACCAACTCGATTAAAAAGCCTGACGTGTATAGACAACTTTGCTCATAACTTGCAGAAGACGTGCAGGACGGAGGTGTTGGAATTTGCATTATCAGATCACACGGCTCAACTTACAAAAATTCCAGTTAAAAGTGTACCAACCCTTAAATACTGGCGAAAGAAAAAACGTGACTTCAGTACTGAGAATATTTTGAAATTTCGGGATTGCCTTAAACAACTTTCGTTCTCAGAAATGTACGACGCAGATGATCCAAATGTTGCTTATGATTTGTTCATCGAAGAATTTAAGCTTTTTTATGAACTGTGTTTTCCGTTTAAATTAATTACTGTAAGCGCTTTTCAAAGCCCAAAATGGATATCACGCGGAATAAAAATCTGCAGCAAGAAAAAAAGAAATCTATTATGGAACTATAGACTTAAACATACTACAGGGAATAAAATAACTTACGTCAAATATACAAAATTATTTAGGAAAATTATTAAACTGACTCGGCGGGCCCAAAATGACTTTACAATAAAAAATTCTGACAATAAATCAAAAGCGACATGGAAAATTATAAATAAATCTAAGATGAATATCCCTAAAAATCACATATTTCAAATTAAAACTGACAATGACACTATCACGGACCCAGAAGCAATTGCTAACGGTTTTAACAACTATTTCATTGACAAAGTTACACCTACTACTGGGTCAGGCATAAATGTCACATCCGAAATAGAAAGCAGGCGTGATTCCATGTTTATGGTTCCTTGTTTACCCATAGATGCTCTAAATATAATAAAGAGATTAAAAAACACACAGAGCGAGGGGCACGATGGTATCGCGACAAAAATTGTCAAATCAGTGGCAGATATAATATGCGGTCCTTTAAGTTTTACTATAAATCTTTGCATCAGTGCAGGATGTTTTCCAGAGAGCCTTAAAACGGCTCTAGTAAAGCCATTGTTCAAAAAGCATGATAAACAGTTAATGCAAAACTACAGACCAATTGCTATAATTTCTGTTTTAGCTAAAGTTATTGAAAAATACATTTATAGAGAAATATCGACATATTTTGAAAAAAATAAAATTTTGTGTAATCAACAGTACGGGTTTAGACAAAAAAGAAACATAAACATGGCTATATTTGATTTCCTGAAAAATATTATGTCAAATGTAAATATCAGGAATCCTGTAAGCGCTATATTCTGTGACATGACCCAAGCCTTTGACTGCGTTAACCATGACATTTTATTAAAAAAACTCGAGACAAACGGAATAAGAGGAAATATTTTAAAATTAATTGAAAGTTATTTGACAAACAGGAAACAATATACTACAGTTACACGAATCGATCTCAAAAATAAACGAGAAGAGGTTTATGTTTCTAAAGAGCGCTCAGTTAAATATGGTGTGCCTCAAGGAAGTATATTGGGACCGCTACTATTTACTTGTTACATAAATGACTTTCCTAAAACGACAAATTATCCTATGACCCTATTCGCGGACGACAGTACATTGACAATACCATGCAATCAATTTGACATCTATAATAATGACATAAATGAATCTTTGACATCTATTATATCTTGGCTAGAAAGAAATAATTTAAAAATCAACTTGAATAAAACACAATTAATGAGATTTAGCCAAAGACAATGCAATAGACCTGAAATAAAATTAGTGTTTCAAAATGAAGAAATTTGTGAAGTCGATAATGCCAAGTTTCTAGGCCTGACAGTGGACTGTAAACTAAACTGGAAAACGCATTTAGATCATCTAAGCAAGAAAATAAGTACCTCGGCATATGCATTATTCAAGCTCGCTCCGCTACTAAATGTTGATGCTCTTCTTACAGCATACCATGGTTTAGTGGCGTCAGTCTTGAGATACGGAATTGTTTTTTGGGGTAATTCCACGAATAAAGAGTTTATATTTAAAATCCAAAAACGGTGCATACGAGCCATGTTTGGACTAAAAACAACAGATAGTTGCAAGCCATATTTTTCTAAATTCAAAATTTTAACCCTTCCGTCTTTGTACATCTTGGAAGTAGCTCTGTTCGTAAAAGCAAATCCTCACTTATTTGAGCGAATGGCAGATGTTGTTAATCGCAGCAGGCGTGACAATAGTCGTCTGTGTATGCCTCATTCGAGAACAGCATTGATGAGCAAAAGCGTATTTTGTATGGCTCCTAAAATTTATAATAAGCTTCCAATGACATATAAAAATTTGAATTATGATTTATTTAAGAAGCAAGTAAAAAAAATATTATTGGACAAATGTTATTACAATATCAATGATTTTTTAAATGATAAACATATCCAGTAATTAATTTAATCGCAATTCAAATTTATATCGTATAATTTTAATTAATTGGACTCATATTCTTAGTTGACATTTTATTATAATTCTAATTTATTTTACACAATTCTTATTGACATTTTATTAGTTGACATTGTATTATTTGACATATTATTATTGGTTAAATATTGTAATATGTTGCATGGGAATTAATGAAAATCTAAATTTGTACACCAATATGGTAAAACATGTTGAAACCTTATTTAATTTTAACATCTTCAATTTATATGTACACATGTTTTGACAAATAAATTATCTTTATCTTTATCTTTATCTTATCTTTGATACATAGTTACACAGTGTTTTGTCCCTTTCTTTTTAATGTCAAACTTAATTAGTTTGACAGAGACTAACCATTGTGTCACTATACATCTGTTATACAATCTTTATTAGTAAGGGGGTTTAAATGGAACTAGGGTGCTGATTCAATACATATCTAGGTACATAATTATCCACTGTCAAAGAAACAAACTCATTAATAATCATGAAAAAATTATGTAACTTCGAGGCAAAATGTGCTTTTTTTTGCATTTCACATCAGAAATATTTTGTATAATAATAAAATCACTTACTTGGCATATTGACAAGTGCGTATTCCATAGTATAGTAATATCTGTTATCCATGGAGCGTTTTTAATGCACAACACAATGACAATGAATTGAAAACTCAAATAAGAAGAAGAATCTTAGCAGATACTCTATTTAAAGATTATCTTGACAATAATATTGCTATGAATCATGATAATAAAATAAAGAAAGGTAGGGCGTAGGCGATTCTCGCTTACGTAGCCGTAGGAGCGAACGCGGTGAAATGTTCACCAGTGTCATTTTGACCTTGATGGTTTGATGAATGGGTTTTTAATCATTCGAGGCAATGTAAATTGCTTCCCGCACAAGACTCGTATAGTGCTTTTCTCAAGAAATGCGAGGAAATAAAATATTACACTTGTAGCACCTTTAAGGGTCCTGAAAAAAGATAATTTAATTTTTGTCCGGATAGCCGGATTTTTTTTTTTCAATTTTATAGAAATTTCTCAAAAACTGCCAGACCGATTTTCAAAATTCAAGCGCCATACGATAGATTGCCGCACTTTGCACATTTTGACACTCCCATAGAGATATTTCCAATTTTGACCGATCTACGGCCAGCCACCTAATTGTCTAACTCAAAATCTATCACAATCGCTTTCAAATTGGCACTAACGCTACGTCCATTGCTGTGGCATTACAAGGCACTGTGACAGAGTGTCTTTGAGACCCAGTGATGGATGTACACGATTGCCAAATCAAAAGTGATCGTGATATATTTTAAGTTAAGCAATAGAGCCCCATGTCGTAATTTGGGCTGAACATCGTACATACACTGGGGATCACAAAAACAATTTCAATGTTAAACGTCATTTCGAAATTGAATGGAAAATAGATAAGAGTTTAAAACTTTAGTGCGACAAACTCCAGCGTGTTGTAATGTCAATGCGAAAAGTTTTGCTCTTTTGAACGTCGATTCTGTTGAACGTTTTAATTTAGGTACTTACACGGAACCTTGGAATAATAACACCTTGAAGCCGAATCCTTGTATGTAGAGTGAGACAAAAAATACTGAGCCAAAATGGCTTAGTTTTTAGATTTATATCCTTCATACCTAATCGTAACTAAATCCAATAAAATAGTAATAAATCCCCTAAAAGTAGGGAAATTGAAACTATTTCGTTTTTATGAAAAAAAATATCGTGAAAACTAAGCCATTTTGGCTCGGAACTATTTTGTACACATTAACTTTGCCTAATAAAATCTTGTTGCTCGTAACCACACAATATTAACATGCAACTTGTTTATTTTATGGTTTTGATTTGACATAATTATAATTAAGCTGTAGAATTATAATTAGGTATTATGCTATTTTCTGCCTCTGTAACATTCTTATTTTTAGTTGTTATAACAAAATACCAATCGTAAACATAAAATAATAATTGTTTACACACTTCGTTTACAAAAATGTTAATAAATAAATAAATATTTGACAACATCACATACATTGCTCCGATTCCAAAGTAAGTAGCTAAAACACTTGTGTTATGGAAATCAGAGACAACGGTGGTATCACAAACACCCAGATCTGAGCCAATTTAGAAAACTTCGTTTTCTAAATTGACCCAACCGGGGATCGTACCCGGGACCTCGGAGATGGCGACACCTTGAAAACCGGTGTACAAAGCCACTCGACCACGGAGGTCGTCAAAAAATGTTAAAAGTTGTCTTATTCAATAGTTATTGATTAGGAATTTCTTTCTTATCTATTTGAACTTGCTTACGGGTATTTGGCAATGAACAAAGAGGATTTTATTTCTATTCTCAAAGAAATGTGAAAAAGGAAAGAAAGGCTTATTGTTTTGTTCACGGAAGTGTTTTGATCTCTATCTTTATAGTAGGTACATGATACAAAAGTAGTACGGCCTGGCTCAAAAGTAGTACTCTTCAGTACTTTATCAAACTGTCTGAATCAGTAAACAAGATTGCATGCATGTTGCATGTTGCATGCTGCATGCTTGCTTTATGATTATAAATCAAAAGGAAAATAACAAACAAACAAATAACAAATTTTGACAACATCACATGCATTGCTTGCTTTATATAGCTACTTACTTTGGAATCGATTCCAGAGTAAGTAGCTATATAAAGCACTTGTGTTATGGAAATCAGAGACAACGGTGGTATCACAAACACCAAGAACTGAGCCAATATAGAAAAGTCAATTTTCTAAATTGACCCAACCGGGGATCGAACCCGGGACCTCAGAGATGGCGACACCTTGAAAACCGGTGCACAATGCCACTCGACCACGGAGGTCGTCAAAGAGAAGATAGTTAACACTTCGGTCAGCACTTAGAGGTATTTTGTTACCATAATATATTTTTTATGTTGCGTTCCCGGCCATTATTATTTTTCATTCCTTCATTATATATTTATTCTAGAGCTTTAATTCATTAAAAATACAATGCCTTTGATTTTTAGCTGCAAAATATAAGCTTTGCAATACTAATTGCCTGAAGCACGGCTTGACCCGATTGTGCTTATTATTTTAGGTTTAAAATTAATCCTCTTTGCTCTGGATTTGGCGGTATCCTGTTATTTTATAAAAAGCTTTTGGATTCGCATAGATTATAAAGGAACTTTTTCTATTACATCACTCAATGAGTTCGTAGGATGACTAATAAAAAAACATCTTTTTCTCAAATACAAATTTTATTCATCAACATAATCTTCTTCAAGGTTGATACAAGCATTCCAACGCTTTTCCGACATCTCTATGCCTTTCTTGTAAAACGACTTGTCCAACCCTTCAAAATACGATTCAGTTTCAGCGATAACCTCCTCGTCGGAGCCACATTTCTTCCCGGCGAGCTGTTTTTTGAGATTTGCGAACATGTAATAGTCGCTGGGGGCTAAATCTGGAGAGTAGGGAGGATGTGGAAGTAATTCAAAGTTTGCACTTTGAATTACTTCACACGCGAAATTCAGTTTTTGTTTCATTGTCTTATAGGTAACAAAAGTTATTTTTTTAAATTAGCCGCAATTTTAAAATTATTGGCGGGAAAATAATGAATTTTTGACAGATAGTGTTGTAAGGTGTTGGTACAATTTAAAAATAAATTATCTTTTCAAATGTTCGGCCCGCAATTTTTTATCATATGCATTTATTGAATGATGCTTGTATAAATATATATTCAAGCAATTACTGAAGTTACTTTTATAAAAAAATATTTAAGTTTTGGTTTATTTTTTTTAGCGTAAATCTTTTAATTTAGCTTTTAAGGTGATGACAATTTCAAATCAAAATGTCGCCTTAAGTTGTAATATTTATTTTATTTTATTTTTTTACCAAAAATTAGTCACCATACATGAAAGAAAAAGTGATAAATAGAAAAAGTAATCCCTACATGAAACGAGGACCCTTTTAGAATTCCAAAAAACTCTTCTTTCATTTTATTAAACATCATATTTTATTGTGGAAGCGAATTTATGTTAAAGGCCACAGGAATTCTCCTACAAAATAATATTTAAATAAACATCTCGCTGTTCTATCCTGGTATCTGGAATGTGGGGACCTCAATGACCTCAAAGGCATTCCCATTAAAGGAAATTTTCCGATAACACGTGATTTTTCTTCATTACTCATTCTTGGAGCGAAAGGGCTGATTGGTCAATTCAGTTCAGGCCCACACATTTTATATAAATATTTCTATACTATGTATTTTTTTGTTTATGTAAAACATGTAAGTCACTTCACGTTTTATGTTGGCGCAGTATTCACTATATTAAATCAGTCATACATAATCATTATGAAATATTGTATCGGGTTCGGAAGCAATATCCGCCTGCATCTTCATGTGCGTGAAATTACACTTCCTGTAGGAAATTCGGTGAAAAAATAGCTTTATTTGCTTCAAACATATTTGTTATTTGTTAACAGCATGCATTATAACAACTAAAGGTACATTTTGAAACGGAGAAAAGTTTTAAGTGAAAATCTGTTTCAGAAATTAGAAATAAATTCTTGACTTTCATTCTTCAAATCTAAAATGTATTGAATAAATTCATTATTTATTCAATGAAGGTCGATGTTTGAACTTCACTAATAATAGAATTAAACAAATATTTTTAGGGCCTAAGTCCTTTTGCCCTGTTTTAGTTTCGTACTTAAATATTTACAGGTTTGGGGTCCAAATGACCGTCGAATGTGTGGCTTTCTGAAAAATAAATAATTTAGCAAATTAAACCATTTTACCTTAAAATAATGTTGCGACCTTTGCAAAAACTTAAACTAGAAACTTGTATTGTTTTAAATAAAAGTGGTAAATCTGGGATATTTATTTTTTTAATTGCTGAAAGAATCTTAAATTTTCTTTTTCCTTTAGTTTTAATTCGCTTTCAGCATTATGACATAAAGTGCAAATTTAAAACCAACAAAGTATAAACCTCCGCCCCGAGCGAAGCAAATAATATGAATTTCGTCGGGGAAATGAATTTCTATTTTATTCTGTGGTTTTACACATAATAAAAATATTATTTTTTGAAGTCGAGACTCAGGTCTTGTCAGTATCCATCAAAGTTGTTATTTTATTTGACGTTGATTTATGGGTATTTAAGATTTTCAGCTAAACTTAGTCGGAAAAATAATATCGTTAAAACTCTCTCAAATAAACATTTAAACCAATTATCTTACCGTCAGTTTATACAATGCGTTTAAATTGACAACAGACAGTGATCCGCTGCTACTTCACTCGACAATGTATGGCAAAGAGAAAATTTTACACATTAAAGTACATCGTTTTGTACCGCAAGCGCTCTAAAGTTAGTCACTTCAGTTGTTAAATTAATCGCATTATAATTTGTCGTCATTTTAATTACATCTTCAATGGGAGAATTGTATAATCATTTTGTCTTTATATCTTTACTACTTATATAAAAACCTTTGACGTTTTTTCTATGACAATAAAGAGATTCATCTCGGAACAAAGAAGAAAGATGTATTTGGTAATAAAGAAATGTTATGGTTACTTACTTTTCCTTAACACGTATAAGGAAAATATTGATGAAAAATTGTCCTTTTCGTAAGTAACATAGTGACAAAAATTTTCCTGATTTATGTGCTGGTTTGTATCTGTTTTTGGCAAAATTACAAAAATGTAAAGGTATAATCCACGTGCGATTAGAATGGGATGGAACCTTGTCAAAATAAATCGAAAATGACAGTTAAGCAGTCAAGTACCTTTAGCAAAAAAATCTGAATCTTTTTAAATAAAAAGTAAAAAGTTTTACCCCTTTTTCATACATTTTGATATTTTCGATTTTGATTTTTGTATTAAACAGCTGATTTATTTCGCGATTTCAGAGTTGGTCCCATAGTAAAAGTTGATCAGTTTGATGGTCCCATATACCATATTCGGCATTAGGGGTATTTTTGTAACACCTTGTATATTTCGAATAGCACTATCTTCCAGAAAGGGAAATCGAGCGAGTACGAAGCGCAAGCGAAGCGTTTCTGGTTAAGCTTCGGCGAAAATGCTTTCGTATGTCCTTCCGGTGTCCGTTTGTTCTCCTCTATTTCTCAACCGATTCTCGTGAAGTTTTGTGAGCAGGTCCGATATATGTATATAATTTTTTGGTCGATTCACTTATTCAAATATTTTCAAAATAGCGGAGATATGTAAAAAAAACATATTACAGCCGTTTTGAAAAATGTACAAAATAATACAAACCTTTTTGTTGGCGGTGCAAAGCAGATTCAAAATTTTACAGTTTTCAATCAATCAAAACATTTCTGGCCAATATTCGAAATATGAAAATAATAAGGTTGTGACCATAGGCTTAGAAAAATTTTCGCTCGTTGTGACAGAATTTATGACTGCGGATATTAAGTATTTATTTTTAAACAACATATAATTTGAGCTACTTTTTAACGCGAGATCTACTACTAGCTCACGGAGCCACTCTTATAAAATAATAATAACTTACGATAGAAAATTAACCGCCATCTGAAACTTTACTTGGCCATCTGAGACTTTAATTTTTGTATTACGACTAATACAAAAATTAAAGTCTAAAATATCAAAATGTATGAAACAGCTAATTTTTTTTCGTGATTTGAGAGTTGGTCCCATATTAAAAGTTGTTCAGTTTGATGGTTACTATATACCATATTCCGCATTAGGGGTATTTTTGTAACATGTTGTATATCCGTTCATGAATATACATTTCAAACGAATAAAACTTATATGTTACTTGACATTATTGGCATATGAAACCTGAAGCGAAAGATCAAACGGTCTACATCGCCGTGATACTTTGACACCTAAATTGGCGAGCAAGGTGAAAATAGTTAATGTACTGTGTGACATTAGAAACCGACGGTCATCGACCTTGGCATGACTTGGCAGGATACCAGAAGTACTGAGGCCCTTTAATTGATTGTGATAAGACTCAATTTCGTTTGACAATTTGGTGTTATGCTCTTTATCTTGGCTGAGCAAATGATGTGTACAATATCCCATCAAAAACATTTCCATTCGTTTCCTATTGCAGTAATTTAATGGTTTATTAGACGGATTATTGTAAAGATTTTTCAAACAAAACTAATAATATAGGTATCATATATACTTACTTTATTAATTGATTACAAAACATAACCAAGGCAAGGTTCCGCATTCTATTCTCGGTCATGTTAGTGTGGAAAAACGAACTTCAAAAAATTTCATTGTTCTATGGGAACTTCTATGTACGTACGTATGTTTACTTCTGTATAAGTGTAGTGGAATAGTCATATTTTCTTTCCAATGATCCTTCAGAAAACCTGTTAGACCTTGTAGCGCTTTACAACAAGAGAAAAAAAAACAATAATCTTGGTTTAGATATTTACCTAGTCGTTCATTATACATAAGTAAATATTATTAAGTACCTTTATAAGTGGTTTACATCTTATTTAATATGAGGGCTAAACACATTTATCTAATATAAAACTCTAAATTGATTAATTGATTGTTGGGATACGCCTAGAGCCCGAACGGCTGAAAGTAGGGACACCATTTTTGAAGGGTAGATATACCTTTCATAGATGAGCACTAAGAAAGGATTTTGGAAAATTCACCCCCTAAAGGGATGAAATATGGGATGAAAGTTTATATGGAAGTCTCTTACTTTCAAAGCTAGGATGTTAAAATGATGTGTTTAGGCTGACGTTGACGATTAAAAATTATTAGGGGAAGGGGAAGGGCAAGGTGAAGGGGAAAGGGAGAGGGGACGGGTGGGGACGGTGACGGTTACGGTGGTGCTAAGTGTAAGTTTAAGTGTAAAAAAATTCACCGAAGCGAAGCGAGGGCGGGTCGCTAGTTTAAGGTATATCTGTTGAAAGTCCATCAGTCTGTTTTTAATATCGCTTTATTAAAGCTGAACTCTTGCATTGACTAAAAGAAAAAGCATAAAAGAAAACAACCAATTTCATGGCTGAAGGACCAGTGGTTCCTCAGGTGGAAATATAATCAACGGTAATGGACATTTGGGATAAGATACCTCGATTCTTCATTTCACTGAGTGGTGTTCAAGTTTTTACGTCAGTTTTGTTTTAGGATTGTAAGAAGGTTGAGTCAAGAGACCCGTTCAGGACAAATCACGAATTTACGTGCACGCACACATAGACATTGCGTACACGCAATCTCAAGCCAAACCGGGCTAAAGTATCTATTGTAGAAGTTCCCAAGAACCTAGCGTAGTTAACAAAACAAATTAGTTATAGAAAAAACAAATAAACAGCCGAACATAGAACATCCTCCTTTTTTTGAAGTCGGTTAAAAATATACTATGGTATTGTTTTCGGATAATTTGTGCTATTCAGACATTCTACATTCTAGGCGTTATGTGATTTAGGAATATCGCTACTAACTTTCGAATACTCAAATGCTTCTTAGCTATAATCTTTAGTTAAGGTCTCCTTAACTTTAAGGAAGCTATCCTATTAAGAAAGATATCCTACTCTTTCGTTAATAATGTAACGAAAGAGTAGGATATAGGTGCAATGAAATTAGTTTTACTTTGTACAATAGCCCCCTACCCAAATGGCCATTCTACTAAAATTAACGGTAGTAGAATAGAATTACAATGTAAAGGAATGACATAAGCTAACGCTTAGCTTCTGTCAATCCCACACATTGTCATTTAATTAGCGTTAATTTTAGTAGAATGGCTGTTTGAGTAGGCCCTCAGAAGTGACTAACTTCAGAGTGCTTGCGTTGCTCGAGTGAAGTTGCCACGTAATCTGTGGTCTGTTTATTGTCAATTTAATCGCATTTTACATGAAAAATTTCGACGATCCCACTAGTGACTCGATAGTTCAATTGGAAGAGCATTGGGCTGGACTCCCAACGGGTTCGAGTTCAGCCTGAGAAATAAATATATAATGATATTGTATATTTAAATAAATATTAAGAACCTTCATAACAATGGTTAATTTTTGCATATTTTTAGATAGCACATTTCTGTTATGATCATGTTGATTAATATAAATAAAAATATATATTCTCTGTAGTATTGTATGTGTGTACAACAGAGCGAATGACAATTTTTTATAAAGTACTGAATAAAAGTGGATGGTTATAAGGAAATTTTAGTTTTATTACATAAAAACTCATTACTACAGTCTCATTAATAACTAAATTCTTAAACCTGACTGAAACTAGTAAAGAAATATGAATTGTTTTATCTAATCTACCACACCGGAGACATTTATAATCTGACATGTAAGAGATATGAAAAATTATTAATGTCGGTCGGATTGCACATCGCTTCTTTCATAAACAAAGGTAATACAACTTTGAAAGTATCCACTGAAAATAAATTAAATGATGGCTTAAAAAACTTTGTCCATTTTAATAGTAAGTAAGTAACCTGTCAAAAAACAAAGTATCTTAATAAATAATGTAAAGTAAATGTTTTTTTTATTAATTGCAAACAAACAGTCGTGTACTTCGTCATAAATATGCCTAAGAGCACATGAGTGCTAATTCGCCACGGCATTTCATACAAACTTTTAATGAAACTTCATACATAAGCAGAATGCATTGGTCTAAAAAGTTAAATGAAAACATTTTCGATAAATAGGTTTGCAGCTAAATTAGATTTTAAATTTTCCATAGAAACGTCAATTATCTTTTTTTAAATAAGACGTTTTAAAAATGTTCTCAACTAATTGTTTAGAAATATGTATCCTGTTTATGCGTATGAAGTTTCATTAAAATCGGTTCATTTATTTCGAAAAATAAGGACTTGTAAGTTTGTATGAAATTCCGTGACGAATCAACGCTGTCTAAACATGATTACTTTTATGAAAATTATATGCAGGCATGTGACAAATCTAATCGAAAAGGATTCCTGATAACTAGATCAAGGGACTTTACAAAAAAAACTTAATTCAATTACCTAGCAATAAAAAAACCAAGGAACATTACAGCACTATTCACGTACTCAGTGCCTATTTCACAATCTATGATTAGATTATTTTCTGTTTAAATATGAAAAATATGTCGAATCATTTGTCATATAAGCTATTCAGAACTTACTTTTACATTGTGAAACAGGCCCTTAATATTGTTACTCTGCCAATTTTGTTTTTTTTTAATCACATAGGTATGAAAAATAACTTTCTCTTAGGTATATATTTTAAGCGAGCGTGGAGTTCGGTTGTGCAGTGGTATAGCGCCTGGCCCACCGATTGCGAAGGATAAGCAACTCTCGCAGGAGTCGGTCATGGGATGGGTGACCCAAAATGTATTATCTCGAGATACTCCGTGCTTCGGAAGGCACGTTAAGCCGTTGGTCCCGGCTGCATTTGCAGTCGTTAGCACCCACCAATCCGCATTGGGCCCGCGTGATGAGTCATGCCCTTATCCACCAAGCCTGTGCCCCAGCATTGGGGACATTAAAATGGCTGCTGGTCATATATTTTACAAGCTCGATGTAAAACCATTTGTAACAAACACGTCTAAGTTCAAAAGTAATTAATAACACGTCTAAGTTTAAAAAGAAAAAAATAAATATTAAAAGTATGAAACCCACCCTCAATGTTGTCCTCTTCGTTTTCAGCCATTGCTTATAATTTATTCAGAAACAAATAAAATAACATTCACTAAAACACGTCAACACAAAAATTTCACACGAGCTGAGCCCTTGAAAACACGACACGACACTAACATTTAATTATTATGTATACACAAAACTTTATTTTCCTTTACGCGAAGTTATTGGGTAGGGAGAAGCGACCGAGCGACCTCCCCTCCCAGCGTTTCGGAACACACTGAGTGAGTTTCCCGACGACCGATCCCAAGAAAATTGGTCGATTCGTGCGGGAAATATCGCTTCATTTGTTTTTGGAACACTGCAAGTCATTATTTGCTACAAATCGAATGATATTAGGTATTGATCTTCAAATGTTTGATAGTCTTTTGTCACTTAACCTTGATCGATTACGTTGTTTAATATAGCAAGCAACAAAAATACATGCTGGGAACGTAATGGTAGTAACAGCACCAGAAGATTTTTGTTTATCTGTGGTAATAGAGTATTTCAACTAGTGGCTCAGTGAGCTGTGGACCACGCGTTCATGAAATTTTGATTTTTTTTTCTAAATGGCTGAAAGCTTTGTTTCGAAAAATTTAAGCGACAAATACTTAAACGAAAATTTCACGAGAATCGGTTGAGAAATGCGACCTGTAGAGGAGTGCAGACGGACAGACTGAAAGCATTTTTGCCCAAGCTGAAACGGAGACGATTCGCTCGCGCTTCGCGCTCGCTCGGTCATAAAAATCTAAAGAAGCTTAGAACTAATTAACTTTAAGAAGAAACAAGTTTCTTATTTTAAAAACATATTTAAAGTATATATTATCGAAGCTTAAACTACCACAGGGACATTAAATTGTTTAACATTAGACGTTTTTCTTACAAAAGTCGTTATTTTACGTGCCTGCTTAGAAATGGTGTTTGAAAATCAATATTTATCTAAGTATTTCTTGTAATCAGCTCTGTGCAATCCAACCACATCATACAGCTAATAAAATATCAATTTATCTTGTTACAATAACAAGTCATGAAAAATACACTATTATTATTTAACCACAGCTGATAACACATTCTATAGTAGTATCTCAACCTACTTAACCAATATTTTTGTTTATGAAATCTTCAAATTTTTTCAATGACTTCAATTACATAGAGGAGCTGTACAAAATTAAAATTGTGTCACAACCAACCTTCGCGGCGCATCAACTGTTTCTCTCGGTCGGTCGCAATAGACTAAAGGAGTTGCGGTGCATGCACCGAAACTTAATGAGCAATTTTCGGTATTGTACAGCTTGTCTTTGATAATTTAAAAAAATTTTTTTCTTTCTTTGTAAAAAGCCGTTGCTTTACAAATATATACTGAAAATTTTCCTTAACCATTACTGTCATAAGAAACGAAAGATAATTCTTAAAAGTTATGATCATAACACGGCATTCATCTTGTGATATTTTTTCTAGCTTTGATCTTGAATTCGAAGTAAATAAACACATTTTGCAATTTGTAAATACCTCGAGTAATGAAGTGATTATTCGAGATCATTTTTTGAGCTTCATTTGGTACAGACAATTGGCAGAAATTCTTTAATATTAGTCAATTGCTTGGTAACGAAATGTAATTGTGAAGTCTTACGGTTTAACCAATTGAATGTTGTTCGTCTAATCAATGAGAACTGGACCTCGATTCTACTACTATGTTAAATAATAATCGTGTCTAGTAGTTTTTTTTTGTGTTTTAGTTACAAGAACTGTTTCAAAATTAAAACACCATTGAGACACGATTGTGTAACGAAACTTAAATAATAGTCTATAACTCTATGTGTGCGTTCCGTCGTTTTGGGTGTAGTTGTTTGGGTAAAGTTTAACTCGTTAGAGTTGCAACCAAGCCACAGAACGATCGAGTCGCTTTTATAACCTAAAAGAACTTTAGATGTCATTAAGTACAAAGTTTTCGTTTTCTATTTTGGAATACGGATAATAATTTAAACATTCCTGTAAACGAAATCAAATAAAATCTGTTTTTTGAGGAGCAATCATGAACTTTTAGACACAAAAACATCTAAATACAAAATAATGTCAAATGACATTGACATTATGACAAAAGATAAACGTCAGAGCGTTTTAGGTGGTTGTTTGGTTGCTGCACTCTGAGCCATGGAACGGGTGAAACTACGCTCTGACAGCTGTCAGAGTAAAATTTCACCAAGCCACTGAACGGTCAGAGTGCGCACCCGAGCGCGCTCGAGTGCACTCGAGCGAAGCGACGGAAATGCACCCTTTAGCTGAATCATACGTCAAAGTGAGCTGTCATTGTCAAGTTGACAGTTGAAAGCTAATGATGGCGGCGGATATCTTCTTAGGACAAAAACCTCGCAGGAACGATTCGAAGCGCGAGCGAAACGTCTCTGCTTCAGCTTGGGCCAAAATGCTTTCGTATTTCCGTCTGTTCTCCTCTACAGGTCGCATTTCTCAACAGATTCTCGTGGAGGTTCGATAATTATATAGACCTTTTTTTCAACTTATTCGAAATTTTGCGAAAAAAATTCACCCTGTCTACAAAAAGATCAAAATTAGAAGCGCCATCTAGCTTCGAATAGATATAGGTAATAAAAGAATACTTTATCTACCAAACAGCACATAGCTGCATTTAAAGCAGTGTCAACCTCGTGGCGACATCTATCTATTAGATACATTTTTAAACAACATACAATTTGAGTGAGGTCTATAGCTCACTGAGCCACTAGTTGATAAACAATTAGGTACTATTTTTATATAATGCTAAATAATATACTAGAAAAAATAGGACTCGCACCAGATCATGTTCTCGGACGGGAATCGAACCCGCGACCTTTGGATATCCGGTCCAATGCTCTGACCGCTGAGCTACCGAGTCACTAGTAAGAACGTCGAATTTCTTCTAGTATATCAACTCTTACGCTGCAAGCCAGCGCCATCTTACCAATGTAGAAGGAATTAACCTCGACATTCAACTGAACATCTTTCCAGATATTTTTAAACAGTTGATTAAGATGAGAAAGCTATATAACTAAAAAGCATTGGACCGGATATCCAAAGGTCGCGGGTTTGATTCCCGTCCGAGAACATGATCTGGCGCAAGTCTTATTTTTTCTAGTATATTATTTAGTATTATATAAAAATAGCATTGTAAATGCTTAAATCTCAAAATTTCAAAGTAGGTACTATTTAGTGAATACTCTGTAAGGCCAGATAATTGCAGGCGACGGAGGACGATGACGCCCCATCAACCCCGACCCCTCAGGTCAACCCCCACCCTCTTTGGCTGATCGATCCCCCTCAGGGAGTCAGCTCAATTGCTAACAGCACGATCGACGCCCCCTCTGGGTGAATCGGTCGTTTTTCTCGACGCACAATCGCCTAGGTGAAATGTGACGTCTGCGCCGTCCTCTCTCCTGAGGGAGGGCGGTCGCCTTGTTCACGACGAAGGTTCGTTGCCTTTCCGGGCACGCAACCAAACTCAGTTTTAGTCAGTAGGAGTCTGACATGCCCCCTATAGACCGGCTATGGGGAAAACAAAAGAGGATTTCCGCCTCCTTCCCCCACGCAAAGGCGAGGGTGCTCCGAAACCCTCTGGTTGAGAGCGAAAAAAAAAACAGATAATGTGTAGAATTATTGTGAACCATAATAATGCTAAATACAAATCATGTTATTACGTTGATTGAACTGTTGTTTTAATGATCTATTCCTTTCTAATTCCATATTATGGTATTTGTTTATTACCGTTATAAAATTTATATTCCCAACGAATACCACATTTTAAAATATTTAATATAATTTTTAATAAATTTGGTATTCGTTGGGAATAGAAATTTTATAACGGCAATAAACTAATACCATTGGTATTAGTTTTTGGTATTAGAAAGGAATAGATCGTTTTAATGTAAACATTATCCCTTCAAAGATACGAATAACCTATAGCTTGAGGCTCATCATCATATGTATGCCTACGAGTGTTTTATAAAGTTTAATTTTCAGCAACAAAAGCTAAAAAAGCTCTTTTCAGGTTTCTATGAATATACAACACTTTTCGGGTCACGCTTTTACGGTAAAACGGGTACCGCCTTAACGGTAAAACTTAACTCTTGTTAAAAGGTATTAAGGCAGACTTACATATTTTTGCATTTAGTTTAAAACCAAGTTAAAACAACGGCTTTATACTTTTGAAATTTTGCTCGAAATTCAATTTTGGCGTTAAGTTTTAGAATTTGCATTCACCAAAAGTTTGAGCTTTTATTTTGTGACAAATCAATATATTAAAATAGACATGGACGTTGAAGTTGGGTGTTTCTTTACCTTCACACAGGTGTTGGGTTGAGGGTTAAATAGTGAATGAAAATATGTAACTTTTTTAATTTTGAGATTTAAGCATTCACAATGCTATTTTTATACAATACTAAATAATATACTAGAAAAAATAGGACTCGCACCAGATCATGTTCTCGGACGGGAATCGAAAGGTCGCGGGTTCGATTCCCGTCCGAGAACATGATCTGGTGCGAGTCCTATTTTTTCTAGTATATTATTTAGTATTGAAAATATGTACTTAGTTCCTCATTAATGTATGATAACAATTTTTTTTGTTAAAATAGACTTACTAGGAAGTACTTTAAAATCACAGACCATACAATCAAATTTTTCTACTCTATGGGTTCTACGTCTTTTAGCTGACAACAAGAACGGGCCTAAGAAACTTATCATTTTGACAGACCAAAAATACAATCAGATAAAAATTATATTAATAACACGACTGCCCTGCCAAAAACTAAATAAATGTTAAATAGCAAGTGTCAGTGTAGTGGGACCGTTCTATGGGACAATTTTTAATCAAATGGTCCCCCGACTACAATGGCACTTGTTATTTATCTTTTTAGTTCGATTTTTTTTTTTATTTATCAGGAAACTCAACAGCCTCTTTGGCTACAATCATGCTTAAAATATATACTTAAAAGTTACACTTATCCAATAACAGAGTTTCACCGCATGTTAACAGAGTTTCACCGCATGTTGTTTTAGGCAGGTCAGTCATGTTTTTAACATAATTTTTGTTTGATTGTATGTTTGGTCTGTCATAATGATAAGTCTCTTAGGCCCGTTCTTCTTGTCAGCTAAAAGACGTAGAACCCATGGAGTGGTAAAAATACTAGATGATTTGATTTGGTCTGTGATTTTAAAGTACTTCCCAGTACCTAAGTCTAGTTGTTATTAAAATATTACATATACATTAATGAGGAAGTAAATACTTATTTTCATTCACTATTTAACCCTCAACCCAACACCTGTGTGAAGGTAAATAAACACCCAACTTCAACATCCATGTCTATTTTAGGAATCACGTCTTAAGTTCTTATCTTTACGGTGTTGATGAAGACTGGAAATGTTTATCATAATTTAGCAGCCCTACGCTTCAAAATAGAGTTTTTCAAACATAGCTAAAATAAAGTCGATCAAAAACATTTTACCTTTGTAGAACATAGGTTTATGCTATATATTAAAAAACTTGAATAAAAATAAGCCACTGAAAATATACCACAGAAGTTGTCAATTATTGTAAAATCTTACGACCTTACCACAAAAGATTTTAAGACACTGTTCAACAAGTGTTTAACTTAGACACTGTTTAAATATGATGCTGTCACTTTTTTGACAATATGATTTGAAAGTGACGGCATCACATTTAAACAGTGTCTGAATTAAACAGTGTTTTTAATATTTTGTGGTAAGGCTGTTATATTTTAGATGTCAATTTTTTCATTGCAAACCTCTCCTGAAACAAAAGACAATCACATTAAATGTTCATTAATTTATCCATGACAAGGTTTTATTTTTGTTTCTTTCTTCAGACAAGAAATAAATCTAATTAATTAGTTATGTGATGGAAAAGTGGGTCCGATGGTTTATTCTAATTAAATCTTTTCCGTGATGTCGTCTAATGGTTAACGATGGCGTGAGATATGACCTTGTTTTAAGACGCGATTGATACGTCGCAGGTCTGCGTTAAAAATATACACACTGATCCTTACCAATTGACGTTTATTAGGCCATCAAATCAGTAAGTTTTGGTAAAGAGTATCAAATCTCAATTAACTATTGGAATTATGTTTTCGTCAAGATTTTATATCCCTATTAAATAAAAAAATATTCTTTTCAATTCCATATTGGTCGTACAAACAAATAAGCTTTGAGCATGTTTCACAAATTCCGGAAATGCCTACTATCTTATGGATGAACTTGTTTCCGCCTGCGACTTCGCCCGCGAGGATATTCTGGAAAATCTCTCCCTTTCCCTCTCCCTCCACCAATTTGACCCCTATTTCACCCCTTTAGTCGTTAAATCATGTCCGCCGCATTGGACTTCAAAATAAATGTAATTTTTGCAATCAACTTCCTTTCATACAAACTTTCATCTTCTATTTTACCCCCTTAGGGGTTTGAAAAATTAAAAATCCTTTCTTAGTGCACCCCTAGACCTCATAAGTAATCTACGTGCCAAATTTGGAATCTCTAGTCCCAGCGGTTTAGGCTATGCGTTGATATGTCAGTCAGTCAGAGTCTTCTTTTATATATATTTAGATAAACTGGAACATAATATATTTGAAATTAGGTATCGAGTAAGTAAGTAGCAACTTATCCGGTCTCTCAGATAGAAACTAAGTTATTCTATATCTGATCTCTGTTCGTAGGGTCAAATGATGATTGAGTGACGTGAAAAAAATACTTCATAAATATTCTATTCTTGTATCCTTTATCAGTAAATGAATGTCAATTTTATCGTTAGTAGTAAACTAGTGGAGTTTGTCAAAAGCGACAAGAACACGGCTCTTAAGTTTCTTGCGCCTTCTTGTCAGTTAAAAAAGTCTGGAACGGGTGGTAGGAAAATATAGACGATTCAAAAGTGCTTAATTATTAAGTTTATTTGAATAAAGAAATATTGACTTAAATTAAAGAAGTAAACACTGACTGACGGACAGACGGACAGACAAACATGGTAAAACTATAAGGGTTCCTTGTTGACTTGACTACAGAACCCTAAAAAAGTTATCTTATTGTATAAAAAATCATCAAAGTCGAATCAAAATACCTTTATTCAAATAAACTTAGTAATTAAGCGCTTTTGAATCGTCTATACGTTCCAGACCAGACTTTTTCGCTATAAATATCGCTGTCATTGAAAATTACGAAATTTGGCGTTTGGAAGTTTATTTTTATGCCTTTTTTCAATATTATTGTGTTTCTTTGTTTCTTTTTCACAGTTTACGGTAATTTTTGTAGAATTCTACATAATTTCTTCACATTGGAAGCTCAAATATCAGTGTTTTGGTCAGATCGTGAACTAGCCTCACCTTGTCCTTTTGTAGTCTTCAAATTTAATGTTTGAGGGTTACAACTTCATAACTTCGTATAGCATTATCATAGCCTAACCATATATAATCTACATTGTTTAAGGTAGTTATATCACTATTTACATTCCGTGCATGGTCTACCTTGTTAGGTCGGAGGAATCTCTCAGCTATTTCGGACCTTGCTTATATAATTATCTTAAGCTAAACGGCCATTAGCTTAACCAAGTTAACTACCAATTTGCAGTAAACGGGGTGGCACCAGAAACAGAAGCGGCCATTTCAGTTTTATCACAGAATACATAGTACAAGTATTTTATCAAGATAAAAAGAGCGTTTTATGTTATCAACATTTTGCACATCAGATATTTTTAATGTCCTCACTATTAGGGGGTCCTCAAATTATTCACCCACGAGGAAAACGTTTTGTCATGGGTGAATAAGAAGCGCAGACCCAATGCGGATTGGTGGGTCTACTACTGCCCGGCTACTAGAAGATATATTAACAGACTGATGACGTTGGAAAAAAAAATTGTATTCGTTCCACTTACAAGCGATTTTCTGGTAAAGGCTCAACCTGACCCATCTCAGGCTCACCCCGTGTGTGTCATCTATTCCAGGTAGGGTTGCCAGACTTTTTTCTGTGACTGGCTTTAGCCGGACATGTTTGGATTTTTGACCCCTTGTCCGGCCAAATTTGACTGCGTCCGGCCTGTCCGGCTTTTGTTAGGTTTATTGTGTGGCTGCCGCGCGAGTCGTAAGTCAACCGTGGGCTTCATGCAGACCACTGTTCAGAAAATTAAAAGTTCTGCCACTGACATCTCTTTACATATTAGAAATAGGATTATTCGTAAAAAAGAATCCCGGATTATTTGTAAAAAAAGTGGTCATAGCAAATACAAGGTGTTACAAAAATACCCCTAATGCCGAATATGGTATATAGGGACCATCAAACTGATCAACTTTTACTTTGGGACCAACTCTGATATTGCGCAAAAAAATCAGCTATCTCATACAAAAATTAAAATCGAAAATATCAAAATCTATGAAACAGCTGATTTTTTTTTCGCGATTTCAGAGTTGGCCCTATAGTAAAAGTTGTTCAGTTTGATGGTCCCTACCCATATTCGGCATTAGGGGTATTTTTGTAACACCTTGTATACAAATCGTGAATACAAGTTTAGTAGGAAACTTACAGTCCCCCTGTGTAGAAGCGCACTCCACCACAGAAACTGCTACTTTATGGTTATTAAAGTATTCAACCACATTCCTCAACTTTTACGAGAGCTACCCTTAAGATTTTTTTAAAAGAAACTGAAGGCTTGGCTTCTTGAAAAAAGTTTTTACTCACTAAATGAATTCTTTCAGTGCAAAAAATAATTTTGTGTTTCCATTATGTGACTTGCAAACTATTTTATCTTGTATAGTTAAGTAGTAGTTTTTACATTAATTTATACATTAATTGACTGAATTAGCTAATATTATTATGATTTTTTTATTTTTCAAATATTCGAACTGACATTTATTAATCTGACTCCTATTTCATTTACTTTAATATTAATGTGTTAATTTGTACTTCTTTTGACATTTACATGCTCTTCCAAGGGCGGGACATATTGATCTATCTATACTTTGTATCACCATCCTTAACAAACTATGTTTCAAGTAAATAAACAATTTCATTTTATTTCATTTCAAGCGCAAGTAATGCCACGACACGACTGCCCCGCTCCGAGGCCGTCCGACCGCTGTTCGCAAGGCGGTAATAAATATTGTCCGGATTTTAGAACATAATGTCCGCCTATAAAAAAACTATAATTAGCTAAGTTTTAAAAAAAGGTATAACCGGCTTTTAGGGTAAAATGTCCGGCCAAATCAAGCGCCGAGTCCGGCTTTTGTGTTTTTAGACCTGGCAACCCTAATTCCAGGGTGACAGTAAATGCTTCCACGAGAAACCCTTTTTCATAATACTCGACATTCCTTTGAAGACGTTTCGCCGAAAAGCTAATAAAAGTCAGACCTGTACAAAGTGGCTTGTCACTTTTCATGTGTTTATTACGGTACCTATGTAAAAGTTACCTTTGGTTGTTGAAATGAAACAATTTTACTAAACTTATTTTATGTTTTAGTTTTGTTGGTTTTTATACCCTACAACTCAGTCACTCTCTCATTTATAGAAATATTTTCTGTGATGAAAATTAAACCTAAGGAATAAAAAGAAACAAAAATCGATCGCAAATATTCTTGTCTTCTGAACGACCTGAGTGGTGTAGTGATCAACATACGTATACCACGCATGAGATTCAGTTACCGGCCGGGCAGAAATTGAGATGATGAATTTTAATTTCTGTGACGAGTCTGGATGTTACTATGTGAAATAAAATAAGTATATAATTAAAAGTATATAAAGTAGTACCTATATCAGTTGTCTAGCACTCACATTACTAGCATGCTTAGTTTGGGCTAGGTAGATGGCGCAGTGTGAAGTTGTCCAAGCAGTTATTATTATTATTATTTCTGTGACAACTAGGTGCATCCCTATTAAAATATACATACTCGTAGATCAAATTGATAGAAAAAAACGATGGCTTCTAGAATAGCGACCGCACACCTGACGATGACGTCACAGTGTACGCCCAACAGCACGGTAAGTTAAACAGTTGAACTGCGACAACAGCTTTTATTACGTACGGCATAAATACGGTCTCAAGGTCAACATGTATAGTCTGATGTGCCTCTGACTGTACATGACGACGTTCCGAGGCTAAGCCCCGACAAGGTGGACCGACGATCTGGGGCCGTACCGGCTAACGTATCGAACTTCGGAAAGTCTGCCGGGCTTCAAATTAAAACAGATAAGTCGAGCAATCGGCCCAAAATGGCGAACCCCAATTCATGATGTCACACGAACATCGATATCTTCTAAATAACTTCGGTGAATAGTACAATACGAAACTCCTTACTTCGATTTATCCGTTTTAAGTTGAAGCTCGGCAGTCCCACCAAAGTTCGAAAAGTTAGCCGGTAGGGCCCCTGTTTTAAATTGAAGCTCGGCATACCCGCCGTAGTTCGAAAAGTTAGCCGGTAGGGCCCTGGTGAAGGTCGTGTGAAGTCGCTGGATGCGGGCAGCGCAGGAGTGATCGTCGTGGAGGTCCTTGGGGGGGCCAATGTCCAACAGGTGGGTGTCATGTCTTACGGCTGATACGTCAATTGATTGCTGCAAAAGCTTTTCTAATTCAATAGGAATAGAACATTTTCTAAGGCATCCATTTGTGTGTCGCATTTGGTGTTTGTTCTCATTCTCAATGACGAGATTTTATTAGCTTCCATATTGTACACAATGGGTCGTTATTTTTAAATAGGCCGGCTAAATGGTTCATCAAAACATAAAGAAAAGACGTGTGTAGCTGTAGTCATACCAAATAATCAATTTATTAGTAGACTTTACCTCTTTTCATTGAGGTAAATTTTTTATCATCGTAATTTAGGTGTCATTATGATTGACTGAGCAAGCGCGAAGCACAAGCGAAGCGTCTCTGCTTCACCTTGGGCAAAAATGCTTTCGTATGCCCTCCGGCCGTTTTCGCAACTGCGATTCGCAACCTGTTGCGAATTAAGAATATATATAATTTTTTTTCGGCTCAGTTTATCGAATTTTTTTGAAAAAATCACACATTTCGAAAAATTATCATAATTAGAAGCGCTAACCTTTGAATAGATATAATAAAAAAGATTACCTACGAAACTGCACATATCATATTTAAGTACTGCTTTTTAAAACCTCATGGCGACATCTATTAGATTTATTTTTACACAACATACAATTCCAGCTACCTTTTAACGCACAAACGCGAGGTCTACAACTGACTGAGCCAATAGTCATATAAAATCCTTTAGAGGTATATTATAGAACACCGTCAATAATAATAAAATCAATTTATATTAATCAAACTATACAAATAAATTCATAAAGAACGCCATATCCTATCTACTCTTTAAATTAAAGTTAAAAGGCAAATTATTGTTATTCGGAACATTATACTTAGTTGCTAATTATTACTAACATTGCTTACCTACCTATATGAAAAAAAATGTAACTAACATCATCATCTAAGTAAGTGTAAAAGTCATTTACTTGTATGTGTTACAGTAAAAACCCGTTAACTAGTTAAAACTAGTTCTACCTAGTTGAAACTATGCTGCGAGTGGTCAAAACACTAACCTAACCTAACCTCCCTAGTGCATAAAAGTTTTTTCGAGTACCTTCCTATATTCAATTCAAATCGTTTATTTCAGACAAAGCCCATAACAATGTTGAAATTGAAATTGAAATTTTAGTAACAATATCCTAAGACTAGTGTTAGTAAGTTAATATTATTTACTACTTATTTTAAAATGCGTGTTGACTAGTCAAAACTAGTTTTAACTAATATTATTATTGGGGCAGCAGTAAATTCTAAAATAATAAAAATAAAATCATCATCAGTCACTTCTCGTTATTAATTTTATTAAATGGCATTCGCCGTCATGCTTTTATAATATGTAGAACTACAAATATCGTGGGTAATAAAATGACGCTTGTGCTCAAATTATTTTATGGCGAATCACCAAATCATATGGCTCTTTAATTAGATATCCGGCAATTAAATCTATAGATACGACCATCTCCACCACTACTAGTAGAAAAACTCTAGAAAAACCTAAACCACAATAAGCTTTTAAAAACTTTGCTCTTTGATTATTTTTAAAACCATATTTTTGTTAAAAAATGTTTTTTTTAAAAAGACCTCTTCGGCAAAGTTGTAACGAACTTCGCATAACAAAGATGTACGCATGACATTGTATTTTGTAATTTTTTTATCGCTATCGTTACTCTACGGTTAGGGAAAACATATTTTGATTTCAGACTTATAATTTGTCTTCGGATGTAACTAATCGGATGTAATTGGCAAAGCCGTCTTTAACCTATTTGAGGCCTTGGGCACATTTGGGGGCCCCTATGATCCTGACTTTTTATCTAAACATGCCGAAATCAGATCAGAAAGCTTATTATTCGGGCAAGAGTAGGATAACTATGCGCATGCAAAAGCTAGTAAGCAAGTAGTATTTGTAGTCAGTAATTATTGTTTAAGTTTTCGAAATTCCTAAATATGTTTTATATGTTTTTTGGTAATAAGCATCCGTTATCGTTTAGCGATCTGGCAGGAACTAGGGGGCCCTATCGATCGCGGGGCCCTGGGCACGTGCCCAGAGTGCCCAGCGGGAAAGATGAGCTTGGTAATTTGCCTAAATAAGCCCATTCATCTTTCTTTCTCATTCTTTCACAATCACGTAACTCACACTTCAATGCAATAAAAATGTTGCCTAACCTTAAACTTCTAGATGTCAAGACGTAAAAGTTATTCAACTGGACAATAAAAACAGTATAGTGTTGTTGACCTTGACTACAGCCTATTTTAGCGGCTGTAGAGCAATAAACGTGAACTAAACAACCACAGCCTGAATAAACCGGGATACTTCCGAAATATTTAGTAGGTACGGTGCTCAAAACAAAGTCTCAGGTTTCGGTAATTACCTCTTAAATAAAACATTTGTAAGCATAAAAAGTTTTGAAAGCGGAATAAAGAAAAGTTAATAAACTAAACTATACACCTTTTATTATTTTAATTTAATTTGTGTTTTCACTGATAAGTTATAGGTACTGCACGCGTTTAATTAAGTATCGGATTTGGATACCTTTGGTTATGGACTGTTAAAAAAACCTGTCAAGAGCGAGTTGAACTCGCGCACCGTGGGTTCCGCACCATCATAATTATATAAATACACTGCGGTGTAGAATATTGCAGTTTTAGGCCAGCGCCATCTCTTGACCGATAGTGGAACTAATGTAATTTTTGTTAATGATTTCTGAAAAAGTGTGCTATTTAGAGACATCCTTTGTTTTTCCTGTAAACTTTAATAATTAACATAGAATAATTTCAGATTTTTCTCTAAGCAAACTTCGGAGATAAGGGGGGGATGCTGATATTTTTTTTTAACATTTTTCATCAAAAGTTGAAAACTATGCGGCCTAAAAAAGATAGTTGAAAATGTGTAAACAGCGCTCTTTTATATGATACTGCACATTCTTTAGTAGTCCCACTTCAAATTTCTAAGACCCCATTTAAGTCTCTGTTGCAATTTGCAAAATAGTTGGGCCAACGTCATCTAAAACTATTTCAAATTGCAAGTTAATTGCATTAGTAATTTTGAGATATCGAGCTGTGTCAGACGGACAGACAGAGAGAGTTGCACCATAACGGTTTCTTTTTACTATTTTGGTACGGAACCCTAGAAACCAACCATAAATACAAAATAAAGGAAAATATAAGAAAACTAGCTTCTTTTTGAAAAGGAAATTCACTGACTACTTCTAATCTATCGAACGAACGCTTCATTTTAAAGTTTTTTACAGAATACTTTCAAACTTACATTCTGCTATCCATACTTTTTTATACATATTCTTAGTATTTTTGTCGTGGGATGAGTTAGGAATAGATTTGGGATGAAATAGGAGTTAAATTAAATATATATTCATGGGACGAGTTAGGAACACGATTTGGGATTAGTAAGGAATTTAATTCCTCGTGGGATAAGACCTCATTGATGAATACCGTAGAACAACTACAGAACAAATTCATTTTTTTCCAACCCTATCAATCTTCAGGAGGTAACTTTTTATATAGCTCTGTAAGTAATTTAATTGACTCGAGACTCTAAATTATAACATAACTAAAATTTAGCACTAGCAAGCTTCGAGTAAACTTAATATAAGATGTATGTACACATTTTACGTAGGCACAAAAATAGAAGTTCCCTCGTGAAGTTGCTAATAATAAATTGCCTTTAAAAATAACCTCAATCATAACTATTGATTTTCTAGTACAATGACTCAGCCGTTGTGGGAGAGATCGTTTACAAATCGTAGTATACAAATAACTAACTATATATTAACTAACTATTAAGTTAGTCACTTTACTGATAAAGGGTACCGAAAATCATTACCATTATTATCTGTATTGTATAGACTGTTGATAGACAGTTAAACAACTTTAAACTATCTTTTTTGTCGGTTGGTGCCATAGTAATTGGTGAACTTTCCCACTTAAAATTGTCGAACAATTATTTCTATAACAAAATCCAAAAAAAAACAATAAAAGAACATATTAATATAGCTACTTCAGAATTTTATTTACCTAAAAATAAATCAAAAACATTACAGATAAATGCTGCGAATCTTAAAATATATTAAAACGTGTACAATGACATTTGGAATGATTCCAAACGTATAATTTTAAATAAACAATACAGACGTAGTTCTCTTGTAACTGTGTTTAAAATAAGATCATAATTTTACATAAATTATAATGCGTTATCTACCGGTCCAGATAACCTGTAGCTTATGTTTAAAAATTTAAATCATTAATGTATTTTAAACAGCTAGATAGAAGTAAGTAGATAATATTTAGATGTTAATGCTGTTAATGGTAGTAGTCCTATAAATTAGGATATAATGTCTGCGAGTGAAACGCGTTGTCAAAATTAGCATCGGCAAATTTTTGCTGACGCTACGCAGTGGGAAATAAACGTTTCGCTCAAACCACCTGTTGCTTATAAATCTTTATGAGTGCTTTATCTCTAGCATCAATCAAATTGACTCGTTTTCAGTAGAGGTAACGAAAACAAACGCGTAAGTTTACGGCCGAATGTATTATGGCATTTGGTAATGCAAATAAACTAACAGATTGAGTCATTTCTTAAAACATTTTTTCTATGAAATACTAGTTTTATTAGTGGAGAATGCGGTTGTGTGGTTTATGATAGTTAATTTTTAATTTGAAGCGAACAAAAAATATATTATCTAAACAACAATATTGCCGTTAGATATTAACTTACCCAATCTTAAATCGTGCGCAGCTTTTCCTTCTTTCGTTAAATCATTCGTTGTTGTACACACGACGGGTCCTCAGATTATACATGTTGACCTTGAGACCGCCTTTACGCCCTACGTAATAAAAACTGTTTTCGCAGTTTAACTGTATAACATGACGTGCTGTCGTGTGTACCTACTTGTTGTATAATAACAGAATATTATGAAAAATGGTCAATCGGTGGTTAAACTTCACTATGATATCAGTAATATAGCAGTAATTTATTTTTTCGTATTGTAGCCTATGTTATTGTATACCTAACGTATAAGTATTACTATCATGGACGTACACTTAAGTAATGAAATTTGCACTAACGTTTTAAAATTGTTTAAGCACTTCGTTATGATACTGTGTGTACACGTTATTGGGTGTTAGTCTCGATCAGTACTTTATAGTTGTTGTTTTGATTTTTTTTATGAGTATCACCTGTTGTGTATGCCTTAAATTAATAAATAAATAGTCTTGTGAACTTGTCGCTTTCAAAAACAGGCAACATACTGGCCCACGTAGCATGACTACCAAAACACGATATATATCGCTTGATATAGCGTTTTATCGACACTTAACTTTCAACATCTATTGTTTTTGACAGTTAAAAGTGATAAATCGCTATATTATATCGGATTCAGTGTTAGTCATGCTAAGGAGTATAAAGTAGGTAGGTAACAGAAAACTTCAAAAGAGCCACCCGGAATAAATCGCAGTTTTCCGTGTACGCACACATTGACATTTCGTACAGGCAATCTCTGACCAACCCAGACTATTTTCAGACCGAGCGAGCGCAAAACGTGAGCGAAGCGTCTCTGCTTCAGCTTGGGCAAAAATGCTTTCGTATGTCCGTTTGTTCTCCTCTACAGGTCGCATTTTCCAACCGATTCTCGTAAAATTTTGTGAGTTCACTGAGTTCAGTCTTGTAGCAGTTACCATAAGGAGTTCCTAGCGCAACAAAACAAATGACGGTAGGGTTGTGGACATTCTCACTTTTTTATTTATTTATAGCAACACATACAGATATTTACCCCAATTACATTAAGTTGAGAGTTACAAGTTTTGATCTAGGTACTACCCTTAAATAGGGTTGACAGCATGACATAATTATGACTAATTTAACTTCTGTCTAAACGCTACTTTTTATTTTGTGTGCCAGCTGAACGGGGCCCAATCGCGCATAGGTAACCAAAACTAAATCGTAATCAAACAACCAAACAGTTTCGTTTGCTGAAAAATACTCGTTTTAGTTATGTTGAAATTGTTTAAAGTTATGCTTTTCGTAAGCATAACTTTCAACAATTATAGCCTAGGATGCCAATCATGGACAATTTAAATGAGAATTCTAAAGCTAAACCAAAGATTTTTAGGTAAATATAACCTACATGACAACGTAACGGTTTTGGTTTTATCGTTCAGAATTAGCGCGATTGAGCCCCAGTAAAACATTTTTGTAATAAACTACTTCCTGTCACGAATACAATACCTACCGCCGTTGTCAGAGTGCCAAGCCAAATTTAATATTATCATTATTGGCTCCATCAAACTATAAACTTGCCATTGGGCAGTTTCATAGTGTTGCTGGAAATAGAATCGATATGAATTTTCCATCAAATATTCGTTACATCTAATGTTTTGATTCCTTTTTAGGTATCTACTTACACCTTTAATTGACAGTCAACTTTACAAAGAAACAATTGAATTTTAAATCTAATTTCTATCTACTAAAAACTAAATATTTTCTTAAAATTGAGAATGCTAGAAATAAAATACAAAAATAGCATAAAAATAAATAATTTTCCCACGCAAGACAGAATAAAAATAAGAATACCTCTAATTGTTTTTGCAGTCAGCCAGTTGACATAAGAAATGATAACCTTGTTTAAAAAAAACTGCAGAGATATTATACTCAATTTACTTTACCTACTCTTCGAGATATACTTAGAAATAACAACTTATTCCAATTCTATGAATAAAAGTAATTTTGTAGGAGGAAAAAACTAAACATGTTTGAAATCTTATCGTAAGCAACTATGAACATTATAAGTATCACATAGTTGCTATGCAAGTTTTCCTGTGGATTTCTTACTAGTCACACTGTTACTATAGTAAAAGCTATATCTGAGCAAACCAAAAATGTATGGGATACTTACATAAAATTTCGGTAGCCATAGGAGGAAGTGGACGAGTTAGAACGCGGACGAGATAAGAAAGTAGACGAGTTAGAAGTGGACGAAATAGAAAAGTGGACGAGTTAAGAAGTGGACGAGTTAGGAAGTGGACGAGATAGGAAAGTGGACGAGTTAGAAGTGGACGAAATAGGAAAGTGGACGAGTTAGGAAGTGGAAGAGATAGGAAAGTGAATGAGTTGAGAATATGGACGATTTGGGAAAGTGGAAGAAGTCGTCCTGAAGGAGGCTAATAACGTAATAGCGTTATAAGACGTCAAATCCACCCCCTAGAGGGCGGCAGGGTTAACAACAAAATATTGATATCAATGCTGAATATTGATACTGGAACGTTACATCAGCTAAAAACAGTAGGTATGAAAATAATTTGGTTACAAGCATAGTGGTAGCGGGTAAAGTCAAAAGACTTGTATGTATACTACATAAAATCACGTGCTTCTAAGACTTTCGCGCGTACAGTTCATTAGAAATAATAGGACTGACTCAGTCCTCCCGTGACCATGGCCCCTGGAAAGGTGTCGATACGTCGGGAATTCTAAAAACCAATAAGTACAATCTAAATAATTCTAAAACAACACCTGAATTAATAATATACGCGCTGTAATCCGTAAAAAGTGTTTTATTTCTAAATCACGTGCTTTAATCCAGTTACAGAAGTCATTCAACTTTTTTGCCCATTACTGTAGGTAATTCAAACTTTGCACACAACAATGATTGCCTTCACAGAGTCCCACTATTATTCAATTGGTGATGTCTTCGTATTCAATGAGAGATGCATCATAAAACAATTTCACGGGCAGTTTAACAAGGAAGTGTGCGAGATTGTTGCATGGTTATTCCGGGTGGTTGACTCTGGTACCTGTTATAGAAACTGTTGTTACTTGTTACCTACTTACTATCAAGATTGCTTAGTACAATCTAAAGTATCTAAACCAACTGGACTTTTAAGTATCAAAATTAAGTTACCTAATAAAATACCCACATTGTATTATATCTCCGTGGTCGAGTGGCTTTGTACACCGGTTACTTACTACTTACTCTGGGATTGGAGCAATGTATGTGATGTTGTCAAATATTTCTTTATTTATTTATATAACATGTTTGTTGCTGTTTCATACAAAAATTAAAATCGAAAATATCAAAATGTATGGAACAGCTGATTTTGTTTTTCGATTTCAGAGTTGGCCCCATAGTAAAAGTTGTTCAGTTTGATGGTCCCTATATACCATATTCGGCATTAGGGGTACTTTTGTAACACCTTGTAAAAAATTTTTCAACAAATATACATTACTTGAAGGGTCAAACCTAGCCAACTTGTAAGTTTCAGGTTGTTGGCAAGACAGCGCTTGTTTACAGATTTTTAGTATTCCTGTATATCAGTATGTATTTTAGCATTTGATGAGCTCCCTTGATTTTTCCAGGATCCAACCATCAGATCGTGACCTGAAGACAAATATATTTCCAAATCGACCCTGACGTTTTCGAATAATCGTGTAATATGCTTAAAAAAAGATCGCGACGAACTGAGAATCTTCTCCTTTTTTTGAAGTCGGTTAATAATCCCTTCAGACATCTACTACACCCATGCTACGGACCTGAAGATAGAGATGATTAGATTCAAGACAATAAATATTCAATAAATATACTTTAAATTCATACTTTTATTAAATTATTACGAACCAAATGTTCCATAGTTTTGTAAATCCGATAAAATGTACAATTTATGAATTCAACATGACAGGTCATTAATTTGCTACATGTTTGGCGTGTTCCAGAAAATATACTATGGTGACAGGTGTATATTACTTGGATCTTAAAATTGCGGCTTCACATGTAAGAAATAAGGTTGAATATTAATCAGCGTAAAGCCTTCCCACCGCGAGTTTCGTCTAATTCATTCCACCATTTAGCAATCGCAACATTTTGTTTGTCTGTAGCTTTAATGATAGCTTTAGAATTTTTAATATTAAATGTGTTTGTTTTTAAATTTGTAGTTCCTACTATCTTTGTATCCGTTATTCAGACATCATAGCTATGGCTGTTTATCTTTACTTGTCCTATTTGATAAACAATCTTCACCCAACTCTTTATTGAAATAATCTTTTTTCTTCTATAAATAAGGTCAATGAATTTGTGTTCGGTAGTCTGGCTAGAACTCAAAAAACGGCTGGACTTGGCAATTTCTTTATTTATCATTCTGTATTTCCGATAAGTGTCTTCAATAAAAAGTGTTATTTCCTGTTCTACAAAAGCTCCCAAAAACTCAAAGTAGTCTGACAAGATGTTGATAGCTAGATTGATTGCTGCAGGTGGAGTCCAACAATATGATTTCATACAAACTGAAAATAATGGAAAATTTTGAAGAAATTAGTTGCTTAGTCAAATTGAAGATGGAAGGTGTTGTAGCGTCAGCTCGGACTTTGTATCTAGAGCAAACTCACACACACTGTGTTAGGTACATCCAGCTGACGCACATACAATAATGTGTAATCATTTAGTATATAAGATGTACAAATAAATAAACTTAGTTCTTAGCTTCTTAGCGCTATAGCAACACTGGCTGTTTGATTCATCTCGCAAGCTAGGAGCCAAAGTGTTTTTTAGCGAAGCGCTCTTGGCGGAGCTTGACAGACTGATCGTACTCGATTACGTTTGTTAACACAACGTTTGGTCGTTAATATTTAACAATAGTCTCAACACAGGTGTCGGATGGGTGACCGTTAAGTGGCATTACAACTAAGCACTTCCGTGCTTTGGAGGGCACGTTAAACCGTCGGTCCCGGCTGTTGTCATCTGATAACAGTCGTTAAGTTTGCTGTTAGAGTTTGATAAACTCTAACACCAAAGGTGACCATGGCCACTAATCCTCTTACGATAGGAAGAAAGGTGTTTTTTTCCTGACGATATCCATTTAACGAAAATTTTGCATGTTTCGAAAGCGAAGCGATAACGAATATTTGCAAATGTTACTTTGGCTAGGGGCCCTAGTCGTATTTTTTCTAGTATATTATTTAGTAAGTATTGTATAAAATAAAAATCAATCAAAATTAAAGTTTAGATTGTAATTCACTATGCACATGTTTTTACGCTAGTGAGTATATCCAAGATCGTGTTCTATTTTAGCGTCTCAGGTGAGGCATGAAAGATGGAAGCGATACAATATGCAATAAATCATAGGAAGTGGCGTAAGTGCGTTACAAATTGCCATAAGCGCCAGATGTAATAGTTTACGCAGTTCTTTCATACTCGCCGAGCACTTTCAGCGGTGTATCTTTTCATTGTTACAAGAATTTGTTGATATACCTATCATTGATATACCTTACGGTACGTTGGTATAACACGTAATGTTGCCTTTAATACGTTATGTTATGAATCACACTAACTTTTTGAAGTAGAGAAAAAATCTTTCCAAACTATCTAAAAAAATATGCACTGTAATGAATACTGGAAAAAACTTTAAAACAACAAAATCTTCTTCAAAGAACTAACAAAAACAGCTTTAAAAATAAACAGCTCTAAAAAGCATGAAATAATATTCAAAATCTATGGCGATAGGTCATAATAATTATCAACTTCCAAAAACCAAGGATTTATTAAATAAATAAAATAACTTAAAAAAACACTAACTATCTATCAAAAACATTGACTGTTTCTCAGAAACCACGCGCGTAACATCAAAGAGTATCTGTGTAATGAACTAAACCACAACTTCCTTGTTAACGTTTTAAGTTTGGACCGGATATCCAAAGGTCGCGGGTTCGACTCCCGTCCGAGAACATGATCTGGTGCGAGTCGTATTTTTTCTAGTATTATTTTAAGTTTGACTATAAATAAAACATAGAATCAGTTAATACAACGATATTTACAAAAAAACATTTTATAATAATATCTGTAGAAAGTTTAATTCGGAATATACCTATGTACAGAGGTACGTAGGTATATTCGGAGCTCGGTGGCACAGTGGTTTAGTACCTAACCCTGCGATTGCGGAGATTAAGCAACTTTGCAAGGGTCGGTCATGGGATGGGTGACCAAAAGTTTACTATCTCGAGTTCCTCCGTGGAAGGCACGTTAAGCCGTTGGTCCCGGCAGCATTTGCAGTCAATAACACCCACCAATCCGCATTGAGCCTGCGTGGTGCCCATCCACCACCCATAAGGAAGGCCTGTGCCCCAGCTGTGGGGACACTAAAAATGGCTGATACGTAATATTGTCTGGTACGTAAGTACCTACCAATTTAAGTCACATTAAAATGTTAAAGTGCCATAAATTAGCATAACTGTTCGTCGTCTATTCCTAAATCATTCATCCGCATGTGGCATTACTCGCATCACAGCATTACATCATGTAGGTAGACTAAATTTATCCGTATGTGTTGCGTTGCCATCCGTCCGGATAAAGCCGGACAGTTTTAGGATTTTTAGCTTCTTGTCCGGCTTGCAATGGGACTCAAAAATCCGGCTTTTAAATATGTGTTCTATCCGATATTTTTGTCAAATATCCTTTTTTTCTTAGCGTCCGGTCTAAGGACCCAAAAGTCCGGCTATTTTCACGGGTGAGTCCGGTTTTTTATTTTTAGAAATGCCACGTATATACACTATGTATGTAGATTAATAAATAAATAAATAATAAATAAATGCTTGGACAATTTCACACAGAGCGCCATCTAGCCCCAAACTAAGCAAAACTTGTGATATGGGTGCTATAGACAACTGATATATTACTACTTTTAAACTTTTTAAATATATACTTATTATACATACCCAGACCCGTCACAGAAACTAAAATTCATCATTTCAATTTCTGCCCGGCCGGGAATTAACCCGGGACCTCTGGCGTGGTAGACCGGCATTTGACTATTGCACCATTCAAGTCGTCTTAATCGTAAAATATTATAAATAATAAAAATAATCTTTATTTTTCTCTTCAACAGTTAAGTACTTGCTTAATGTTAACTATATTAAGTTTAAATGAATGAAGAATTTGAGCTTCTTTGTTTGTTTGTACGTAACAAACAAACAAACAAGCTCACATTCTTGGCGTCTTAACTACTCGACCGATCATCATGAATTGCATTGGTAAATAAACAAATATAATATTTGACAACATCACATACCTTGCTCCGATCCCAAAGTAAGTGGCTTAAGCACTTGTGTTATAGAAAATCAGAGACAACGGTGGTATCACAAACACCCAGTCCTGAGCCAATATAGAAAAGTTCGTTTTCTAAATTGACCCAACTAGGGATCGAACCCGGGACCTCAGAGATGGTGACACCTTGAAAACCGGTGTACCTACACATTGCCAGAGGTACTAAAAAGGAATGGTTCCTTTTATCTTGCCGCTGGCCGCTAGTAGAATATTAAGGCTCCTATATACCTCAAGTGGCGCCCTCATTTTAATTAAACTTATTGCTCGCTAAGTACATAATGTATCGAAAATTCACATGTACAGATTGAATCTAAGGTTCTATAGTTTATTTACAAACAATAACCTCAGTAAAATTTTGTTCGTTGTAGTAGTAGTTCGCAAAAGTGCTAATAGAACTATATTATACAAAGGTTATTGTTTGTAAATAAACTATAGAACCTTAGCTTCAATCTGTACATGTGAATTTTCGATACATTATGTACTTAGCGAGCAAGAAATTTAGTTAAAATGAGGGCGCCACTTGAGGTATATAGGGGCCTTAATGGTGCCCTTGATACGAATTGGCCATGGAAATACTAACCATGACTCCTTGAAAAACTGTCACTTCCCCATTTAAAACAATTTCGAGTTACAAGAATAACCGTCAAGTTCAGCTGGCAGGCGCCCAGCGACATGGTAATATCAAAGAGTAAATAGGCACTAGAATCAAACCACTACACACTGTTCAAAGTGGGTAGAAATTAACATTCGCATACGAATTTCTTGTCAGTTAAAAAGTCTGGAACGGGTGGTAGAAAAATATAGACGATTCAAAAGCGCTTAATTACTAAGTTTATTTGAATAAAGATATTTTGATTTGACTTTGATGATTTTTTTATACAATAGGATAACTTTTTAGGGTTCTGTAGTCAAGTCAACAAGGAACCCTTATAGTTTTACCATATCTGTCTGTCCATCTGTCCGTCTGTCCGTCGTCCGTTTTACTTTAAAAACCATTACGATAGAGCGAAACATTTTCAAAATATTAAATTGGTCTGCAGCGTCGGGTAGTATAACGACAATTTGTGCGACGCCCTGTGTGGTGCAGTGCAGTAGGCAACACTAGCGTAGTGGGTAGAGGGGTAATCGTGAATTACCCGTCCACCCACCAGTGGAAAAGTCCAGTGGGTGGACGGGTCGGGAGGGAACATGCCGGTCTACCACGCAAGAGGTCCCGGGCTCGATTCCCGGCCGGCCGGACAGAAATTGAAATGATACATATTTATTTCTGTGACAGGTCTGAGTGTTACTATGTATGATAATAATTATATATTTAAAAAGAATAATTATCAGTTGTCTAGCACTCGTATTAAGAGCTTTACTTAGTTTGGGGCTAGATGGCGCTGTGTGAAAATTGTCCAAGCATTTATTTAAATTTCAAAGTTACCTGCGAAACCACCTGCTAGTGGATAGTAGAGTCAAGCATATGCAATAGTTGTGAGACACTGGCATAGAATGGACAGATTTTTCGTTGATTCGCTGTCGAATGCGAATGTATCGGTGTAAAATTAGTATAATATGATATTAAAAAAATATTTAATACCTACATACATACGGTGTAAAATGTGCAGTTGGTAATGCAAGGTTAGTTAACCACAGAGTACCTATAAAAAGTTGTTTTACAAAAGTGCGCGTAATGAAGTGTGGCAGTAGGTAAACTGGGCGAGATAAAGTCCAGCTGTTACTTATTCTGTGATAGTATACCGGGTGATATGAAAACATTGTGTATGTTTGTCGTTTGGGGATTACTCGGAAATGCGGGAATTGCGAATGTTGCGATGTTGCCAAATTGTAAAGTAATCGCTATTGGTGGTAGGGCTACTTTATTGCAGGTTCATAAAAACCTTTTAAAACGCGGTATTCCATAAATAGACGAAAGACCGAATCCAATGTACTCTTGTGTTACAAAAATACAAAATATTTATTCAGTAACTTTATACATGATTATCTTAGAAATAAATCTCGATAAATGTAATTTTATTCAATTCAATAAAAACAAAACAATCTAAATATACTATTAAACTTAACGTAGACAAAATAAAGGAAGCCACACAAACTAAGTTTCTTGGTTTAACTATAGACCCAGACTTAAATTGGAAATTACATGTAGACAATCTATGCAATAGAATTAACAAATTTGTATACGCTTTAAGGAAAATTAGGAACGTCAATAATTTAAAAACAGCCGTCATGACCTCTCGTGCTTATATAGAGTCGATCATTCGTTACGGTATAGTGATATGGGGCAATAGTACAGAAAAGAATAGGATATTTGTAGCACAGAAGAAGTGTATTAGAGCAATATGTGGTATTGCAACTGATGTATCTTGTAAACGCTATTTTAGAAGTCTTGGTTTGCTGCCGTTACCATCGCTTTATATATTCGAAATCTCTAATTTTGTGAAAAAACACAATATTTATTTTAAAAGAGCACGTGACGTAAATACTAGACTTAAAAGATACCCTGACAGACTTGTACATACTGATATTCCCAGATCGGCTAAATACAGAAAAAGCTGTTTGGCAATGTGTATTAAAATATATAATAAATTACCTGCCAATATTAAAGAAATTAGTTCTAATACTGTATTTAAAAACAAATTGTTTAAATGGTTAAATGAAAATAACTTTTATGATGTGCGGGAATTATTAGACCTGAAGACATGATTAAAATTAATAAGTTTTAGTAAAATTTCATTTTTATGTATGATGATTGATGACACATTGTACGCCTTTAATAGGTTAATTGTGAGAGACCCAACTAAATAATTTTAGTTTGATAAGATCTTATGTAACCACAATTAGGACAATAAAGATTATTATTATTATTATTATTATTATTAGCTAGTGCTCAGGATCTCCTTTTAAATATCAGTAATACTTGTGCCAAGTGACCCCGCTCTTCCTTAATTAATGTTATTGTACGTATAGCTACAAGTGACTTGTGTTGCTTAAGTATACAACGTGTTACAAAAGTACCCCTAATGCCGAATATGGTAGATAGGGACCATCAAACTGAACAACTTTTACTATGGGACCAACTTTGAAATAGCGAAAAAAAAAACAGCTGTTTCATACAAAAATTAATTACGAAAATATCAAAAAGTATGAAACAGCTGATTTTATTTTTCGCGATTTCAGAGTTGATCCCATAGTAAAAGTTGTTCGGTTTAATGGTCCCTATCTACCATATTCGGCATTAGGGGTACTTTTGTAACACCTTGTATACAACATGTTACAAAAATACCCCTAATGCCGAATATGTTATAGGGATCATCAAACTGAACAACTTTTACTATGGGACCAACCCTCAAATCGCGAAAAAAAAATCAGCTGTTTCATACATGTTGTTTGATATTTTCGATTTTAATTTTTGTATGAAATAACAGATCTTTTTTCGCTATTTCAGAGTTCGTCCCATCGTAAAAGTGGATCAGTTTGATGGTCCCTATATACCATAGTCGGCATTAGGGGTATTTTTGTAACATGTTGTTTATAAGTTTTCAAAAAAGGTCAAAACTATTTTGACTTAATTTATAGTGACATTATTTTATCGTTAAATTCATGTACACACGACAGCACGTCAGGTTATACAGTTGCACTGTGAAAACAGCTCTTATTGAGTAGGGCATAAAGGCGGTCTCAAGGTCAACATGTATAGTCTGAAGTGCCGTCGTGTGTACCAAAATGTTTTCAGGACCCACATCTATTATTATATTGTTATGAAATGTCATTATTGTAATATAAATGACTTGATGAGTGAAAGTTGTGAATAACAAGACGTAAACATCCAATTAGCTGACCTGAATTCACTGTCGAATGATGTGACAGTTCGAGCAATTATCGTCCCATTTAGTCCCAAAATTATGTTACACTCAGTGGCACAGACTTATGGCAATATTTTTACATACGTGTACCTTATAACGTCCTCTGGTGGAGGTGAATATGAAATTGTGAAAATAACGAAAGTAAACAAAATAATTGATGTAGCTGTTGCCGAAGAGAATGATTGTGATCACTAAAACTTATTATTATTTTAAGTGGTGTCCTCAGTCATCACAACTATGCTGTTCTCGTGAAAATTGATGAAACATCTTTATATTAATTAAAATGAATTGCTGTTCGTTAGTCAAAAATGGCTTGACCGATTGGAATAATTGATTTAAATAGGAAGAACAGCGGCATAATCGAAAATTCAATATTGGCTATTTTTAATGGGAATCGCCATTTCGGATTATTTTTGACAGCTAACAAAAGAGGTTTAGTCAAATGTGGTTTAGTCTGAAAAAGCACTCGGTGAAATAAAGCTTACGTCGTTTTAGTTATTCTGCTGCTTTGTTATTAATTAAGCTGGTTTTAAATTGATAATCATATAAATTGCATTGTGAAAAAAAAATATTATGTAGCTTACTTCCGCAAAAAATATATGCAAGATGCACCGCCCGCCCGCAAAATATATTTTTTACGGAAGCTACATAGTATGAGCTTTCTTTTTCAGAATGGCTTGGGACTTCCGCCAAGTGACGCCTGATTCAATCAAATACATATAAATTGTAGGTGATACGAAGTTCATAGGGTCCACTGGTAATAAGATAATAATCGAATAATAACGGATAATAATTCATAATACTCAAAAAAATATCTAAAGCTGCTTAAAAACTGTTAACTTCTGTTCGATTGTCTTTTTTTCGATTTTAGACATGAAAAGGTTTAGGCGTGTTTATTGGAATGTAAGAGATAATTTCATATTATAATCATTGCATACGAGTAACTACAGCGAGACTGCAACACTTTAATAACAAATTGTCGATCGAGAATAGCTGGCCGCTACACACAAAAGAGACTAGTTTCTTTCCACTCTGTGCAATAATAAATTCTAATGAAGACCTGTTGCAATCTAGTCTCTATTACCTACTGTAGTCTGTGCTGTAGTATTGAAAGTATTACTGATTTCCCTTTTGCTATTTGAACTTTGAAAATTGCATCAGCTCGAAAACATTTCACAATGCTGCAAAGCGATACAATATAAATCTTATACAAAGTGCAATAATTTCTATATAGTACTTACCTATATTTTTTTGTAGTAGTATTGTAGTAATATCCATACAAATTATAAGTAAACTGTAAAAATATTGTAATGCGTACATCCAACTCGAAGTGGACAAGTAAGTGGACTAACGCGACTAAAATTTATTGTCGGGGTATTACGAAATCAAAAAAGGACTATTTGGAATATTGTCCTGTTTGCGGCGGCCGGCAGTTGTGCTCGACGACATTGTTCAATGCTAGTTAATAAAAACTAGTGGTTCTGTAGTTATAAACCTCGCGTTTGTGATATTTTTGAACTTATTTCGAAATGGTTGAAATATTATTTTCCCCATATCTCCGCCATTTGAAAAATTTCGAAAAACTAAATCGACAAAAAATATATATACTATAATTATAGGACCTGCTAGCAAAATTTCACGAGAATTGGTTGAGAAACGCGACCTGTAGAGGAGAACAGACGGACAGCTGGAAAGTCGGACAGCGGGGGACAGACATATAAGCATTTTTGACCAAGCTGAAACGAAGACGCTTCGCGCTCGCTCGGTCAAAAAATGTTGTGTTTTACAGTAGGTACTTAGGTATAATTTCTTTTATTCATTTGCTTTACATGCACCTAACTACTGGATCTTAAAGTAACTATTATCGCATACATCTTGACAGGTATAACAATGTGGAAAAGAGGGACAGACATTTTAATACTCTTATCATTAAAATATTCGTTAACAGAATAATAACATTTTTGCTAGATTGTTTTAATTAATTTATAAACTTATTCCGTGTTATTTATTATAAAAGATTTTTGTATTAACTTAGACACCTATTTAAAGGTGATGCTGTCTCTTTCAAACAATATTGTCAAAAAAGTGACTGCGTCACATTTAAACAAACTAGACACCAGGGTCTAGTTTGAAAATCTTTTGTCATAACACGGATTGATTTTTGGTACGGCTTTTAAATTTTCTGGTAATTTATTGTAAATTTTTATTGACATTGGGTAAGGACACGAACTACGTAAAGTCAATATTTAGATTGTAGCTTGCACAAGATTATTTTTATATCGCGGGACATCATGATGAGGCGCGTCTACAGTTAGTACAATAAATTAGATTTGAATATTTCCTAACAAATTATTTAAAAGACGAGACATTTCAAACCTTTTTCAAAATAGGTTTTAAAATGTTACGTTGTACGTAAAGTCTCGTTAAGTTTGAAAAACAGGTAATTTTGTTATTTTCTTATTTTGAAACTAAATGTTTGGTGTGTTATCAATAATGATAAAACAAACTGAAATCACCGCTCGGTAATATTAGTTTGATCTTGTGATCTGTTGACAGCTATATCAGTTTTTACAAACCATATATGTACAACAATATCACTTCGTGACGCTTACGTTTAATCGGTTGATCTGATATAAGTATAATTACGTCATGTTTTAGCAATGCCAGGTCACGGATCATATGATCTGTTGGTCTAATTACTCATACAGATAGTTCACCTTATTGATAAAATTATTCGTCATAAGAACATTATCTCTGAACAATATACAATGCCTAGCTCTACGATCAATAGGTACGGTAGCTCAGCGATCAGAGCATTGGACCATCCAAAGGTCGCGGGTTCGATTCCCGTCTAAGAATATGATCTGGTGCGAGTTGCATTTTTTCTAGTATATTATTTAGTATTGTATAAAAATAACATTGTGAATGCTAATGTCTCAAATTTAAAAATTACTCGTATATTATAGCTGTTTCATATTTGAATTGAATGTTGAGGTAATTTCTTACATTGATGAAATAACGCTGGCTTGCAGCGTGACAGTGGGATATACTAGAAGAAATTCGACGATGCCACTAGTAACTCCGTAGCTCAGTGTTCAGAGCATTGGACCGGACATCCAAAGCTCGCGGGTTCGATTGCCGCCCCAGAATATCTGGTGCGAGTCGTATTTTTCTAGATTATTATTTAGTATAATACAACGTTAATTTGATACTGTGACATTTCATGGGAACTTTGACCGTTTATTTTGCTAATGAATATGGTATATAGAGACCATCAAACTGAAATCGCGAAAAAAAATCAGCTGTTTCATACATTTTGATATTCCCGATTTTAATTTTTGTATGAAACAGCTGAATTTTTTTCGTGATTTCAGAGTTGGTCCCATAGTAAAAGTTGATCAGTTTGATGGTCTCTATATACCATATTCGGCATTAGGGGTATTTTTGTAACATGTTGTACCTATCTTTTATTAGCTGTACTATCTTTAATTAGTTTAAGTAAATAACCTCCTCGAAACGTTTAATTTCTTAGCTAAGTTACTTTCAACTTGAGACATCTTTTAATCACAAACTTGACACTCAGTAATCGTTAGCGCAGAAATATGCGCGTTCTCGAACCTTAGCAAAAGTTGGTAATTAACATGTTCATTCTAGTTTCTAGTACACTTTTATTAAGCTTTATCGTGGTACGCTTTTTCTAGTTAATTACTCGTAATCTCAAGTACCTAGGTACTAAAGTAATTAAAGCAAGTAAGTAAAATACATGTAATTTAGGTAGGTATATAGCTAGTGAATAATGAGCGGCTAGTAAAGATTAATAACTATCCATACGAATATTATAAATGCGAAAGTAACTTTCTCTTTCTGACTGTTACGTTTTTACGTCTAGACGGCTGGACCGATTTTGATGAACTTTGGTACGGATAGATGGGACGAGAGAGATAATGCATAATTTCGTCTATATTTAAGCACTATGTTTTATTTTCAATGGCAGCGCTAGTGTGCAGACTACGCGCTCTTAAGTTAATTAAAACGAGTACAAAATGACGGTGTACATGAAAAATAAAAATGCGTAGAGTTTTACTTAAAATCGGTGCGTAAGTAATTACTTCAATGCTATTCAATGTTTTGTTTGGGATGAAATTTTAATTCTCACTGTTTAAAATATTTAAATCAACATACCATGCCCTACAATAGATACGATAGACAACAATTTCATAAAGTATCTTTTTTTCAAACAAAAAAGAATCATCAATCGATTGGAGAATGAGACACAGTAGATATTCCATTGTTATCCGGCCGCCTGCGTCCGCTCGGGCGTTGATGAATTATAAACAAAAAGGTGATGGTCGAACATCCGCCTTAATTCATATAATACCTACCCCGAGCCCTGGCAAGAGTACCGCAACAAGTAGTAGCATCTAAACCAATTAATATTAATAATTTAATCAGTGCTACAGCCTAGATGTTCAGCCTAGATGTTAATGTTATGTAATAGTAACAAAAACGACAATATTTTCAGGATTTCCAGAAAACTACAGGAACTGATTTTAAAATCCAAAAAATGTGACCAACTTGGGAACAGACCTGATGTTTGAATCATTTCCATAGTAATCGGTGTTAAAAAAAATACGCGGCGAACACTTACTCGTTTTTATTTGAAGTCAGTTAATAAACATACGATTTACGACGTTTAAATGTATACGAGCCTTAAAGGACTTCTAGAGCAAGGTTGAAAGAATGTCACGAGGCCTTTACGGCTTTTCGCTTTAAACGTGCCTTAAGCCTTTGAGCAAATTACCGTTTATTTAACTAGGTTCTGTTAATCTCGAAGGGCTTACCCGTTTCCGAATGAAACCGATTTAATTAAAGTACAAAACATTAACGCCGATGGCTCTTAAATTGAGCAAAAAACACAAAGTTTATTAAAAAGGATATTTATTTAGGGTTATGACCCATTCTCCTTCACCCATAAGAAAGGCCTGTGCCCAGCAGTGGGGACATTAAAAATGGCTGATGATCATTGGGGTTATACTAAACCAACAGCTATGTCCAAATTCATAATTGAGGCAGTCTCATTAATAACTAGCGGCCCGCCCCGACTTTGCACGGGTACAATGTATATTTATAATACTGTGATTGAGGTGTAGGAATGGTATAGGAGGAGTAGGTACTAGACCGACACCCTCAGATCACCAAATTGGTACTTACGATATCTCGCGAGGTCTGGCGACGACTAAGGGTCAAATGATCTTTCCACCTTTCCACGTTATTTGAAATCTTGTGTGAGCACTACATTTCTTGTTAGTATAAAGATAAAACGTCCATATTTTTTACTTAGTATGCTTTTTTTTTTTTAATTTGTCTATCAATTGACACGTTTAATGATTGTGGAAGTATAGATATTATTATGAAAAATGCTATTTTGTAGATTTAAGTGGAGTGACAATTGAATTCAGAGGAATTCTCGACTTACTTAAGAACGGTATAGAATAATAATATAAAGTGTCATTACTACATATCTAAATAAGAAACTAACCAAAATTATCTTATAAGCGTCGAGTCTGGTAAATATAAACAGAGGCAGCGGTAGGTATATAGCAAAAGGGGCCGAGAATCCGTCAATCTCCTTTGAAGTGTGTAGTCGTAAGTTTATCACTGCTTTTCAAAGAGGCGCTACGTCACTCACATAATAAATCACGCTGTGGAATGCAAAATTATAGAGTTAAATTGCTAATGAGGCAACATTTATTTATATGTTTTGAAAACTCTTTAAAAATTACATTAAAAATCAAGTAGGTACCTAAGTAACAAAATAAACCATTATTAGATAACACCGCAGACACTTTTAAAATATGATTCTTCGTAGTTTTCGTACTGAACTTACTATTAATTTATGATTATTGTGTGAGTATAAAAAAGGCCGATTTAGATCGTTCTCAGCCATTTTTGATGTTCCCACTGCGGGGGGAAGATCCATCCTTATGGGTGGACCGGGTGGACCCACCACGCAGTGTCAAATGATATGTCTAAAACTTAGCAAATCCATCGAGTTTCCCGTCTGTACAAACGAGGGTCAAGTGGCTTAGGTGCCATCTCAGCCACAAAAATCTCAGCCAGCGGTAAGTATTGTTATCAGCCGCATGGCTGAGATGACACTTGGAAAAATAAAGCTAGTCATATCGCAAATTCAAAAAAGCGTATCAAAGTGTTAATAAGTGTCTATTATTATCAGAGCTTGTAGCCAATGTCACATTTGCAAATATTCGTTATCACTTCGCTTCGAAACATGTACGGATTTGACGTTTTAAAATTCGATTGTTAACGAAACCTTATGTCAATCCGATACATGTTTCGAAAGCGAAGCGATAACGAATATTTGCAAATGTTACTTTGACTAAGGGCCCTGATTAGAACTTTGTAGTAACAAAAACAAACGAATAGAAATAAAAGTCAAATTACGTCACTTACATTAGTAAACACCACTAGTACTAAAAAAAATATTTTAAATACAGTTCTTACAAACAGTTACAAAAACTACAGTAATGGGGTTGGCATGTTTATGAAGACAAAAACCCTTTTTCAAAATAATAGATTAAATAAAAAAAGAAAAAAAAACTACAGTCAAAGACTACGTACACACGACGGCTCCGCAGACTATACATATTGACCTTGAGACCGCCTTTATGCCCTACGCAATTAAAGCTGTTTTCGCAATTTAACTGTATAACTTAACGCGCTGTCGTGTGTACTAAATCAAGAGAAGATTTAATACCTTATTAGGTAAAAACGAAATGACATTAAAACCACTCGACTTCGCAGCAAAATGGTAGGAAATGCCTTTTTTCCTTAAGAAAGTAACAATCAAGGATAAGTGGGACGTGAACATTTTCACCGGAAAATAAAAACATTGAGATAAAAATAATAACTAGCCATGTTTCATAAGCTAAACTCAAAAGCTTTTTATACTACTTACGAAAAAGCTCTAAGAGAATGTTAGGATTGCTTTAGTTAGAGAAAAGGTTTTTTCGTACCTTTTCAAGTATTACTGCTGGTGCGTTCAAAAAAATTATGAAATAATAATAAAAAAATGCTTAGACAATTTCACACAATGCCATCTAGCCTCAAACATTTTCTAGCCCCAAACTAAGCAAAGATTGTAATATGGGTACTTATATACTTTTAAATATATACATAGTAACATCCGGACCCGTCACAGAAATTGAAATTAATCATTTCAACTTCTGCCCGGCTGGGAACCGAACCCGGGACCTCTTGCGTGGTAGACCGGTATGTTGACCACTCAGGTTGTCATAACATTTATCCATGAAGGAAGCTTTTATTTATCACACGACTTCCCAAAAAAGAAGAGTGTAGGTATTGTTTAAAGAATAATTTATTAAAAGACATAATTAGCCGTCACAAACAAAGGAAATCACAAAAGCTTTTCTCAATATTGAGCGCCAGTGAACAGAAAAATACCTAAAAGACAAAAATAAACGTTAATTTAGGTAATCCGTGTGGCGCCATTATCATCGGGATTTATCAATTATCTAATCCACGTAATAATTTGTTAATCCTGAAATTAACAGAGATTAAAATTCATGAGATTGCATTGCACATACAAAAACATAAAACCTGGTCTATTAAAATAAGTGATGTCGTTGAAGTGATGTAAATAGGAAGAAAAGTGGCAAAGTTAATAAAAGAATTTTCCTAAAACCCAAATCACAAAAAATCCTCTTAAGAGTCCGACGAACAGTGAGCTTCCCATGCAAACGTAATAGCAAAATAATTTTGCAACTCTTCTTGGAAGTTATTCGGATTAAGACAGTATTTGTCTAGGATTCTATCAAATAAAAAATCCAAAATACTTACCCAATTCAAAATAAATTCTAATTACATTTTCATACAAAACTGTAAATCGCATTCATTTTTATTTGGTTTGATATTATGGATTTTTATTTAATAGAACCCTACACAAATACTGTCTTAATCCGAATAACATCACAAGAAGAGTTAATTATGCTCAAATTGCTAATTATTTTGGTATTACGATTGTATGGGAAGCTCACTGTTCGCCGGACTCTACGAGGTGTTACAAAAATACCCCTAATGCCGAATATGGTATATAGAGACCATGAAACTGATCAGCTTTTACTATGGGACCAACTCTGAAAACGCGAAAAAAGAATCAGCTGTTTCATACAAAAATTAAAATCGAAAATATCAAAATGTATGAAAATAATATTTTTCGGTCCCTATATGCCATATTCAGCAAAAGGGGTATTTTTGTAACACCTTGTATAACCCTTCAACGCCCAGAAAATGAGACACAATCTTAAAGCAACGCGGGCCCTCCGTGGAACGGAAGGCGCGTTTCTCTAAGGACACAATAGATATTCTATTGTTATCCGGTATCCGGCCGCATGCGTCCGCTCGGTAGTTGATGAATTTAATAACATCACTCACAACGCAACAAACAAACAACGCATAAACCAACTCGAAAATGCAAATGCTACGAAATTAAGTAAACCACTTTATTTCGTTTGAATTTTCAATGATTAATATGTATCACAATTTAAAAAGTAAGTAGGTAGCTGGTTCGGTCTTTATGTTTTTATATCTATTTCGTTAAATACTGCTCAAAAGAAAATAGGAGTCACTATCAGGGTTTTCCATACAAACGAGCTAATTTCTGAATGGTTTTTTTTTATATAAATTCAATCTGATTTTATTTGAATTTGATATTGTTCGAAAGCTCTAACAGTCAACTTGCGGACTTTACTGTATAATTTCTCCTATTCGCCGTGTGTCAGACATTGAACACTACAATTTCTTTCTATTCTATCTAACACACCGCGAATATGAGTCTGTTGTTGGCGATGTTTACTAACATTACCTACCTAACATGAAAACATTTTCTAACATTGTGATCGTATGTTTCTTAACAAATGTTTACTAACGTTTGTAAACATTTTTAAACAGCAGTGTGGCAGCACCTGTATGCTTGCCTGCGGTCATCATTTGTAAAGCTCAGTGAACCGATGATGCATGTCTATTAGAATAAAAGATATGAGCCACTTAAGTTAAGAGATAAGTAATAAAAATAGTTGTTTACATACCGGGCAAATCCTTTTCTGTCATCTTGTCCATTTTTTTTTAATATTAGGTACCGAAACACTCACAGATTATAAAATCACAAACAACCACTCCGCAAAATGAAAATAACACTGAACCAATGCGACTATTTGTCCCACGCTATGAAATTGCCCCTAAATCAATTAACCTTGTCACGCATCACTGTCCGAAACATGCTAATTTTAAAACTTCAAAGGTAAAAAATATGTTTCCTTCCACTACATACAACACTTTTTATCAAAATATCCAACAGTTAGAAAACTCAAGCAAAGGCATTCAAAACACGCGGCAATTAGTTTCGCGCCAAAACTTTAATAATGTTAGAGCATTGGCATTACACGTCTTTAAGCCACACGAGTTGATCGCAAACTGGCTGGTCTATTTTTGTTGGTCATCCAAATGAAAATATTAGACTAAAGCCGCGATTACATTTGCCAATATAGTGTCCAATTTAAGAATCCAATTTAAAGTTGCCACCTATATATTATGTTCGATTTTAACAGTGAATTTACACTAATAACGGAAAGGTAAACATTGTTTATGTTTCTTTTTATTATTCTCGATTTTCATCTCCAATCTTAAACAATGTTACCTTTCCAAATATAGTGTAAATTCATTGTTAAAATCGAACTCATTATAGAATATTTAATTGTCAAGTGCGTGTGGCAACCCAAAATTGGTTCCTAAATTGGACAATAGATTGGTAGATGTAATCGCGGCATTAAGTTTTAGGTATAAAGATCGCATTCTCCTTTTGATACAAAAAAAAGGTAAGTACCCACTACTACCTAGGCACGGTAAAGAAACCCTAGGCCTAGGTATAGATATCTACATAAATAGTATTTTATGGGTATGAAGCCCTAAAACTTTTTTTTATTTATTTTTTTATATTTGACAACATCACATGCTTTGCTCCGATTCCGATTAATTTTTTTTTTTTCTTTATTTTATTTAGGATTTTTGTTGTATTTTCGACGACTTCCGTGGTCGAGTGGCTCTGTACACCGGTTTTCCAGGTGTCGCCATTTCTGAGGTCTAGGGTTCTATCCCCGGTTGGGTCAATTTAGAAAACGAACTTTTCTATATTGTCTCAGGTCTGGATGTCTGTGATACCACCGTTGTCTTTGATTTCCATAACACAAGTGCTTTATCTACTTACTTTGGAATCGGAGCAATGCATGTGATGTTGTCAAATATTAATATTTATTAACTTATTTTGAGAATGTAGGTAGGTATGCCAAAGATAAAATTTTACAGATTAAAATGTGCAATATCTAGTGAATAATTTTATTTAGGTAGGTATGTACCTAAATATTTCGCTTAAGGCTGCATAGTCTGCACACTAGCGCCGCCATTGGAAAAAATCATAGTGCTTAAATAAAGACGAAATTGTGAATTATCTCTCTGTAGAGCACTCCGTAGAAGCTTTGTGGTTCTTTTTATTTTTTATCGCTTAAACGATATTTTCTAGCCTGTTGTTTAGTTAAATGGAGTTTTGTTGTTAAAAGTGGCTACTTATCGCTTAAACTTTTTCCGTATCGACTGTCTCGCTCAAACTCTCGTAAATTACACTTAGCATAATATATTATTCTATGACTTAACTAGGTATCCCACTCATGACAAGCAGTTTTGCGACGCCATTACAGTTTTTTTTCTTTGTAAAATAAAAAAAATTCTAATATATATTTTTTTAATACAACTTCCAGTTTGATGTGTGTGTTTAGACCAGTTTAGACTAATCTACAAAAAAAAAAGAATTAAATCGGTCAGGTTTGTCTGTAAAATGCAAATCTCTGTTATAAAAGAGGTTTATTTGATATTTTTTCTCTGTTAAAAAACTTAACTGATCGTGTTTCTGAAACTGACAAAATGAAGTCAAATAAATAAAACGAGACGCAGCCATTCATCACCATAAAAGTTGAAGTTGAATCAGCGTGACAATTTGTCAACTGTCATGACATGACCAATGACCATCATATCCAATCAACGACCACCAATTAGAAAATAGAATAGACTACTAATAGCTACACCGCAATGTAAACCAAATTCTCATGATAATTTTATTGACAAATTGTCTCGTTGGTAGGTAGGTGATCCTTACATTTCGTGCACAGACTTTATTACATAAAATCAGTATAATATTAATCAAGATTACGAGTTACGTATCCACCCGAGAAATGCCAATAAAAATAATTACCCAGCCACGGTTATTATCCGACTCGAGTCACCACAAATTACTAAACGCGACGGTTCCTCTCATGCGTATGATTAAAAATTATCTTAAATAAAATGAATGAGCAATATTTGAGTACCACCACCTACACAATAAAATCTTAAATCGAAACAGTAATTCTTGGTAAATTGATAGGTAGGTAAGTATTACTCTCTTATTCCTATAATCCTCTACTAATGCTCTAAGACTAAGTCCATAAAAAAATAATAGAATTTTTATTTCAGTACTCAACTCATCCAGAAACAGAAAACAACCTGCCATAAGCCAGAAGTCAGTGCGGTGGATCCCTAATCGCTAGCTACCACAGAATTAATTCAGAGTTTATTTTATAAACAAAAACGATGATTTGAATTCATGAAATTTAACCGTTCATGTAGGTATGTATTGTTTCTTACTTCGAAAATTTAAAAGTAGGTCGGTTTAGGCCCTTATTGTTTTATAATCAAACTAATGTGTAATGTCTTGTAATATAGGTAAAATAATAGGGAAAAATAATTTCGGGGAAACCACCGTCACACACCGTCCCACAGTCACATTTTGCTCCTTGAATACAGCTAGTATCAAGAAAAAGATTCTGTCGATGAATTTCTTAAAACAATATTTGTAAGGAAGTATGAACTATGCTCCTTTTCTATAAAATCTAAAAAAAAGACAAAATGTCATTGTCTGACTTGACGACTGACGTTGACAGTCAACTGACTTCCTAAAATCGTAAACTTTTGTTCACTCAGTCAAGCAAAAGTAAAGTTATGTATAAACTTTCTTGTTTCCTAAAATAAGTGAAATAAAATGTACATAAGTCTATATCATATTTGTTACTAAGTTATACATAAAAATCATATAGCTTTTACAATGTCGGACGACGAGACAAATGTGCATAGATTGGAAGGCAGTTCTGGTGATGCTCCAGGTGGTTTAATCATCAAAAACAAAGACAAACCGGCAGAATTTCAATTTGTAAGGCCTTCGTTGTTAGGGCTGGACAAATTAGCTGCGGCAAAAAGGAAACAAAACCGGCTGATATCGTTTCAAGATGACGCAAACGAAGATGATGTTGCTTTAACAAGTGATTCTAGTGCCGCGAAAGAACGTAAATACAGGAAGCATAACGAAGAAACTCCTACGTATACAGGTGGTATATCAGAACAAGCTCGTGAACGCATGCTGGAGAGGTTACAGAGGTAAAAAAAATGCCTATTTACAAAAAAAACTACTTTTTAATGTTGTTTTCATTATAACCTTTTTACACATATTCTTATTATCACATTTGATTTATAATTCTATTTGTGTTGAAATTATAGAAAGGACAAGGAGTTGAAAGAGAAAGGAGTTCATAATTCAACTAAAGAAGAAAAGAAAACGTCAAAAGATGACGAGGAGGATGACCGTTACTATCGTCATCGTTATGATAGACGTGATAGGAGATATGATGACTATAGGAAAGACAGAGAAAGGAGGAGAGACCGAGATCTAGAGAGAAAAACTGGGGACTCGGAGAGGCGAGGAGACTCAGAAAGGAAAGATCGTAGAGATAGTGAGAGAAGTGATAGAAGAGATAGTTCTAGAAGAAGTTACTATGAACCAAGGTTCAAAGACGAACCCAGGACACCAAGGTATAGTTATTTATTTAGTTTTCTTAGTTTATATTTTTTAATTATAATGATGTAGTGCAGGATAGTTAAGAAAATCTAATTGCTCAATAACCAAATAAACAACAAGTAATTTTATACAAGGATGTACATTGTTTAAAACATATTTTTTTTTATGAATTAACAGATAAAATAGAAATTATACTGTTTGCAGCATGTGTGGCAGGCAGCCAATGGCTTCAGTAAATTTTTCATTCAGTTTGCTAAGAAAAAGGTTATTTTATAAAATGTGTTTATTCTGCACTTCTCCCTTTAGTAGCTTTTTGTTAAAAGCATTATCAACCATGAACAATGTTGACATTAGAGATTTCAATAATAAAATTGTATCTTCCAGCATAAAGGCACTCAAACCAACTGACAAAACAGCTTGGGATGAAGATGATGATGATCCAAGAGGCCCCATTCGTAAATCAAGCTGGGACTTTCCGACCCCGTTGCCAAAAGATGCGGGCCCTTCAGACCGATCACAAAGAAGTGAAAGAAGTATGAAGCCGCTGAGGGATTATAAGGGAAGGCTTTATGAACAAACTGAGAGGGCTACTCCACATAAGTAAGTTTTTAGATTAAGTTTTAAATCGTGAAAAGAGAAATACCTATATGTAGTTTACTCCTGCACATTTTTCTTTTTATACAATGGTTTGGGACTTCCGCCAAGTAATGCCTGATTTGATCAAATAAGTTTTAAATTGTAAAATGTCTTTTTGGATGTAGTTGATCAAATGATTGATAAGCATAAACAACGTTTAACCTAAAAAAACGCCACACATTATGAAAGTATTATTTGAGCTTGCCAAGATAGAGTGCATAAATGAAAAGGGGAATATGATTGGCTACTTCATGTCTCGTAGTACGGTAGATAGGTATTGTGTTTATATACCTTTATAGAGATGCCTTTGTCATCCATCAATTCCATCGCCCGCGCCCGCGAGCACAGGTCCACAGGCCGGATACTGTAAATTACAGTATGTTGGTAAGCTGAGCTAGCTAGGTCCAGGACCTTATTTAATAAATGTGTCACCTGTCATGACAATTTTATATCCATTGCGTCAACCAATTTGAAAACAGAACAAACTACTCATAGCTACACCGCAATGTAAGCCAAATTGTAATGACAATTGAGAAATTGACATTTTAAATAGGGCCCTGGCCCTTAGAACTCCATGGTGGAGTTAGTCTGGCACTGAGGCTAAAAAGTTTGGTGACCCATGCTATGTATATAGGTTTAAAAAATTTTTTATGTATGTTAACTACCATCAATCATATCTACTCACAGATTCGCAAGTTCTCGTCGTGGCTTAGATTTAGACGATCCTGAGTGGCAGGAAGCTGAAAAAAAATTGGATAGAGCCTGGTACAATATGGGTGAAGGTATGTGTTACACACAGTACTGTAAAAATGTGTCTTACTGAATCCTATCAAACTAAGACATACTACGCGTTCACTTTATCATTGCCGCTACTTCCCGGCCCGCTTCGTCATACCGCACTCCCTGCGTAGCCTTTCTAGTATGGCTAGCAACACAAAGCTTAATTTTTGTACGTACGTTATTTATGTTGATATAATGATTTAAAGAGTAAAGTTCCTACATAATGAACATGATTGAAAAACATGATTACTTTTTTGTCTACAGTACCGTTAGTTATGACGTCATAACGGTCGTCGACAGCAATCACGAAGTGAACGCGTAGTATAAACTTTTCCCTGACTTGCTTGCTGTGTCGTTTTTGAATAGAATAGCATTCATAGCATTTATTTTTAGCAGCATGTAGCATAATTTGAGCTTGTGGATGATCATTAAAAGACATTTAAAATCAATCATGTGAATAGTGTGTTTAGTTTAATAATCCAATAAAAGTTATTTGCTAGAATAATAGCACTGTTAATAATTTGATTGATGTCTCTTACATGGTATCTTGCAAGACACAGGTTTTGACTAGTTAGGGGGTTAGAGGTCTAATTATACCTCTGTCTGTACACTTTTGTGAATTGAATTTACTGATTCACATTTTGATTCTGGAAACTGTTGTAACTATCTTTCTTATTATTACTTTGTACTATACTCAATTTTTGTGCAACAAAGATTTTTTTCCCAGTTCCAGTGAGATTTAAGTTTAACAGATTATCTTTGTTTTAATAATAATTATAATCGATATCTTCAGGTGAAGCCGATGAGTCAGATCCATTTGCGGACACAAGTGCGGAGTACATAGCTCGCAAAGAAGAGCAGATAGTGAAACGTGCGAACAGGAAGGTGTCTGCACAGAGGCAGCAGATAGACAAGGACAACGAGCTGTGGGAGCGGAATAGAATGCTCACTAGCGGTGTTGTGCATTCTATTAATGTCAACAATGATTTGGATGAGGTGATGCTTTTAATTTTTCAATGATTTTGCAGACTATACCTTTCATTCATTAATTCATTCAAAAAGTATGGAGACTAGTTTTGTAATCTTTTTAGTATCTGCATCAATACATTATAAAGAAATTAATTTTTGAATTCAATTTTTGCTGACGAATTAATGAATAATTATATTGAAACTGCATCAGCTGAGCAGTCCAAAATGTTTACAAAGCAAATTAATCTTTATTTCAACATTGTAATGCACACATTTCAATGACACAAAGGCATGTATAAATGATGGTTTCTTTTATGTTAACTTTTAGAAATAAAATGTGAATAAAGATTTCAATATTATACTTGACGTTACAGGAAAGCGTAGACAGAGTACATTTGCTGGTCCACAACATAGTGCCTCCGTTTCTGGATGGAAGAATCGTATTTACCAAGCAGCCAGAGCCGGTGATACCTGTATGTACATTTCATTCAATAGCAACTGACTAACCACTATACGGCCTGTCTGATAAATGGTCCAATTCAGTCTGTTTATCCTTGTCCTAAGTAAACAGTTTTTAACAGTTGTCATTTTAATTTAAATAGTTATTTAAGAATGTGCTTTCTTACTAAATAAATGGTCCAATTCAGTCGGTTTATCCTTACTTGTCCTATAGTAAACCGTTTTGACAGTTGTCATTTTAACTTAAATACTTATTTAAGAATATGCTTTCTTACTAAATCCATGTTGTTATAATAATTGTTAATGATAATTAACAATTTATTTCCTAATCTGTAAGTATGTGAAAAACTATTTGTTGTGTTTTATAAATTATTATTACAGTAAAAAGTTGGGAGAAGATTGTTTACCAAATAGGACAAGTAACGAAAACAGACTTAAGACAACTAGTTTCTTATAGCCATTTTTGTGAGTTTTACTCGTCCCCGGACGAGATAGGAAAGTGGACCAGTTGGGAATATGGACGACTTGGGAAAGTGAACGAAGTCGTGAAGGTTGCTGAATAGGGTTTGTCAAGTTTTGTCAAGTCGAGCAGGACGGCTCTGTGTGGCGTCGTCCGTAACATCTAGTACATTACAACTGCTCAGCGTCGCTTCGCCGTCCCGTCCCGCCACGCCGCGCCGGCTGTCTGACGAGACCTTTGCCACAAAACACTGGCCAACAATTGTTTGACATAGTCACTGTTTGAATGTGATGCCGTCACTTTTTTGACAATATTGTTTCAGAGCGACGGCATCATATTAAATAGTGTCTGAATAGTCTGAATTAAACAGTGCTTTACAATCTTTTGTGGTTTTTTAGGTCAAAGACCCCACGTCCGATATGGCGATCAACGCGCGCAAGGGCTCAGCACTGGTAAAGGCATTCAGAGAACAAAAGGAAAGGAGGAAAGCTCAGAAGAAGCATTGGAAGCTGGAGGGCACTAAAATTGGTGAGAAATACTTATTTTTATCTTTAAATATGCTAATTAATAAATAAGTACCTATTAGTGGTGTACCTAAAGTAACTTAACCACAGATTATAAGCAAAATTTAATAAATTTATCTTTAAATCTGGAATTTTATTATGAACTAGTGACCACCCGCGACTTCGTCTGCGTTGTTAGTTATTTTTTCTATCCCCCGAAATACAACAGTACTTTTTTCTATATTTCAATATTTCATTATAATCGGTCGAGTTGACTAGTTAAGACGTGAAAGCGTAACAAACAAACAAACTCGTTTTTGCATTTAATATATTACTAAGAAAGTAAGGATTCCTTTTTAACACTGTAATAAATCGCCATAAGATTCGTTGAAATGTTTTAGTATATTCAGTACTACATTATAACACTCGTTTGGATGATATAATGACGGAGGGAGGATATTACGGTTACCATGACACTGGTTGTTTTAATGTTGGCTTTAAACTACTATTTCAAAACCTTTTATAGAGAATTCATATCATGAGTGTTGATAAAGTCTCGTATGCAACTGTACATAATTAGGTAATAAAACACTCGTGTGATTCGTATTTAATACCCCTCATTATACTACAACTGCATAAATAACTATTATGTGTCAACAGGAAACATCATGGGAATACAGAAGGAGAAAGAAGAAGAGGACGATGGTCCCACAAAGCAGGCTTACAAGTATGCCGAGCATATGGATAAAGGTATGTTGTCTTATAAAAATCGTGTCCCGGTGCACTGTTCACACAATCGCGCGGAATTCATTTGTATTCTGGACGCTCGCTCGCGACCGTAGAGTACATTTTCCGCTGTAAGGGCCGCTCGTGCCCGAAATAGCGATCTTACTGTCTACACATGTTAGCTCGCTATTCGCCTCGACACTCGCGCGATTGTGTAACTGGAGCATAATGATAAAACTAGTAAAAATAACATACTGAAATCAAGAAAGAAATTAAATCGGTAGAATCGAGTTAGTTGCTCTGTTCGTATCTATCTCTTTCTTAAACTAAATTTTCTAAGAAGAAAGCATGGCGCTACCACAGAATATCTAAACGTACAGAAGCCCATCTGCGCGAGGACAATCAAATAATAAGCTACTCTCGCTAGACGGCAATAAAGTACAATTTCAAATTGCACAGCGCTGCGTGCCTATTATTATAAGCGCTTCTCTTTCTGTCGCGTAGCTCTGTCTCAAGTTCTCAACCGACACACGACTTAAATTAAACGTCGTATAGCTAAAAACGCTAACAGTCTAATAAAAAAAAAATCATCTCAAAATATCCAATAGTTAAGTTACAGATTTTTCAGTTACTGTTTTCAGTACAATTAACTTTCGTGCTATTTAGTTTGTTTGAAATTTTTCAAGAAATTATTTTTAAATTTTGAGATTTTAGATTTCTCAATGCTATTTTTATATAATACTAAATAATTTACTAGAAAAAATACGACTCACACCAGATCATGTTCTCGGACGGGAATCGAACCCGCGACCTTTGGATATCCGTTTCGTATTCGATTCCCGTCCGAGAACATGATCTGGTGCGAGTCGTATTTTTTCTAGTAAATTATTTAGTATTATAAGAAATTATTTGATACTTAGTTTTAAAATACTCTTATGAACTAGTGTCACCAATGTTTTCATTTATTGTCGCATTGTCGTCTCTACCCCGTATAATATTTTAAACAAAGATGTATGAATACATCTGCTACAGGAGCTGAAGAACCCGAGTCCAAGTCCGATTTCGTAAAGAAGAAGACAATAGGCGAACAACGACGATACTTACCAGTATTCGCCGTCCGAGAAGAACTTATGCAGGTCATTAGGGAAAACAACGTCATTATTATAGTTGGTAAGTTTATTATTACATTGAAAACAAGATTGATGTAAGGATCAGAGTTTTAAGTTTAAGGTTTTTCATACATTTTAATGCTATTTACGCGGTTTTTTAATATCCTCCATAGTCGAGTGGCTTTGTACACCGGTTTTTAAGGTGTCGCCATCTCTGAGGTCCCGGGTTCGATCCCCGGTTGGGTCAATTTAGAAAACGATTTCTATATTGGCTCCGGTCTGGGTGTTTGTGATACCACCGTTGTCTCTGATTTCCATAACACAATATTTTGGAATCGGTGCAATGTAATAATAATAAATGCTTGGACAATTTCACACAGCGCCATCTAGCCCCAAACTAAGCAAAGCTTGTAATATGTGTGCTAGACAACTGATATGCTACTTATATACTTTTTAAATATATACTTATTATATATAGTAACACCCAGACCCGTCACAGAAATCAAAAGTTATCATTTCAATTTCTGCCCGGCCGGGAATCGAACCCAGGACCTCTTGCGTGATAGACCAGCATGTTGACTATTGCACCACTCGGGTCGTCAATGTATGTGATGTTGTCAAATATTTATATTTATTTACTATTATTCTTCATCTCTTCGAATGCTGATCAGATCAGTTGAGTGTGTATATCGATCTGGATCTCCGTTCACTGCCTAGATTGCCATCATCAGATCACAGCTCGATCAAGCCCTGGCGGAGAACCAAGGCTTCAAAGTTACCTCGTTTGTGTGAATTTTGAATGGTGTTTCTAATTATTCGTCCACCACTATATGTCCGTTCGTAATCGATTGTGCGCGGTTCGTGTGAAATACTCGCGCTATGAAAAGCTAAAGCGGCGCTTCCGAGCGTTGCAATGCGACAGATGTGCGTGGCCGTTGTCTGATATTACTTGAAACTGTATGCATTCCAGCAGTTCATCAAATCGCTGAGTTATCGATTACGAATTATCTGCTGAACGCACCCAAAAATTCGATGTCTTTCAGCGATTTGCTAGCAATTGGACGCCATTTTTTCCATCGCATTTGATTTTCAATTGATCGATGACATAGCGGTTAGTCTGCTGAAATGCACTAACTGTCAGCCACGCGCGTCTGTTGCATCACACCTCTCGCAAGCAACGTCATAGTGTGAGCGTTTGTCGCAATAAAGTTGATCGTACGTGGCTGTGATCGATTTTCGCGTGACCTACAAAAGTCTACCTTACGGGTGTTTGCATCCGTGTAACTGAACAACCATTTACATTTTTAAAATTTCGCGTTGCATTGTATTTAACTAAAATAACAGGAATCAAACGCGTACGTTACTAATGATAGGAATTTTCACACTAACCTACCGAGGTTAGGTCGAAACGTCGGGAAAATAGGTGTGAAAATACCTATCATTAGTAAAGTACGCGTTTAACCGCAAAATCAGACACAATAGATAATCTATTGTTGTCCGGCCGCATTCGGCCGCTAGGGCGTTGATTTATTAATTCTTGTTATTTTTATTATGAACAACTTTTGCCAAGAAATATTGGTCGAAACAACTTTTTGAGAAGGCCAAACACGTACAACATTTTTAAAGTTTACGAATTAGATGTATACATTTTCGATATATGTGTTTGTCGTCTGATAAATAATTTACCTATTTATCCCCATACAGGTGAGACGGGTAGTGGTAAAACAACCCAACTAACTCAATACTTACACGAGGAAGGCTACAGTCGCCTCGGCATGATCGGGTGCACGCAGCCGCGCCGCGTCGCCGCCATGTCCGTCGCCAAGCGCGTGTCCGACGAGATGAACACTAAACTAGGTGATCTATACTCATATAGCGACACTCATACATTAACACTAAACTAGGTGATCTATACTGATATAGCGACACTAATACATGAACACTAAACTAGGTGATGTATACTGATAAAGCGATACTAATACATGAACACTAAACTAGGTAATTATAGTGATATAGCGACGCTATACATGAACATTAAACTAGGTAATTATAGTGCATTGGGCCGGAATCCCAAGGGTGCGGGTTCGAGTCCCGTCTGAGGTGCTACGGTGAGTCGATTTTTTCTAGTATTTTTTCTAATATTATTTATCTTAATATAAAAATAGCATTGTGAATGCGAAAAATCTAAATTTAATAATTACTTAAACGTTATAAATCGCTATATCATATCGCTTTTCAGTGGTCATGTTAGGGGGGGCTGAACACTAAACTTGGTGATTTATACTGATATAGCGACACTTATACATAACACTAAACTAGGTGATGTATGAAGTAAAGACTGCACAATCCTTATAGAATAACCTTTGTTCTAATATATTTATTGCTATACAGGTGATGAAGTCGGCTACGCAATCCGTTTCGAAGACTGCACATCACCAAACACAGTGATCAAGTATATGACAGACGGTATCCTGTTACGAGAAGGGCTGAGAGAACCTGATCTCGACCATTACTGCGCCGTTATAATGGACGAAGCTCACGAGAGATCTCTTTCTACGGACATGCTGTTCGGGTTGTTAAGAGAGGTAAGTGGATTTTATTACTGGAGCAATAGGTACTATTTTTGTATAACATTACAGCCTAATATGACATATTGGAATATCTTTTACGACTAACGTTGATAGCTCATAATGGACGAAGCTCACGAGCGGTCGCTATCTATTTACGGACATGCTGTTTGGACAGATTGCTACGAGATTTAAGTGTACTCTATTGCTAAGGGTATAAGGATTATTATTGCTTATCTTCTGAACTGGAGCAAACATTGTTATTGCTTGTCATTTGAATAAAACCTCAATCAGTATTGCGCTGACATAGAAACCTCTCTTCTCCTCATGAACATTTTAGCCTAAAATAACTTGATACTTATATGTGCACGTATAAGTAGCGGACAAACGCGCTCACAATCGAACGTGTGGCAAAAAATACCAGCACTCCAGCTTCGTACGGCACCGTACTTTAACAAAAAACTAACAGATGGCGCTCCGTTGCCACGAATCAGCGCCATCTAGTAAGCAGCGATAGTACTTCTTTAATTATTTCCTTCCTTGAAAAGATTTCTTTGTATGAACATAGCTAAGACCCTGTCCAGAACGCGCGAATTAGACGCGTTTCATTATACAATGTTCGCTTAGGACCAGCGACGTCAGTAACGTGTGCAATATTAACAGCAGTGTAACCAAAATGGCGAGTAAATTTGCGGCGAATTCACCCTTTCTGGACAAGGTCTAAACGAATCCGATGTTACTGTACATACTTATTGATAAATTATAGTATTATTTTAAAGTTTTCTAGACACTTTACTGTGTTTGATTTATTTTAGAAGCTCGTATGAAAGTTAAGGAGGAGCTCGGTGGCGCAGGCGATTGCGGAGGTTAAGCAACTTTCGCAAGGGTCGGTCATGGGATGGGTGGCCAAAATTTATTATCTCGAGCTCCTCCGTGCTTCGGAAGGCACATTAAGCCGTTGGTCCCGGCTGCGTTAACACCTACCAACTCGCATTGGGCCCGCGTGGTGGATTATGACCCATCCTCATTATCCACCCATAATGAAGGCCTGTATGCCAGCAGTGGGGACATTAAAAATGGCTGATGGTCATGAAAGTAATATGGCTACATTTCTTATTTTTATGGTACTTACGTTTTATTTCCCTAATTTAGTTTTTCCTAAAAATAAGAACCAACATCGCTCATAACCAGGGGCCCTACCGGCTAACTTTTCGAGTGGGCGGGTCTGCCGAGCTTCAACTTAAAACAGACAGATAAATCGAAGTAAGGAGTTTCGTATTGTACTATTCGTCGAAGTTATTTAGAAGATATCGATGTTCGTGTGACATCATGAATTGAGGTTCACCATTTTGGCCCGAATGGGGCTCGATTTATCTGTTTTAATTTGAAGCTCGGCAGACTTTCCTAAGCTCGATGCGTTAGCCGGTACGGCCCCAGGCTGACAGATTAAAACAAACCCCTTATTAAATAATCATTTATTTATAAAAAAAATGCATCTTTAAATAGAACATTTAACTTACAATACTCAAAAAATTCAACTTCAGTTTGTCACAAATAACATTATAATTAGGTCGTAATTATATTGATGTATCTTTAAATATTTGCCGAAATACTTTAAACATTATTAAACTTTTTAGTTTGTAAATTATCAATATCTAATCAAATTAGTATAAACTTCCAAATATGTATTTAAACAGATCCAAATATTTGATTTTTTTAATCAGCAATCTTATTTTCCAAAATCCGCCATTTCTTCTATCGCGTTGTAAACAACTTTATAAAACAGTCTTATTCTATAATGAAAAAGTAAGACTAGGGTGTCACTCTCAGACCATAAACATGATATCCGCATAATGATTATCGCTTAAAGTTACGATAAATTACTTTAAAAACTGTAATATTATAGATTAGAGCATTACAAAGATAATGTACGAACGAAGGGGCGTCTTTATCATTCAGGAATGTTTATTTTTTAATCCAACTCGATTAACCAATCACGTCTTTCCAAATCCAAACACAAAACAAACTCTTTGCGTTAACAAAATACTGAAAGTAGATTAAAAAAAGAGAGTTTTCAAAAAAGGAACATTGATCAGCTGCCGTCACGAATTTCAAATTCGTCGCGTGGTACACGGTGTTATACATAGTCTGTATTAGCGTTCGGCAACCAAAAGCAGGAGTAGCAGGTTTTCCCAGCGGTAGATCCGCTGGTAGCCGACACTCAGACAGATTTCGCTTTTTCCCTGACGTGAGTCTGGCTGACCAGCATCACACCCATGTTCATGCCGATGTTCCCCCATTTGAGCGACTCGCTTATCTGTAACAAATAATAAAATAATTAATAATATTACACACGCTAATAAGGTTGTCTATAATTAAACTTTGCTCTATGTGTCTTTGGAAGTTACGCGACCGAAGTTCGGCCAAGTTACGCCTGCAATGCTTTGTGCAACACATCTGCCGAAAATTACGTAGCGTTTTTTTCTTACTAAAAACGTTACGTTAAAATTAAATTAATACAAACTCTAGTAGTACAAATTCTTGTAATTTTCATGGTGTATGGATTTCTTAAATTTGACTGGCAGATAATGCAATAAGTCCACCTTTTGTACTACTTTTAAAAACTAATGTAATGTTTTATAACGTACGTTGTAACCCATATTTTGCGTTATTCTGAATGTAGGTAATTCCGTTTTAGATATAATTAATATGAGCACATTGATAACGAATCAAGTAATTTCTGGATGTATTCTTTACTTTACACAGTATAATTATAACAGTTCGATAAGTTATTAGTTATTATTATTTTATTGCTTAAAAAAACTGTATTAATTATCGTTTTAAGTCTTTAACAATACATATTTCTAAACAACACAAAACCTTATAACTCGATATTAGTAATACATAGAAAATGTGGGTGTTTTAGTAATATGCGTAATAATTACTCAATAACACAAATAGATACAGTAAAAAAGCATATAGGTAAATACAATATATTTTATCGTAAAACGCACGTGACACGTTAAAAACAATAATAATAATAATAATAAATTTGACAACATCACATACATTGCTCCGATTCCAAACTAAGTAGCTAAAGCACTTGTGTTATGGAAATCAGAGACAACGGTGGTATCACAAACACCCAGACCTGAGCCAATATAGAAACGTTCGTTTTCTAAATTGACCCAACCGGGGATCGAACCCGGGACCTCAGAGATGGCGACACCTTGAAAACCGGTGTACAAAGCCACTCGACCACGGAGGTCGTCAAAAAACGTGTAGATTATCTTTGCAACATGAAAATGTATGGCTATCCATAGACTATGATAAGCTCAAGGCAGAATTTATCGCTTTGTCGCTGTTATTGCAAGGTTTATCAGCCGTTTATTTTGTAAATATATTTATAACACTAGCATACGCCTGCGACATCGTCGCTGAGGGTTGAATTAAGAAAAAATAATTTGATTATTTTCAATACCTACTTACATAGTTTTAATATTAGGTCGGTCGGAAAAGTTCGTGGCCTTTTTGTATTAAAAATAAAGTTACCACAGCGAGGAACATCTTTATCATCAAAATTACAAGACCTGAATCTGCTGAACCATTTTTTGAGCACTAGCAGCATTCTTTTTTTTTGTTATGGATCTGAACCCTTGTCGAAAAAGGTTTGCATAACGTATCTTATAAAAAATATTAAAAATATGAAAAAGTAAGACAATTATCAATTTGTTTTAATTTTATCGCTATTACCAGAAAGTCAGCTGTTAAACAATAATGTAATATAACACGCAAAATTCATGCTTCAAAAAGGCCGCGAACTTTTCCGACCACCTATTATTTCAACAATGGGATGAAAAAAGTAAAATAAAAACACATCTACTGCCTTTGAAGCAAAGAATAAAAAAAAATTGTTAAAAGCTAGTTGTCAACAACCCCCTAGATTAGAAAGACTATAGGTACATACGATTATTCGACACCGATTTCTTGTTCCACACCCATAGTTATTTATTGCATTTAAATAAATGTAAATTTGTATATACATATAAATAAACATTTGTTGCCGGTTTTGTCATAGTAAAAATAACCCGTAAAGTTAGCTGTAACCTTTCATACTTGTGTGAAGTACGTAATCAACAAACATTTAAAATCTTAGTTGAAAAAATTCTAGCAATAAAATATTTCTAGAAATATCTACTAACTAATCAATGTCAATTATGTAAATATTTGTTTATGTATTACGCCTCGCATCTATGTCATTAGATATTGACGCATATAAAATAACTACAGTCATTATTGTTATATTTATAAATCCACACAAATGCATCGAAATCGAATAATCTCAACATTACCAACACACTAATTATGTATTCTTTCTGTCGTCTAAATGCCATTAGTGTGAGCTCATTATGTCGTAAATATTTATTCATTCGCCATTAAATTGCAAAAAAAAATTCACGCCTCCGCCATATTATAAATAAAAGATTCAAGACAATGTTTTAAATGATATCATTGTTGTAACAAGTGTTTCTTTATAAATTGTTATTTGCAAGTTTATTGAATTTCTGCACATGGCTTCTACCATCCGTGCTACTACTAAGTTTTTCTTAGTCTTTGATAAGTCTGATAAAATATGACTGTCACGGAAGTACGTGATATTTTGTTGTATCACAATAAGGTATTATCACGATTTCCTACAAACGAGGTCTTTTTTGTTTGTCTTTCAATAAGTTTTGTTTTCGCTGCAACATGTCATATTATTATGTATATAGCGCAAGTGTCGTTCTAAATACATAAAACACAGGTTATGTGACAAAATAGGGGCACTTTTAATTCCGGTACACAAAATGGGCGTTTATAATTCAAAACCTCACCGGTAATTGTAAATGTTGCCAGCCTTTGAGTCCATAGCGCCTCATCGACTACCATCAAAAGATGATAATCATGGGTGTTTTCGACGTCGTTAAGCTGATCTGTAACAAAATTGCTACGTTGCGATCTCTTGGTATTTTTTGTCGTCGATTCCAAACGCCCGTCCATGCAAACCCAGGTTGATGATCGCGTCGCACCCACTCGTACCCTGATTTCGATGCCACCTTTCTATTTACTTCTAACCACATGAATCTTAAGCATATCGCACAGACATTCACAGTAAGCTAAATAATTCAACTCAAAAATGGTGTTGATGTTCAAATTAAAACTGTCGTTACGAACACATCGTTCAATCCTAAGTCAGTCATAGAGAATACGTTGTAAAGACAGCTTTGTTTGAAAATGGTGACGTGAAAGGACATGCAGTTTGCGATACAATTCCAGAACCGACATTTCAAGGGAATGAAAAAACAAACAATGATAATAATAAACCTGTCTGTAACAGAAATATATGAACCAGTCAGACAAGTCGCGCGTAAATGCCGTTATTGTGGGTTCTAGAATTTTCTTCAAAGGTATTCCAAATACGGGTTCTGTCGCAGATGTCTTTATAACCTCTAGATAATTTTCTTGCCATATTTGCGATCTTTCTGATATGAATGATTAATTGGCGTAATATTAGATGCAGTACCTTAAATACCGTGAAATAACTAGAAATCTCATAAAAAATCGTCCACGTAAATTTTTATAGTTGTTTTTCAAGTAATACGTCGATTTGTTGGTCGCTTTTATACAGAAAGTTATCCATAGTTTGTATAAAGATGGAAGAGTTTTTTAGAACATGCATATTTAAGATTCTTACCTGTCTCATGCGAGCTTCTTGCGGAGTCTCCCCATAGCGACACCAGTGGACGAAATGCAGGGTATTGTGCCAGTTCCTCTCGAACCTTGACTTGGTAGCCATATCAAGCTGCAATCAGGAGAAGCTCCTTAGTAGCCGTTCCTCTGTTCACTGTGTCACGTGTCCACAGTTTCCAAACACCGAAAGCCCGATGCTTTCGCTATCTGAAATGAGAGGTTTCCAATTCTGACGCTAGCCTACGGAACGAGAAAACTTTTTGGGATAGAAGAAAATACCTTAGACGGTACGAATCATCATGCATTAGTTTTAGAAGTCTAAGCTATATTAGATGTTGGTGAGATTGATACTGGAATAGGAGTTACCCTATATAGAAAGAAGCCTCAATTATCTAGAGTTGTTTTCATTTGCTAATGGGGTCGACGCTTATTTGCATGTAAATCTAGGTCGTCTGCCAAGAGTCTACTGGCTAACCCCATATTTCGCGCTACTATTTACATTTGTTTGTTTACTAATAATTGGGGTTAAGCTGTTAGCTGTTGAAACGATTCATTTACTATATTGCTCTTGGCAACGTTTCGTTACAAAACTGAAGTGTATTCTTAACTAGAGTCGTTCTGTATGGAGGCGGCCGTTATAGAGTTATGTCACACGGCATTCAAAGGTGAAACTTGTTTGGCTGTTGATAAATCAGCAGTGACGTTGCTGTGAATCATTTACGCATGCAATCCTAGAGACCTTTTGGAACGAACATTGACACCGGATCGTTATTATTAATTCAAGGATATGTGTGCTAACACTCGTTTGGAATGGAATTTAAGTGGTATTTTATGACTTTAGTGAACTGAAAACGATTATTTATGTGAATTGGAAACTTCAACGCTTGTCGATGTTTTCCTTGATGGTTTACCTTCGCTCTGATGTCTTTCTCGCTGTTGGGGGTCTCCTGTTTGTCATCAATGTTGTTGATGCGAATCACGGAGTCTTTCTTCCAGAAGGCACTCAATGTTGTCTTGATAACACGTTTGCGCACTCCTTTCTGTTGGACTGTGTAGATTTCTATCTGTTCCGGGTTCTTTGTTTTTTCTGTTGACAGTTGGAATTGTTTTGTTATTATTGTCATTAAATAAAGTTTTTTTATCGATTTCGTTTTCTCTACATCTATTACTTATAATAATAGATAAATAATTTTGTAAAATTCGGACACAATAATCAATTTTATACAAAAAAAATCTTTAGTAATTTTCACCCTTTAGTTGAAGCTACAAAAGAATGCACGGTTCATCGACGATTCGTCTGCTAATGTGATTAAAATGAACACAGCCCGGCGGCGGCGCGCGACGGCGTGTATCGCATGAATTTATTTACAAATCCTATTGTGAACGCTTAGTACGTGCGACCGTGAGCCAACGGTGCCAATCTATCTATTCAGTGCGCCCACTGGCACCGCGCATAGCACACGCTACCACGTTGTCCCAGTTTAAATGCATTACCAATTCTCCGATCCCGAAAAACAATGTATGACAATAAAAAAAACATCATAAATTACAATACATACCTTTACCCTTTTTCCACATGGCAATGGCGTACATATGGTAATCAGCAGACAATGTCGAGTCTGGGGGCAGCGGGTCTTCGGCTTTAACCTCCAACACGAAACCCGACTCCAGCACTGCACACAAGATGTTTTGCTCTTCATGTTTGAACCACTTGGTCTCACGGAGTTTGTGGATAGCCACAGAGGAGCCAAATCGGGGCTTCTTCGGCGCGAACAACGCCTGTGCCTGGCTCCCGAAACGAGACAGGAGCCCCCTCACCGTCGGCTGCGGCGCGAGGCTCTTCTCCGGCGGCTTGATCTGCTGGAAACTCCGGCAGGTCACGAACCTCGCTTCCATTGAACCTCTCTCTCTAAAATTCTCAAAACAATCCGCCCCACTCGACTACTATGGTATTTACGGCAGAGTACTCTCACTTCGAGAAATCGGTAGACACTTTCACAATTTTGTGCGCGTGGTTTTCGTTTCACTAAGCACTGAGCTACACGGTGGCGTTGTAACGATAGACGCGGCGCGCGTGTGGCGGCTGGGTTTTATACTAGTAAGGGGGGAGCGGAAAGGCCGGGGGGCCCCGCAACACTTGTATGACCCCACTAGGGATGGGCGCTATAATGAAAGGTGTTTATTCATAAATGCTACTTAAAAGTAAAACACAACACAACAGAATTCTGGACTTTATCGAATCATCATCATCAGAGATCTTTAACAATCTCATGTCTTGGTTTGTTACTATTTTGATAGCTAATGTATATTGAATATAGTATTATTAACTACATCATTTTAAATAATTTTATTTCAGAAGAAAAGTAAACCCGGTAATATTTGTATGGTTTTTATTAATAAAACACAAACTTGTTTACTGTGCCACATAATAAATAAATAGACTTGTAAGTACTATTATTTGCTCTGTGATAATACGTACACCTACTATGTACTGGAGGCTTACTACGATCTCTTATTGCGATCCAGTTTAGGTCCTAAAATGAACTGCATCGCAATGTGACAGACAGCGACTCAACTTTAGTACATAACCTAAACTGAATTGCTAAACCGTATGTCATTAATTATTTGTTCTTACAAGAATAGTCTCTATGTAGGAGAAAATAAAGGTTATTTGCCGAGGACACCGGTGCACTCTCATCCAATTTGACACTGACAGCCCGGTGTAGCTCATGGTACGAAATAAAGCGATTCAGTTTGGGAACCTTAACTGAAACGCAATCGCTTTATAAAAGTTGGTTGGCAAGATGGTAGGCATCTTGTACTAACTTTAACTTGTTAGTTTTTACCATAATAGTCTCATACCTACTTGATGAAACAGATATAATGTAATAATTTGCTTTGAATTTTTGTAATTTTAGTAAAATGTACACCTATTTAATCATCATTTTCTTACAACATTTATATATTAATCAAGAAAATTTGAATTCAATCATTCATTCTTACTTTTGAGTGAAAGTATCAATTAATGTGATCTTTCATCGATATTATCTTCAATATTTCATAGACCATATCCCATCACTAGTGTTGAATTGCATCGAGCTTGACCTCACTCAAGCTGTCAAACCTCCCTCCTGCTGCCCCTCCAGCGGGCGGCTCTCCCCTCTCCTCCCTGCCCCTCCCGCGCTTCGTTCTCGCGACACGACGGCGCCAATCGGCGCAGGTATATTTTTTCTTTTCAATAATTCAACCGCAGACTGCACCGTAATCTTAGGCGATTTTTGCAATGGAATCCGGATTATACAGCCGTTATGTTTTGATATAAAAACAAAAAGCAACACTTAACTTTTAGAAGTTTTGTCGGGGTTTTGTTTAATCGAATTTATAATCTTATCGCAGCTGTCATTGTCATTCATTATTTCAAGAAAATTAATTAGTATTCGTACGTCATTGCTGATACTTCCAAGAATATCGGTATTGTGGATTAATTTTGCTTACCTAACCTGTCAGAACATTTTAATTACCTAATAATATTGGAATAGTGAAAGTATCTTTATGTCTGGTTTATAATTTACTTTTTGCCGTGCAGGTTTCTTCTAACTTTGAATACTTGGCTATTTTGAAATCTTTGACACCGACACACTTATCACAGTTTTCCGCTAGAAAATTACTTTCCAACTTTACTTATCTTGACATTGGGAAAGAAAGACCATGAAAATAAAGACTCTTTAGTCGCCTCTTAAGGTTATTTCTGTAGGCCTAAGCTTTTCTTCCAGTATAACAAAAGTCGATATCCTATAGCTAACTAATAAAGCTGATATTAGTTTAAAACCAAGTTGTTACCTCTCTGAATGACGTCAGTCACGTACGGACGTGAACTTTTAAGATGTGACGGAAGTGATTTGTAAACAATACGTGAACGTAAAGCAGAACAAATATTATAACAGATCTCATGCAAGATCTACAAGAGAAGATAACAAACTCCCCACTCTAACCGAAGTTACGTTTACATGAGCGTCAATTAACGTCACTACCAAAAGATGTACTGGATTGACAAAAAATTTAGCTTTTCGATAGTATACTATCGATTTAAAATGCCAAATCCATCTTGCTATAACATTAAATTAAATGCGAACAAAATGCTCACATTGAAAATAAAAAAGCTTCCTATGTTACTTGTATTCATGATTTATATGTATTTAATTCATTTAAAAATACCTTATTTTATCATATAATTGATTAAAAGAAATAAAGTTTTTAGACATTTTTTTTGGGTCTCTCATATGGATAGTTAGGTGTCACCCAGCGTTGTCCGACACGTTTAACGTGATAATGATAATTGAAAAATAAGTATCATAGTTGTCAGAGTTCCAATTCTCAAAGGTAATCTTGTTCATGATCATTAGACTCGTGTGTACGAGGAAACGTAACGTGACCTACCGAACGTGAGTAAACATGGTAGAGTCGCGCGATATTGTAGTTTCATAAAGAACAACCAACAACAAAAAAATTATATTAAGATAAATAATATTAGAAAAAATACTAGAAAAAATCGACTCACCCGTAGCACCTCAGACGGGACTCGAACCCGCACCCTTGGGAATCCGGCCCAATGCACTGACCAATTATGCTACCGAGTCGCTAGTGGGAGCGGCGAAATTTTCTAGTACTTTTTACTTCTTCGCTGCAAGCCAGCGCAATTTCATCAATGTGAGGAAATACCCCCACATTCGAAAGAAACATCTTTCCAGATGTTTTGACAATCGATAAAGATAAAACAGCTATATAATTATTAAATTTATATTTTGCCGTCTGAGGTGCTACGGGTGAGTCGATTTTTTCTAGTATTTTTTCTAATATTATTTATCTTAATATAAAAATAGCATTGTGAATGCAAAAAATATAAATTTAATAAAAAAATTATAGATTTTAAATTTTATATGTTTTTCGGCCTCCGTGGTGGAGTGGCTTTGTACACCGGTTTTCAAGGTGTCGCCATCTCTGAGGTCCCGGGTTCGATCCCCGGTTGGGTCAATTTAGAAAAACGAACTTTTCTATATTGGCTCAGGTCTGGGTGTTTGTGATACCGCCGTTGTCTCTGATTTCCATAACACAAGTGCTTTACCTACTTACTTGGGAATCGGAGCAATGTATGTGATGTTGTCAAATATTTATATTTATATGTTAACCCTCTTACTCACAAAGATTGTATAGCAGATGCATAGCTACACAGTGTTTTGTCGCTTTCTTTTTAATGTCTTTAAATAGTTTGACATGAAATGAAATGAAATATTCTTTATTCAAATAAACTGAGATATTAAGTGCTTTTGAATGGTCTATATTTTCCTACCACCCATTCGAGACTTTTTTAGCTGACAAGAAGAATGGGTGCAAGAAACTTATCAGCTTTGTCAGAAATCAGAGTAACGATATTTACAAAGAAATTATATTGTTACCAAATACCTTCATTAAAAACAACATAATTAAAAAACAATAAAGTTATTAAAAACTGAAAATAAGGATAGTTACTTATAATGTTACATCCATGCATTGCTGTCTTTTAAATAATCTTCTACTTTGTAATAACCTTTGCTCATGAGCGTCTTTTTAACATGTATTTTGAATTCATGCAAAGGCAGTTCAATTACATTTTGTGGAACTTTATTCAAAAGGACAGAGAGTAACCATTGTGTAACTATAATGTGCTATACAATCTATTAGTAAGGGGGTAAGTATTCTATACAGGGAAGTAACTGCAACTACTATATCAATGGTATTATCTTATTCCGAACTACAGTAAATCAATCCGAAAGTTAGCAACAGCTATAAATAATCTATCTTCCGAGACGCGCGTCGGAAGTGAACCTGTCGACCTTGCCTCGCTCGACCTTCTGTGAGCTAATATTTGTGTCATTCAATCATTACTTTTTTAAAAGCATTGTTAGTCCGAGCTAATATAAGTAGCAAAAGTTTATGCGTCACGCTGCCGACATATTATTGTTTCAAAAAATATATAGCCAGTGTCACTCATCATTCAAATCTGTTCAGACATTTAGAAGTTATGATGGAATAAAGAAACTTACATACAAACATACATGAACCATTCTCACAATACACTCTTCATTTTTGGGGCAGTCGTGTAAAAAGTATTTATACCCGAACCATTGATAGAGGAGAGGACACTCATAACAAGAGATACAAATATTTGAACATATGACGCGCCATTGGATTTCATGAAAGTGAACATAGTGACCTAAAGACTGATTCTACTTTGCTGATAGAGTTTTTTTATTTCCTCGTTATCACCACCATCGTTGTTGGGGTTAGAGTCGTCTATTCCCATGAGAGGACACTCATAACAAGAGATACAAATATTTGAACATATGACGCGCGATTGGATTTCATGAAAGTGAACAAAGTGACCTAAAGACTGATTCTACTTTGCTGATAGAGTTTTTTTTATTTCCTCGTTATCACCACCATCATTGTTGGGGTTAGAGTCGTCTATTCCCATAGAGCTGGGAGCACCACTTTATCAAAAGCATTGTTTAAATTATTTGTAATGAATGTGTATATGGGTCGATGACTTTACATATTTTAAATTGTATACGTCCCTCTTTGAATACAATGTAAAAAGTCAACTTCACACACATATTTGCGTCAAACATTTTTTCCATTGACGTCGAAATCAACGTTCAGTTAGTGATTAGATAAGCTACTGTAAAATAACCTTGTTTAAGTTTGACTTTTCTTTATCCGACGTTTTGGGACCTTCTTAGGGGGCATAGTCGGTAATCAGGCTTACTAACTTGTAAGGCCGCCTTCGGTGTTGTTTTTTTGGATATGTAATAAATAAATGATTTATATTCATTTATTATATTTGACAACATCACATACATTGCTCCGATTCCAAAGTAAGTAGCTGTAGCACTTGTGTTATGGAAATCAGAGACAACGCTGGTATCACAAACACCCAGACCTGAGCCAATATAGAAAAGTTCGTTTTCTAAATAGACCCAACCGGGGATCGAACCCGGGACCACAGAGATGGCGACACCTTGAAAACCGGTGTACAAAGCCACTCCACCACGGAGGCCGTCAAACATAAAATTTAAAATCTATAATTTTTTTGTTGTTGGTTGTTCTTTATGAAACTACAATATCGCGCGACTCTACCATGTTTACTTAGAAAAGGTAAAGCTATTGCTTTACCTTTTCTATTTAGTTTAATTGTAGTCCCTGTTACTTTAAAAATAAATTCTTGTGCAATTTAACGCGTGAACGTGTAAGCAAGATTACTCTCTATGTAATTCATTCAGAATTTCTGCAGCTGCTCTTATACTCGTTGTGTGAACTGCATGAGTGTGTCAATTGATTTAACCTCATCTGTTCTGTTTGAGCTCATGTCAAGTGAATTAGCAGTATTTAGCGCTTAACGTGTATTGCATTTCAATGCATTACTTGTATAACAACTTATTAAGTAAAATTTATTTAAAGAAATAATTATTTTTATACTTATCAATTATTTCAATTCACCAAGCTTTCTGTGATCATTGTTGACGTTTATTTGTGTGTTATTTAATATTTTACATCATACTGCTCGGTAACTAGGATTTACTAGTATGGTAAGAGTCTGTGTAAGTTGGCTTGTGCAACACAGTGCATTGTTTAGATAGAACGTTCCATTTTCAAATCACTTTACAATTCATGGGGTGAATGCTTTAATTGTAAAGTACACTTTACCATTCAAGCTATGTGACGAAACTGAAACCTTTTACTGAAAAAAAAACAATGAAAATGTTTTTTTTTCTCTCTAATAATCATTTTGTCATACCAATATAAATGTTTTATTTGAATGAATGATGTTAAGTAGAATGCTTACCTCGGTTGTAAGTTGCTATTACATCCTCGATGCCAAATTTTATCTTGTTCTGTAATAGCTCGCTTACGTCCCTTGTGTAACAAACTACTAAAATTGCTGCTAGTGACATTACCAATTCATATTGATATAAGGAAGGAAGCTCTGCCTTATTTATTAGTTTTGCATTTTGAATGACATTTCTGCCTTCATCAATTTGTAACCAAATTAGTAACCCATCTTTAGGACGTTGGTTACCCCTTAACTTTAATATATTTTAAGTGTTGCTCTACAGGTGTAATTTTTATTTTGTCTGACGAACGGAAAAAATATTTGCGCTCTACTTCTCTTATCGTTATCAAAGATCTCTATAGTTAAGCTTATTTATAAGGCTGGCCATAAGATGATAAAAATGATATCAAGGTCGAGAAGTTTAAAAAGCTTACTTTGTTTATGTCTGAGAGAAAAAAAAAAGATTATACAGGCAGATTATTTATTAAGGGGCTGTACATCGTCAAATACACATTTTTGAACAAAGATTTTACAATACTAAATAATATACTAGAAAAAATAGGACTCACACCAGATCATGTTCTCGGACGGCAATCGAACCCGCGACCTTTGGATATCCGGTCCAATGCTCTGACCGCTGAGCTACCGAGTCACTAGTGGGAACGTCAAATTTCTTCTAGTATATCAACTCTTACGCTGCAAGCCAGCGCCTTGGACCGGATATCCAAAGGTCGCGGGTTCGATTCCCGTCCGAGAACATGATCTGGTGCGAGTCCTATTTTTTCTAGTATATTATATAGTATTATATAAAAATAGCATTGAAATCTCAAAATTTAAAAAGATTTTACACAGTATTACTTGACTTATCAGTCCCAAAAAAAGTAGATTATAGTACTCAGTAAAACTTTTCTCGGAAAAAAGTAGTGACCTCAAATTTTGTAGTTTTTCACTGAGGTGCCAACCAATAATAAAACCTATATATATATATATATATATATATATATAGGACAAGTAAGTGAAATTGTGATAATAATATTTATCGGATAGGACATTTATTTAGTAAGTAACGATAATTTTTGATATTGATAGAGTTTTTTCACTACGTAAGCTTACCACTTCTTGCTATGTTGTGTGATGTAGTTGTGTAATAGCACAGAATAAATATTAATACAAACAAGTAATTGGTAGTCTTACGTATGAGTAGTCTTTAACAAAAGTAGAGTCTCGCATGACATGCATAGTTTACTTCAAATCTAATCTAATCTTATCTTGTATTTGAAATGCAGATTTCTAGAATAAAATTATTATTTATTTTGTATGATTGGTAAGACTAGTGGGAAACGCCGTATTTTTTTTATATCGAAACTGATTTACAATTGGATAAAAATTTCAATGCAGTGTAAATATTTTCCTCTGCGTTATCGGCCTTCGGACTTGTCTTGACATCATCCTCTTGATCCAGAGATAAACTCGGGAAATTCTACTGCCACTGAATACAATCTTTTCTACAAGTTTACGTGCAGAAAAAAAATCTTTTACAATATAGTTGCTCGAAAATGTGTGTTTTCGATGACAGTACAGCGTGAGGTAAGTTGATTTTACCGCACGCCGTGCGTTTATGTTTACGGTTTCTTGTTTTTGAAATTTTTGTGGTTTATTACGCTGTAAAATGTAAATTTTGATTCCACAGACGTTTTTATTTCAGTAGGTACATATAATATTTTCTCGCAAATGTATTGAAGTTCGTCGTATGGTTGTCGTGTGGGTGTTAAGATTTTAAAAAAACCCGTTTTAAAAACCTCGCCAGTCTTTGTATCATAAACTACTATACTTGGAACTTTTACCAATTCATAAACCAAGGCCCTTTTAATAACGTAATAATTTGTCAATTGTCTTGACAATTTTGCTTACATTACTGTGTAGCTATGAGTAGATTAGTTTATTCTATTTTCAAATTAGTTTACGCGATCGATGTAAATTATTGTCATGACAGATGACAAATTGTCACGTTTATTAAATAGGGCCGAGTAATAACTTATCTTATTACATTTTTAAGACACACTTTCAGTTTGGTGAAGTTTCTTGTATGTACCAGCTCCTTTATTTTTGATCATTATCAGTGATAACGATATCGAAAATTAGACGTCATCGTGAAATCATAATTTAATACATACCTAACCTACTTACAAAAATATTGATGTCGTTTTAAATCAGGGTTGGAAAAAAACAGTTTTTTTTTTTATTTTATAAAATAAACGATCAAAGTATTTTCAACAGGTGTTCTTTTGTTTTTTTTTCTGAGTTAGTTATTATCCATTTTTGCTTGATTATTAAAAACTGCATGAGAAAACATTTACAAAAATCGAGGATACATGATGTTCCGACGTTCATTTTTAGTAGGTGAAACACCTAAACTTAACTTAAAATAAGGGGAACACCCAATACATATTATCCTTACTAATATTATAAATGCGAAAGTCCGTTTGTTTGTTACGCCTTCACGTCTTAATTACTGAACCGATCATCATGAAATCATTTGCATACACGTTGTCAGGGGTACCGAGAAGGACATAGGGTACCTTTCAACCCGAAAAAAATAATTGTTCCCGAGGGATAGCAGAAAAACTTTCCACGCAGACAAAGTCGCGGGCGGTCGCTAGTACTAAATAATTTCGAATTACGGGGTCAATCAACTTGTTTTAATCATGCCAACCCTGTTTTATATTAATGTTGCAGTTGAATCACAAATCTTTGATACATAAGTTAAAACTAAAGGCAGTAATAAGTACAATATTAAGTAAGATTAAGTAAAAAATTTTACCAAAGTATTTTTCTAATTTATAGAAGTTTGCATATTATTGACGACTTAAGTGGTGCAGTGGTCAACATGCCGGTCTACCACGCAAGAGGTCCCCGGGGTTCGATTCCCGGCCGAGCAGAAATTTAAATGATGAATTTTAATTTCTGTGACGGGTCTGGGTGTTTCTATGTATAATAAGTAAATATTTAAAAATAATATAAATAGTATATCATTTCATTAGAAATAAAACACTTTTTACGGATTACAGCGCGTATATTATTAATTCAGGTGTTGTTTTGGAATTATTTAGTTTGTATTTATTGGTTTTTTAGAATTCCCGACGTTTCGACACCTTTCCAGGGGCCGTGGTCACGGTAGGACTAAAGCAAAAAGGCTGCTCATATTTTTATGAAATTACCCGCTCGAAATTTTATAAAAATGTATTCAAGTTTATTAAATTATTTTATAGCTGCGTTCTGATTTTAATAATTATTACCGAATTAAATTGAATAAAGTTAATTAGAAAACAAGATCTAGCTACTGAATCTACTACCAGTTCACAAATTGGGAGGCCTCTGAGAGAAAGAACTGGCGGAAGAAAACTCAGAGAGGTTGTGTCGACCTCCCTTTTGATCCCTATCTACAGAACGAACTAACTATATCTTTAGATCCTGCAGTGTGTGATTTGGGATGGGATTTTAGTTGATGGATTATGGGGTCCCAAGCTGGTGGTACTCTCCAACCATCATCTCTATTGAAATTTGGATGTTTGTTGATTTCAATAGCCTCGCGTAGCATTCTGGGAATGAATCTTTGTTCTTTAGCGAGTATTTGTGGTTTATCAAATCTAATGTAATGGTTAGGTCCCTTTGATGCATGTTCACACACTGCAGACTTGTTATCGCGCCTATGCTTCATGTCAGCTACATGTTCTTTAACGCGCGTCCCTATACTTCTCTTTGTTTGTCCGATGTAAGAGAGCCCACAGTCACAATCTAGTTTGTAGACGCCCGCATCTTGAAAGGGAATATTACACTTGACAGGTCGTAAGAATTGGTTTATCTTCTTCGGCGGCTTGAAGTAGGTCTTGATGGACGCACGCTTCAGAATACCTCCAATCTTGTCAGTGACACCTTTCATGTATGGTAGGATGGCAGGACGTCGTTCTACTGTGGCTGGTTTGACACGGGTTCTGTGATGAAGGCGTGGTACTGGCAGTTTGTTGCTACGCAGTTAGGGCATGCATTATTCGCTTGATATTGGTATTCGGATATTTCGAATAGTAAAGAATATGGTATTCGAATACTTCGGATAAAACGAATTTTTCGAATATTGTTTTATTCAATGTTAGAAAATAAAAGAACCCCATTATGAAACTTATACATTTTAATTAGGAACCATTTTTCTTATATTGTAACTTTAGCCATTACTTAAAAATAAATTACTTTTTTGTGTTTATAAAATAGGAACGTAAGAAACTAAGAGCATCTAACGTATCGTCATTCATTGAACATCTCAAGTGATTACAAAAGAACCTATTAGCCGAAAAAACACGTTCAGCTTCGACACTTGTGGGCGGAATGGTTAGTAAAAAATCATAAACACGCTGTAGGTGGATGCTTTTTGGACCGCCTCGATCTAATAACGCCATTTCCACCCTAACAGATGTTTCCAAGTCATCATTTTCGGCCAAATTTTTTGTTGATACCTCAGCTGCACCTCGCAAAGATTCATTTACTTTTGTTTTTAACTGTTCCTTGAAAGTCTTGGATGCTTGTTCCCTTTGTGTTTCTGCCAAAGGCAGGTCATCTTCAGGTTCAAATTCAATTAGAGTAGTAGTTTCATTTTCGAGTATATACATTTCATTGATTTTTACTATTGAGGCAATAATTTCTGCATTAGATGCTTTTGGAAATGCATATGTATCATTTTCTTCAAAATATTTTGTAGTATTGTGTAAATATTTTAATGTACTAATCAGTGTTGTACTTCTCCTCTGCAAAATTCTTCTATTTAAGGATTCAATAAGCTGGCTACTGATAATATCTGGTTTGAAAGCCAACTTCTCCATCATAAATTGAAGTGCTATTTCAGCTGACAGTAAGTTTGATTTACGCTCGCAAATCTCTTCAACAGTGGCCTTTATAATACTAAGAGAGCTAGACAGATCGTGCAAGATTAATATTTCAGCATCCGAAAAAGTAGTTTTCTCTTTGAGGTCAATTAAAGTTTTCTGAATTGCGTCTTTGAATTGCAAAAATCTTGTAATCATGTCAGCTAGGCTGCTCCAACGAGTCTTGCAATCGAGAATCAAGGTAGAATCTGTATATTTGGACTCTAAGTACGTATTGAATATATCCATTCGAGTAGGCGAGCATTTGAGAAATCTTACTGTTTTACGAACTTTAGTTATCAAATCTCTATAAACCAGTTTGGGAATTCTTCCCCGGCGGTCAGTTTCAATAACAAAACCATTTTCATCCTCTATATCAGAATCACTATCTTCTTCAGAGCTATCCAAAGATCTCCCAACATTTTCTGCTGTATTATCCTCTTTATAAAGCACATCTAGGACAGCGCACTGGATGCCATGGGCCAAACACAACTGGTGATAAGATGGAATCATTCTCCCTAATGCGCACATTACACTTGCACCGTCAGAAACCATGCATGAGATATCATTATCTATGCTCAAGCCGTAATATAACAACTTTTCTTTTAATATATTGTAACAGTTATCGGATGTTCCACGGCCGCTTATTTTCGTCAATCCTAAGTTTCTAAAACCTTCCGAAAGTTCTGGCGAGTGAACATTAACGTTCATATATCTGCGATTGCGAGCACTTGTCCATTCATCCAAGCTTACCGCAAATTTCTTGCCTGCTTTCTTTATATCGTCAAGCTCCTTTTTTACTTCTTTTTTTAGTAGCTTACTCTTATTCATAACCCTTTTTTTAATTGTATTTGGTGACTTCGGCAACTCCTTGTAACCAGCTTTTCCAAAAAGTTTTCTCATTGTTTCCGATGAACAAAAAATTTTAAATGGTACACCATCTACTGCCGTCATTTTTGCGAGCATGGTATCAAAGTCATCTTCGTTCTTTACGTGGAAAAAGTCATTCATTGTTTTGGCCCTTTTTGTTGCTGGCGACATTGTAGCATCATCGGTGGAATCGGATGTCATAGAAGTGGGAGCATCATGAACTTGAGACGTTGACGGAAGTGGTTGGTTAGATGTTTTTTTTACTAACTTAATAGAATGAACAAGTCTCAAATGATTATGCAGGCTAGAAGTTGTTCCCGATGTTTTAAATATTTTTTTGCACGTCTTGCACTGAGCTTGAAGACCATCTGATGTCCGCAAAAAATGTTGCCAGACCGAAGACTTATCTGCAGCACAGCGGAAATACTCTTTAAACTCAGGTTTATTCTTTTCATTCATCTTTAATCTGTGAACAAAATATAGCGAGAATTACCGACCCAGCCAAGCAAAGCAAAATGCCATTTGTTTATGCAGCAAGCTAACAGTGTGAAAAAAAGTATTCTTAATTCATGGTAGGAATAATTGTATGTTTAAGATGCACCGCAGATGAATCAGAAACCCTTTTCGACTGAAAATGTTTTTAAAATAAATGGCAACCTTCGAGTGCATATAAAAACAAACAAATATACAAAAAAACAAACAGTCTCTGACCCTAAACGCAAATAGAAATATACTCTGGATTTTCACTCAGGAATATACAATACTTAAGAATACCATGGCTTTTCACAAAGAATTATAACTAAAGACTAGGCAGCATGGTTATTGACCATAGCCTGTTCGAAAGAACAAACGAATTAAAAAAAAACAAGTGAGATTGGCGGAATTGTGAAAAACAGAAGCCATAAAAAAAAAACGTTCCGTCGTGGGTAAAAATTAGTAAAAGCCAGTGTTATTCACATGCTTAGTGATATTTACGAATTATAAAATGTCTGTAAACATAAGTAAAAATCGTGCCGAGGCGCATTGCAAAACAAGTAAACTAATGAACCAGCATAACCTATAACTTAACATTGTCTGAAGCTTAGACTTCTTACTTAACTAACCACAATAAAAACACCACTTACTGTAATTGTTGTTATTATTTGGACACACAACTGTAGAATTTTCACTTGGTTTTGGGAAACTAATATTACAAAGTGCGAACGATATTACATTTACAAATACGGAAAGAGATGACGGACGACTGACGTACGCACACATACACACGTTATGACTACAAAATGACCACGCAAAATCGGATACACGCTCATTCTTAATATTACTTAATTAATTTGCGTTCGGATACTTGCGGTTAACCAAAACATTAAAGTATTCGTATTGTTCGAAAAAACCGAATAATTATATAGGTGCTATCCGAATAGTAATTGTGGCGAATATCCGAATAATATGGATATCCGGATATCCGAATTGCATGCCCTATACGCAGTACGTGCTTGACATGCTGAAGCTCAGCTGTCAGGTGTTGTTGGTCACAGATCCCGCGTGCTCTCTGAAACAAAGATTTCCCTACGGTAGCTAACTGTAAAGGATGGTGGTGGGATTCACCACTGAGGTACTTATCTGTATGTGTTGCTTTTCGATACACAGTGTGGCTCAAGGTTTGATCAGAATTCCTGATGATAAGAATGTCTAAGAAGGCTAGTTTATTATCTGCCTCTAACTCCATAGTGAATTGAATGTTAGGATTGATGGAGTTAAGGTGGTTCAAGAAAGCAGGAACACTATCTCTAGGTAGTATTGTGAAAGTGTCATCTACGTACCGTTTGTAGAACCGGGGAGACACAGGTGCTGTGTTTAGTGCTTTCTCCTCAAAATCCTCCATGAAGATGTCAGCGACAACGGGGGATACAGGAGAGCCCATAGCTACCCCGTCTACTTGTAGATAGAATTCTTCATTCCACAAGAGATAGCCGGATGTTAGGCAGTGTTCTAGAAGTTCTGCATACTCAATTGGCATGTTGTTTTCAACCAGCTTCTTCCTAGTGATATCAATGCAGTCCTGTACTGGTAGGCATGTGAATAAGGACTGCACATCAAAACTGACCATAATTTCATCATCAGTAAGATTTAGATGTTGTATCTCACTAACGAATTGGTAGGAATCCTTCACATAAGCTGTTGTGTTACCTCTCAGTGGTGTGAGTGTTTTAGCTACGTGTCGAGCCAATTTGTAAGTTGGTGAGTCAATTTGGCTGACAATGGGACGTAGCGGAGCGTTGTCTTTGTGTATCTTGGGCAACCCATACAGTTTTGGTGGTTTGGGGCAGGATGGAACAAGGTAATTGACGTCTAGATTCAACGTTTCAGAATGTTTTTTGATGAGCTCACTAGTTTTCTTAAGAATCTTGGTGGTTTGATCATTTTTGACGTGTTTGTAGGTTTTCTCATCATCTAAAAGTTGTTGTATTTTATCATTGTAATCTGACGTGTCCATCACAACCGTTGCGTTACCCTTATCTGCACGGAGAATAGTAAGTTCTGGCTGGTTGCGCAGGTTCTTCAGCGCTGTATATTCATCATGAGGGAGGTTGAGTTTGGGCAGCTTGCTACGCCGTAAGACGGATGAAATATCTTGACGTATGGCTTCACTGTCCTCCTTTTTCATGTTGTTTTTAACCAGGCATTCCTCAACGTTGCAGATAATGTCCTCATAAGGTATTCTACGTGGTGTTACCGCAAAGTTTAATCCTTTATTTAAAACTTTCAATGTAGTTTGATCTAAAGTTTGTTTTGATAAGTTGACAACTGCACGGGTGTTTTCATTTACTCTATGGTCTGTGTTGACAGTGACGGCTGCATTCAGAAACGTATTTTTTCGCGTGTTTAATTTCTGATATTTTGAAATTTGTCGGTTCTTGCATTGATTATATTGCACGGTTTCACGTTTATCGAGTACTTGAATGCAGTCATTGTATGCCTCCGTAGCAAGTTGTGTTTCTAATTCTTTGGTAAAACGGTCTATTTCATGGTTAATTGAGATTAATTCCGAGCGTTGTTCTCTGATTAAACTTATGAGCAGTCTTTTGCTTGCCTGTTGTAAGATCTTGGCGCTCCCACGTATGTCATGCTTAGGAGAAATTCGAACACACGATGGGATGAGATCATGATCACGACATCTCTTCAAGAAGATTACTGATGTTATTCTTCTTGCGCGCTTAGTTCTGAGACCTTCCAATCGGCGAAAATTGTTGGCGACATCCAGTCCGTACTGGTTCACATATACACTTCTAAGATTTTCGCGCGTACAGTTCATTAGAAATAAAACACTTTTTACGGATTACAGCGCGTATATTATTAATTCAGGTGTTGTTTTGGAATTATTTAGTTTGTATTTATTGGTTTTTTAGAATTCCCGACGTTTCGACACCTTTCCAGGGGCCGTGGTCACGGTAGGACTAAAGCAAAAAGGCTGCTCATATTTTTATGAAATTACCCGCTCGAAATTTTATAAAAATGTATTCAAGTTTATTAAATTATTTTATAGCTGCGTTCTGATTTTAATAATTATTACCGAATTAAATTGAATAAAGTTAATTAGAAAACAAGATCTAGCTACTGAATCTACTACCAGTTCACAAATTGGGAGGCCTCTGAGAGAAAGAACTGGCGGAAGAAAACTCAGAGAGGTTGTGTCGACCTCCCTTTTGATCCCTATCTACAGAACGAACTAACTAACTAAATTGGCTCGACACGTAGCTAAAACACTCACACCACTGAGAGGTAACACAACAGCTTATGTGAAGGATTCCTACCAATTCGTTAGTGAGATACAACATCTAAATCTTACTGATGATGAAATTATGGTCAGTTTTGATGTGCAGTCCTTATTCACATGCCTACCAGTACAGGACTGCATTGATATCACTAGGAAGAAGCTGGTTGAAAACAACATGCCAATTGAGTATGCAGAACTTCTAGAACACTGCCTAACATCCGGCTATCTCTTGTGGAATGAAGAATTCTATCTACAAGTAGACGGGGTAGCTATGGGCTCTCCTGTATCCCCCGTTGTCGCTGACATCTTCATGGAGGATTTTGAGGAGAAAGCACTAAACACAGCACCTGTGTCTCCCCGGTTCTACAAACGGTACGTAGATGACACTTTCACAATACTACCTAGAGATAGTGTTCCTGCTTTCTTGAACCACCTTAACTCCATCAATCCTAACATTCAATTCACTATGGAGTTAGAGGCAGATAATAAACTAGCCTTCTTAGACATTCTTATCATCAGGAATTCTGATCAAACCTTGAGCCACACTTTTTTCGCGTGTTTAATTTCTGATATTTTGAAATTTGTCGGTTCTTGCATTGATTATATTGCACGGTTTCACGTTTATCGAGTACTTGAATGCAGTCATTGTATGCCTCCGTAGCAAGTTGTGTTTCTAATTCTTTGGTAAAACGGTCTATTTCATGGTTAATTGAGATTAATTCCGAGCGTTGTTCTCTGATTAAACTTATGAGCAGTCTTTTGCTTGCCTGTTGTAAGATCTTGGCGCTCCCACGTATGTCATGCTTAGGAGAAATTCGAACACACGATGGGATGAGATCATGATCACGACATCTCTTCAAGAAGATTACTGATGTTATTCTTCTTGCGCGCTTAGTTCTGAGACCTTCCAATCGGCGAAAATTGTTGGCGACATCCAGTCCGTACTGGTTCACATATACACTTCTAAGATTTTCGCGCGTACAGTTCATTAGAAATAAAACACTTTTTACGGATTACAGCGCGTATATTATTAATTCAGGTGTTGTTTTGGAATTATTTAGTTTGTATTTATTGGTTTTTTAGAATTCCCGACGTTTCGACACCTTTCCAGGGGCCGTGGTCACGGTAGGACTAAAGCAAAAAGGCTGCTCATATTTTTATGAAATTACCCGCTCGAAATTTTATAAAAATGTATTCAAGTTTATTAAATTATTTTATAGCTGCGTTCTGATTTTAATAATTATTACCGAATTAAATTGAATAAAGTTAATTAGAAAACAAGATCTAGCTACTGAATCTACTACCAGTTCACAAATTGGGAGGCCTCTGAGAGAAAGAACTGGCGGAAGAAAACTCAGAGAGGTTGTGTCGACCTCCCTTTTGATCCCTATCTACAGAACGAACTAACTAACTAAATTGGCTCGACACGTAGCTAAAACACTCACACCACTGAGAGGTAACACAACAGCTTATGTGAAGGATTCCTACCAATTCGTTAGTGAGATACAACATCTAAATCTTACTGATGATGAAATTATGGTCAGTTTTGATGTGCAGTCCTTATTCACATGCCTACCAGTACAGGACTGCATTGATATCACTAGGAAGAAGCTGGTTGAAAACAACATGCCAATTGAGTATGCAGAACTTCTAGAACACTGCCTAACATCCGGCTATCTCTTGTGGAATGAAGAATTCTATCTACAAGTAGACGGGGTAGCTATGGGCTCTCCTGTATCCCCCGTTGTCGCTGACATCTTCATGGAGGATTTTGAGGAGAAAGCACTAAACACAGCACCTGTGTCTCCCCGGTTCTACAAACGGTACGTAGATGACACTTTCACAATACTACCTAGAGATAGTGTTCCTGCTTTCTTGAACCACCTTAACTCCATCAATCCTAACATTCAATTCACTATGGAGTTAGAGGCAGATAATAAACTAGCCTTCTTAGACATTCTTATCATCAGGAATTCTGATCAAACCTTGAGCCACACTGTGTATCGAAAAGCAACACATACAGATAAGTACCTCAGTGGTGAATCCCACCACCATCCTTTACAGTTAGCTACCGTAGGGAAATCTTTGTTTCAGAGAGCACGCGGGATCTGTGACCAACAACACCTGACAGCTGAGCTTCAGCATGTCAAGCACGTACTGCGTAGCAACAAACTGCCAGTACCACGCCTTCATCACAGAACCCGTGTCAAACCAGCCACAGTAGAACGACGTCCTGCCATCCTACCATACATGAAAGGTGTCACTGACAAGATTGGAGGTATTCTGAAGCGTGCGTCCATCAAGACCTACTTCAAGCCGCCGAAGAAGATAAACCAATTCTTACGACCTGTCAAGTGTAATATTCCCTTTCAAGATGCGGGCGTCTACAAACTAGATTGTGACTGTGGGCTCTCTTACATCGGACAAACAAAGAGAAGTATAGGGACGCGCGTTAAAGAACATGTAGCTGACATGAAGCATAGGCGCGATAACAAGTCTGCAGTGTGTGAACATGCATCAAAGGGACCTAACCATTACATTAGATTTGATAAACCACAAATACTCGCTAAAGAACAAAGATTCATTCCCAGAATGCTACGCGAGGCTATTGAAATCAACAAACATCCAAATTTCAATAGAGATGATGGTTGGAGAGTACCACCAGCTTGGGACCCCATAATCCATCAACTAAAATCCCATCCCAAATCACACACTGCAGGATCTAAAGATATAGTTAGTTCGTTCTGTAGATAGGGATCAAAAGGGAGGTCGACACAACCTCTCTGAGTTTTCTTCCGCCAGTTCTTTCTCTCAGAGGCCTCCCAATTTGTGAACTGGTAGTAGATTCAGTAGCTAGATCTTGTTTTCTAATTAACTTTATTCAATTTAATTCGGTAATAATTATTAAAATCAGAACGCAGCTATAAAATAATTTAATAAACTTGAATACGTTTTTATAAAATTTCGAGCGGGTAATTTCATAAAAATATGAGCAGCCTTTTTGCTTTAGTCCTACCGTGACCACGGCCCCTGGAAAGGTGTCGAAACGTCGGGAATTCTAAAAAACCAATAAATACAAACTAAATAATTCCAAAACAACACCTGAATTAATAATATACGCGCTGTAATCCGTAAAAAGTGTTTTATTTCTAATGAACTGTACGCGCGAAAATCTTAGAAGAGTATATCATTTGTCTAGCACCCAAAAGCTTTGCTTAGTTTGGGGCGAGATGGCGATGTGTGAAATTGTCCAAACATTTATTTATTATTATTTATATTTGTCATTCTAATCTACTTATTGCGGTATCGCTGGACTGGCACACGTAAATTATAATAAGCTACCTTTACTAATACCTACTCAAATAAATCATGCTCAATGAAGATTATATCTAATATTGATAAAATTCCTCAGGAAAACCGAACCAACTGTGATTATTTCTATTTGCTATGAAAATTTCAATAATTAGATAATTTCACACTAAATTTTCCTTAATTAAGTATTGTTAATATCCTCAGTAAATATGTTACGTGTCATAGATAATACATAACTCTACATAAACATACTTTCATAAATCTTTACGGGAGAAATTATTTTGTACGTTTTAGTCCGTTTTAGAATCGTATTTTTTAAGATTTTTTTTTATAATTAATTTTGCTTTTAGTCAAAGAGCGAATTTTAAAAATACGCCATATCATATCGGAAAACTTGTAAAGACAATCAAAGGAGCCTAAACTCGATGGTGTTGTGTGATATTATTATAGTAGTTTCTGTGGCCTTCTTCTGGCTCCACCATCAGACCCTGGATACTATTTCCCAACAGGGTACTCGTCAAGACGAATCAAACTCGCCCAAACCCGATGGGGTAGCATGGTTTTATTATAGAGTTACTGTGGCCTTTTTCCGGCTCCATCTTCGGTCCCTGGACACTATTTCCCAACAGAGTTCTCGTGAAGACGATTCAAACTCGACCAATCTCGATGGGGTTGCATGATTTCAATACTGAGTTTCTGTTGCCTTCTTTCGGCTGCATCATCAGATCAGCTCAATGACACCATAATATTGCAATGTCTTCCAGTTCTCACCTATGTTCAAAGTTTCAAGTCTCTAGCTCATCAGGAAGCTAGTATAAACAATTACTTAGGCTGGGTTGCATCATCTTGGTTCAACCTTAACTTTAACAGACACAAACTTATCTGACCTGGTGACAGCGTCGCTGTCGTCTATGGTGTAACCTAGGTAACAATATGTAATAACAATTAGTTCCAGTTTTGGCCACCGGCTCAGATAAGTTTGTGTCATGTAGGTACTGTTATAGTAAAGATGATGCAACCGAGCCTTAAACGAGAAAGCAACCGAATAAAAACGTGTTAAATAGGGCCAGAAAAATAAACACGCTGTTTAGCTAGTCTAACTAACTAATACTAAAAGCACAGCGTTGTGTAATGAAAGATAAACATGACTGTTAAAATAAAAACCAATCTGTAAACACATTTTTTTACCTTTACCAAAACAGATGAACGCCTAATTTAGTTTTTGCTTATAATATTACCTCCATAAACATTATGAATACATTACCAATCCGCATCGGGCCCGCGTGGAGGGTCATGACCCATCCTCCTTATCCACCTATGGGAAAGGCCTGTGCCCAAGCAGTGGGGACATTAAAAATGGCCGATGGTCTAAACAATATAAACAATTTAATGGGTTGGGTACTCAGTCAATAGTGAAGGTCTTTTGAAGATGCCATACTGCGCATTTTACTACGTACGTAGGACCCTTTCGGAACTTCGCGTGCTCACAGTCACGTAAGCTACCTCAACACGACATCAGTTTTGCCAAAACAATTTGAACTTTAAAAGCCACTAACAAAGTCCACGTGTTTGTCAATTCGCCCTCCAAGGGCAGAGGGAAATTGGTTAAACGTTTTGAAATGTTTGTAAAAGACGCAATAGTTTTGTTTCCTTTTAAAACTGTCACTTTCTGTGTACCTTCGACGTCATTCCAACTATAAGTTGATCTGTGGTAGGGAAAACAATGCTGATCAGTTTTATGTAGGTTTTTGTAAAATACTTTCTTTTTAGCTATATAAGTGCTTTTGCGTTTAATTAAATATCTTTCTATTGTATTTTCATTCAATTACAATCCTTTTTTGGAAGTTTAACAATTATACTTCTTTGCTTCGTTCTCGAGATTAGTTTAGCACTTATAGCGCTACTATAAGTGCTAAACTACCTATATCCTACCTATGTCATAGCCAGTGGGCTTAACTAATCTCTTCGAACGAAGCAACCCGTATAACTATGATAGAACATCTCTTCAGGTACCTAAGTTCAATTTATAAATAATGAAGTATTATTTTATTCCTACATTACATATCAATCTTAAACCCAGTGTTTATTATTCTATTACGTGTCTACTTTTAAACTATCTTATCAGTGAAATCGGAAAATTTTACAATGAACTAGCTTACCAAAATATTTGGATTCTGATTTGAGATTCAGTGTTTATTTATTTAGATATACCTACTCTAACGATGTAATTCATTATAAAGATTTCCCATTTTACTGATTCTTCGTCCGGAATTCCGCTGCCCGTAGGAAGTTCGGTGTAGGTTAAGGCTGGCCCCAGACCTACCGGTTTCAATTCTTTGCTTTGCTGTTCTAGTTGAACAGGGGCTACCGGCTAATGCACCGAATTTCGGAAAGTCTGCCGGGCTTCAAATTAAAACATATAAAACGAGCCCCAATCGGGCCAAAATGGCGAACCCTAATTTATGATGTTACACGAACATCGATATCTTCTAAATAATTACAATACGAAACTTCTTACTTCAATTTATCTGTTTTAAGTTGAAGCCCGGCAGACTTTCCGAAGTTCGATGCGTTAGCCGGTACGGCCCCCTGTGATACTAGAACAGCAAAGCAAAGAAATGAAACCGGTAGGTCTGGGGCCAGCCTAAGTCCTTCACCAATGTTCTATCTATCTTAATACCAAAATTAATCAATATTGTTTCAGCGGCTTAAGTGTGAAGACGAACGAAACAAGTACTATCGTTTTTATATTATTAAGTACGTGTTAGTTAGATAAACGACTTTGCATTGTTTATAACCTTCAAGTGATCTATCTGTTAAACAATTAACGACCTGCATAATTTACTTGAACCTTGCTTCCATATTGTCGGCTACCCGTACCTATGACAACTTTGAATCATATGTAATATGATTCATTATTTACGTCTTAGCGATCCTATTCCAAAACAACGCATCAATTTTATTATTATTGTAATAAATTCATCAAGTTAATTGTCATTTCAATATTTTTTCCCTATTAAAATAAGGTAAATTTGGTAAGAAAAGTGCCTGTTACGCAGTTAGCAGTTAAAAGGCAAAACGGTGAAAATTGTGTTCTCTTCGTGAGCGGTAATTAAATGATTCTGTCAGAACGCACTGCGTTGAAATAAAACTCTGTGATTGAGTCGTTTGTTTTACGTACTACTTGTGATATGTAGATGGGACGCTGTGCGTTTTCACGGGCACTGTGAGACCTTATTGTTTGTCTCGGCAACGGCAACAAAGAAAGCAGCGCTATAACGCTTATTCGTTCATTTGACGATTTTTTCAGGAAAATTACATATAGGGTTATTTTTAATTCATTCAAAACCTCTCGTGGGGTTGATCAGACCATCAAACTGAACAATTTTCATTATGGGACCAACCTTGAAATCGTGAAAAAAAAACCAGCTGTTTCATACATTTCGATGGAGTAGGCATTGTACGTTTGTATGAAACACCTGTATGACTTTCCTATTTTAATAGTGTCTTTACACTGCACGGGTTCACCTAATCATTATCAGTGAATTATTCTACCTCAGTTTTGTGTCATGTTCCATCATCATAACATTGGAGAGCATGAAAATCGTAACAAAATCTCTCATTTCACATAATTTATTAAAAAAGTAATGTGTATTGTTTATTAGGCATCTTCTTATAGGACTTACCCTGTAATGTTTGTAAAACACACACATTATTAAGTACTAGCGACCGCCCGCGACTTTGTCTGTGTGGAAAGTTTTTTGCTGTCCCTCGGGAACAATTATTTTTTTCGGGATGAAAGGACCCTATGTCCTTCTCTGTACCCCTGACAACGTGTATGCAAAATTTCATGATGATCGGTTCAGTAGTTAAGACGTGAAGGCGACAAACAAACAAACAGACTTTCGCTTTTATAATATAAGTAAGGATAATGCAGTGTTTCCTAAGAAAAGGAAATAAATTAAAACACCTATAATTGCTAGAAATTTATCACTTCAAGGATAAAGTAAATACTTACTTAGATGCAGTATGAAATCATGGTCATGACTAATTATTGAGTCAATGGAATATACTCGTGACGACGACATTAAACGTACACGTACTTGCTAATTTCAATGTTGTCTCTATATTTAGGGTTCCGTACCAAAATGGTAAAAAGGAACCGTCATGGTGCGACTCAGTCTGATTGTCTGTCACAGCTGGATATCTCGAGAACTACTAATGCTATCAACTTGAAAGAAATAGTTTTAGATGTCGTTTGCCCAACTATTTTGCAAATAAGAGAGAAATAAAAATATTTATATTTTTCTTGCAACTGGGACTGAAAGGGGGTCTTAAAAATTTGAAGTGAGGCTACTAAGGCATATGGGGTATCATATGAAAGAGCGCTGCTTGCAAATTCTCAAACATTTTTTTAGGTCGCATAGTCATCGACTTTTGATGAAAAATGTAAAAAAATACCGTTGGTATATAATACCGTAAAAATTTTTGGTCACCTATCTCATGACCGACCCTTGTGAAAGTTGCTTCTCCTACGCAATAGATGGGCCAGGCGCTATCCCACTGAGCCACCGAGCTCCTCATAAATTCAATACTTACTGTTTATTCGTGATTGTCAGTCCTAAGAATTTCAAGGATCCACTCATAAAAACCTTAGCATTAAGAGCGCGTAGTCTGCACACTAGCGCCGCCATTGGAAAAAACATAGATTTTAAATAAAAATGAAATTGTGAATTATCTCTGTAGTGCACTCCGAAACAGCTTTGTGGTAATTTTCATCGTATTAACAATATTTTCTAGTCTGTGGTTTAGTTTAATGAAGTTTTTTTTCCACCACTGTTACCACTTTCAGCAAAAAAACTCCAACTAAACGACAGGCTAGAAATTATGGTTTAAGCGATAAAAAGTACCACAAAGCTTCTTCAGACTGCACTACAAAGAGATAGTTCATAATTTCGTCTTTATTTAAGCACTATGATATATTTTTTCCAATGGCAGCGCTAGTGTGCAGACTACGCGCTCTTAAGTGCTCGCTTACCATAAATGTACAGAGTACAGTCGTTCCTAAGGAAATGAAACACGCCCTGAAATCTCACCATCTGGTCTGACCTTAATGTTCCAGCGTCCTTGATCACGATATCTAGCCGTGTCAAGGTCTAGTCTGGTGAAAGTAAACAGTATAACGTTCCCTTTGGGAGAGATTTGCTGAAACGCGAGCGATAAGACTAGAACAGTCGGCTTCCATAGAAACTGAACATTTTAGTGTTGTCTGTAAAACAATGGTTGATGTGACGTGTTGCGGTGGTATAAGTTCAACTACTTATGAGGTAAATAATATATTAGAAAAAATACTAGAAATATCGACTCGACCGTAGCACTTTTCGGGACTCGAACCCACCCCCTAGGGATTCCGGCCCAATGCACTGACCAATTATGCTACCGATACGCTAGTGGGACTTTTTACTTCTTCGCTGCAAGCCAGTGTAATTTCATCAATGTGAGGAAATACCCCCGACATTCGAAAGAAACATCGTCTGAGGTGCTACGGGTGAGTCGATTTTTTCTAATATTATTTATCTTAATATAATAATAGCATTGTGAATGCTACAAATCTCAATTTATTATGGGGTTTTTTTAGTTGTTGTTTTTTTTTATAAATCTATAATTTAGGGAATGCTTATCCTATATTTCACTTCAGTTTAAGTAATGATAAGAAAGCATTCACTTCATTCATCTAAGTCCGAAACCTCAATCACTGCCTATCTTAACATTGACTGCTACGATACAATACATTATTGTCATAATGATAACATTTTTTGATCTATTCCTTTCGAATACCAGAAACTAATACCAATTATATTTATTTATTGCTGTTATAAAATTTCTATTTCCAATGAATACCAAATTGATTAAAAATTTTAAAATTTGGTATTCGTTGCGAGTATAAATTTTATAACGGTAATAAACAAATACCATTTGGTATTCGTTTTTGGTATTAGAAATTAATAGATCCATTTTTTGTAATGGCGACAGATTACAATTGCTCTTGCGTTTCATTTCGTTCATTACACATGCCTGTAAGAGGATTTTATTTTTTTAATAGTTTAGCGATTAGTCCGACACTGCAGCTTTAAATACTCCCAAAAAGCTCTTTAAATTATTACTTTACTGAATAAATCTTTTATATTCCTTCAGCTACAGGTTGAATAAATAAACAACAATTTGAGTTTGTTTTTCGGAACTATTTCCATAGAAATTCCCCATTTGACCATTTCTGTATTAACAATAATAAACAGTAGATGTATTATAAGTTTACGCTTACCTTATCTTACTCGCTATCGACTGTAGTTGACATCAGTATGACAACTTTTAGTTTAGTGTAGTTACCGCCAGAGGCGCTGTGTCTAATTGCATACAAAATTGCTTACTACAGTCGCTATTGAGTATAGTAAACGCAACTGTGCAAACTTATAATACAGGCACAGTACAATCCCAATTAAATTACTTTCCATAAATAGATGTAGGTAACATCTATTTATGGAAAGAAATAACACTTAGACATAAACTTATACTAAAAACGGCACTAATTGTATAGTATTTACTATTTTTGTAATCTAACAATAGCTTTTAAATCCTTTTCATTGGCCTAAGTAGTTTTTAGGGCTCCGTACCCAAAGGGTAAAACGGGACCCTGTTACTAAGACTCCGCTGTCCGTTCGTCTGTCTGTCACCAGGCTGTTTCTCATGAATCGTGATAGTTAAACAGTTGAAATTTTCACAGATGATGTATTTCTCTTGCCGCTATAACAACAAATACTAAAAAACAAAATAAAATAAATATTTAAGGGGACTCCCATACAACAAACGTGATTTTTTTTGCTCGATATTAATAACAGGTAGACCTAATGCCGCTTGAAATATTCACAGAATATTTAGTTATATATTCACTTTAAAAATAATTAATTAAATCAAAATAAAGCAAATATTTAAAGGGGGCAACCATACAACAAACGTGATTTTTACGGAACCCTACGTGCGCGAGTCCGTCTCGCACTCGGCCGGCTTTTTAAAATATCTCAGTCGCGAAGTTACAGTGCTTGTTATTGTTTATAACTTTTTTAGGTAAGTACTTTTTGCTGTAAAGTATGCGGCTGTGACAGTGTATCCATTTTTTTTGCTTAGATTCTGTATCAAAACAGCAAAAAATGAAATTGAAAACCTATATAGCAAATAGCAAGGTTAAACTTAAACTGGAAATGTAATCTTCGACAACAATAGATTTTTAGCTTATCCATTTTTTGTCGTATAGATCGCGCCATCGCGGCTTGATAAATTATAAAATAAATATTTGACATCACATACATTGCTCCGATTCCAAAGTAAGTAGCTAAAGAACTTGTGTTATGGAAATCAGAGCCAACGGTGGTATCACAAACACCCAAACCTGAGCCAATATAGAAAAGATCTTTTCTACATTGACCCAGCCGGGGATCGAACCTCGGGACCCCAAGAGATGGTGACGCCTTAAAAACCGGCGTGCAAACCACTCGACCATGGAGGTCGTTATCGATTCTAAAGAGAGTCGTTATAGCACGTGGAATGTCGTGTCCGTGATTTTTAAACTTTTATGTTAATTATTCTTATATTCTAGTTTCTTAATCACGGATTAAAAGGATAAGTACTATCGAATAACTTAAAACATCTTGATGTGTGTCTAAGCCTTGAATTTATCCTAAGTAATTAAAAATATTAAAATAATTTTGACTTATTAATTGTAAATCTTTTTGAATTATTTCGACTTTACTTTACTTTGTCATCATATTTCACACTTTCTAAATTCACGTTTTGTATTAAAATTCATGTCAAAATTGTTTCCATAAGTGTCTAATTATGATGAATTCAGTATTATTTTTTCTTACATTTTTCATCAAAAGTCGAAAACTATGCGTCCTAAAAAAGTGTTTGAAAATGTGCAAGCAGCGCTCTTTCATATGATACCCCATATGCCCTAGTAGCCTCACTTCAAATTTTTAAGAGCCCCTTTCATTCCCTGTTGAAAGAAAAATATAAATATTTGTATTTCTCCCTTCTTTGCAAAATAGTTGGACAAACGTCATCTTTCAAGTTGATAGCATTAGTAGTTCTCGAGATATACAGCTGTGACAGACAGACAGACTGAGTCGCACCATAAGGGTTCCTTTTTACCATTTTGGTACGGAACCCTAATTATAAGCATTTGTGTAGCTGAAACCACTTTGTAAAATAATTAATGAAATCGATCGACCCAATTTCCAATAACGTGAAGCAGGTGAGCAGGTGAGGGCGAGGCAGAAATAATAATAGTAAAAGAACCATATTGTTTGTACACACGACAGCACGTCAGGTTATACTATGCTGACGCCAATATTGATTTATTTTTCAACAGCATCACGACTGTTATTAAGTTATTGTTTAAAATTTAGTTTAATGTTTCTACACTCTTACGCACCTGTCCCTTGGGCTACGATTACTCTAAGATCAATTTCTGTTGAATTCTACATGTGGTAGCTTGTCAATAGCTTTAAGTTATAAATATTTGTTGTTATCTGTATGTTTATAAGCTGTTAGCTATCCATAAACGATAAATAAATAAATACAGTTAAACTGCGAAAACAGCATTTATTACGTAGGGCATAAAGGTGATCTCAAGGTCAACATGTATAGTTTGAGGTGCCGTCGTAGTTACGTGTTGATGAAAATGTATTAAGCCCAGAAGATCTAACTTTAAGCACAACTATAAGCTCTTAAATTAAATCCTATTAATACAGTAATTATGAATATGTCTTTCTTTAATGAGACCTTTCAAAAAAGACATTTTTTGTTAACAATCTACACTCGCGTGCAACAAAATCGACTCACATGTTGTTACAAAAACAAACAAAAAAAATACGCGTCGAATTAAGTACCTCCGTTCTTTTAAAGTTGGTAAAAAGGGCCCTTTCATTTGTATAATAGGTAATCTTTTTTTTTTCAATTACGTTAGAACATTACTTGATTTAAACTATATTGTATGGTACTTAAACCATGAAAGAATATTGAAGAAAAACAAATAAACGAGTGGTCATAAAGACACGCTTATTTGATTTTATTTTTGAGGCAATTAAGAGGTTAATGCTAGATTTTAAACTGCTAATTTGAGAGGTGAGCATAAGGCCTATCTTTGGTAATAAAAATTACTGTCACACAAAATAGTGTAATAAGAGACCTCAACGTGGCCACGTTTGTATGAAAATAACCTGCGGTCAGAACATAGCATTGGACCGGATATCCAAAGGTCGCGGGTTCGATTCCCGTCCGAGAACAAGATCTGGTGTGAGTCGTATTTTTTCTCGTATATTATTTAGTACTATATAACCTGCTGAGTCGATCTGATTGCACGCAAGTGTACTTACCATTAAAGCTTTTTACTGTTAATAATTATTTTTCTGTTATAAATTGATATGGCTATTCCTTCATGTAAAGGTACGATATATTGTATGTGGTATTTATAGTAATCTTCATAATATTTGTTTACTGGTATACAATGTTAACTCTGGATATTACAACCATGTTTCAACATATTTATATTATCAAATGTTGCGGTAACATTCTCACCTTTGAAACAAGCAATATTTACGTTGACTTTACTATATCGTAACATGACCTTCCTTAATGTTATGCTAACCTGTCTTTTATTGTTTACATTGCAGCGATGATAAAGTTTTAATGAATATGACAACTTGCATTCTTTATCTAAAGCCCTAATTCAGCCGCACTACGTCGGTTTGATACGCATTCATAATATGATTCAGAAAAATTGCAATCGAAGTAGATCATCGTTTTGTATTTATCCAATACAACAATAAAAACCCACCTACTGCGTATTAGAAATATGACTAAATGACAAAGCATCTATTAAAAAAATATAGTTGTTCATTCATACAGTGGACTGAGTTTCATTAAATGTGAGTATCCTCTTTTTTCACTCAGGAACCAGGGGTATCACAACCTCTTAAAACTTGCCAGGTTTTTGAATTGCTATAGTTATATCTCTTTATCGCTGTTTAGCAAATAAAAGAGACGCATTGATAGCCATTCAAAAAACTGGCAAGTTTTACTTGTAATAGGGGGCAGGCCATGAAAAAAACTAGACTTAAAAAGTAATATTAAAGGCAAATGTGTTAATTTTTATTATTTATTCAGATGGCGAATAATAATAGTTCCATTTGAAATTCATATTCACTTATAATTATGTTAACTTGTTGTGTTAAATTATCGTTAAGAGAGTCATTATTGTGCCACCGTCACATAATCGTGTATGAATTTAATGAGTTTATGATAATTTATATACAATTATTATCAATTGACAAGTTAAGTTACTAAACGGATCACTTCAAGTTTATCAAAGAATCAATGATAATGATGATAGCGAGACCAGATGACTGATGTTTTTATCCTGTACTTTTCCGAATGTTGCGTTTTTGTGAGAAATTATCTTATTTTATGCGATTGCAGACAAATAATCATGCAGACTTAAAGTTTATAGATAAAAATAAAAAACCTTATGTTGCGGTATTCTGGTGAGCTAATTTCTTCTAATGTAGCGCTCCCTACGCTAGTACTATTATATATTCTGTGTCCCTACGGAGCGATGTAGGTACTCATTATAAAACGGACTAAAAAGTATAAAATAATTTCTTCCAATTTGTATACCTTTAAGGTCTTTTTAAAAACGTGTTTAAAAAACGTTTTTATTTAGTAAAATAACATTTTTGTATTTCTGATCAACTTTAGATTCAAATTTGGCATATAGATAGGCATTTTATAACAATATTTCCTTTGATGTTAATATGAAGGCAAAGAAACACTTTTATTCTAAAATTTTATGTGTCGGTAAATCTGGTAAAACCAACATTATCTGCATCTAAAGATTGCGAGTTGCAATGATTACAAACAATCAAAATATATCTTAGTATGTAGTAGAAGAATCGAATTGCATAATCGATGCGACTGGACTTCATTCGGAATACCATCGTGACATGAACGACCCCACGTGGGTCTTCCTGGCAACGATATTCTGTTTTAATTAAATAAGCCAAGCTAATTAAAACCTTATCTACTTGTAATAAATCTTCAGTTATAAACTATCTGCCCCTTCTATAGACAGTCAGTCAGCTTTAAAAGTAACTGAACAATAAATTACTTTGTCATACCAACTGTAACGCTTGTTTAATAATTTGTTAGCCTACTTTATTAGTGCAATATTGAGGTGAAATGGTCCTAAAGTATGTAGCTACTTCTGAGGATGACCGTACATACTGTACATCTGCAGTATTATGCGACAGCTGTTACGCAATTTGATTTGTTTACCTTTGCTGCATCATCAGCAATTTCTATATAATGACAATTCAAGGCTACTAATCAACATGCGCAATCATGTTAATTTATTGTATCACATTTAAGTAGTTTACGTAATCATAACTTAGAACTAACTTCCGTCTTCGATTGACGGACGATAAGTGGTTTTATAAAAAAAAGTCCGACACGCACTTTTTTATAGAATGAATCAACTTGTATAGATTCTTGATGTTTACAATACCTCAAATATCTTGATCTTGATGTTTACAATCTCTAGTATCTTGATCATGATGTTTTCTCTAAATCCATAAGATTTCTTAAGTGAGAAACGTTTCGTCTATTTAACGCTACAAATAATAAAATAAATATAGAATCCTTGAAGAAAAAATCATAGCAATTACTTATCAGTTTTATGAGATAAAACAGCAATATCTATTGTCTTTGCCTCTTGTCACTCTTGTCTCTCATGATTCATTTATCGTCTTGTAATTGTAACGGAAGCTTGTAAATATGGCGCTTCCATGTTTTATAACAACCAACAGACTTCCTAGTCGCCTTACTGACACTAATCTGAAGCAATCAAATCCCAATGATCGTTCATACCCATCATTAGTTACCCAAGACAAGAAATTAAGAACATTTACGAATTAAGCTGTTTATGAAATCGTTATGTTTGACGTTACGCTTCTTGCCATGAATTATGAAATAAATGTTACTGTTTTGGTTTGACTCTAAATGCTCTGATTTTGATTCCATTTCATAAGTTTCTTCAACAGTAACATATCATCAAATTCAATAAGTTTGTGTCTATAACAATTCTGAAGATTAACTCGCTGAATACACTTCAAATATTACCGAAATCCTTAAACATAATGCAACTGTCAACTCTACACTTTCGATTTACGCAATGTTAAAAGGTTTATCAAATGTTAAAATTTTAATACTTTCAACATTTAAAATTTGGTCTCCTTGAATCGCTAAATTAATGAAGTCTCTAAGTTTTAGTGTGCTTAATTTGGTGTTGCTATCAAAATATCAACAAACCCCAGTGCAGTTGACTAAGTTTCTTATCTACAGACGATTGAAAGTTTCCGTGTCCTAATATTCTTGTGTAAATAGCTGCAGTTAGGCATTCTATAGCATAATCTTCTAATTGCTTTCCTTGTGGAATGATTACATTATCTGGGTTAAGTGCATATTGTTTGCCTACTTGAACATCATTATTTAGTATTGTATTAATTACAACATCGATACAATTTCCAATTGCTACACAAACAATAATATGTAGATTAGATTCCAAATTTAAATGAATCCATCAGTCTGATTTACGACAAATATGTTTTTGTGGGAAAATTTAACATTAGAAAATCAATTTTCTATTCATTTTTTATCACCACTTTTAAATTACTGGTAGTAATTGCAAATGACCTTATAATCAAAGTTCAATCAAGCTTTTTATGTGCACGTAAATGGTCTAGAATGCAATGCAACACATTACGTTCGCGAATTCAATTTGCATTTGCTATGTTGATGTTGCCATTTAGTGCAATCTCATGGACGTGACCTTGTATTAATTGGTGTGTTTATTTGGGTTGGTTGCTTTATTTAAATTAATATTGATACAAAATTGAATCATCAGCTTTGTGAAACACGTCTAGTCATCACGACAATGTTTTTTGGAGTTCAAATTATATTTCGTTTATATCTATTTGTGTATCAAAAACAATTTCTATCAATTAGTATTATTCTCTTGTTATTCCGTTCATCTGGCATGGCTGTGAAGCTACTCAGGATCAATTTGGCACAAACAATGGGTAGACTCGGATAATGAGCAAGTTATATTTTAGGGCAATACTTCCGTAAACTGGCTAATCAATTGTGAATCATCTTGAGTCGATGTTGTGGAATTTGCTATTTATTAAATTGTTATGGACAATTATTTAGACACATACAACAGTCATCAGTGTAGGAGTCTGACAGATTTAATAAACGGTCATGTTTTAATAAAAAGTAGGTAAGTTGAAATAACTATTAATATTTTTTTCGTCTACTAGATGTTTATGGAACGTAGAGAACAAAAAATCCCAACCAATTGGTTGGGAATTCAAGGACTTTTTATCAACTTCTTACTAAATGTCATTGATAGAGGTTTTTTTCCTACTTTAGAAGATTAAAATAGAGCTGGTCTATTCCATAGTATTGTGACGAAACAAGCCCCGCCTTCTATTTGTTTACAATCATACTATATAACTGATACATTGTATAATATTGCGCGACGATGACGCGTTGTTATGAAACTAAATGGATGCCTAAACTTATTATGATTGTTATTGAGTAAAATATACAGAGCATTTTAGATATTTATGATTCCAACTAACCCAGTTTGAAAACAAAGATCCTATCAATATTGAAGTACGATTTATTTGCCGGCATGTCACTTTAATTTGATATTGAAAGTAAACATTATTGATTTATCGATGTTTAATATTAGCATGATTCTACATCTCAAATAAATACAAACGTTTGATGAAGTACTTATTTTTTCGTGAGATAATAACTTTCTGTCAAGTATTTTCATAATATTGGGAAATGTTAATATCGTCCATCAAATGCTGAGTAACAAAACTAGTATAATTTCCGTTATTTGTTTATTTTTTTTGGATAAAGATATCCGTCTATATGTCCTTATGTCTCATTTATGTTATGTTTCATATGAAATTCTTAATTGATCATGTAACGTTAACAATAATTTACGGAATTTTTTTTTTTTTTTTTTTTTTTTTCGCTCTCAACCAGAAGGGTTCGGAGCACCCTCCCCTTTGCGCGGGGGAAGGAGGCGGAAATCCTCATTGGACTTCCCATAGCCGGCTATGGGGGCATGTCAGACTCCTACTGACTAAAACCGCCTTGAGTTTGGTTGCGTGCCCGGAGAGGCAACGAACCTTCGTCGCGAACAAAGCGACCGCCCTCCCTCAGGGGAGAGGACGGCGCAGACGTCACATTTCACCTAGGCGATTGTGCGTCGAGAAAAACGACCGATTCACCCAGAGGGGGCGTCGATCGTGCTGTTAGCAATTGAGCTGACTCCCTGAGGGGGATCGATCAGCCAAAGAGGGCGTGGGGTTGACCTGAGGGGTCGGGTTTGATGGGGCGTCATCGTCCTCCGTCGCCTCCAAAAGGAGGTTCAGGTCAGACGAGATTTTGTCAGGAGGGTCCGTTAGAACCGATCTGGGTCTGCGGGAACGAGGGATGGAGGAGGTAGGCGGGACATAGTCCGCTGCGGAACGGATGAGGGGGTTAGGATGGTCTCCTGCCGTTTTGAAAAAACGCTCAGAGGCCTTAGTGCTCCATTGCTGGAGGGTGGGGAGGTCTAGGTCCCTGTGTAGGTCCGCATTGCGAACGTACCAGGGGGCGTTGGCCGCTCTGCGGCAGAAAAGATTTTGCACTATTTGCAATTTGTACATTGTACTAGGGGCGGAGTGGGCAAATACGACAGAGGCGTATGTCATCACCGGTCGTATGCAAACTTTATAGAGTGTTCGCTTGTTACGAAGGGACATTTTACTATGACGACCCAACATAGCGTTGAGTCGCCCTAGATAAAAACGGGCGTTTCGGGTCACCCTTTTGACGTGAGGCTCGAATGAGAGTCTCCCGTCTAGAGTGACACCGAGGTATTTGGCGGACTTTTGCCAGGGGATGGATTTGCCTAGCATAGTGGGGGGCCTATTATTGGGTGGGAAAGGGTGTCGCTTAGCGTTGAAGTAAACTGCGGAGGACTTCTCCGGGTTTACTTCGATACGCCATTTGCGGAACCACTCGCCTAACTTGTTGATAGAGGTTTGTAGCCTCGGAAGGATTGTATCTAGATCCCTGCCCTTACAATAGAGAGCCGTATCGTCTGCGAAAAGGGCAAGCTGAACGCCATCTTTCGGAATGGGGATGTCATTAGTGTAGGCTATGTACAGCAAGGGAGCGAGGACTGAGCCCTGTGGCACACCCGCTGTAATAGCACGGGGGGACGAGAGAGTACCTTCGTGTTTAAACCGAAAGGTACGGTGATGTAGGAAGGAAGCTACTAAGCGGACTAAACGCAAAGACAGATTTAATCTGTGTAATTTGACGATTAGACCGGTGTGCCAAACCTTATCAAAGGCTTTGGCTACATCAAAGAAGACTGCTACAGTCTTGAGATATCGGGGATAGAAACCGCTAGAGATGTGCTCTACTATGCGGTGAACCTGTTGGGGGCACGAGTGCTTAGGCCTAAAGCCGAATTGATGGGGGATAATCAAGTCTTCCCCGAAGAGGTGCTCCCGCATACGAACGAGTACGCATCTCTCGAGGAGCTTGCCTAACGCCTTGAGGAGGCTTATGGGACGGTGGCTAGCTGGGAGGTTCGGAGGTTTTCCCGGTTTGGGAATGCCTATTACGATAGCTTCTTTCCAGGCGGCTGGAAAGTAGCAGTGATCGAAACAAGCATTGAAAATGAGAGTGAGATAGGCGAGCACTTGGATGGGAAAGTGCTTGAGGGCCATATTGGAAATACCATCGGCACCGGGCGCCTTTTTGGGCTTCAAATCTTTAATGAGAGATTTGATTTCATCAGTTGAGACTGTGAAGGGGTCAGTGTCAGAGGGCAGAGGGAGGGAGTTCAAAGTGTTGAGCTCCTCCTCGACCGCACTGATATGGGAGGGATCGCACTCTTGAGTGCTGACTGAGCATTGGGCGGCAATACTGTCAGCGAAGCATTCCGCCTTCTCATCGTCTTCGAAGGCTGTAGTGCCATCGGGACGGAGAAGCGGGGGGACGTGGGTCGTAGCATCGCTACGGAGGGCTTTCGCCACTCTGTAGTATGCTACGTGGGAGGGAGTGATCTCGGCCATGAGATCGGCGAAACTATCGTTCCTAAACTCTGCGAGCTTAGTGGTATAGGTTCGCTGAAGGCGGTTGGCTTTGGCTCTAAACTCGGGGGTGGGATACTTTGCCGCTCTCCGGAGAGCGGCGTTTTTGGCCTGTCTCAGGCTGCGCAGAGCCGGAGAGATGGCACTGTGGTTTTTCACAGGTACCTCTTTCACGTTCTCAGCAACAGCTGATTGGACCAATTGAGTGAGGGAGCTCACCGCACTGTCTATTTTCTCCGTACTGTCGAAATAGTCGGGTCCAATAGCGAACGGTGAGTTGTCAGCATCCATAGCCGACGAGAGGGTAGATTTGACACCATCCCAGTTGGTAATGGTTTTAGTGAGGGGGCGAGATGGGTTCGGGTTGCCCATTATAAGGGAGACCGGGCGGTGGTCTGAGCCGAGATCGTCGAGAGTTTCGATCGATTTCAGTCGGAGCGAGACACCTTTAACTAGGGCAAAGTCTAGTACATCAGGGTCGTGAGTGACTATATCGGGGTAGTGAGTGGGGGCGTGTGGAGATATTACATCTATATCAAGGGCTTGGACTATTTTAAGGAGGGTTTTGCCACCAAAATTGGTTTTGAGACACGTCCAATCGGTGTGCTTTGAATTGAAATCACCAAAGAGAATGACAGAGTCACCTAATGAGAGAAGCGTTACAAAGTCGCTTTCTAAGGGGAGAGTGCCTGGCTTTATGTAGACTGAGGCTATGATAAGGGTGCGATGACCCGTCATAGACAATCTACATATAGTGGCCTCCATATTACTAAGTGTAGGAGTGGGTATATGAGAGCAATGAAGTGATTTCTTAAAATAAATGGCGGTACCGCCAGAAGCTCTCCTAACAGGCGAGTGGTTTGGGAGTGCGGTACGATCGTTGCGTACCATTGTGTACTTTGGGATCGTGAGCCCTCTCCGGTCACCGGGTTTGAGCCACGTTTCCTGTACGAGAAGGAGGTCGATATCTCTGTCACGAGTAAAGTCCCTTAGTTCGGGTACTTTGTCGCGCAGCGATTGGGCATTGAAAGAGACAAGCGAGACACCCGTGGGCTTAACACGACCAGTGGGGACAGCCACGTTCGTATTATGGGGGCCTATAGGTGAGGTGGGAATTGTGGGCGTACTCATAATGTACGAAGAAGGGACTCGTGCTCGCAGAGGGCCATAAGGCGCTCTTGTGGTGTGCGAGCCCTACGAAGTTTTGCCGCTAAAGCGGAGATCTCCCTTAGATCGATGCTACGAATCGCGTCTAGGACGACATTCATGTCATCGAGCAGGGGGGTCCCGCTTTGCGGTAAGGATGCGGGGGCGGGGGCGGGGGCGGAGGCAGGAGCCAACTTAGCCGCGTAAGTCTTAAGGGGAGGGCCCCACGCCGGCATAGGAGCCGGGGCGGAGGGCACTCCTCTCGACTTGGGAGCGAGGGGGAAGTGATCCTCAGAGGGAGGAGGAGGGCCTTTCGGCTCCTTCTTACCTGAAGGCGCCTGGGCCTTCTTTTTAGAGGGAGGTTGGGGGCGCGGGGCGCGCGGACAGCCCTTGTAGTTTGCAGTGTGACCGACTTGGCCACACAGCACACAGGCGGGCGGAGTTGGGGAGTCGCGAGTGCGGGTACACTCTTTGGTGTGGTGGGGGGTTAGGCACTTTACGCACCTAGGGGGGGCGGAGCAATTGGCAGCCGCATGCCCATAGAGTTGGCAGCGGTGGCACTGTCCCGGAGTGCCACGCCTATTGGGGGGCTCTACTTTGATCTCAGAGAGACCGCAGACCTTGAGGTCCTTGGCTCGGAAGAGATCGCGGGCAGAGGGAGCATTAGTCATGACGACTAGTGCCAGGGGGAAGGCTTTCCCCGTACGACTGTACATTTTGTGTACAGACTCCGCTGGGAAGCCTTGAGAAACGAGGTCCTTGAGGATATCCTCGTTAGGAATTTCATGGGGGATATTGCGGAGGACCGCACGGACTTTACGCTCTTCAGGGAGAGCGTAAGTGTGATAAGCCACCTTACGAGTGGTGAGAAGGCGCGTGAGATTTCTGAAATCATCACGCGTAGGGGTTTGCACCTTGATGGCTACACCCACGTTTTTGGCGTGGGTGTAGTTCACCTTTTCGGCGGTGCACAGTGTGGAAACCTCCATCCACTTGTTTACGTCACGGACGAAAACAGGTGGAGGGAGGGTGGCCTTTGCCGGTTGGGGATCGCACCTAGTGTGCGGGCGGGAGGAGGGTTTTGTAGCCTTTTGGGCTGGGGCCGCGGCAGCGGCTGAAGATTGGGGGAGGGATGTCGGATCGATGACGATCGACATTAAAGGGGCCGGGGGGGCGGGCGACTCGGAGGTCGCGGGGGGAGTGGGGGCGCGCTGCTTTGCGCGGCGCTTACGTCTGTTCTTAACCGGCGTGAAGTCGGTTAATGTCGACGAGGATGAAGCCGAATCTGAGTCGGCTTCGGAGGTGAGTGTGGTGAGAGATGACTCCGAGGAGTCGGAGGAGGACCGCTGAGAAGCGGCCCTCTTAAGTAGGGGGACGTTTGGACCGCTGAAGTCGCAGTCCATGGCGAAGGACGGAGTAGGGGAGGCGGGAGACGACTTAGAAGTCGTAGGATTGGGTTGGGATGGTTGGGATGGTTGGGAGGGCCGGTACGACGCCGACTTCTCCTTAAGCAGTTGGAGTATGGACTCCACACTGCTTTCGGGGAGGTGGGGCCGTAGATCGGCGGGAGTGAGGGTTAATAGGGCCTCAGAGTCAAAAGACTCCATGGCCAAGAAACTAGGACTCTGCACTAGTTGCGGACACAACTAGGCACTAGTTGCAACCGGTTGCAAATTGAACTAACCAAAGAGACACCACCCCCGCCGCGAGGCGAGGGGGGAAGGGGGGGCGCGGTGTGACGACCTATTCGGTATCCGTAAACCAGGATTACCGACCCTAATTCCTTCTCCCTTGGGACTAGCCGTCTAGCCCAAGTGCAGTGGGAGGCAGGACTTCGGTATTACTAGAGCCTTAGGGGCGCTAGCGAGCGTACCGGGATCGCTCAGTTGGCTTCGTTGGCACCGTTAAGTATCCACCAACTCAAACGCGGACGAGATAGGATCCTTTCGTTTTGATACAAACGGCGGGACCCACACTCGTAGACGGTGCTGGTAGCAGCAAGTCGCTACGGCAGCACGACGCAGACGAACCTGGATGGTGGTGCGATGCGAGAAGGATGCGAGCGACACAGAACGTGTCCGCTCGAGTCCGGAGCAGAAGTGAGAAATGAATTTACGGAATATTTATGATCCGCCATTTAACCGTATTTTAGGGCCAAACTTTCTGTTTTTTCCCATTATCCAGATTCTAAATTTGGATCTCTATATACCAGTTTCCAGACTCCAGTAGATTGCCAAGAGGATGTCTCGTAAAATAGAACCACACCCAACAAACTGAGAGTTGACCATGCATAAAATATGCCGTAAACTTGCGTAGTTAACACTACAGTGATAATATAATAGACCTTATCACAAAGCATTACGGCGTGTGTAAAGTCCAACCGCAGAAAAATTATTTTGGCACCAACACGAGGATATTTAAAGATTACGATGTAGGTACATGATCGTCTGTCAAGTCCTTTATCACTGTTTTATTGTCTGGCGCAGTTGGCAGTTTGGCTCCTGACACGGTATCAACAGTTCCGTTGACGAGATGTGAAAGCGACCTTGTGCCTTCAAGGCTATGATTGTTATTTGAAGATTGATTAATGAGATATTAAAATAACTCGTGGATTCGAAAGATCATGAAATTCGTCATCATATTGATACTTTCTTAAAATCGTCTAAAACCTATATGGCCTATGGGATTAAAATCAAAACCAGCTATTCAGTGAGTCCTATAGTCAATCCTACTCCAGTACAACACAAATCAAAATTTAGTCCCATCATATTATTGAGTGGATCGGGGGTTCAGAAATTATAACATCGTGTACCTTTTGTACTCTTCTAATTTTTTATTTCTATTCCAGGTTCTTAAAATGACAAAGCATTTTTCAACATTCAAAGCATTGGGTCTACTGGATAAGTACCTAGTCAAAGAATTACATTAATTGACTGAATTAGCTAATATTAATATGATTTTTTTTCAATAATTCGAACTGACATTTATTGATCTGACTCCTATTTCATTTATTTTAATATTAATGTGTTAATTTGTACTTCTTTTGACATTTACATGCTCTTCTAAGGGCGGGACATATTGATCTATCTATACTTGTATTACCATCCTTATCAAACTATGTTCCAAGTAAATAAACAATTTCATTTCATTTAATTTCATTTCAAAGCATTCAATGTTTAAGATCCTGTAGGTGTTAGCGTCTAATTTCTCCGAGATATAGTTACGCCTACTCAGGACTAGACTAGAATGCAAGGAATCTAGTGTCATTGCACCTAATTTCGCTTGGCTAAGTGGACGCACGCAGAACTCAGCAATGTAACACTCCTGCGCAAGTGCGCACCGAATAACTTCCGCTTTTTATATTCTTGAAGGTACAGAATGCTCTAGGATAGGAAAAGTTCTCCTTTATGCTTTGATTAAGTAGCTGTAAAATGTTTTTTTTTAATGTATCTTTTAGAAAATATTTGGATTGTTATTACTTACGCATATTTTCTTGAAACATGATATTCTTGATCTTTATTTAAGGAATCCCGAATTCCTGATTAATCAGCATTTTATTTTCAGTCGCTCATAATTTTGCCATTATGGACATTGACATACTACACAATATATTTGTACATTTACCTAAAGGTATCTGGCGGCTGGCTATGTTGCGATCGATATAATTGACGAAAATACATCAACTTCTGTTTTTTATTCATGACCATCAGCCATTTCTAATGTCCCCACTCCTGGGGCACAGGCCTTCCTTATGGATGGATAAAGAGGATGGGCCATAATAACCTACCACGCGGGTCCAATGCGGATTGGTGGTTGTTAACGTCTGCAAATGCACCCGGGACCAACGACTTAACGTGCCTTCCGAAACACGGAAAAGCTCGAGATAATAATTTTTGGTCACCAATCCCGTGACCGACCCTTGCGAAAGTTGCTTAACCTCCGCAATCGCTGGGCCAGGCGCTAAACCACTGCGCCATCGAACTCCTCAATCGATCAATCGTTTTTTATTCATGTCAAGGTTGTATTAACAGGCAGGTGGAACCACCTTTTACCAAGAATAAAGATGAAATAATATTTACCTTTTACTAAAGGTCAACTAAAGGTGACAACGCTGTGAACCAAGTGATCTGTATTTATTACAGTCTTTTTTTCATAGCTTTTTTGCTTTTGTTACGTAACTTATTTTTACAATCAGAAAAAGATAATCTCCACAAATCTTCAAGCATTCAGATATGACTATGACTGCACTCTGCATTGTTGTGTAATAGTTATTTTTAAGAAGTCGCCTGGATCGGGCTAGCACATGCGTGTGTTTATATTTACCTTATAAATTATTAACCCTTTACTAATAAAGATTGTATAGCAGATGTATAGTTACACAATGGTTACTCCGTCAAATTATTTAAGTTTGACATTAAAAAGAAAGGGACAAAACAATGTGTAACTATGCATCTGCTATACAATCTTTATTAGTAAGGGGGTGTATGTATGCAAAGCGCACTGTCAAAAGTGAGGCAAATAATTTTTTACCCTATTATGTTACCTAAGTGTTAGCGACGCGGCAAACCTCCCAGGGCCGGTGAATGTTTTAGTTTATAATTTTTAGTTACAGAGACTAAACTGTACTCGTCTTGTTGTTGATTTTTCTGCTTGTCAATACAATGGTCTGAATATACCTATTTTTATTTATTTATTTAAACTTTAATGCAAATGGCGGACTTAAAGCCTTAAGATATAAATCTGGAAATTGGCTTAGTTTTTTTTTGTCTCACTTTACATACAAAGACTCGGCTTCTAGGTGTTATTATTCTAAGTGTACACAGTAGTTTAGCGCCGTTTTCATGTATTCATTAATTTATTTTATCACATGAATGTTTAAATTAAATAATTACAGCTGTGCACAGTGTTGGCACGTAATGATATGTTTCTATATCTCTGTGAATGCACACCTGCAAGCGAATATTTCAATAACTGTGCCATCCAATTCTTGAAAAAAATTACAGAAAAATTAATGGTAATATAAAACATAAAAAATAATAAAGCAAACAAATTATAGAATTGTAAAAAAAATAGTTAATAAAATCGACGTTGTGAATCAAGAGAATGCTTTAAAATAATCTTGAAAAGTTCGGCCGCCATAACTATGGAGCTAATAAACAAAATCATTAAAATGAGTACAACAATTGCCGCCAAAACAAATGTTAACTTTTATACGTAATAATAAGATAAACGGACATCAAATATTATTTATGTATGACTCATTAATTTTCCTATCATTTGAACTGAACAATATAATCGTCTTAAATTCATTAGCTTTTAACGGTTGGGGAAATTCCTACCAACTGTGAATATTATCATTAAAATTCTATTTATAACAACAAACAATAAATAACAGAGGGGTCAGGAACTTTGATAACAACAAGGTTTTTGTAATTGATATCTATTGAATAACCGTTTTTAATTACAATTTGAACTCTAACTAGACCGATTTAGGTCGTTTTTACAATAATGTAGAAGTTAGCACGCTTATAGTTACGGAGCTGTTTACGGAGCAATGTTGATGCGTATTATGATGTGCAGAATTCTTGAGTGTTTTGTAACGGTTCTATTAATAGACTAGCTATTTCTATTCACTTCCTAGAAATGAGGCCTTTTGAAATGTCATGAATACACATGGGCATGGCCGAGGCACACAATATGAAATGTCGTAAACCTAAACACGCTAGCCCAAACTGCCATACACTCGCTTGGGACAGGCCGGGTAGGGGTGACACATTTTATTAAAAAAAGAGTTATAATTAAATTAATCATGGTCCATAACAAATCAGTTGGGTATCAAATTTAATGTTTGGGGCTGATTACGAATATAACATGTATTTCGAGATACAAGATGGCGGACTCGACTTTTTAAATGAAATCAATATATTCGCGCGGTTTTAGGGGGTGCTGTTCGACTTAACAACCCTGCAGCAATGACGAATATTTAGACAAAAGCGGCATTGCGCGAGACTTTAAAGGCGTTGTCCCACTGTATGTTTTTACGCTGTGGTAGTATAGTATAGTCAACCTTAATATCACAAATGGCAGGTACTCTACTCCAATCGAAATTGATGGTCCCATACGAAATTTCCTATCATCTAAAAAATACATTTTAAATAAGTGCCTGTCAATAATGAAGTAGAACTAAACATTGTTTTACACAAACAACATATTGAACGCAGTCGTAAAATATAGCAATTGAAACTAGGCTATCAGAAAGTACGTGCACTCGTGAGACTGCAACGCTGTGCAACAGCTTGATAAGGAAATAAAGGAATCTCTCTTGATAAAGAATCTGTCTTTTGATGTGGTCAGTGGTCACGTCACGCTTCATCGCTTTCATCAGATACTAGATAAAGGAGATGTCATGAGGTCACGTAACGAATAGAGTCCAAAACTAGTAAAAAGCTTGTTAGTTATTAAATTTAGATTTTTCGCATTCACAATGCTATTTTTATATTAAGATAAATAATATTAGAAAAAATACTAGAAAAAATCGACTCACCCGTAGCACCTCAGACGGGACTCGAACCCGCACCCTTGGGATTCCGGCCCAATGCACTGACCAATTATGCTACCGAGTCGCTAGTGGGAACGGCGAAATTTTCTACTACTTTTTACTTCTTCGCTGCAAGCCAGCGCAATTTCATCAATGTGAGGAAATACCCCCACATTCGAAAGAAACATCTTTCCAGATGTTTTGACAATCGATAAAGATGAAACAGTTATATAATTATTAAATTTAGATTATTCGCATTCACAATGCTATTTTTATATTAAGATAAATAATATTAGAAAAAATACTAGAAAAATTCGACTCACCCGTAGCACCTCAGACGGGACTCGAACCCGCACCCTTGGGATTCCGGCCCAATGCACTGACCAATTACCTATGCTACCGAGTCGCTAGTGGCAGCGGCGAAATTTTCTAGTACTTTTTACTTCTTCGCTGCAAGCCAGCGCAATTTCATCAATGTGAGGAAATACCCCCACATTCGAAAGAAACATCTTTCCAGATGTTTTGACAATCGATAAAGATGAGGTGCTACGGGTGAGTCGATTTTTTCTAGTATTTTTTCTAATATTATTTATCTTAAGCTTGATAGTATTGACTCCAAAAAAAATTTGTGACTTTTATCAACACTATAACGATAATAATAATTGTAAAAAGCTGACGAAGCAAGGGCTTTTTAATTCATGTTCTAAACCCATTTAATTTAATTTCTTCAAATGCAATGCTTTTGTAAATTGGAGCTTTATAGCAAATGTTCCCATACATGGTGAATACCCAAGTCTTTCGTGACCACAGTTCGTGTTTCGACTAGACAAGTTTCTATCCATTCTCTGCAAGTTGGTATGAGATAGTATCAATGACTTGTGCAAGCTGTGTCGGTTCCCAGGCGCTTTCGTCACAGCCAGACATGTTCCTAACACCTGCAGGCTAGCATGTGAATGTATGATACACGCAGATAAATGTGAGAAAGTTAGTGATGTATAATGTGAAACCATTTCAAGGATGAGTAATGAAGCAGGTCTAGAGCTAGACAATGATAATTAGTACGACATGGAAAAGGGGAATCACAGATTATGACTATTATTTATCGACAGCAATAATAATAAAAGTGTTATTGGATTTTCACTGTTGAAATTATACTGGGTTTCACGTCGCTTGCTTTGTAACATCACAGACTCTATATTTTAGAGCTTACCGATATTTAAATAAAAAAAAATTCATGTTTTTTAACGTTACATAGTATATCTTCCAACCTGCTGTTGAATAATGCTAAGCTAAGCCATGCTAAGCTATCTACATATCTTCAAGTATACGCTATAGTACTCTATATCGCTCGTGTAAACCGGTCATAAAGACTCGAGTAACACATAGATAATAACACTGTCACTAATTATAGTCATAGTCTTTTTTCCGGTAGTTTCACGACAATTACGAATGAAGATATGTAAGTAATTACTTTTGCGAGAAATGAATAACTAGAAATTAAATATGCTACAGTCCCAAATTAGGCAAAAAACACTAATAATTAAGTAAATAAACTACGAAACTTAAAAATTCGTACAGTGCTAGATAACGCAGCATTTTACTTCATAAGATTTAATTTTTTGTTTCGTTTTGTTTAATGATTTTCTTTTTTTTTTGATAAAAAATAAAAAATAGATAAAAAAATTCGTAACCATAATCAAAGTTTTGTATTGCTCTAACTCAAGAGTTCTCAATAGTCAAGAAAGTGATGTTATTAGTAATAACGATGACATCTAGCCAATCGAAACGAGGTGACAGAATAAATCCTCGTTTCGATTCTTATGAACTGAGGCCATACTGCGCTCAATTCTGAACTATAAAACCAAAACCGTTACGTTGTAGTGTGTTATATTTAAGTTCTACAAAATCTTTGGTTCAGCTTTTGAATTCTCATTTAAATTGTCCAATATTGACATCCTAGGCTCTCCACTCCCCAGGCATAGCTTTCAACAATTTTAATAAAACTAAAGCGCGAACTTAAAACTGTTCACGCTAATTTTTAGACTTAGTTTTGGTTTCATTTAATTAGTGCAATCGGGCCCCTGGTTTTTACAATTTGCCAATCTGAAACAGGGTAACGGCAATAACTTATGCTTATTTAACAAACTACACATCTGAACCAAATTAAGTTAAGATTTTCCTGTTTAAACTTGTTTAGACCATTAGACATGGACCCCTTTTTGTCACGAGCAAGGTCAACAAAACCGTCATGCGTGCTTGGAATGCTAAAATGTTTGTTGCGAGATAAAGTGAAACAATATAATGCAGTAGTTATTTTGTTATTAACCTTTAACTGATACAATTACTTAATGTTAATTAATATCTCACGAGACGACCTTCTGAAGTGTCGTTGGTAATTGGGAGCGAGTAAGAAGAAGAATGACACGTTTTATTAAGAAATATGTAACACCAATCTTAAAATTGGTGATTCAAGAACGAGTAAAATGCATGTACTCGTATATGAGTCAGTGGCGAAGGGTCCATACAAGCTAATTCCCATCGGCTTACCTTTTAGAAATCCCAATCTCCCAATCCACTATCATAACATTTTTGTAGAACGGCTTACCTTCGCCATAATTTCAACCCTCGCCACTGACATGAGTACAAAGTCTTTTAAAACGGAATTTCTGACGACAGTAGCATTATATTGTGACGCCTTAAACTATTATTATAGTGATTGTTGATGTCATGAAGTAATTGATTAGCAAAGTGGTTTTGGAAAAAGTATTTTCAGTATCAAATAGCAAAATGATTAAAATGAATATAGACGACCTCCGTGGTCGAGTGGCTTTGTACACCGGTTTTCAAGGTGTCGCCAACTCTGAGGTCCCGGGTTCGATCCCCGGTTGGGTCAATTTAGAAAACGAACTTTTCTATATTGACTCAGGTCTGGGCGTTTGTGGTACCACCGTTGTCTCTGATTTCCATAACACAAGTGTTTTAGCTATTTACTTTGGAATCGGAGCAATGAATGTGATGTCGTCAAATAATTTTAAAAAAAATTAATTAAGAATGCTCTTCACACATACCCGTTTGCTGGGTACGACTGTGTCTTACATGACATTACTCGAATGAGTCGGACACCATTTATAGATCATGATTAGCATCTAAACCAAGCTTGTCTGTACGCCTATCCTTGTAAGGACTGCTTGTGGAACATGAATAACTTTATCTGAGCTCTTTAGGTTAAGAAAATAACAACTGTCGTGACCTAACTCTTTGGTTTGTAGAGAAGCATAATCCATAACATGACTTCATGCGTAACTCGAGGAGGAGATTTTCTAATATTTTTTCATAATTATGTATACAAGGTGTTACAAAAGTACCCCTAATGCCGAATATGGTATATAAGGACGTTCAAACTGAACAACTTTTACTCTGGGACCAACTCTGAAATCGCGAAAAAAAAATCAGGTGTTTCATACATTTTGATATTTTCGATTTTAATTATTGTATGAAACAGCTGATTTTTTTCGCGATTTCAGAGTTGGTCCCATAGTAAAAGTTGTTCAGTTTGATGGTCCCTATATACCATATTCGGCATTAGGGGTATTTTTGTAACACCTTGTTCAATAAATAAATAAAAAAATGTTTGGACAATTTCTCACAGCGCCATCTAGCCCCAAACTTAGCAAAGCTTGTAGTATGGGTGCTAGACAACTGATATACTACTTATATACTTTTAAAATATATACTTTTTATACATAGTAACACCCAGACCCGTCACAGAAATTAAAATTCTTCATTTCAATTTCTGCCCGGCCAGGAATCGAACCCGGGACGTCATGCGTGGTAGACTGGCAAGTTGACCACTGCACCACTCAGGTCGTCAAATATAGAAACTTTTAGCCAGAGACGAAGCAGATTGAAGCTGTCTAGAATGGACAGATGGAATTTAAAAAAGTGTAAGGACAAAAATACTTTTGGCAAAGTAGAAAGTTTCTAATCCTAAATGAATTAAGATTTAATCCGAGACAACCGTGTGAAATGCCGTATAACAATATCTGAGTTGGCTCAAGTTTGTACACGTTGTCCTCACCAATGAAAGTGCTTTATTTAAAATTTATATCGGAAAGAGACATCAAATTGCTGCTTTTATATAAAAGTGACTAAATGCAAAGAAGTTTTATTTATTTATTATATGGACATAAAAACAGATAACAATTATATTACAAACAAATAAAGATTTTACAATAAAGTTCTGTACCAGATTGAAATCCCACTTATGCTGACACATAATTCCTTTATGTTTCAAACAGTAATTACCTACTTATAAAAAAAATACTTTTTTTATTAGTACTTACTACTTACTAGTACAAAGAAATGCTCATAAGATTGTTTTTATTAGCGCAGTATATGCTTAATTCTAATGTTACTTCTTTATAAATGTACGAAATCACAACGACATATTGAGAACTCTGTATCATAGTCACGCTACCCGTGATAGCACAACTGCTGCTTTGACTACTGTTTAAAGTATCTTACGATCAATGTATTTTATGAATTCTGGAAGAAAAACTATCTTACATTTTCCACTTATATTATTTTTATCTCCATTTTGCTATTCTATTTAAGTTTACCCAAGAGTCTTTGCCCCCAGTATTTACCAACATCAAATTTTGTTATGTATCGATTTATTGGTTTCCAAAATCATGGTGTTCATGAATATCAGTGTAAATAAATTCTGTTAATTAACCTTTTTAACTGAAAATTGATTTGAAGATATCAAACCTGCAAAGCTATTACTAGAAATCAAATTCTCAACTAATAGAGAAAAATACGTTTTTTTTTATCCACAACAGGTTAGTGCTTGACCTTCACTTCACCTGATGTTAAGTGATTATAAGGGCGTAGTTGGAAGCGCACTACACCCGGAATTCTCACCACTGAGGAACTGGCTATCTTACTTCTACCTACAACTTCTGCCGGAACATAACAATTTTTAAATTGTTGTTATGGCGTCAGACTTAGGTAAGATGGTGGTAGCCTGCCAGGCGGACTTGAAATAAGCCCTACAACCAACCAAACCCGGAACCCCTGCGTCTTACACGGGGCGAACCACTAGACCACAGAGGCGGTTAAAAGTACTTGTTTTCTTTTCACGGCAGAAACTCTTCCTTCACGTGTCCGAAAATAATTCTAAGAGCTACTCCGATGTAGATAAGTATTTATAATTATTTTATCTAATCTGTGCCGCGACCGTTAAAACGTATAGACGCCCCGTTATGTTATTGAAGGACTTGTGTCGGGGTCTCCCAAAGTAGGAATTTTCTAGTGTTTTGTTTATTGAATTAAAAATTGAAAAGGTTTATTTCATACAAAATCAGTACAAGCAATAATCCGAGGCTGGAACCAACCTAGTAGGTATATATTTACACCTGTGGCATCGCTCTCCCATAACATTGTAGATACATAATGTATGTAAAGTTGAAGTATTTTTGTTTAGCTGCATTCTGGCGCCATAAGCCACGTGCCTTTGTGGCGTACTGCCATATGCCAGGGAGAACACTGGGACCTATTCTATGTCCTCCTTAATGTACTTTTTTGTGTGTATAAAAAAATGTTTAGTTATTTACAAAACTTTTATTTAACGCAGAAAAACTTGGACGTTGATTAAATATAATGATTTATTATGTAGATATGTATTACTTTCATCATCATCATTTAGTGCCATCTTCATAATGACTTTACTTTAATCAATAGGATTATCAATTATGTCTGTTATTTTGATGAGATTTACTTGCACTTTTTTAACACAAAGTGAAAATGAAAAATAAAAAATTCTTTATTCAAATAAACTTAGATATTAAGTGCTTTTGAATTGTCTATATTTCTTTTCTTATAAGTCGAGACTTTTTTAGCTGACAAGAAGATTGAGCGCAAGAAACTTATCAGCTTTGACAGAAATCAGAAGTAACGATATTTACAAAGAAATTATATCGTTACTAAATACACAAGCCACACACTACTACCTTCCTATCGATTACTTGCCCAATCACTACTAAAACCAGCACCGAAAAACAAAAAAGTCATTTATTGTTGATAACTTAAAAAAATTAAAACAAAGGAAAATCTGGCACCGTTTCAAATTTGAACGCGCATTAACAATTATTTACATGCATATTGCACGCACTCCTGCGCACGTAGACACTGACAGTTGCAAACGCACGCAATTAACAAGCTCAAGTTACTTGCAGTCATTATTTTTATGCGTCCTTATCAAATCATTGGTTTTATTGCATTGCTTAGGATGAATGCTTTAATGGATTTTAACCTCAATTATCAATAACAACTTTAATCTCACGCTTTCCACAGCTATTATTAGCTTTTATCTTTCCTTATTTTATCAAAGTTTTAATTGAAACAACATGAAAACCAGTATAATATTTACTATTCTTACTATATTCCGCTTACGTACAATGGAATTTATGTGTAGTGTATTTGAATTAGATTTACCTCTTATCTCAATTATGAAAAAAAAACGCGTTTATCAGTAACTTATATACTTATGAGATTCATTTAACAAGCCCATAACCGACCTTGATGTTTCCCGAATTTTCAAAATTCTTAAATCCTTTTTTACTCATAATAACACACTCTACTTTTCCTAACCACTGGAGCGTGCCCTTTTAGCCTTATCGAAGTCAAACAGTTCTGCTATTATACCTGATTTATACGCCATACTTTATATTTGACACTTGAATTTTATTATTATTTATTTTAATAACAGTGAAGTACATGCTGGACTTTGTAAAGAATACTAAATTGTATATTTACTTTAAACCAAGATTATTAATTATTTATTAGTATTCTTTACTAAGTTGCATTTTCTCTGTTGCAAAATAAATTGCATAGGCCGATGTATTGCCGATGTCCATACCTATTCAAAAAGCATTTTAAAATTATTATTAAAAAAAAACAGTATTCAAAAATGGCAAGTAAAAATGGGGAGTTGCATTCTACAGCAGGTCTCATTAATGTGAATGTTTAGTATGTCCACGCTAGTAGACACAAATTGAAAACATATCGTAAACTGTCATAATAATATATTTACCCCAATTCCCACTGAGATTTATCCATTATCCAAACATCATAATAAGTACAGCACCATCTTCTACTTCGTTTTATGTTTTGGTGGTTCTCGTTTGGATTTCTCCAGTGTCGGGTTTTTTGCTGCGTTATTTGTTTCTACAGACTTATTCAAGGCGGATCGTAAAACTACAATAGCGATGTATAGACATGATGTGGGTGAAATTCATTATATATTGAGACTGTAGAACCAACTGCTAAGCTATCTAAAATAGGGACAAGCAGCATCATGAATGCACTGTTCTTAAAATAAAGCTATGAGTAGCACCAATGAGGAAATATTTATTATGATCCAAAGGAAGTTTGTCTGCATTGTCGCACCAATTACTTACGAGCCATTTTACTTCCTGACTGCGACGTTTAAAGTTTCAACGATATTTTTAACGATAAAGAAATTTCCTTGACAGATTATAACAGTGACTTTCGTTGTGGAACTTGCATTTACATCTTTCGTTAAGTTATAACGGGAATATGTTGAAAAGCTACAGGTTTATCAATGGGACTATAAAATTTGTTCTGTGCTATAAAGAACTGATAGATTAAAATCCTATCTCGATACTGTACATTTTATTATGTACCTAATAAAATTGTTAAAAGTTACAGAAAATGAGTCCGAAAAACCAAATTGAACGGATTGGACCAAAAAACTAGCACTCGCAACTATGTACTATTACCCCCATAATAAACCTCACAATCGCCGAGCAGCAAATGGATCGTAGGATTTAATTTACACATTTTACACGTAAACATTGAATGAATTCCAAAATACAGCTGCGTGCGTGGCGGCTTCAGGAAGGAAGCTCTATTTATAGTTACGAGCTGCTACGATAATTATTGCATTTCATGCGACGAACAAACGACCGTTTTGTGGGTCAGCTGTTATGATATCCCAAATGTAGGGAAGTGGTGGAATGGCGAATTGCAAGATGCTTTATTCATTATTTGCATTGCTACTCATCTACATCTGCGAAAATATTATGAACGCTTCGCTTTTATTTCTTTATTTTTAAAGAATGGCTGTAAGTACTTACCGAAAAAACAGTACTGAAATGGAAACTTTTGAAACAATTATTATAATGTTAAACTTGCCAAGGACATTACATGAGACACAAACACAACACGTATTCATAACGCCCGCCTACGTTTCGAATATTCGGTCAAAACAATGTTCAAAACAGCGCATTTTAAAAGTCTACTGGAATTAACATATAATTTGATGTTTTTTACTCACAGCATAAACTAACAAGTTTAATGTCACTTGCTTATCAACCTAAATAAATTGTTTTATTAAGATCTCATAAATAAATCAACTCTGTTTTCATCTCTTTAGGTGGGCGCAATAGCACAGATTACTAAATAGTTACTACGTGCAATAGTGGGAGCCTTAAATGAGGACGTCTGCAATATCAGTTTATCACTTGACAGAATTATGTAGTTATACCGAACTGTTTTGAGACAAATTTATTGTTGTATTCTTTCTTTTGTTTTTCACTAACGCGGGATTTGCACTAATCATCCTTGGCACAGACCAAAAATTGGCAAGATTTCCTCTTAAATCACTTTAAGTATAACATTTACAGTAATTTTAATTAATCGTATGACCTATATAATTATTTGAATTTACTTTCTATACCAAACAGAAGTGGCACAATTGGCTATTTGACTTAAGGTGTAATAGAGCAGAAAGAGAAGCAAAATAAATCCCTACGCGATTGTAAAATAATTTTACTTAACAACAAATTTTACTTAACAACTTTTTTTGTAGTTACGTATGGATAATACAATCTAATAATCAACACTACTTTGTCACTGGAGCATTTTGATTTTTACAATCTTTGGAGTGTTAGAAATCATAGTAAATTTCGTCAAAACGAGCCAAAATTTTGCGTAGGGGTTTATTTTTCTTCCCTTTCTGCTCTTTGATACCTTAAAAGTAGAATCCATTCTCAAGTCAAATACCCAATTCACGGTAGTAATGAAATATTAAAAAATTGGTCAAGAGCAAACGTTGATCTTAGAAAGCGTTTCTTTGATGTCGACAAATATCCAGCCATTTATTTTTTCTCGTCCGACGTTGATAGAAGTATAATCTGGTATTTACAAATACTTTGATGTCATCTAAATTTTAATATATATATATATAGACGACCTCCTTGGTCGAGTGGCTTTGTACACCGGTTTTCAAGGTGTCGCCATCTCTGAGGTCCCGGGTTCGATCCCCGGTTGGGTCAATTTAGAAAACGAACTTTTCTATATTGTCTCAGGTCTGGGTGTTTGTGATACCACCGTTGTCTCCGATTTCCATAACACAAGTGCTTTAGCTACTTACTTTGGAAACGGAGCAATGTATGTGATGTTGTCAAATATTTATTTATTTATTTATTAACCGCATATTCTTTTTTTTTTAAATATGAGACAAATCTTTTCTACGTGATTCCCAACGTCTGTGGTCGATTAGTTAATACGATGAGCTTGAAGTCACCATATTTCAGCCCTTGGTTTCAATTCCGCTCTATATAGAAAAAATAACTCTTACATATAATTGTTTTCGATATAATCAATTCATTATGGATGTGATTTACGTCTGGTTTCTAATTCGTGAAATAAGTTAAAATTTTCTCTATCACCATTTACATAGATGACTCATTTATGAAACAATTATTCCACTTTAATCGAATCGATGGCACCTTTATTAACCACCGAGAATAAACATCTAATTACGAAACAGATTGCAGTCTAGTGATAAACAGTCATCTTAACCACACCTCTCTACAATAAGTGTATTTATACAGAATGCAGTACAGTGCGTCTGCGCAGATCTATATTTAGCTTTATCCGGTCTCAAGCGCAGTGCATGCATACCGCTCGCTAGACAATTACGAACGCGTTTATTACCATTGCGAATGAAAATAACTACTACTATAGAGCTAATTGTATGTTCGACCGTTTCGCTTATATAGTTATCAATTTTGTTAAGCTTTATTATAGGTTAATTATGAGTCTTATGGATTATAGGATTTATGTCAACATTATTGGTTGGTAACATTATGTCATTGACATTATTACAGTTGTTTATTATAATATTAGGTTTACTTGTGAAATAAAATATTCGAACTTGTTCCTTTTAACAGGTGGCTTTGCTCGACATTATAATTATATTTCTTATTACAAAATCGAGCAAAATATTTTTTTTGGCACGCCTTCCAATGTTCCAATACAGAAAACAGACGTAGCTTTTCCGTTTTGCGATAGATAATACAAATTGAAGATACAATCGATCGCATCAGCATATTCAAATATCATAAAGGCCCCCGGTAACGATCAATTGCGATTGTCAATTTTTGTTTTGATCGATCAATATTGATCGTTACCGGAGCGCTTAACATTTGGAATTTGTATTTAGTTCTTCTTTTGGAGCTTCTTCCTCACGGGCATAATGCCAGCTTTATGTGATTTGTCGAATAAAAATAACTTTTATTTGTTATTAAAACGGATAAGTAGTTAACACTCCTAAACCTAAATAATACCGACGTTTTCGTGATTGTTAATCAATTATTTAGTTTCCTTCGTGTTTCATTATTTCTGTTTTTCTATTTATCATTTTACTATTTAGAAATGCATATTCCATAATTTAATTCACAATTTTCGCTCTTGAATTTCTCTCAATATCTCATTTGGTCTAGCTATTTTCCAGTAAATCATAAATATCTGAATGGTTCATTTGCTATGTAACGGATGTTTTATATGATTCTCGTCTGACTATAATGCTCATTGTTTCTGTTGTAAATGCTTGCTAGGACCACACAGATGGTTTTATGATGACGATATTGTTATGGAATGTATTTATGGTAACTAACTCAGTTAAGTCATTATTATCTGAATTATTTTTGAACAAATCTGCTATAAGAGTTTATGAATTCGGCAACCTAAAATATAATAGGTAGGTAAATAAAGACAATTCGAAGACACTTAAGAGGGCGTAGTCTGCACACTACCGCCGCCATTGGAAAAAAAATCATAGTGATTAAATAAAGACAAAATTGTAAATTATCTCTCTGTAGTGCACTCCGTAGAAGCTTTGTGGTTCTTTTTATCGCTTTAACAATATTATCTATTATGTCGTTTAGTTTAATGGAGATTTTTTAACAATAAAACTCCATACCCCTTGATTTCTAAGTTTATTTGAATAAATAATTAATGTTGTTTTATATAAAATAGTTTAGTTTTTGTATACTGATTAAGAATCCTCTACTCAAATTTATGTATTCTCAATAGACAGTATAATTATTTACATACTTACAATAAAATTGTTATTACATTGTATAGTAAACAAGTTATAACAAATTATCAAACTCGAGCTGATCAAACATACCAAAATAGAAATCAAACAATGTTTGACTTGTACCGAAGCGAAGTGTAAAGAAACACTACGCAGTGGTGCCCAACCGATAGCTCGCGGGCACCTGGTAGCCCCCGGCCTGGGGCCCTACCGGCTAACTTTTCGAACTTCGGCGGGTCTGCCGAGCTTCAACTTAAAACAGATAAATCGAAGTAAGGAGTTTCGTATTGCACTATTCACCGAAGTTATTTAGAAGATATCGATGTTCATGTGACATCATGAATTGGGGTTCGCAATTTTGGCCCGATTGAGGCTCGATTTATCTGTTTTAATTTGAAGCCCGGCAGACTTTCAGAAGTTCGATGCATTAGCCGGTACGGCCCCTGTTATCTAGGCGCCCGCGAACAATATGGGTAAAATAAATTAAACAAACAATACCTAATTTACTTGTGTTTATAGTCTAATATATGGTCGCGCGGCGCGTCTGTCACACCATGTATGTAACTCGTGATTCGCAACAACTTCACAGCGGGAATACGAGCGAGAGGTGTATCACTTAAGTATGTTTTTTAATAACTCGGTGGTGCCCACTTGGCGTATCGGGATTTTCAAAATAGCATTTAGAGCAATCAGTTGGGCACCACTGCACTAAACTATCAGGCAGGACATACCTCAACAATAAAGAGGTCCTAAATGGGTGGCTGTTTCAAATAGAAGGTCACACATGTTTTGATTCCTTGTTTGTCTATGAAAGTACTCCGATAATAAGAATTACTACGATTTACGTATGATTAATGACAACATCTGTGGTCGAGTGGTTTGCACACCGGTTTCCAAGGCGTCACCATCACCATCTCTTGAGGTCCCGGGTTCGATCCCTGGATGGGTCAATGTAAAAAATGAACTTTTCTATATTGACTCAGGTCTGGGTGTTTGTAGTTCCACCGTTATCTCTGATCTTCATAACACAAGTGCTTTAGCTACTTTGGAATCGGAGCAATGTATGTGATGTTGTCAAATATTTGTTTATTATTTATATATTATATTTATGTTTCTTAGAAGCACAGTAACTACTCTAGCATGATTGTCATGACCTCTGTGGTTAGTGTTACGTTAAGAGACGTCATCTGGTTCAGTTCCCAGACGAGTCAATGTAGAGTAGAAGAACTAACTCTTTCTGCATTGTTGTCGTCCTGATTTCCAAAACACAAGTCCCAAGACAGTGTTTTAGCTATGTTAGTGCTTATCTTGAGATCAGAGTAATATTCAACTGTGATGTTGTCCAATAGTTTTTAGAATGAGATGGTTTATAAACTCAAGTCTACATTGTAGAACTCATGTAATATCAGCATCCATTTGTAATGAAAAATTGATATCTGCCCGAGCTTTTGAAATAGCAAATGACACATGGAAAGTGGTTAAATGAAACACCATCATAGAATTTAAGTGGTGACACTTTATCATAGTTTGCCAGACACACCATAAATGAATTATATTAAAAGCCACCGACATCGGATACAGCGCTTGCCCTACTGCGGCCTCTAGTTACTAGTGATGTACTGTGACCAAATACGATATCGAACATGGTTTATCGACCATGAGGAAATACTGTATAACTTATAACAAGATCACTTTGCTCTCAATATTTTGAATTCATTTCAATTCAGGGTTACTGGCTTAAAGAGTCATATAGTTGACGTATTTTGAAATAGATTGAATCGATGTTTTTATTATAAACCATTGATATTATGCCGATTATGATTGATATAATTAAAAATAAAAATCCTGCCAGAATGTTTTTCTTATTTGTATTTCAGTTAAAAACACTATTGTTTGGTTTAAAAAAGCTTTCTTGTTTAGACGTAAAAATACCTATGAGTTCTGAGATTTGCAAACCATATTACAGAACCGCACTCATGCTCTAATCTGGAATGGGCCCGCGTTGTAGGTTATGTTACATCCTCCTCATCAATCGAAAAAATCTGCCCCAGCAATCGACACACCGAAATTGTTGTTGCTGATGATATTGCAGAAGCTTCCTTGAGCTTTCATCGATATCTGCCCGACACCTATTCTGCGCCAACACTACTTCTAGACACGTGGCCGCGAGCGTGGGCGCCGGCGCCGCTGACGGTTGGTCGCGCACATCCGATACTGTCTCGAGATCGATACATGTGACTGTGATCGATTCGCACCGAATACAGAATTATCCTTGCTTTTTTAATTTCACGTATTCAGTCATTAGATGAATCCAAACTAGGGACTTCGAATTGACTTTTTAGTTAAAACCAGTTGGCTTGGTCGATATCGAAATGTTAAATAATTAAAAATAATAAAAAACCCCACCTGCATCAAAAGACAAGTCAACTGAAAAGATGGAAACAAGATCAAATATTAAAGGCAACATAACATGCAGTCGGAAGCATGTAATAAGTGACATTATTAATGATTTGGAGGAGGGCACTATGATCGGTATATCGCTTTGAGACAGGGTCCGAAACGACGTGATTCGGAAACGGACCAAAGTGGACCATTGGGTACACCGTCGCAAAGCTAAAATGGGCTTGGGCTGGCCATGTGTGTCGCCGAAACGATGACAGGTGGAGCAAGTGCGTTTTTGTCTGGAGACCTCGTACTAAAAGAAACGTAGGTGGACCACCAGCCAGATGGTCAAACGACATATCAACAACCGCAAGACCACTCTGGTCTTGACAAACAGAGAACAACCCCCTTACTCTGACTATCAAAAGTAATATCATAAGTGAGATGGCGCTATACACGATGTATAGCTCTGTCTCTATCACAACATTACTTCTATATTACTTTGGGCTGCTTGGAGGAAAAGTGTAGAGGCGTAAGCTCAATGGTGGGCGGATATGCGCTGAAGAAGAGAAGAAGAAGAAGATTAATGATTTGACTTATCATTAAATTCTATGCTTCCGACTGCATGTTATTATGTTTCCTTTAATATTAAGGAATCAAAGCCCAGGAATCAAAATAACCCCATTCCACGGTTCTTATACAACGTGTTACAAAAATACCCCTAATGCCGAATATGGTATATAGGGACCATCAAACTGATCAACTTTTACTATGAGACCAACAAAAAATCAGCAGTTTCATACATATTGATATTTTCGTAATTAATTTTCGTATGAAACAGCAGATTTTTTTTTTTATAATATCAAAAATCATCTTCACTCATACAGCATGAATCATTATAGCAAATACCAAGAGAGACACAGAGAATACATTATTTACCATAATAATTATAACAGTATAATATACTTTGTTAACATAATAAATGGCTAAACTTATCTTTATGTCTTGTATTCTGTGTCGTACGTCACGTTTCATAAATTATCTTAACTCCTACCTTCATGTATCTGCACAGAATACATGTATTTGCACAATGCGAAATAAAAATGCGACAGTGATGTGAAGACTAATCGCTTTAAAAAAACATTAAATGTAATGTAACGTAAATAAATCAAATTATTAATAACACAGATCATAGTGGAGGTTAATGAAGTTTATGATAATAAAGTAGTGCCCGCTCGCAATCGCTACTTCGACTACGTGAAATTTTGTCTATCCTTCGGGAACAGTACACTTTTTCTGGATAAAAGGTCCGTATCTGTAGACCTGACAAGCAAAATTTCATGATGATCGCTTGAGTAGTTAAGACGTGAAAGCGTCACAAACAAACTAACTTTCACATTTATAATATTAGTTAGGATATAAAATAAAGAAGGACTCAGCGCTGCCATTGATGATCAAACTTCAACTGGACTGGACATGTACATATATCTTAATGATTGATGACGACCTTCGTGGTCGAGTGGCTTTGTACACCGGTTTTCAATGTGTCGCCATCTCTGAGGTCCCGGGTTCGATCCCCGGTTGGGTCAATTTAGAAAACGAACTTTTCTATATTGGCGCAGGTCTGGGTGTTTGTGATACCACCATTGTCTCTGATTTCCATAACACAAGTGCTTTAGCTACTTACTTTGGAATCGGAGCAATGTGTGATGTTGTTGTCAAATATTTATTTATAATATTAGTTAGGATATAAAATAAAGAAGGACTCAGCGCTGCCATTGATGATCAAACTTCAACTGGACTAGACGTGTCCATATATCTTAATGATTTAAAACTACAACAAGTTTATCAGTACGGTAACATCCTTGTCAAATAGGTTGAACAACCCTTCAATGACGTACGATAAAACTTAATGGCGCAGTAATGCCGTATCAGGACAACAGTCAAGTAAGCTATGCAGTTTTTATAAAGGTTTTTCATCTAATGGGTGACCACAAAAACTTAGCTTACGTTAGGCTTCCGTAAACAGTTAAGGACTTTAGCTGTAGGTAATTTTTTTATACGCTTAAGTATAACTGAGGCAAAGTTCTTTGCTGCATGTGTAGTTCGTCAACCTGCAGCTCAAGTGCAGCATGCAGCATCAATGACGAGCGCCAAACTCTAGAGTTTGTCTCGTGGCCGAGGAGAGGTTTTATCCAATATCGGAATGTTATTTTGGATAATTTGATTTGCTGTTAAATCTTTGTAACCTTGCATATCGAATATCGCAGTTCACAGTTAACATCACCCAAGAACCTTATAATACAACTATAAGGTTTTTAATATCACCACTTAAGGCCAGATGTGATTGGTCAAATACTCACCTAGTTAAAAAGTCAAAACTTTTTGTGATCTTTATCATACTCGTGATCATGTCGCCATAATAAAACCTATTGAATTATTGGAAGATCTTTTATTAAAAGATAATTGCAAAAATATAGTTAGCATTTGCGCCGGGGCGCAGACATAACATGACATGACATCACTCCACATGACATAGATCCAGTGCGTACTATAAAACAAAACATAGCTAGCAAAGACCTTGGCACAGAAAGCCAGTAGACGCTGTAACATGAGAATGATTTTGCCAAACGACTTGAATTAAAACTGCGATCACTAGTTATTGACTCCAATTTATTCAGCAGTCGGGTTTCAGATCCGCTTACCGATTAGTACCACTGAAGCAGTACTTTTTTTGTTGCATTTATATTTTTACGGAGGAAAACTTATTATTGCAAGAGTTTCAAAATTCAAAATTCAAAACTCATTTATTCAGTCTAGGCTGTTACAAGCACTTGTGAGTGTCAAAGAAGCTACGCCATCGGTTCGCAAACCCTAAGCGGAAGACCTACGAGAAGAACAGTTTGCTAGTGGGCTTTTACTGAACATGTTAAAATCCTCGAAGTAATGATTTGTAAGTTTAATTTTCTTAAAATGATACGTTTATAATTTTTTTTTATATCACAACATAACTAAATAATATTTTCTGATTTGTTATGCTTCTATACAAACCTATTTATTATGATACAGTTCAAGAATCAAGAGAAGTTCAACTTGAACAAATTAAGTTTATAATCGCTATTATTAACCGACACAGAAAGCGAACATAATAACTTACCAAACAATTAATATTTTGTAACCCTGCTTTAAGATTTTACAGTATTTTATTATTTAACATCTACCTTTGAACCAGAGATTTTTCGCGCTAACTTTCTACGCTAATATTAAAGCATAATCAAAGATTTTTCGACAATGGTATTCGAGACCTTAGCATTGGTGTTATTGTTGAAACAAAACGAGCCTGCAAGCAATCACTACATTTATCGAAAGGGTGAAATCAAAGTCATTGGCAATCTTTTGAACTAACCGCGATATTGATAACTTATGGACAAACATTTCTTAAATTAAAGTGATCAAAATTCAAGTTGATCTAAACTTAAAATATCACAAGAAGTCATAAGTAACAGATTTACTAATGAGTTTAATAAAAAAACGTTACTTTCATTTTTTTTACATCAGTAATCTTATACAATACTAAATAAATACTAGAACTTTACTTTTCGCAAAAGATATCTTCACATTGATTATTATGTATTTTTTATCTTAGATGTATCTTACACGTGGGAAATTCGTGCTTGAATTTAATAGATTAAGTACATTTATCATGTCTATCAATTATAGAATTAACTAATGTTATCCAAATATTACACAACAGATTATGTTTAATGGTTTTTACACAGAAAACAATCTGGCATTCATAAATGCTGACGTCAGTTTAAACATTTTTGCGCATACGCAAACTGTGCTGTTGCTAAGACTTTGATTGATACTGTTTTTTTTACTATTTTTTTATTTAAACAGGCATCTTATTTAAGCTAACAGATGAGTCATACAAACGAACCACATAAATTATGCAAAGTAGGTACATTTTCTAAAAATAAACAATATAAACTATAAGTCGTAAATAATCAATACAAAACTATTAGTACACTATTAAATATGTCATTTCTTTCAAACAATTATTATTGATTAAATTAAAATAAAACACAAACAAACAACTAAGTCAATAAATTAAATCATCATGTCACTTACAATAATTATAGATTTTATTAAAAAGAATTCCTAAGCCATTTTTTTTTAAATGTATACTGGTCAGCGCTTGGCATTTTATTTGTTAAAACTAAACTTATAATAATCGCGTTTTATTTAACTGGACCACTTTATTACCGATGTTTCTGCATTGAGCAACACCAGTTCAAAATTGATATCTATGACATTGTTCAGTTCCGCAATCTGTCGGCATTATTATGTAAATTGATTGCTTTCTTCGAGGAAGTGGTCGGTTGTCAGATACGCCCCAGCAGTGGTTACAGTGGGCGTAAATAATAGCCGTTTTGTTGTGACATATTCCTTATTCCGTTTTCCATTACAGCAGTGTTTCCCATTTAGTGGTACGCGTACCCCCAGGGGTTGCATCAAAGAGAACGCGCAGCAATGCCTTAACTAAGATATCATACTTTTATATAATTTTTTCTGCTATAAGGGGTACGGGAATTTGAGGTCTTTCTTAAATTGGTACGTAGAAAAAATAATTGGGAACTACTGCATTACAGTATAACTGCTCCACCAATATATATACCAATATATATATTAAAACATTACTATAGTAAAATATTGATTTGTTTAGTTCGTCTCTTAGTTCATTAAAGAAAAAATTGGCACCCTTATTTTTTAACTGTGATTTAGCTGTAACTGTAAGTACCTTTACATTCGTATTCACTAACGTTACTATGAGGTATCACAGTGCCCGCGGACGCACAGTGTCCCAACTACCAATCACACGTAATACGCAAAGCAAACGAACAAATCACAGAGCACTATTTCAACGCAGTTCGTTCGCATAGGCAAGAGTCGTTATATTGTTCTTGAATATAGTTGTTAGGGTGCTGGCGCATTTGTCTGACGTACGTGTTAACACGTCGTTGTTTTTTATGGACGTGTTAAAAGATAAGTGTGCTTCTTGTTCATACATTTACTGTGAAAACCGATGTCATCTGACAGGCGTGTTAACACTTAACGTCAGACAAATGTGCCAGCACCTTTAATGTAATAACTAGAATATCGTCTCCTAGTAATATAATAATAATAATATTGCTGGCACTATTAAATCTATTACTTAGACTTAGAGTAATATATTTCACATACTGCTATATAATTTCATGTTGACTCGTTTGTTGCTACAAATATAAGAGAGAAAACTAATAATATTCCTCATCATGACCATGACCATCAGCCATTTTTAATGTCCCAACTGCTGGGGCACAGGCCTTTCTTATGGGTGGATAAGGAGGATGGGCCATGACCCACCACGCGGGCCCAATGCGGATTGGTGGGTGCTAACGACTGCAAATGCAGCCGGTACCAACGACTTGAACGAGGCTTCCGAAGCACGGAAGAGCTCGAGCTCGATCCCATGACCGACCCTTGCGAAAGTGGCTTGACCTCCGCAATCGCTGGGCCAGGCGCTGTACCACTGCGCCACCGAGCTCTTCTCATTCATCATTATAACAGCCCATAATCCTCTATTACTAACCTACAAACCACTCGGTCCACCTGTTTGGACAGTTCCACTGCAGGATGTACCTATAGGCGTCTCCCGAAGAAAGAGGTTGCTGTAACCTCCACTCTTTGACATACGATCGCAGTTTTGTACCGCTTGCATCGAAAAACACTGCTGCTATTAATAATAGTTCAAGAAAATGGCCAGCAGCCACTGTCCTGTCCATTTCCGTCGAAGACTGATGCTATAGGCGTCCTGTTTAAGTCAAGACGGATTATCGGTATAAGTCTTCAAAAACCAATAATGAAGGAAGTCAATTGACAGTTAGTCGAAAGTCAATGAGAAATACCTCCCAATATACTCGTACCTCACAGACTGTCCCTCCTTTTATGGAAGGGAGTGGGCAATACCTTTGTTCGCCATGCACCAGCTCAGCTGATGACGCAGGCGATAGCGTCACCAAACCCACGTAGCTTAGCTCCACAACGGAATGTTCATAATGTATTGTTGAAGACTTTTACAACTGCATTTGATTTATACGGTAGTTCACTACACGCATTTAATTCTTACTTATGTAAAAAAATTGTGTTGTTATTGCAAATATTTGATCAAGTTTTTTATTTTTCAGATAGAGTCACTTCTAAATTAATTATAACATACAGCACAGCTCTATATTTATACAATACTAAATAATATACTAGAAAAAAGTCAGCTGATTTCTTTTTCGTGATTTCAGAGTTGGTCCCATATTAAAATTGGTTCAGTTTGATAATCCCTATCTACCATATTCGGTATTAAGGGTATTTTTGTAACAAGGTGTTACAAAAATAATATTATATATGTGTTAATAATTTCAATTTCAACTTCTAATACGTACTGTTCTGTATAAGAAGGTACTTAAGTCTATTTTCAGCAGCACATGTTATGTACTGAACTAAATTAATTAATTTCATTGTAACCTGTTTTGCTGATCTGAAAGTTAAAGGGAAACGACGTGATACACGTGTATAATTAAAACATGGTTCACACTAGAGCAAATACACGTGTAAGTGCACGTTTTTTTATTAGTATATTACAAAACTCAATAAATTATATTTAAACAACATCACATTACTGTAAAAGAATACATAATTATATTTTAATTTCCATAACTTTAATATTTAAACAACACCACATTACTGTTAAAGAATACATAATTATATTCTTATTTCCAAAACTATAATATTTAAACAACATCACATTACTGTAAAAGAATACATAATTATATTTTAATTTCCATAACTTTAATATTTAAAGAACACCACATTACTGTTAAAGAATACATAATTATATTCTAATTTCCATAACTATAATATTTAAACAACATCACATTACTGTTAAAGAATACATAATTATATTCTAATTTCCATACCTATAAAGTGCTTTAGCTAGTTGCTTTTAGATCAGCCCCGTGATTACGTAACTCTATCGCTAACAATTCTCGTTTTAAATCAATTGAAATTAATAAAATTTGACGTTTCATTTGCTAAAAGAGTGTTTTAATAGCACTTTGCTAATAAATGAAACTGACAAATTTCATTGATTTGATTGATTTAACCCGACCGCTACCAAGAAAACCGGCGTGCAAAGCATTCGACCACGAAGGTCTCTGGATTGCAAGTTATCAATCAAACTCTTTTAAAAGTCCCCTTCGGCGCTACCTATAAGTATGTAGGGTTGTTACTATTTTCTAAAAAGGCCACGCGGCCAGCGAAACTACTATGAAATAAAAATATTGCAACAAAGTACATTCAAATGTCGTGTGAACTGCGTTTTATGATTACCGACATAAGACCACGTGCTGTCTTAATTACTGGCTGTAAATTACCAAGTCGAACATTCGCTTCAGATTGATTACCTGATCGTAAACATATCACGTCAAAGAGATTGTTTACTTTGAGCACCTACACTCCAAATTGATCGTCCATACACACAAACCACTACTTGTATTCTTTTCTTCTTAATCCTTCCCTCATAACTGAAAATCGGACTCGGTCCATAGTAGCTCTCACTGCTTGAGGAGGTTGCTACTCTTACTTGGTCAGACCACCTGGTTGGCGAACGACCTCAGGCTCTCTTGCCTTCTATTCCACCAACTACGACCAGTTTTTCGAGACTTTCATCTCCTCTTGGCATTATGTGGCCAAAGTATGAGAGTATTCTTTACTAGCTCAATTAAACTAAGATTTTCTCTAATAGTATAAGAACTAGCTTAAATGTAACATTGAACTCGTTTCGTTAGATAAGCCCTAATGTGGTATTTACACGAGTGACTAAAGCCGCACGTCTTTTGCCGCACGGCGAAAATTGCCTGTAAATGGCAATTCGGCCTAGGCTGCAGGTGACTGAACAAACTTATCGGATCCGGTGGCCAAAACTGGAACTACGTTATTACATATTGTTACCTAGGTTATGCCAGCGACTACATAGACAACAGCGACGCCATCACCGATAAACATGCGATAAAATTTCACAAGCGATTTGCTAGGTGACTAAAGTCGACCGTCACAGGTGACTAAAATCGAACCATGTAAATAAATTGCCCATTAGACCGCAATTAGGTACTTCCCATCCCATTACGTAGATGTGTTAAATAAATTACATGTTTTAATAATAATGTCAAGACATTTCTAATATTGAGCTTTTTTTATAATTTACTTTTTATTTGTTTTTGATGACCTCCGTGGTCGAGTGGCTTTATACAACGGTTTTCAAGGTGTCACCATCTCTGAGGTCCTGGGTTCGATCCCCGGTTGGGTCAGTTTAGAAAACGAATTTTTCTATATTGGCTCAGGTCTGGGTGTTTGTGAAACCACTGTTGTCTCTGATTTCCATAACACAAGTGCATTAGCTACTTACTTTGTAATCGGAGCAATGTATATGATGTTTTCATATATTTATTTATTTATTCAGCAACCTTTTTAGACTCCAATTCGTCATCCAAATTATCTTCATATTCTACGATCCAATAGTTTATTTAGTAACTGTCTGAATGATTGTCTCAACACTATAAACCATAACCGATCTCATCTATGTCATTTGTATAGTTATTATCATCAACTAATAGCGAGCTCACGTCCAGTCTAGTATCACCAATCGGAACACTAATAAATCTACGTTCACTCACACCAACTATTTCTCAATTTCTCTTTAGCCTCAAATGTCAAGGTCTTATGTTATTGCCTAGACGCTAGCTCCGATAGATAGGTTTGTAACGAGCTCGTTCAATCGGCTACAAATTAGATAGGCAACGGTGGTGGCTTTATGGGCGAAGTTCAAGAGAGTTAGCGGATTCTGCTATTCTAAGCTCTATTTCACTCTGAAATATTTTGTTCTTAGAAACTTGTAGTACCGACAAATTTCAAAATATCAGAAATTAAACACGCGAAAAAATACGTTTCTGAATGCAGCCGTCACTGTCAACACAGACCATAGAGTAAATGAAAACACCCGTGCAGTTGTCAACTTATCAAAACAAACTTTAGATCAAACTACATTGAAAGTTTTAAATAAAGGATTAAACTTTGCGGTAACACCACGTAGAATACCTTATGAGGACATTATCTGCAACGTTGAGGAATGCCTGGTTAAAAACAACATGAAAAAGGAGGACAGTGAAGCCATACGTCAAGATATTTCATCCGTCTTACGGCGTAGCAAGCTGGCCAAACTCAACCTCCCTCATGATGAATATACAGCGCTGAAGAACCTGCGCAACCAGCCAGAACTTACTATTCTCCGTGCAGATAAGGGTAACGCAACGGTTGTGATGGACACGTCAGATTACAATGATAAAATACAACAACTTTTAGATGATGAGAAAACCTACAAACACGTCAAAAATGATCAAACCACCAAGATTCTTAAGAAAACTAGTGAGCTCATCAAAAAACATTCTGAAACGTTGAATCTAGACGTCAATTACCTTGTTCCATCCTGCCCCAAACCACCAAAACTGTATGGGTTGCCCAAGATACACAAAGACAACGCTCCGCTACGTCCCATTGTCAGCCAAATTGACTCACCAACTTACAAATTGGCTCGACACGTAGCTAAAACACTCACACCACTGAGAGGTAACACAACAGCTTATGTGAAGGATTCCTACCAATTCGTTAGTGAGATACAACATCTAAATCTTACTGATGATGAAATTATGGTCAGTTTTGATGTGCAGTCCTTATTCACATGCCTACCAGTACAGGACTGCATTGATATCACTAGGAAGAAGCTGGTTGAAAATAACATGCCAATTGAGTATGCAGAACTTCTAGAACACTGCCTAACATCCGGCTATCTCTTGTGGAATGAAGAATTCTATCTACAAGTAGACGGGGTAGCTATGGGCTCTCCTGTATCCCCCGTTGTCGCTGACATCTTCATGGAGGATTTTGAGGAGAAAGCACTAAACACAGCACCTGTGTCTCCCCGGTTCTACAAACGGTACGTAGATGACAGTTTCACAATACTACCTAGAGATAGTGTTCCTGCTTTCTTGAACCACCTTAACTCCATCAATCCTAACATTCAATTCACTATGGAGTTAGAGGCAGATAATAAACTAGCCTTCCTAGACATTCTTATCATCAGGAGTTCTGATCAAACCTTGAGCCACACTGTGTATCGAAAAGCAACACATACAGATAAGTACCTCAGTGGTGAATCCCACCACCATCCTTTACAGTTAGCTACCGTAGGGAAATCTTTGTTTCAGAGAGCACGCGGGATCTGTGACCAACAACACCTGACAGCTGAGCTTCAGCATGTCAAGCACGTACTGCGTAGCAACAAACTGCCAGTACCACGCCTTCATCACAGAACCCGTGTCAAACCAGCCACAGTAGAACGACGTCCTGCCATCCTACCATACATGAAAGGTGTCACTGACAAGATTGGAGGTATTCTGAAGCGTGCGTCCATCAAGACCTACTTCAAGCCGCCGAAGAAGATAAACCAATTCTTACGACCTGTCAAGTGTAATATTCCCTTTCAAGATGCGGGCGTCTACAAACTAGATTGTGACTGTGGGCTCTCTTACATCGGACAAACAAAGAGAAGTATAGGGACGCGCGTTAAAGAACATGTAGCTGACATGAAGCATAGGCGCGATAACAAGTCTGCAGTGTGTGAACATGCATCAAAGGGACCTAACCATTACATTAGATTTGATAAACCACAAATACTCGCTAAAGAACAAAGATTCATTCCCAGAATGCTACGCGAGGCTATTGAAATCAACAAACATCCAAATTTCAATAGAGATGATGGTTGGAGAGTACCACCAGCTTGGGACCCCATAATCCATCAACTAAAATCCCATCCCAAATCACACACTGCAGGATCTAAAGATATATTTACATTACAATTCACATTACAATTCACAATTGACTTTTATTTCGTTTGAGTAAATGCTAAAATTCAATAACAAACTTAGTCAGCTCACTATGAAACATTTCATTCTATTACTGTTTAATGAGAATTTATAGGAACGCTAAATTTTCTGTTTGATACCAATTTATAGAATCGTCTCATACTGTTTTGAATTCAACAAAGCTTTTTACAAAGAATGAAAGAAAACTATATTGTTTATTTATTCATATACGTAAGTAGTATCATTATTTAATACATACAGCAATGTGTGGAAGAATATCTGTGGGTGTGTGGAAGAATGCAACCGGCTCGTTCTTGACATTGATCGTATTAATCCCGTGGGAACTATTTATATTTAGAACGTGTATTGAATAAAAATAGCGTCCAGTCCAGACTTGTTACAAGTAGGTAGAATGTGTGCGAGGCAATTTTTTTTTATTTAATTTGAAGCAGAATAGGAGATTGTTAACAAGGGTCAAAAGGAAGCAGTTCCCATACGAGTTATTTAGACGGCTATAGTTCGAGTATGGAATTGATGACTCTATGGTCGACTATGTAACCAAATTCAGTTCTATTTTTAAAATTCTTTTACACCCTAGGGTGGAACGCAGAGTTTTTAACCCGCTGCTCAGTTTAAATATACATCACTTTCCGAATATGAGAAATGAAAACTATTTTGTAACATTCGGTAGCAATATTATTTAACAAACATTTAACAGGTTTTTCCAAAATGTAAACTAAAATTTTTAAACTGATGCTGTCTCTCAACATTTCAGTAAATAAACCCTAGATCCACTAAAATACATAACTGACAACAGATAAAGTTAGTGTAGTTTAGGATTTTTTTAATTTCCTTCCATATCTAAATCTTTCTGAACCCAACACAAGTACAGCAATAGTAACATAAAGCAATAGAAAGCAACTTATTGGGTTGTTATCAACAGCCTGCTGACAGTTGGCGATAAAGTTATGTAGATGCGCTCTCTCTGAAAGGCGTTCATTATCCGCTCACGCCCACGAACGAGATTAAATCACAAATGCGACAAGCTCAAGCGATTGATGACGTGGGTTGGAGCTTGAAAGGTAATTCCAAAGCCTGCTCAGCTGCATGTTTAATACAAACGCAATATGTGAGAAGCTTTTTTTGTTTTATGCATTTCAACTTATTATACAACGTGTTACAAAAGTACCCCTAATGCCGAATATGGTGTATAGGGACCATCAAACTGAAAGTGTTTTACCTGAATTAATAATATACGCGCTGTAATCCGTAAAAAGTGTTTTATTTCTAATGAACTGTACGCGCGAAAATCTTAGAAGTGTATATGATTAAAGATATGTTTTGGCTTTAGAATTTCCAATGTCCTGCTTGAAGCAATGTATTTATTATTGCTTGTTGCCACTTCATTCCATTATTTACTTATTGAAATGAAAAAGGTAACAAAACAGCTCATAATATAATGTGTACCGGCCATTCATCGAAATCCTCAAGTTCTTAGCAAATTTGCACATTAATCTTCAATCTTAATTTCTCGTCGTTTTCCATACAACGTGTTACAAAAGTACCCCTAATGCCGAATATTGTGGATAGGGATCATCAAACTAAACAACTTTTACTATGGGACCAACTCTGAAATCGCGAAAAATAAATCAGCTATTTCATACAATTTGATATTTTCGTAATTAATTTTTGTATGAAACAGCTGTTTTTTTCGCGATTTCAAAGTTGGTCTCATAGTAAAAGTTGTTCAGTTTGATGGTCCCTATACACCATATTCGGCATTAGGGGTACTTTTGTAACACGTTGTATAATAAGTTGAAATGCATAAAACAAAAAAAGCTTCTCACATATTGCGTTTGTATTAAACATGCAGCTGAGCAGGCTTTGGAATTACCTTTCAAGCTCCAACCCACGTCATCAATCGCTTGAGCTTGTCGCATTTGTGATTTAATCTCGTTCGTGGGCGTGAGCGGATAATGAACGCCTTTCAGAGAGAGCGCATCTACATAACTTTATCGCCAACTGTCAGCAGGCTGTTGATAACAACCCAATAAGTTGCTTTCTATTGCTTTATGTTACTATTGCTGTACTTGTGTTGGGTTCAGAAAGATTTAGATATGGAAGGAAATTAAAAAAATCCTAAACTACACTAACTTTATCTGTTGTCAGTTATGTATTTTAGTGGATCTAGGGTTTATTTACTGAAATGTTGAGAGACAGCATCAGTTTAAAAATTTTAGTTTACATTTTGGAAAAACCTGTTAAATGTTTGTTAAATAATATTGCTACCGAATGTTACAAAATAGTTTTCATTTCTCATATTCGGAAAGTGATGTATATTTAAACTGAGCAGCGGGTTAAAAACTCTGCGTTCCACCCTAGGGTGTAAAAGAATTTTAAAAATAGAACTGAATTTGGTTACATAGTCGACCATAGAGTCATCAATTCCATACTCGAACTATAGCCGTCTAAATAACTCGTATGGGAACTGCTTCCTTTTGACCCTTGTTAACAATCTCCTATTCTGCTTCAAATTAAATAAAAAAAAATTGCCTCGCACACATTCTACCTACTTGTAACAAGTCTGGACTGGACGCTATTTTTATTCAATACACGTTCTAAATATAAATAGTTCCCACGGGATTAATACGATCAATGTCAAGAACGAGCCGGTTGCATTCTTCCACACACCCACAGATATTCTTCCACACATTGCTGTATGTATTAAATAATGATACTACTTACGTATATGAATAAATAAACAATATAGTTTTCTTTCATTCTTTGTAAAAAGCTTTGTTGAATTCAAAACAGTATGAGACGATTCTATAAATTGGTATCAAACAGAAAATTTAGCGTTCCTATAAATTCTCATTAAACAGTAATAGAATGAAATGTTTCATAGTGAGCTGACTAAGTTTGTTATTGAATTTTAGCATTTACTCAAACGAAATAAAAGTCAATTGTGAATTGTAATGCTTCACACGTATACAAACAGTCGTACCTAATTAAAAAGTCCGCAATGCGTTTGAATATTCGGCAATAAATTAACCAATGAGACGCGCGGATTCGTATTTCGAACGTTATGAACGGTTAATTTTAAATTGTGTATATCACGTGGTTAGGGGCTCGCCTGGTTGCCACTGAAGCTATTTTATTTTTAAATCCGACTTAGAGCTCATTTTACAATGGTTTCGATATGTTCTCTCATTAATTTAACAACTATCTTTGAGCTGTAAGGATCTACGTATTCTGGTTATGGCTTAAATTTATTGGTATAGCAGATGGCCAATGTCGCTTCAATTTAGATTCCCATTTTTTCAGTTAGATAATTTTCTAAAAAAATATTATTAGTCATATTTAGTTTGTTTTGTTTGTCAAAGATGTAATAAAGATTGAAAGGCGGTCAGAATACTAAGTCTTAAATTTAATGAACACATTTTTATCATAAAAACGTTGATTTAACCGCCTCTGGTCTAGTGCGTACGTTTGTACTCGGTTTGGTTGGGGTCAAGTCCGCCTGGCTAGCTACCACCGTCTTCCCTAAATCTGACGCCATAAGAACAATTTAAAAATTGTTGTGTTCCGGCAGTTCGAGGTAAGATAGCCAGTTCCTCAGTGATGAGGATTCCGGGTGCAGTGCGCTTCCACCTTCGGCCTCATCGTCACTTAATATCAGGTGAGGTGAAGGCCAAGCGCTAACCCGTTGTGAATAAATAAAATGAAAAAAGATTTGTTGGAAAACTATATAACTGACGGCATTTCTCAAAAATCTCATGCAAATACCTATAAATTTTCTGATTAACTTTTGCTAAATCAAATTAATTATCAACGCGGTGTTATATTACACGGTTATTTTTAGACATGAGAATGGAAATATATCCTAGCTGATTTGGCTCGTATGTTTACACAGTAAGGTGCAAAGTCAAGAAAGTTACGCAGTGCTGACGTGTCGTGAAAGAAAACCTCGTGACTCTTGAATGACGTCACAATTCCCAACGTAAATCAAGCAAGCTATTTATAAATAGCATCTTAAGCATATGGAATGCCGCAGTTTCTATTATTAAATGATAGTAAATATGAAGAGGTTAACGACATTTGTCGATAAAGTATACGGATAGTTTTGGTAAATCTTCAGAACTTTTTGACTCAATAGGGAATTACACCTTTTTTTGAAAACATGTTTATATTATTCCTGAGGTCGTAAAAAACCAGCACAATTTTTATTTCAATTTTATAAAACCAAGAAATACCTTAAAAATGATTTTTTATTTATGATTTTGAATTATTGCGCAGAAACGCAAGCCGCCATGCTGTTTAGGCCCGTGACGTCACTCCGTCAGGCGTCAGGAAACAATCAAGAGTGGTTACAATGTCTTTTTACAAAAGTAACGAAAGTTTTTAAAATAATGAGTTGTAATGTTTTATCATTGGTGTCTTGTGCCTGATTGCAGTAAAACAAGTGTAAAATCTCCACTAAAATAGTGGGTTCAAGTGCCAAGTGACATCAAAATGAGAAAAACTTGGTTGAAACGTAAGAAGAGATCCAAATAAATCCAAAAAACAAACAAAAAAATATCCTGTTCACCTGATGGTCTCGTGAATTTTGTGTCTACTGGATATACAAGAAGGATAAGCGATGTGAACATAACCTAACACTTGCATTTTTTGATTCAAAATCAATCATGTGTTTTGAAGGATTAATACTTACACAGGCAACTTTGAGTTTATATAAAAGGTATTATTATATTATAATAAATAAATATATCAAATAATAAGTATAGTTTTTTTTATTTCCATGGTGCACTCACTGTATAAAGATGATGTTGGTCCATCACAGCCGAGTTGATTTGAAGAATGGGTCAACTTGGCCACCATAAAAATGTTAAGGATATAATGATGTTCATTTCAATGTCATGTGCATGTGGAAAATATGTGAATACATATGCACTATACATAGGGTAGGGTAGGGGAACTGGGTGAAATGGTTCCGATTAGGGAGACTGATCACCCGTCCGGCTTCGCTGGCGTCCCCCCTTCCAAATAATAATAATAATAGGGTAGGGTAGGAGAATAGTCAAAGTCAAAGTACAAAAAACTATTCAAATAAACTTAGTAATTAAGCGCTTCTGAATCATCTATATTTTCCACCCATTCCAGAGTTTTATAACTGACAAGAAGAACAGGTGCAAGAAACTTATCAGCTTTAACAGAAATAAGTAACAATATTTACAAACTTAAATATTATATCATGATCTGCTATTGTTAATCTGGCTGTCATCAGTCAAGTTTATGGTCACTCGGTTATGTCCTGTCTCTTTAACTTAATTGGAAATTTGATTATATGAATAACAGAAATATGCACTTAATTGAAATATATCTTTATTACTTTACAACAGTTACCAAATACAATACAACAGATTATAAACAACAAAGTAGGTACTTATATTTGCAAGCTATGTGTTACATTTTTTCCATGCATTTTGGTCTTTCAGATAATTGTCTACTTTATAATAACCATTACCCATGAGCGTCTTTTTAACATGATTTTTAAATTCATGCAAAGGTAGATCAATCACTTGTTGTGGAACTATACTAATCAAGGTTATGCGTTTCCCCATAAATTAACCTTTTGCATCGCACACTGCTGTCTGCAACCATCTCCTTAGATTTTCTTTTAGAAATTTCTTTTGCACACAAAATGTTTATCGATGAGCCAACCTTAGCCAGATTCGATTTCTTCCATTAAAACTCAACCGAAGTACACGACGACAGGGCTTCGGTTCGGCGGTGTACATCGTAACACCATGCTTGCAGCCACCTTCTGACGAGGGACAATCGTAGCACTTAACACTACTCACAGTCTCTTCCTGTTCATTCACATTATGTGTCAATCAGTACATAGGGCTTGGAACGCACTTTATGTTCCAGGCATACCGTACACTACAACGCACGTGTTTTGAACCCGTTTGAGCTGCACATAGCCTATTGCGTCGTCAGATTCCCTTCCGGACCTGATAACAAAATAAAATAAAAATAGGTTATGTTGGATTGTAATAGTAAACAAACACAGGGTATTATCGTGTTGTGTATTACTTAATGTTGGAAAAAACTTGATATGATAGGTACTTACATTGCTGTTTTAACATTTCTCCACAAAACCGTCTTCCATGATGCGATTTTAGTAAAATAAAGCATAAAAGTGATAATCACATAAAATTATAAAATAACACAGTACGACGAGTACGAAATCCTGTTTGCTTACTGTCGGGCTGACGTCACGTCGGAATCCAATATGGCGAATGGCGTTTTGAACATTTGAAGAATAGATTAAAAAAGTCGATTTTTTAAATTGAATTATAAAATGTATATTGCATTTTTATGAATAAATATCGACGTTTCTCATTCACTTTTTATGAAATCTATCATAAACATGCATTTTTATATTGTTTCTTACATGGTGTAAAATACCCTATTGTAAGGTACACACAAGCACACAACGGCACCTCAGACTATACATGTTGACCTTGAAACCGTCTTTATGCCCTACGTTATAAAAGCTGTTTTCGTAGTTTAACTGTATAACCTGACGTGCTATCTTGCGTACTATTTAGTTTTGAAACAATCTTTATATTTCGCAGGCAATCATTTTTATATCTTACAAATTGGCGTCTCAGATTACAAAGTCATGAATAATTTTCAAAATATTTAATGAAGATTTTTCTTCACCTTCTAACAAATAAAAACCAGTAAAAGTTTGTACCCAAATACAACATGTTGCAAAAATACCCCTAATGCCGAATATATAGGAACCATCAAACTGATCAACTTTTACTATGGGACCAACTCTGAAATCGCGAAAAAAAGTCAGCTGTTTCATACAAAAATTAAAATCGAAAATATCAAAATGTATGAAACAGCTGATATTTTTTTCGCGATTTGAGAGTTGGTCCCATAGTAAAAGTTGTTCAGGTTGATGGTCCTTATATACTATATTCGGCATTAGGGGTATTTTTGTAACATAATATTGTACAGCGCGTATATTATTAATTCAGGTGTTGTTTTGGAATTATTTAGTTTGTATTTATTGGTTTTTTAGAATTCCCGACGTTTCGACACCTTTCCAGGGGCCGTGGTCACGGGAGGACTAAAGCAAAAAGGCTGCTCATATTTTTATGAAATTACCCGCTCGAAATTTTATAAAAATGTATTCAAGTTTATTAAATTATTTTATAGCTGCGTTCTGATTTTAATAATTATTACCGAATTAAATTGAATAAAGTTAATTAGAAAACAAGATCTAGCTACTGAATCTACTACCAGTTCACAAATTGGGAGGCCTCTGAGAGAAAGAACTGGCGGAAGAAAACTCAGAGAGGTTGTGTCAACCTCCCTTTTGATCCCTATCTACAGAACGAACTAACTATATCTTTAGATCCTGCAGTGTGTGATTTGGGATGGGATTTTAGTTGATGGATTATGGGGTCCCAAGCTGGTGGTACTCTCCAACCATCATCTCTATTGAAATTTGGATGTTTGTTGATTTCAATAGCCTCGCGTAGCATTCTGGGAATGAATCTTTGTTCTTTAGCGAGTATTTGTGGTTTATCAAATCTAATGTAATGGTTAGGTCCCTTTGATGCATGTTCACACACTGCAGACTTGTTATCGCGCCTATGCTTCATGTCAGCTACATGTTCTTTAACGCGCGTCCCTATACTTCTCTTTGTTTGTCCGATGTAAGAGAGCCCACAGTCACAATCTAGTTTGTAGACGCCCGCATCTTGAAAGGGAATATTACACTTGACAGGTCGTAAGAATTGGTTTATCTTCTTCGGCGGCTTGAAGTAGGTCTTGATGGACGCACGCTTCAGAATACCTCCAATCTTGTCAGTGACACCTTTCATGTATGGTAGGATGGCAGGACGTCGTTCTACTGTGGCTGGTTTGACACGGGTTCTGTGATGAAGGCGTGGTACTGGCAGTTTGTTGCTACGCAGTACGTGCTTGACATGCTGAAGCTCAGCTGTCAGGTGTTGTTGGTCACAGATCCCGCGTGCTCTCTGAAACAAAGATTTCCCTACGGTAGCTAACTGTAAAGGATGGTGGTGGGATTCACCACTGAGGTACTTATCTGTATGTGTTGCTTTTCGATACACAGTGTGGCTCAAGGTTTGATCAGAATTCCTGATGATAAGAATGTCTAAGAAGGCTAGTTTATTATCTGCCTCTAACTCCATAGTGAATTGAATGTTAGGATTGATGGAGTTAAGGTGGTTCAAGAAAGCAGGAACACTATCTCTAGGTAGTATTGTGAAAGTGTCATCTACGTACCGTTTGTAGAACCGGGGAGACACAGGTGCTGTGTTTAGTGCTTTCTCCTCAAAATCCTCCATGAAGATGTCAGCGACAACGGGGGATACAGGAGAGCCCATAGCTACACCGTCTACTTGTAGATAGAATTCTTCATTCCACAAGAGATAGCCGGATGTTAGGCAGTGTTCTAAAAGTTCTGCATACTCAATTGGCATGTTGTTTTCAACCAGCTTCTTCCTAGTGATATCAATGCAGTCCTGTACTGGTAGGCATGTGAATAAGGACTGCACATCAAAACTGACCATGATTTCATCATCAGTAAGATTTAGATGTTGTATCTCACTAACGAATTGGTAGGAATCCTTCACATAAGCTGTTGTGTTACCTCTCAGTGATGTGAGTGTTTTAGCTACGTGTCGAGCCAATTTGTAAGTTGGTGAGTCAATTTGGCTGACAATGGGACGTAGCGGAGCGTTGTCTTTGTGTATCTTGGGCAACCCATACAGTTTTGGTGGTTTGGGGCAGGATGGAACAAGGTAATTGACGTCTAGATTCAACGTTTCAGAATGTTTTTTGATGAGCTCACTAGTTTTCTTAAGAATCTTGGTGGTTTGATCATTTTTGACGTGTTTGTAGGTTTTCTCATCATCTAAAAGTTGTTGTATTTTATCATTGTAATCTGACGTGTCCATCACAACCGTTGCGTTACCCTTATCTGCACGGAGAATAGTAAGTTCTGGCTGGTTGCGCAGGTTCTTCAGCGCTGTATATTCATCATGAGGGAGGTTGAGTTTGGGCAGCTTGCTACGCCGTAAGACGGATGAAATATCTTGACGTATGGCTTCACTGTCCTCCTTTTTCATGTTGTTTTTAACCAGGCATTCCTCAACGTTGCAGATAATGTCCTCATAAGGTATTCTACGTGGTGTTACCGCAAAGTTTAATCCTTTATTTAAAACTTTCAATGTAGTTTGATCTAAAGTTTGTTTTGATAAGTTGACAACTGCACGGGTGTTTTCATTTACTCTATGGTCTGTGTTGACAGTGACGGCTGCATTCAGAAACGTATTTTTTCGCGTGTTTAATTTCTGATATTTTGAAATTTGTCGGTTCTTGCATTGATTATATTGCACGGTTTCACGTTTATCGAGTACTTGAATGCAGTCATTGTATGCCTCCGTAGCAAGTTGTGTTTCTAATTCTTTGGTTAAACGGTCTATTTCATGGTTAATTGAGATTAATTCCGAGCGTTGTTCTCTGATCAAACTTATGAGCAGTCTTTTGCTTGCCTGTTGTAAGATCTTGGCGCTCCCACGTATGTCATGCTTAGGAGAAATTCGAACACACGATGGGATGAGATCATGATCACGACATCTCTTCAAGAAGATTACTGATGTTATTCTTCTTGCGCGCTTAGTTCTGAGACCTTCCAATCGGCGAAAATTGTTGGCGACATCCAGTCCGTACTGGTTCACATATACACTTCTAAGATTTTCGCGCGTACAGTTCATTAGAAATAAAACACTTTTTACGGATTACAGCGCGTATATTATTAATTCAGGTGTTGTTTTGGAATTATTTAGTTTGTATTTATTGGTTTTTTAGAATTCCCGACGTTTCGACACCTTTCCAGGGGCCGTGGTCACGGGAGGACTAAAGCAAAAAGGCTGCTCATATTTTTATGAAATTACCCGCTCGAAATTTTATAAAAATGTATTCAAGTTTATTAAATTATTTTATAGCTGCGTTCTGATTTTAATAATTATTATTAAATAATATACGCGCTGTAATCCGTAAAAAGTGTTTTATTTCTAATGAACTGTACGCGCGAAAATCTTAGAAGTGTATATAATATTGTATAGTTGAATTCTTACAGTATCTTGTTAGGATATCCAAAGCAGTCCCATCAATATTGCCTGTCTAGACTGGGATAATGGCTCTATCTATTTCCATAGTACACCCACGAGTACTTGTAGTTATCAAAAAACAATTCCGGAACCGGAATCTCGGGATAGTCTATTTTATTCCATTGATAACGACTGTTTTTTTCAGTTAAAAGATATGAATTGTTTTTGGGAGTTTTCAATTTTTATTGAAATTTCAAAGACGTCTTTAAAGAGTTAAATTTTTGTGGTGGAATATCAGTACAAAAGTATCTTCTATCCAAAAATTGTTTTTAAACTCAATAACTCAATAAATAAATGCTTTTAAGATTTGTCTATATCTTAAAACAATCGATATCGTCATGGTGATATCTAAATTTTGCGGGAAATTGCCGCAAAAATTTGATATCACCTTGACGATATCGACAAGACATTGTGAAAAATGCCGTTCGTGTGTTATTATCAGTTATCGTTACGCAACAAACCGCCTTTGCATTTGCAATCATTCGCATTCGCAAAAATCAAGTATTTTCAGCCGGGTTTGCAAGGATATAGTTTGCTTTAATTTATTCATGCTTGAAATGAGTAATAAAAGATCGAATGCGTTCTAAATTCTAATAGAAGATTGTAAATTCAACGGGGTTCAGTCCAATTTCCCTCTACTGATAAAATAAGTCACGGCTATTAAATAGTCTTATTGAAGTATGCTGGTCGGTCGCATTATAATCGCCAATCATTTTATTACCGCTGCAATGGGATTCTAACAGAGCTGACCTTGTTTTCTAGCAATTTAATCTGTAACACTTTTGCAGATAAAGAGTTGTTAGGTTAATAGTAAAGAAAAAGCTGTACACGCAGTATTTTCTCACGTGACTTACACCGGTATTCACAAACATTAATGAGGTCCCATAGTGACCACGGACGCGCAGCGTCCCAACTACCAATCACACGTAACACGTAAATCAAACGAACCAATCACAGAGCTCCCTTTCACCGCAATGCGTTCGCTTAGGCAAGGGTCGTTTGTGAATTATTCTTGAATACGATTAAAATACTTGTTTTCTGATTTAAAAATAAACGCAGAATAGTTTTTAGTTAACGTAATTCGCTTATTTCAATTTGAGTAAAAGAAATAATATTCAAAACGTTGCCTTAGATTTATTTTTCAATCAAGCAAATCGCAAAAAGTCGCGTTACTAACGGCGGCGGCAGTACTTTTATGACTGTAATTTTGAGTTCGTCATGTTCTCTTAACGAGAAACGTCATTTGAATTTACAACATGAACTTTCAAACGAAATGTCTTCCAAAAGAAGGGATAAATCTATATCGCAATGACTAGAAGTCAATCCAGTCTTGGGTAACTTTTCAACTGACAGTTTGAAATACTTTATAGGAGACGCGGACGTGGGCAAACCAGACTTTAATTTGTAAATTGCTATAAAGTCTCAAGTTTCTTGTACGCTCCAGATCCAGGCTGTTCCGACGCCTATGCTATAATTATAGAACAAATTGTCTTAGCTCTAAAGTCATTTTGTCAACTTCTGGTGCCTTTAATCATCATCTTCTTCATGAGCCATTTTAGTGTCCTGAGATAGAAGAAGGATAGAAGGATAGGTCATACCACCACGCAGGCCGAATGCGGATTGGTGAGTGTTAGCGTCCGCAACTGCCACCTGGACCAGTGACTTAACGCCTTCTGGTGTCCTACGTCTATATTATTTAGAATAACATTTATCACTATGACTCGTCGTTCTTCTTTCAGGAGCTGATTATGTTTATCACTTATAATCCTCGACATTTGAAAGGTCAAACTCAGAATACCAATTCAGACAAAAGAGTTTAGTCACAAATCTGAGTCACGATATAAAAATAAAATGTTTAAAAATATACACCTTTCACTCAAAAACCCTTTTCTTCAATTATGTTTTTGCCGGACTTTGTTACCCAAGTGATCATAAACTGTTTGAGAATTGAAGTTGTTGTGTTGTTGCGAGTGCCGCTGGAGCGTAAAATTATTGTTTGTCGGCTATAATTACGTTGTTATATTTGAATTGCTTATTAACACTATTTTTAGATTTTATGACGAGTAGAAAATCTCGTTTAGATAAAAGCGGTTATTTTTATAAATATAATCGTTTATTATTCTAATTAACGGCTAAGACTTTATAATTGTTTGTAGAGTTAACTACTTTTTAAATATTGTTTAGTAGTCATTTGTAACAGCACAAATTAACAACACCTGCTACACGAGTCTAGGTTTGAGGCTTTGACATTTTAAAACGCTATTATAACATATTTAACGTTTGAGAATTTCGTCCAAGGCCCTTTTTATCCCCTAACAGAAACAGTAGACGTTGTTTGCTGCGTCATAGCTTCTAAAGAAATTATCAGTTTAGTTTTATTATGTCATATTCTTCCTGCTAGGTGGTTGGCCTTACTCTCCTACCTGAAATACATATTTTGTTTGTACATTTCGTTATCATTTTGCGAATTTAAAATTTTATAGAGCAGTCTTTTATAGTGTGTTCTTCTCTCAGGTGGTGGCCCGCCGCTCTGACCTGAAGCTGATCGTGACGTCAGCCACCATGGACTCCAGCAAATTCTCCGCATTCTTCGGCAACGTGCCTACCTACACCATCCCTGGGAGGACCTTCCCCGTAGAGACGTTCTTCGGCAAGAACGTCTGCGAGGACTACGTAGATGGCGCTGTCAAACAGGTATTAATAGCAGTAACTTGTTTGAATACATGCTTCTCCGCGTTCTTCGCATAGGTGGCTACACCACCCCTGGGATGACCTTTTCCGTAGAGACGTTTTTTGGCATGATCGTCTGCAAGAACTATGTAATCGGCGCTGTCAAACGGGTATTAATTTACTTGTGTAGTACTTTTCCTTTTTCATTCATAAAATCTTCGTTATGCTTTTCACTCATTGATATACTAACCTCATTTGTTTTACCTGTCTTCTTCGTCAGCCCTAGAAAGTAACTATTAGGTAAACTATGGCCGTAGTTCGAAAAGAAAACCAAGGGTTAACAATAAATTTTTTTCCTACCTTCCTTCCTTTTATTGTGTGATGATGAGTTAATTTTTTTTTCATTATTATTATTGCACGCTTTCGAATTAACGGGCCAAAAGTGACCCGGTCCTTTGAGTCTTGGGGATATGATTCCAACACGTAGAGGCCATTTGAAGCGCCTTTTCTCTATTATGCGTGTGGTACACCTGCTGGATCGAATCTCTGACCACATAAGTTGATACACAATACTTGGTTAGGGACTCATTAGTCCAATTCTGTGCCATTGCACAGAATCAGTAAATTACTGACGTACAGAACGGCCACGCTCCGCCTCCCGCCGATCCTCATACCGCACCTCCCCCCACGATCGGCGGTTAGATCAGCGGTTCATTCTCCGGGACTGTGTCGCGCGCGCGAGTTTTTTGTACTAACATACGAGCTCAACAGATGTCAAGAGTCAACCCTAAAAAGTTCACGCACTCATTTACAGCGTGAACAAACGTAATTTGTTTATGTTGTAGTTAAAACGCACTTTTTGTATGGATTGTCCGGGTGCTAATAGGCTACAGTAGCGAGGGGTGAAATTATGGCGAAGGTAAGCCATTCTACAAAAATTGTATGATTTGCGTAGTTTTCTATGCCATTTCTAAAAGGTAAGCCGATGGGAATCGGTTTGTTTGGACCTATCGCCACTGGTGAGCTATTGGATTGTGATGTAGGCGGACTAGAAATTGGGATATGAAAAGTGACTACCGGACACCTGCACTTATCTTAGTTTCCAGACCGAAAAAATTACCAGGCGGTGACTAGCCAAAGACTAAAATATTATTATTACCAAAAATTGTATCTTTGTTTTTCAAGTGTAATCGCTTAGCGCTTGAATAAGAGAATCGGTGCATCATTTTTTGGCGCATGGCTTATTGCAACTGAAGTTTAAGTTCTGTTTGATTATGCACTGTGCAGTTCGAGTATTAACAAATAGCAATCACTTAAGATAATTTCGTCACTTGAAGTCTGTGCTTCAATGTAATGTAACCGATGAAGTTAGATAATCCATTTGATTGAATAACTCGTGGAACACTTGTAATGACATCCGACGGTCTCGTAAGAAACTAATCTTTAAGTACTGGTTAAGTTCATTAATCAATGTTTTTGGAGGTTAAGGAAAAGAAATTAACTTTGTGCCGCCTACAATTAAAATATTGACCAAATTGAGTAAATTTTTTTCAGTACACTTGCTCGTAAAGTGAGCCTTATTACATCGCTTTAGGGCCATAAACCGAGCTATAACACAAACGTGCGTAATAACATTACACACTAGTGCGATATATAATTATCCCTACAAAATTAAATAAGTACCTTACTGCAAGTTATATGCGAGTAAACAGAGCATTCTCAATTTTCCAGGTAATACAGTTTTTAGTAACAACATAGAGGTTTTATGCCGCTGAAAATCCATTATATACATTTGTGGAATTAATAAATGTGTATGTTTATTAATTAAGTCAAACAAACATATTACTTATTATCAAATTATTCATAATTTTCAAATTTGTTAAATTTGTTATAAACTATTCAAATATTTGCATTTTATCAATTAAAAATTATAATTTTGAAGTAGGCTGTGTGTTCGCTCACCTCTTATTCGCAAAATATTCTTGCATTGGACGCGTGAAAAAAAAACCTTTTCTTTCCCATAATTTTCATATTTCGTTTTTTTATCGTATTTGTCGCTGTGGTTAATTATTTTGTTTTTTCCTCGCAAATGTGTTGAAAAACGTCGAATGAAACTCGCGAGCTCTGCTCACTTGTATCATATAACATAACATTATATAATATATTACTATTACGGTTATTGCCAATTCTTTAGGTTTTATAAAAAAAGTCTTTTGCTTTTAATGTTATTTTAGAAAGCATTGATCGGCTTTCATCTGATTATCACGACTGCTCATCATAAATGCTGTAAGTAATTATCATTAATTATCAGCTGGTTAGGTGTTGACGTTAGGGTTGTTATAAAACAGATTTTTAATATCTCTATATTATGTAACTCACCATTAATACACAAAATGCTTAGAACTAAAGTGGTAATTTAAAAATAACAAAAATCTTAAATGTTTAACGTTAAAATAATAATTTGTCATCGCATAAATAATAAATATAATAATGCAGTATCATACAAATTGATGTCCTAACAAGTAATTGGTGATTTCATAGGTAAATAATACAAATCAGACTACCAGACAGAGCCATAGTAATGTCCGTTATACGGTAATGGCAAAAAAATACATAAATCAATAATTTGCGTAAGCCCTAACTTTATGAACCGTTTAATAATTCAGTTGAATACGTGTTTTTCGAACAATCAACTTAATGCCTATAGTTAACTGTTGTTTTTGTTTCTGGCTTGTGCTTGTGTAATAAATAATACGCCACTTCCACAATTTTAAATAGGTACCTACAGCTTATTATAGAATTTTCACAACAATAGCTTTAAGGTTTCTAAAAAAATGAACTTTGAGAACTGTTTGACGTCAATTCAGCAAAAAATCGAGAGTTATTTATAAATACTGTATAAAAGTATCGTAAAAAGGTCCAAACTTTATACAATAGCTGCTTAATCAGATTTTTTAATTTAGGTAACTTTCGAAATAGGTAAACTAAAAATATAATTTACCTAAGTAATATCTTAATTTTTATCAGAGAGAAAATTTTTGTGGTTTTTATCCTGTTTATATCAAGTAATGAAAATTATTTTAAAAGTTTGGCCACAGAACAGAATACATAAATGTGGGCGATAGTAATTTTAAACTGAGAAATAAACTTTGTACTTTAGATGTTTGCGTTTACAATGCTTTTTATTAATATACTAGAAAAAAATACTAGTCACCAGCTCGTCAGGTGGGACTCGAACCCACAACCTTTGAGTGAGATAAAACTTGTTTCTTTGAACTTCCTGAGTCTCGCTCGACACAAAATACATAATAGTACAAGGTCCCGGCACAGAATAAATAATAGTACAAGGTCCCGGCACAGAATAAATGATAGTACAAGGTTTCGGCACGGAATACATAATAATACAAGGTCCCGGCACAGAATACATAATAGTACAAGGTCCCGGCACAGAATACATAATAGTACAAGGTCTCGGCACAGAATACATAATAGTACAAGGTCCTGGCACAGAATAAATAATAGTACAAGTTTTCGGCACAGAATACATAATAGTGCAAGGTCCCGGCACAGAATACATAATAGTACAAGGTCCCGGCACAGAATAAATAATAGTACAAGGTTTCGGCACAGAATACATTATAGTGCAAGGTCCCGGCACAGAATACATAATAGTACAAGATCCCGGCATAGAATACATAATAGTACAAGTGTCCCGGGTCATATATGGTGTGGACACATCGAACAGAAAAAAAATATAGTTTAATTTAATTGTGAGAATATATTAAGTGAATATATTAAGAATCTCTGAGGTAAAATTGAACTGTTTACTGTCACTAACTGACTAAATAAGTACTAGAAAGTACTAGATGTTTTCTAAAATCTTTTCTGGCCTCGACCATCCAAAAATCCAAAACACTTACTGGTTAATTTACAAGGAAATTAAGACCACTATGTCTCGGACTCAGGAGGATAGGACTTAACTAAAACAACGTAAGAATATAATTGTTTAGCATACAAAAAGATACAAATCTGAGATAAAAATATGTTGTTTCATAATTTAATACAAAGGTGTGTCGGATCGTTGCACCAGCATGCACTCGAGGTCATTGCACCTTGTTGAGCTGGTTCGCGCTTGACTATAAAGCACTATAGTCTGTATATCCTTACTTGTCTTATTAAGTAAACAATCTTCACCCAACTCTTTATTTTAAAAAAAACAATTATAAAATATATCAAACGGTTTTCCACACATAAATTACAAAAAAAGTTACTAATTATTCGTGAAAATTTAAAAATTTTTTAGATAAAGATTTATTAATTGATATTGATAAATTATATACTTAGTTACTCTATTGTAATGGGTTAATCCTGTAAAGATAGGTAGTAAGAGTGGAAATAAATAAATAAAAATAAAATAAAAAAAATTACTTACAACAACTGTAAAAAGCTGTTTACTAAATAAGACAAGTAAGGATAGACAGACTAGACTCTATCAACAACTTGTTAACAAGGCTCTTTATTAACGTAATTAAAATTGAGAAATTACTAATTTACTTACCATCATCACCGGGATCATGATTATTAAAAATAAACCTTACTTTTTAATAAAGGCTAGGTACAATATGTTGCAACAACTAATGCCCTGTTTCTGAGATAATACTTGTCGGAGGCTTAACTATGTATGGTTTATCTGTTCGATGAGGTTTACACATTATCTGGTTAAAAGTGATAAAATTGACTTTAAGTAAAAAAATTACTAAGTAAATTTAATTTTATTACTTTTAAACTTGATAATGTGGACCCAGAACTGAATGTACATCAGAAACCGGGCAAACTTTATGCCAATAAAACTTCTTAAAACTCTTAAACATCTTTTTAAATAATAATATCAATGCAAAAATACCTTTTCCAAAAACTGCAGTCAATTAACTAACTCCTGGTTTAATTTAAATCGGAACAGAATTTCTATAAGTTTTATCTGTCGCAGTATATTAATAAGAACTCTTAAAACAGCATAAAATGATCCTCATTCTTGCCTTTAAAAGAACTATACTCATAGGCATTTAAAGATGGCTCCCATAAGCGAATAACAACCACCAGGAAGTCAGGTCACACCCATGAGCACCTCAGAACAAGGTCGCTAGTCCGCCCATAAAATATTGGTATTACTTTACCATTGACACATATCGACGGCTATCGACTAATGGCGCGATCGAATATTGGTGCCAGGTCGACAATTAAATTCACACCCAGCTTGGAGTAGTAGGAATAACGAACGCCAATAAACATTTGGAAGTTGTCTTTCTGTGTGCATTATTTTTTCTGGCTAATAAAATACATAAAAAATAGTATAACAATTATGTATAAATCTATATTACCTATGTAGGTATAGGTTGTAACTTTAAAAGCGAGTGTTAGACGTTAAAATGCGCTAGGGAATTTCTACAATTCCACATATTAATAATAGGTACCTATGCTAATTTATACAAAGTGTTACAAAAATACCCCTAATGCCGAATATGGTATATAGGGACCATCATACTGATCAACTTTTACTATGGGACCAACTCTGAAATCGCGAAAAATAATCACCTGTTTCATACAAAAATTTAAATCGAAGATATCAAAATGTATGAAACAGCTTATTTTCAGAGTTGGTCCCATAGTAAAAGTTGTTCAGTTTGATGGTCCCTATATACCATATTCGGCATTAGGGGTATTTTTGTAACACCTTGTATTTCAGGTTGGGTATCCAGTAATTTACTTAAAGCACTCAAATGTGAGATTTGCACTGGGAGTCTCATTTCTAACACCAAACTATGGTTTCACAAATTGATATATTTGAAAAATATGGAGGGACTATGTTTTCCCAGTGAGGATGTTTTTAGAATTTGTCTGAGGTCAGAAGAGATTATTAGAAATCATAAAAGAGAAAAGGGTCGTATAATACTTCTTGATCCAAAAGAAACCGAAATTATAAAAAAACCGAATTTTAAAATCGTTTATCAGTTGCGATGACATATTTTCGTCTTTAGATTCTCATTCTTTAGAGCAACATCCAACTTTCAATCATAGGCTACACCTAATACGCGCTATTATTGATAGTATACATTTCGCACACAAAAGTAATACAAATGCTAAAACTAATTATAAGAAACAACAAAGGAACAAATTATTTGAAGGTATATAAAGTAAGCTGTCATGTCGTTTTGATTTTTATATGTTGCATTAATAATATTTTATTCACAAAATCAAAGTGTATATTAGTTACACTATTTCGATTTTGTTATCCAATAAATATGTTTTTCTTTCACTCCTAGTACAGCATAAAAAAGTCTGGAACGGGTGGTAGGAAAATATAGACGATTTAAAAGCGCTTATTTATTAAGTTTATTTGAATAAAGTAATTTTGGCTACTGACTATAAGAGATCTTTAGTTTAATTATTACTTTATTAACATTACTTAATATTTTGTAAATAAATGTTGCTGTGTTTACAAAACTTTTGTTTTATTATTTCAATTGGAGTTTAACCTGTATCACTTTTTTCCATCTCCCCGATTACTGTCTCCTTCGTGATCACGTCAGCAGTTTATCAGACAAACCTTATGATGTCTGTTTATCTCTTTCTAATGACAATTATTCCGCATGGTGTTGTACTGCTTCGGCCTCCGCCGACCTAACAATGACACCAGCATGTTTGATTTTTGTGCAAAATAATGTGCCAGTTTTTAGAAGCGCCCAGGCCAGTATTTTTAGAGTATGGACTTCTTTAATAATAAAAACTGTTGACAATGTTTCTCAATGCGGTTAGATCGAAACTAAAGTAGCCGTAGGAGCTTAGACCCAGGAGACAAAGGAGTAATGAGTTTCGACATAAGCCATTTTTAATATCCCCGCTGCTGGGGTACAAGCCTATCTTATGGGTGGATAAGCAAATGCAGCTGGGACCAACGGCTTCGTACCTACCGAAGCACAGAGGAACTCAAGATAATAAATTTTTGGTCACCCATCCCATGACCGACCCTAGCGAAAGTTGCTTAACCTCCGCAATCACAGGGCCAGGCGCTAAACCACTGCGCCACCAGGCCCTCTTTCCCACTGGGCACGCTAGGCACGTGCCCAGGACCCTGCGATCAATAGGGGCCCCCTAGTAATCCTGCCAGATCGCTAAACGATAACGGATGCTTATTACCAAAAAAAAACATATAAAACATATTTAGGTATTTCGAAAACTTAGCAATAATGACTACAAATACTACTTGCTCACTATCTTAAGTCAAGATCATAGGGGCCCCCTTATCTTAATGTGCCCAGGGCTTCAAATAAAGAGGTTAAAGACGGCCTTGTGCGCCACCGAGCTCCTCGTATGAGGTATCGAGTTTACGCTGTTTTAAATGATAGGTACTGTCGTGAGGAAGGCGAGAAAATATAAAAAAATCTTTTCACTTTCAAACAGTTATTTATTTCAACACACACACTATCACGGCGTAGCCTAGAATGGTTGTCCACAAAACAAAATAGCGAACTGCCGATCGCATTCGAATTTAATTCAAAATCCATTATTCTTTTTTAGCCTGTAACAAAAGAGTTACAGAACCCAAAAAGTTTGAATATGAGGCTAAGGTCTCACAGTACTTACCTCTTAGCCTACATAAAAAGATTTTTGCGAGTTTGTCATTAAAAAAAGTCCTTGGATCTTTATCACATGGATTAAAACTGTAGTGTAGAGACGGCTTCATTCGTCTTATAGTCAATTAGCATATTCGAGATTCTAATATCACCTTCACTGCGACCGAGGGACGTCCTAAACGACCTTCGCGGCATAATTGAATTTATTAAAGGGTAGTCATTTTGTTTAATTTTATTTTAACAATCATTATTGTACATTTACAAAACAAATGGTACAAAAGGCAGACTTAATGCTAAAAGCGGTCTCTCCCAGCCAACCTTTAGGAAACATATCAATGAAGGCGATACATAAAGTTTATCTTATTATATTATACAAGGTGTTACAAAAGTACCCCTAATGCCGAATATGGTAGATAGGGACCATCAAACTGAACAACTTTTACTATGGGACCAACTTTGAAATCGCGAAAAAAAAATCAGCTGTTTCATACAAAAATTAATTACGAAAATATCAAAATGTATGAAACAGCTGTTTTTTTTCGCGATTTCAGAGTTGGTCCCATAGTAAAAGTTGTTCAGTTTGATAGTCCCTATATCTACCATATTCGGCATTAGGGATACTTTTGTAACACCTTGTATAGTATTGTTTCATTGTATATGATTATTATATATAAAGCCTGTCTATATAACTGACATAACAATATGGTAATTAAGTATTAAAAAAGGTGAGGTGAGAAAGAGACACACATACAATGCATTCTATCTAACCGATTGCTTACTATAGTCGCACGCCTATAACTATTAACTTGGCTTCTAGATCATTGTTCTATGACTTAATAGATAGTTAATTTAGTTACACGTTGTTATGAAATAAATCGATTGTTCAGTCAAGCTCTGGACTAAATTTTCCGACAATTAACTCTACGCCGTCATATGTATGGTAGTTTAACATGCAATGTAAATGTATAATAAAAGGTGACTGACAACTACTGAATTAAGTATATTTATGTCGTCTTCAATATTTAGTTTGAAGTATTATTGACCGATATAAGAATATAAACAAATGTATATGTCGCAGCTAACTAACTAAATCAGCCGTTCAATTAGCGGCCTAGCCTTTTCATTGAACGGCAGCATTTAATAGCGGCCTTAACTGCCAGAACACAACAATTTAAGAGAGCATAGTCAGCACTCTAGCGCCGCCATTGGAAAAAAAATTGCCTAAATAAAGACGAAATTTTGAATTATCTCTCTGTAGTGTAGGTACTCCAATAAAGCTTTGTACTTTTTATTGCCTAAACAATATTTTCTAGCCTAACAAACAATATTCTAGGCTGTCGTTTAGTTTAATGGAGTTTTATTGTTAAAAGAGGCCACTTATCGCAAAAAAACTACATCAAAAAGTTTTTTTGCAATAAGTGGCCTCTTTTAAGAATAAAACTCCATTAAACTAAACGACAGCCTAGAATATATTTCTTAAGCTATAAAAAGTACTACAAAGCTTCTTCGGAGTGCACTACAGGGAGATAGTTCAAAATTTTATCTTTATTTAAGCACTATGATTTTTTTCCAATGGCGGCGCTGGTGTGCAGACTACGCACCCTTAAATTGATGTTAGGTCAAAATCAATAGCCTACAGCTTTTTTGACCGTTGATATGACGTTATTATTTTGGGTGTTGTTTTTTCCATAGGCGACCATTACACACGTCAATCTGGTTTCAATCTGATCAAAACCGCTGATCGCAGCAGAATGATGGAATTTGATGCGGTTGGTTTGCGACGTTACACGGTCAATCCAGCAAGATCTGGATCGCAGTAGATCTTGGTAGATTGTCAATCTACCACGATCTAATGTGGTTTTTGGTAAGGTTGCCAACTTTTTTGCATCAATTTTCGCGTGATATCGATCGATGACCTGAATGGTGCAGGTGGTCAACATGCCAGTCTGCCACGCAAGAGGTACCGGGTTCGATTCCCGGCCGAAATTGAAATGATGAATTTTAATTTCTGTGTATGTTTTATAAAAATAAAAATCACCAAAAAGGTACCCACCTTTAACCGAGATAAAAAGTATCCTTTGTTTTAATCCAGACTATAAACTGTTTGCCAAATTTCACACAAATCAGTTCAGCCTTCATAAAAAATAAACATACAAACGAACAAAGAACCTCCTCCTTTTTTGAAGTCGGTTAAAAATATCGATCGCAGAAGATCTTGGTTGATTGCCAATCTATCGTGGTAGATTGTCGATCTACCACGATCTACCGCGATCCGATGTTTTAACCGACTTAAAAAAGGAGGAGGTTCTCTGTTTGTCTGTATGTTTGTTTTTTGAGAAGATTTTTGGAATGTCCACACGGATGTAGTCGCGGTCGGAAGCTAGTTAAAAAAAAATATGGGCTATATTCTTTTATAAATTTATCAAAAGTACTACTTATTCATTTCAATGTTTGATAAAAATAACAATACCGAAATAAAAAGTATCCTTTGTTTTAATTCAGGCTATAAACTGTGTGCCAAATTTCATCTAAATCAGTTCAGCCTTCAAAAAAACATACAGCAAAACTGCAAATCTGCGATCCGATATTTACAGCCGACTTCAAAAAAGGAGGAGGTTCTCTGATCGTCTGTATGTTTGTTTTTTTAAGATTTTTCGAATATCCACCCACGCGGATGTAGTCGCGGGCGGAAGCTAGTTAAAAATAAATGTGGACTTTATTTTTTATAAAATCCCAAAAGTAAGTACTATACTTTTCAATGTTTTGAAAAAAAAACTATTTACCTCGAAAAAAAGGTGCCAACCCTAAGCCAGACCAAGCCAGATTGACGTAGATTGACAATCCAGCTCAATCTGATCACGCCAGATCGCGCCAGATTGCGCTAGATCGCAAACAACGTTACACATTCAATCTCTGTCAATCTTCGTCAATCTTTGTCAATCTGGCACGGTCTGGATTGTGTGTGTAATGGCTGCCATAATCCCCATGTAGGTTAGGTACCCTGTCATCTCTCATTTCGAAGCACCATGTAATATTATTCTAATTTCATATATTTGTTTGCAAAACTCTTTTTTTATTTTTCATATTATGAAATCTGGAAGCTTGACTTTTCATGAGACATTCATCGGTGTTTTGAAGAACATTATTAAAGAACGAATACATTATCGAGCAAAATAAAATAACTAACAACCTTATTCACAAACATTACTATGAGGTCTCACAGTGCCCGCGGACGCACAGCGTCCCAACTAGCAATCACACGTAATATGTAAAACAAACGAACCAATCAAAGAGCTCTATATCAACGCAGTGCGTTCTCATAGGCAAGGGGTGATTGAGTATCGTTCTTGAATACGGGTGTTAGACACCGATAATGATTATTATTACAAACTGTCAAATAACCACCAACTCCAAAATGCTCTTTAGCTGTAGATCATGGCGTTTTGTTAAATTTTATTTTCTCTTTCAGTATTTTTACTTGTTTCGTTGTTTCAGGCGTTGCAGATCCACCTGCAACCTGAAGAAGGTGACATCCTCATATTCATGCCGGGACAAGAGGATATCGAAGTCACGTGTGAGGTAACTATACCGGAAACCATAACCTAACTGAAAACAATCCTAATTATTCGCTTTCGTATAGGTACCTAGTAAGCAATTGTGTAGCTTTATGTTATACACATTTTTTCTTGTTCCTCTAGTTATTTACTACTCAAGTGAATGGAAAAGCTTTTGCTAGCTAGCAACCAAGCCTTCTTTACTTCTTTATAGAAAAAACTGCGTTATTATCTCATTATCTCTGTAGTATCCAAACGCCTGTTATCTTACAATAGCAAATTAGCAAATACCTATTTGAAGCTAAACTCATGGGTGTAGGAGGGGTAGGGCCGAGCTCACCCTATACTTTTTACAAACAAAAAATTAGGGCTAACAAATTTTAAAACCTTTACACAAAAATAGAAAGTTTGTTTCGTAAGTACATTTCGTTTACTAAATTTAGATTTTTCGCATTCACAATGCTATTTTTATATTAAGATAAATAATATTAGAAAAAATACTAGAAAAAGTCGACCCACCCGTAGCACCTCTCGCGTCCCGTCTGAGGTGCTACGGGTGGGTCGATTTTTTCTAGTATTTTTTCTAATATTATTCATCTTAATACATTTCGTGTATTAAAATTTCGAGCATTAGACGTTAACTCAATTTCAATAGGATTATCATCGCTACTAAGAGACCTAGAGAATGTATCTAGATACTCCCACGGCTAAACTGTAACGCATGTTGGTTTGCCCATGTTGTTTTAACTTACTTTGCTCCAATAACAGGTGCTGACAGAACGCTTGGCTGACCTGGATAGTGCGCCGCCGCTGACAGTATTGCCAATCTATTCGCAATTGCCAGCTGATCTCCAAGCCAAGATTTTCCAGAGGGCGCCACCGGGGCAAAGGAAATGTATTGTAGCTACGAACATCGCTGGTAAGTTATATTTTGATTTAAATCACAGGTAATGACTGTTAAGAGACTGTCTGAATACCATTGTAAGATATTTGCAGAATGATTTATGATGTCCCTAATTTAAGGTCTTTTGTAAAACACCAACAACCTCGCAGGAGTGGATTACTAACATCATAAACAATAACATTTTTTAATTTTGAGATTTTAGCATTCACTGTGCTATTTTTATATAATACTAAATAATATACTAGAAAAAATACGACTCGCACCAGATCATGTTCTCGGACGGGACTCGGTAGCTCAGCGGTCAGAGCATTGGACCGGATATCCAAAGGGTTCCCGTCCGAGAACATGATCAGCCCTTCTATTGTCTAATTTCAAAATCTATCGCAATCGCTTTCAAGATGTAACACATTGATGCTTCTTTTTGGCATAAATAAAAACTTACCAAAGAAATGCAGCAATGTGTCACATCCATCTGTCAAATGAAAGCGATTGCGATAGATTTTGAAATTAGACAATTAGCCCCCTGGTGCGAGTCGAATTTTTTCTAGTATATTATTTAGAATTATAACAACAACATTTGTTCGACGATTTTCCAAATAAGACAAAACAAATAGACTTTTCATACAAAACTCGATAAATTGTTCGGACGTTTGTATGGAAAGCCGATTTCTTTTTGTGGTTTTTCGGAAAAGCTTGGAACAAACGTTATTGTTTATTATGTTATTAATCTACTCCTGCGCGGTTGTTGGTGTTATACAAATAACCCTGTAAATTCTCGTTCGTGTCGCAAGTCGTAACCATAGTTGGTACTTTCCAGAAACATCGTTAACGGTGGACGGCATAATGTACGTCATAGATTCCGGTTACTGCAAATTGAAAGTTTACAACCCTAGGATCGGTATGGATGCACTGCAGGTAAGCTTTGATCATTCGTATCTTCTGAAGCTAAACATTTTTAAAGATAAAATTGTAATTATGCTTTTACGGAATCTTAGAAACAATGAAGTGCATTTTTTTTTCAAAGATGTGTAACAAAATCTTATAATATAGGTGTGTCTTCATACGATTGCTTTCCCGTTCCCTATCAGTTTCATCTGGGGCATGCCTCAAGGCATTCAATAGCGCAAGCCCAATCTTCTAAAAAAACGTCATATTTGTATGGCAGAAAGTTGAACGTGAAAGCGCATGGTTTGGAGGCAATCAATATTGCATGCGTATGACGCAAGTTGACTAGAAAGTTGAAAGGGAAAGCGCACGGTTTTTAGGCAATATTGCATGCGTATGATGCAAGTTGACTAGAAAGTTGAAGCGACTCGGTGAAGACAGACCCTTTTAACCTTTTTACAGTAACTCAACTGTCTGACGCACCACGCTGTCATTTAAGCATCGGTTGTGGCAGGAAAAGTATTCATGTACATCAATCCCACATTACCACACGCTAGAAAACTTTATTCAAAAGGCTTTTTCCTATTCTCTTTAAAATAAATACCATTTCAGCGAACCTAAAAATAAACATAGTACGGTTTTTTATCAGTCGCCCTTTTCCAGATATACTTACCCAATATCTCTTCAAGTCGACGAACTCAGTGGTCGTGTGGCTTTGTACACCGGTTTCCAAGGTGTCGCCGTCTCTAAGGACCCGGGTTCGATCCCCGGTTGAGTCAATTTAAAAATGAACTTTTCTATATTGGCTCAGGTCTGGATGTTTGTGATAAAACCGTTGTCACAACACAAGTGCTTAAGCTACTTACTTTGGAATCGGAGCAATGTACCTATGTGATGTTGTCAAAAAATATTTAATTTAATTCTATTATCTTTGAAAAAAAGACCATTTCATCGAATCGAAGCCGAAGGTAAGGTTTTTAATCAGTCCCCCTATTCCAGATATACCCCGTTAGTCAGGCAAACGCTCGCCAGCGAGCCGGTCGCGCCGGGCGTACTGGCCCGGGCAAAGCATTCTGTCTGTACACTCAAAGGCAATACCAACATGAGCTGTTATCTTCTACCGTGCCTGAAATTCAAAGGACTAATTTGGCTAATACAGTGCTATTGCTCAAGTCTTTAGGAGTTGAAGATCTGCTTGCTTTTCACTTCATGGACCCGCCTCCACAGGTGAATTTTATGATCTTTAATTGGTTAGCATTATTTCTGTAGATTATATGAGTAGCCTGAGATTCAAAGGATGAGTTTGGTTAATACTCTACCTACTCTTTACTAGTCCTGTACAAGTGTCCCTGTACAAGTCTTTAGGGCCCGTATGTATAAACCGCTTTCACCGTTGAGAGCTATCTTGAGATCATATTTGAGATGCCGTTATAAGAAACTGCATCTCAAGTATGATCACATGATAGATCTCAACGTTAAGAGCTGTTTATAAATACGGGCCTAGGAGTTGAAGATCTGCTCGCGTTTCACTTCATGGACCCACAACCACAGGTAAGTTCATGTTCCTACTTTATAATAGGTTAGCATTATGTTTGTACCTACACTCAGAGGCAATACCAACATGATATGTTAGCTTCTACTGTGCCTGAGATTGAAAGGACAAACCTGGCGAGTACAGTGCTGCTACTTAAATCTTTAGGAGTTGAGGATTTGCTCGCATTTTACTTGATGGACCCGCCTCTACGGGTAAGTTCATGTATAGTTCACATGCTAACGAATCTTTAACGAAGTACTTATCGATAAAAAAAGATATAAAAAGACAACTAAAAAAATAAAAACTACAGAATATAAAATAGTACTTACTAAACTTTGCATCGAAACTTCCACTAATTTTTTTTTCCTTATTTCTTCCTTCTAGGACACGATTCTCAACTCGATGTACCAGCTCTGGATCCTAGGCGCGTTAGACGGCACGGGCGCGTTGACTCCGCTCGGCAGACAAATGGCGGAATTTCCGCTCGATCCGCCGCAGTGCCACATGCTGATAGTCTCCGCCGAGATGGGCTGCAGTGCTGAAGTACTCATTATTGGTGAGTAACTACAAATGGCGGAATTTCCGCTCGATCCGCCGCAGTGCCACATGCTGATAGTCTCCGCCGAGATGGGCTGCAGTGCTGAAGTACTCATTATTGGTGAGTAACTACAAATGGCGGAATTTCCGCTCGATCCACCGCAGTGCCACATGCTGACTGATAGTCTCCGCCGAGATAGGCTGTAGCGCTGAAGTACCTTCTCATTATTGGTGAGTAACTACAAATGGCGGAATTTCCGCTCGATCCACCGCAGTACCACATGCTGATAGTCTCCGCCGAGATGGTCTGTAGTGCTTAAGTACTCATTATTGGTGAGTAACTACAAATGGCGGAATTTCCGCTCGATTCACCGCAATGCCACATGTTGCTGATTGCCGCCGAGATGGGCTGCAGCGCTGAATAATTACTCTATCGAGTATTTTAAGGCGCGTTTTTTTTCTCAATAGATGTTCGTGCTAGAGGTACAGAATACATTGAAAACATTTTCGATAAAAATAGTATTACAGCTAAATTAGACCGATTTTAAATTTTCCATAGTAACAGTTTCCTATTATGTTTTGTAAAATAAGACATTTCAAAAAATTTCTTAACTAACTTTTTAGACCTATGTATCCTGCTTATAGGCCCTCCACATGCACAGGCCTGGTCTGCAGGATCGAATTGTGAAAAGAGAAATATACGTAGCTTACTCCCGCTAAAAATATATGCAGGATGCACCGAGCAAAAAAATGCACATGCATACCACAAAAATATCAGTGCACAATACCTGCATTTAGCATGACAGCGACACACCTTGCACCTTCACCAATTAGACTACTCTACACGTGTTTCGCCCCAACCCGGAGCATCCTCAGGAGTTAGATCGTGCGTGAACCAACACCGAAGTCTACAAACTCGGGAATTATAGGGAAAAAACGATCGTGCACGGCAAAATTAATAATCGTACTTCCATACAAAATATGAAAAATTCTGAAAATTTGTGATCGTACAGTGTTCTAAATAAACGTATAAATACGATTGAAATCGTACGGTTGGCAACACTGGCGCCGCGCCTCTACGTTCTATCCTGCAGGCCGGGCCTGTACATGTGGAGGGTCCATTATGCGTATGAAGTTATATTAAAATCGGTTCATTCGTTTCGAAAAATAAGGACTTGAAAGTTCTTATGCAACTCCGTTTTCATCATCGCTCTTAAGTTATATGAACTAAGTATTAAGTTAAGGTCCAAACTGATCAATTCAAAGTTGAAAATTAAAAAAAAACACTTCGTCTCGTCGTTTATTTCCAGTGTCAATGCTGTCGGTTCCGTCAGTATTCTACCGGCCGCAGGGGCGCGAGGAGGAAGCGGACGCCGTCAAGGAGAAGTTCCAGGTGCCCGAGTCCGACCACCTCACGCTGCTGCACCTGTACAACCAGTGGAAGGCCAACAAGTCAGTCAACTGTGTTTAGGATTAACCAAAACATCAAGTCACATAGTGTGCCTTAAGAGATAGCACTTAAATACAAACATTTATTAATGAAAATGCTGACATATGATATTAAACACAGATCGCCTTTTTACAAAATAAAAAATAGCACAATTTTCCATTTTTCTGGGGGCGCACTCTCGCGGCACTCTCGCTACAGAATGTCAATGGCTGGCCGCGCTTAAGACCCCTATATACTTCAAGTGGTGCCCTCATTTTAATTAAATTTATTGCTCTCTAAGTACATAATGTATCGAAAATTCACATGTACAGATTGAAGCTAAGGTTCTATAGTTTATTTACAAACAATAACCTCAGTAAAATTTTGTTCGTTGTAGTAGTAGTTCGCAAAAGTGCTAAAAGTGGTACACACAAGTGGTACTTAGCGAGCAATAAATTTAATTAAAATGTGGGCGCCACTTGAGGTATATAGGAGCCTTAAGTAGTTTTATTAAACGTACATGGTCATATGGCCAATGTACTTTGGCAGAGGGGATCGCCCGCCTTTGCCGTCTTCGTTTTGACGACCTCCGTGGTCGAGTGGCTTTGCACACCGGTTTTCAAGGTGTCGCCATCTCTGAGGTCCCGGGTTCGACCCCCGGTTTGGTCAATTTAGAAAATGAACTTCTACAACTGTCAAATTATCTGTCAAGTAAGCTACTCAGAACTTACTTTTAGATTGTGAAACAGGCCCTTATTTTACTTACTTACTAAAAGAATGTCCAGGGTGCCTCTTTGTTCGATCCAAGTTTGGTTAAAAATACGATGCAAATGCACTTATAATCTCAGTCCATTTGAATAAACATATTTTCATTTCACCCAGGTATTCTAGCCAATGGTGCACCGAGCACTTCGTGCACTCTAAAGCGATGCGTAAAGTGCGTGAAGTGCGGCAACAACTGAAGGACATATTGCAGCAACAACGCTTGCCGCTGCGGTCCGCCGGCACTGACTGGGACACCGTCAGGAAGTGTATCTGTTCAGGTAAGCTATACAACATGTTACAAACATACCCCTAATGCCGAATATGGTATATAGGGACCATCAAACTGAACAACTTTTACTATGAGACCAACTTTGAAATCGCGAAAAAAAATCAGCTGTTTCATACAAAAATTAAAATCTAAATTATCTAAATGTATGAAACAGCTGGTTTTTTTTCGCGATTTGAGAGTTGGTCCCATAGTAAAAGTTAATCAGTTTGATGGTCCCTATAAACCATATTTGGCATTAGGGGTTTTTTGTAACACATTGTATAATATGAAACGTAATCTTTGCCAAAGCGCAAGAATAGGACTATAGGGTTCTACTTGTAAAATTCTACTGTAATAACACACAAATACACATTCACGCGCACACACACACACACACACACACACACACACACACACACACACACACACACACACACAAATAGTTCTCCAACCGGGCCGGTGCGAGACGCTGACAGCTGTGACACAGTTCATACTAGTACGGCTGTGATAACCTCTGAATAGCAATAAATCTCATTTTATTGTTCAATCTAATACATAAGAGGATATTTGTTACTTTTGATTATGAAATAAATATATTATTATTATTATTAGTCTAGGAAAGATAACGACCAAAAATCAAAATGGCGATCGGCCGCCAAACATGTTCTCTTCCGTTCTTTTAAAACTTGTCAACTCAATTATATTAAGTTTTAAAAATGGTATAATTATTAAAAGATGATTTCAAAAATGTTCGAGTCAAACTAATAACTGGGTGCCTAATTGACCCAATCTACTTTTAATTCATAAAAAAAATATATAAAGTATAAAATAAATAAAATATGATCCACTCACTATACTTAAACAACTTCGATGTACTGTCTATTTTTAACATTTACTTTTTATTTATAAATCTTTATTGTATCACAAATGGCGGACTTAATGCTAAAATTATTATAAATAAAACACTTTTTACGGATTACAGCGCGGCGTGTCGAAACGTCAGGATAATTATTATTTTTCATAAAAATATGAGCAGCCTTTTTGCTTTAGTCCTCCCGTGACCACGGCCCCTGGAAAGGTGTCGAAACGTCGGGAATTCTAAAAAACCAATAAATACAAACTAAATAATTGTAAAACAACACCTGAATTAATAATATACGCGCTGTAATCCGTAAAAAGTGTTTTATTTCTAATGAACTGTACGCGCGAAAGTCTTAGAAGCTAAAATCATAATTATTTAAGGCCAGTATATTCGAAAATCTGTCTGTATTTTTCTATATGGGTGAAGAGTAATAAAAATAACCTCACTTTTTCATTATTTTTCATCACTTTTTGAAAAAGTAACCGTTAAATATTCCTCTATATGTCATTACCTATTTTTCTTTTATATATTATTCGTGAGTTAGAGATGAATAAACTCTAAGTATTATCCAAAAACAATGAAAATTTTCTTTGTCTTTGCATATTTTTAGACGAGTAAAGATACGAATATCGTGTTGTTACCCGTTAAATAATCAAGATAGTTTATAAAACTACAACATATATTTTTATCTGCTCGAAATAAAGAACATTCGATTGTTTATCTTTGAATCTCATCTAAAAATAGATTCATTTCGAATATACCAGCCTTGAGCTTTTTATTTCTGTGTTCGCAATACAACTGCAAAGTGAAGAGTGTGTTTGTAACTTGAACAGCATACTTCCAACAAGCGGCGCGGCTGAAGGGCATCGGCGAGTACGTGAACTGCCGCACCGGCATGCCGTGCCACCTGCACCCCACCTCCGCGCTGTTCGGGCTCGGCTCCAGCCCCGACTACGTGGTCTACCACGAGCTCATGATGACCACCAAGGAGTACATGCACTGTGTCACAGGTACCTACACTACCTGCACCTGCACCCCACCTCCGCGCTGTTCGGGCTCGGCTCCAGCCCCGACTACGTGGTCTACCACGAGCTCATGATGACCACCAAGGAGTACATGCACTGTGTCACAGGTACCTACACTACCTGCACCTGCACCCCACCTCCGCGCTGTTCGGGCTCGGCTCCAGCCCCGACTACGTGGTCTACCACGAGCTCATGATGACCACCAAGGAGTACATGCACTGTGTCACAGGTACCTACACTACCTGCACCTGCACCCCACCTCCGCGCTGTTCGGGCTCGGCTCCAGCCCCGACTACGTGGTCTACCACGAGCTCATGATGACCACCAAGGAGTACATGCACTGTGTCACAGGTACCTACACTACCTGCACCTGCACCCCACCTCCGCGCTGTTCGGGCTCGGCTCCAGCCCCGACTACGTGGTCTACCACGAGCTCATGATGACCACCAAGGAGTACATGCACTGTGTCACAGGTACCTACACTACCTGCACCTGCACCCCACCTCCGCGCTGTTCGGGCTCGGCTCCAGCCCCGACTACGTGGTCTACCACGAGCTCATGATGACCACCAAGGAGTACATGCACTGTGTCACAGGTACCTACACTACCTGCACCTGCACCCCACCTCTGCATTTCATTCTTTTCGTGATTTAAGTAGCCAAGATAATCTCTAGAAACTTTTAACTACACATACTTGATCAGAAAAGAAAAGAGATACGTCTATTACTTTTTTATATATACTTAAACAATAACGACCTTACCACAAAAGATTTTAAAACACTGTTCAACAAGTGTTTAACTTGTTTAAGTTTCACTTTATTAACAATATGATTTGAAAGAGACGGCATCACATTTAAACAGTGTCTAAATGAAACAGTGTTTTAAATATTTTGTGGTAAGGCCGTAACCGTGTATAAATAAAATATTTATAAATATTTTTCATTTTTACAGCGGTTGATGGACGCTGGTTGGCCGAATTGGGACCGATGTTCTTCTCACTCAAGGAGACTGGGAAGTAAGTAGCTTTATCAACTATTTTTAAAATCCCCACTAGAAAACAGAACTACCTTATAAATTAATAAAAAAGTTGGGACCACATCCGACCTCACGGCACACGAATCTTTAAACGGAACTCATGGGCCCCATGCGGATTGGAAATTATTAGCAACTGCAATGCCAGGACCAACGTAACTTGCCTTATAAAGCGCGGAAGAATTCGAAATACTAAATTTTTATCACCAATCAGCGGCATTGAAACCATAGAGTAAATAGGGACAGCATAGCATCGGATATAGAAAGATTCCGACGTTTGTGAATAAGGACTGAGGGGGTATAAGGGACAATATAATACAGCAATTTATCACTTAACTGTCATAAATGTCGATAAATGGCTGTATCACACGAAATGTATCGTGTTTCGGTAGTCATGCTACAGGGCTGAATTACTTCTGCAGGTCGAATCGTGACAAACGCAAAGAAGCAGCCGTCCACTTACAACGCATGGAAGAAGAGATGAAGCAAGCAGAAGAGAAGATGGCAGAAGAGAGGAAGAAGAGAGACGAAGACGTTCCCGTGAAGCAGGAGATAGCGACGCCCGGACTCAACACCCCGCGGAGGACCCCCAACCGGTTGGGAATATAACAAAGAAGATTTTGTAATAAACAAAATGTGAATAATCTCTTAAGTTTTTGTTGTTATTTTATGCCTTGTTTTAAGTTTTTGACGCGCAATATGTTGCCCAACATGTTGCAACAGTTCTATGGCCGATAATACAAAGATTGTGCTCCGAAAATATACTCATTCTTGTTGAATTCTTACATTTAACGGCACTTTGGGTTACCACAATGTGTCAAATTTCCTCAATTCAGTTTGAACTTAACATCACTGTTAAGGTTCAAAATTGATTGGAGATGTTATGTCAGTCAACAGAATTATGGAATTAACATTTTGAAAACCGATTCACTTACAAGGATGGCACTTAAAGTTCGTCTTTTACCTGCCTCCATTGTTTTTATACAAAAGATGCTTTTGTTATCTATTTTATAGCTTTTGGGTAAATGCAAGAAAATACAGCACTCAATCTAGAAATGAACCTTAAAGTGTGCAGCCCATTACTTTGTTGACTGTACCTGGTTTGCTGCTGACTGAACATGTATGTATTATATAAGGCCTGGCAAAAAAGTATAAAAAATAATAGGGGAGACAATTTCTTTGCCATCAAAAATAAGCAAAAATTATTTATTTGTGTCTAAAGTTTTTTTACAAAAGCTAATAAACGTTAGTAACCACATTAGTCAAAGACTGTGTCATTAGTGTTATTGTATGGCAACACTAGACTACTTGTAATACATACAACAATAAGTTAGTTTTCCAGAGCACAACCTTTTGATATTTTACAGAAATGAAAAAAAAAACAAATTATTATTGAAACAAAACTTTATTCAATATAATCAATTGTCAAATAAACTTTATATTATTTCAGACAACTATTGGAGTGGCCCGATTACTACAATGTAACTGGTGTTCAGTGTAGTGTAGTTGACGAAATAATGTCGATAACTTCTTCGTTGGGTTTTTTTAACAGCCAAAGATGTTATAGCCTTATCACACTGGTGATTTGCCAGCGAGTTTAAAGCGAAGCAAGCTAGCCACGATTGTACAACGAGCGCGCGGCGAGTTCGCCGCGAAGTCATCGCGGACGCGCCGCGAATTCTCGCCGCGAGTTCTTTCGTGGCGAACTCGCCGCGAGCTCGTTACGCATGGTGGCGAGCTCGCTTCGCTTTGAACTCGCTGGCAAATCGCCACTGTGATAAGGCTCTTACAGGCAAGCAAACCCTTATTAAAGCTGATTGACGGATTTAACCTGCCTTACAATTTCTTCGTCGAATAAATATTTTTAAATTTATTTTAGAACACTCAAGACACAACCTAGAAATGTTTAACTAATGGTCTGTCTTCACAGAGTCGCTTCAACTTCCAATTCAACTTGCGTCAGACGCATGCAATATTGCCGCCAAACCGTGCGCTTTCCCTTTCAACTTTCTGCCATACAAATTTGTAATTTTTCGAGAGGGCATGCGCTATTGAATGCAATGTGGCATGCCTCTGTTGAGAGCGCAAGAGGAACGGGAAAGCAACTACGTCAAGACACCTTAAGAGCGCATAGTCTGCACACTAGCGCCGCCATTGGAAAACAAATCATAGTGCTTAAATAAAAACTAAATAGTGAACTAGCTCTCTGTAGTGCACTCCGAAGAAGCTTTGTGGAACTTTTTATCGCTTAAACAATTTTTTTTATTGCTAATTGCGAGTTAAATTGCTAAAAGGGCCACTTTTCGCAAATAAAACTCCATTAAACTAAGCGACGGGCTAGAAATTATTGTTTAAGCTATATAAAGCATCACAAAGCTTCTTCGGAGTGCACTACAGAGAGATAATTCACAATTTCGTTTTTTTTAAGCACTATGTTTTTTTCCAATGGCGGCGCTAGAGTGGAGACTACGTGCTCTTAAAGTCCAGAATAACGTTTTGATGTACATACATTAACTGCAGTACTACTTATTGTAACTTAGTATGATCACTGATTGAGTATTCTCAACAACAACTAGAAGTTATCAAACACATTCGTCTTTTTATTTATGTAATAAAATATATATCTAATTTCGTGATATTACATCTTAAATAGCAAAGACGCGCGTGTTGAGGGATATTTCCCTCCAAAATAAGAATCGAAAATTGATTAAAGACATTTTTAACGATACACGCGAACCTTTACAATAAACAATAACTAGGTATACATTAAAATACGACTGATAGTGGCATGTACACAGCTTCTGTAAAGTCTCTATTTACAATTTATTCACAATAACCGCTGATACTGCATAGATCTTGATCAACGATTGTATCTTTACAATGAGATCAAATATCTCACTAAAAACATTTCAAATCAGTTTGTGTTGTGATAATATCGACTCATTTTCGATTATGTTCCAGAAATTACCTTTTTCACTCAAAATTATTTATAATCGATGTAATCGAAATATTCAAAGTTTGCAAGTGATTCACTACAGGGTTATTTGTATAACACCAACAACCTCACAGGAGTAGATTACTAACATCATAAACAACAACATTTGTTCTACGACGTTTTCGAAAACGACTTTTCATACAAAACTCGATCAACGGATCGGACATTACTTGAAAAGTAGATTTTTTATCTGTTTTCGGGACAGTCTTAGAACAAATGTTGTTGTTTATGTTGTTAGTAATCCTGCGAGGTTGTTGGTGTTTTACAAATAACACTGTATATTAGAATTGTTCACAAACTGAATTGAGACTGTCTGTACAGTGTATACGGTCAACAGCACATTCTCTTATCGATTCTAAACCTTAACGTGTCTATGTTAAACTCAAAATCGATCGATTGTGTTAACATTATGTTTTATTTTCATTGCAATATAAGATGTCAGTCAAAACACTATACTAAGCAACAATGACGATAATATTCAAAACTATGAAATGAACTACGTATGATATCCCAAAACTATACAATATAACAGATACAAACAATGTGTGTCTTGAATCAAAGAATGGTTATAAAAATTATGATTTTAAATTGACCATATGAAATTGTCACTTACAACTAACTTTCCAATGACAATTTTAAGCACTTGTGATATACGCAGCAATGTGCATAAAAGTTACCAGCATAAGGTGCATTTTTGCTTTGGCACGCGTTTAGTTGTTTAGTTAAATAGCCTCTTTGAGAAATATTATTGAAAAGATATTTCCTAATCTTGACTGACACCAGAATAAAAAAATACAATATAATTAATTACGTTATATTATAATAAACAAACCGATAAAATGTTAACTTATCGAAATTAATAAGTTAGCATCTTTTAAATTTCACACTTTACTAAGTGTCGAATGTAGAAAAGTTTATTGGAAATATTATAAGTAAATAGTGTTTCTGCTTTCAAATTACTTTGCATCAAATCAAGCCCAAAAGCTACCCTGTGTAAAATAGTTCTACATCAGCGCCCTGATTACGTAACACTGTTGCTAACAATTCTCGATTGAAACCGTTTGTAATTAATGTAAATTGTCAGAATCAGTACGTAATCAAGGGGTTGTTATATTACTATCCAAAATTTAAAAATATGTAAACCCAGTTGAGTGTGATTCATATCAATCAGGCGATTACTAAAGATAAATGAACATGTTATTATTACATCTAAACAAAAAATACGATTATTACACCAAAAATAAACAATTAATTTTATATCTAATAATCAATTTATCTCTAGGAAGAAATATATGTTAAGTCGGAAGTCTTTTTCCAACCGATCAATGTAAATTTTAGTTAAAAACTTGTAAGCACTGCTTGCAAGAACATGCAATGGCTCTAAAGGCCGACGCCCACTGCCGGCACGACAAAGGATTTTATTACTAATCAAGTTATTTTGTATCTTATTTCAATGAGTTTAGAATTCATGTTACTTTATTTCGATACCACAATGCCGCGACGTGCCGCGGGATGCTGCGGCATACCACGGGATGCCACGGCATGCCGTTCCGTTCCACGGGTTGCCGGGGCACGCCATTGCATCCCGCGAGACGTATGGGTTGTTGCTAGCTAGTTTAAATAAGGTTGAAACTTGTGCAGCGGTCATCTGGCGGTCTCTCACACTGACTGATCCATGCCACGGCATGCCGCGGGATGCCGCAGTACATCCCACCGTGCCATGCCGGCACTGGGCGTCGGCCTTAAAACCCCGCCTTTCGATTTTCATAAAGGCAAACGTGGGGCCGTACCGGCTAACGCAAGGAACTTCGGAAAGTCTGCCTGGATTCAAATTAAAACAGATAAATCGAGCCCCAATCGGGCCAAAATGGCGAACCCCAATTCTTGATGATACACGAACATCAATATCTTCTAAATAATTTAGGCGAATAGTACAATACGAAACTCCTTACTTCGATTTATCTGTTTTAAGTAGAAGCTCGGCAGACCCGCCGAAGTTCAAAAAGTTAGCCGGTAGGGCCCCTGATTCAAAGTGAGCCATTAAAGTTATTCAATCAATCCCTCGTTAATTATTAATTGCAAAAACAGTTTACTACAAGTTTCGTTTTAAATTAATTTTGCCATTATATTAAATTTAAATCATTTTATTTGTGCCAGTCATAGTTCAAGATATATTATATTTGATTGACTATTGTTACAAAGAAATTAAAGGACAACTGTATTTTTATGGTGCTGATAAGTTTTATTTTTAACGGCTATTTAAGCATACTTACTTTTACTTGACAGTTTCATTGAACATAGCCATTATTTCAAAATTATCAGGTAGATAACAAAATGATATCATTCAAATTGAAGGATAATCTCTATTCTGTATTGCAATACAACAATATAAATAGGCACTAATTTACAACTCGGTGAACTTACATTGCTTTATTGTTTACCTAGTTTAGAAGTGATATCTATGGTGCATTTCTACACTGTAAAATCATTTAAAATTGGTGTTTTTATTTTACTAATCCTATACGATTAAAAGTGGTTATATTAACATTTTTGGAAGTTATTTTAATAATTTAATGGCAACACTGAATAAACTTACCATCAAAAGCACCATAGATTCCGCTTCCATTCCCAAGTTTTAACAAATGTTCAAGCCGTGTTTCTTGATGTATTTCTGTCTCGCTTCCGCTATCATCTGCGCCTTTTTCTCCTGGAAGCCGATTTGTCTCTGTTTGGCGGACGTAGGGAAGGCGGAGAGGGTTGTGGCCTGAGATGGGCCTGGCCTGGGCTCAGTCACCGACTCGGGCCGGTATGGTATTACGCCTTCCAGAAAGTTCGTTATTGTGACGTCGACACTGCGTGTTTTCGCTGCAAAAATTTATAACAATTTAATGTTGTTTTGATTGACATGGTGACCAAAACTGTTAAAATATACAAGGTATGTGTCACATTTCTTTCCGTGTGGTATTTGCATGAAATATGATAGCATAATTCTAAATATAAAAGGTTTAATTGATTGTCAAAATCCATTTCAAATTAAAAAAAAAATTCACACATATCAAACCGGCTACCGGTACACCGAATCTAAGTGGGACCAGTCGGCAGCGTTGCGGCCGGTAGTCTACCAAGTGATACTGTGCATTTACTAATGGAGATTAAACCCTAAATGGTGTGACATTGAAACTAACGGCCGCAGCTCTGTTGACAGTTGCCACTTTAATGTGATTGGACCTACACCGAAACGAAGAAAGAGATATACGGTCATATTTATTGAAGGATGTTCGAGATGTAGTCGTGTCAGTCACAATACTTACCCAAGTCCCTCATAATATCAGCTATGGGCACAGCAGGTAGCACCTCCTTGACTTGCGCGACGAGGCGCGCCAACTCGGGGGCGGGGGCGGGGGCGGGCGCGGGGGCGGGGGCGCTGGGGCCCGCGCGCGGGGGACGCCGCGGGGCTGCCACACACATGCCCGCGCGACCTAGCTCTTCCCAGCGGAATTCCGTTATTTCCACCTAGTGGAGTACAAGTAAAATAACAATGTTAACTTTTGTTTCCTGTGAAAATATCAGAATAATTGGAGCCTACATCCTTCTCCAATGTCGAGTCTATATTTGTACTAAAATTCATCAATTTCAGCAGTTTAAGTATAAAAACGTAATTTAACAAAAACAGAAAGTACTTCCACATTTAGCCTTTACTAACGAGATTGCATAGCAGATTTATAGTTACACAACAGTTACTCTCTGTCAAACTATTTAGGTTTAATTTAAAAAGAAAGGGACAAAACACAACATCTGTTATGTACATCTGTTTTGTTAGTAAGGGTGTTATAGTATCAGCATGGATGGATAAGTAATATAAACGTTTATTACTATTTGTGAATGATACATTATGACTAAACAGCTAGATTTGATTTTTCTGAAGAAAGTCATGATAAAAATCAGTAACAAAAGATACACATTGACAAGCAAAGACATACTGTGTTATTAATAAAAATGTTAAACGCATTTTTAGTTATGAATCAAGCTTGAACGAAAATAACAAAAACCTTATAAGTAACTAAAATTACTTTAGAGCATTTTAGTTTTTATTAATAATACAGCTAATTTTTAAAACTAAGGTATTACTTACTCCAAGACTCTCAGCAATACTTTCTCTAATCCTCTGCGAGAAAGCTTGGTCATCATCGTCGTGTCTCTCGATCGGCGGCAGCGCTGTCACGTTGAACACAGTCACCGGCGTCCACAGGAACCACAGCGCGTCCGACCACGGGAACTGGTCGCGGGTGTCCGACGCGCGGTGGACGGTCACTTTTGTGAACGGACGTTCGACGGCTGTATGAAGATTATGAGCTGTTAGTGTGTAGTATATAGGAACCACAGCGCGTCCGACCACGGGAACTGGTCGCGGGTGTCCGACGCGCGGTGGACGGTCACTTTTGTGAACGGACGCTCGACGGCTGTATGAAGATTATGAGCTGTTAGTGTGTAGTCTATAGGAACTACAGTGCGTCCGACCACGGGAACTGGTCGCGGGTGTCCGACGCGCGATGGACGGTCACTTTTGTGAACGGACGCTCGACGGCTGTATGAAGATTATGAGCTGTTAGTGTGTAGTCTATAGGAACTACAGTGCGTCCGACCACGGGAACTGGTCGCGGGTGTCCGACGCGCGGTGGACGGTCACTTTTGTGAACGTACGCTCGACGGCTGTATGAAGATTATGAGCTGTTAGGTGTAGTATATAGGAACCACAGCGCGTCCGACTACGGGAACTGGTCGCGGGTGTCCGACGCGCGGTGGACGGTCACTTTTGTGAACGTACGCTCGACGGCTGTATGAAGATTATGAGCTGTTAGTGTGTAGTCTATAGGAACTACAGCGCGTCCGACCACGGGAAGTGATCGCGGGTGTCCGACGCGCGGTGGACGGTCACTTTTGTGAACGGACGCTCGACAGCTGTATGAAGATTATGAGCTGTTAGTGTGTAGTATATAGGAACCACAGCGCGTCCGACCACGGGAACTGGTCGCGGGTGTCCGACGCGCGGTGGACGGTCACTTTTGTGAACGTACGCTCGACGGCTGTATGAAGATTATGAGCTGTTAGTGTGTAGTCTATAGGAACTACAGCGCGTCCGACCACGGGAAGTGATCGCGGGTGTCCGACGCGCGGTGGATGGTCACTTTTGTGAACGGACGCTCGACAGCTGTATGAAGATTATGAGCTGTTAGTGTGTAGTCTATAGGAACCACAGCACGTCCGACCACGGGAAGTTATCGCGGGTATCCGACGCGCGGTGGGTGGACGGTCACGTTTATGAATGGTCGGTCACGTTTATGAATGGACGCTTGACGACTGTATGAAGGTTATGAGCTGTTAGTGGCTAGTCTATAGGAACCACAGCGCGTCCGACGCGGGAAATGGTCGAGGGTGTCCGACGAGCGGTGGACGCTCACGGTTGTGAACGAACGGAGCTGTTAGTAATACGGACAGTCACGTTTATGAATGGTCGGTCACGTTTATGAATGGACGCTTGACGACTATACGAAGGTTATGAGCTGTTAGTGTCTAGTGACTAGACTAGACTCTAGTCTATAGGAACCACAGCGCGTCCGACACGGGAAATGGTCGAGGGTGTCCGACGAGCGGTGGACGCTCACGGTTGTGAACGGACGGAGCTGTTAGTAATACGTATTTACAGTGCAAACACAGTTACTAATGTCCACTGACCACAGAAATTGGTATAAAATATGTAAACAGAAGCTCCACAGCTGTATGTATGTATGATGTTTTAATATTTAAATTAACACAATTTAAATATTAAAACATATTTAAACAGTTACAAACAAACAGTTGAAAAGTTATAAGCATCTTTTTTTTATACTGTATAGTTTCATAATATCTCTAATCTGATCTACAAACTTCAATATAAAAATAGCACTAATTGACGATAGTTTCAAGACTTAATAGTGCATATCATAATCTAACCCATTTTCTAGTTTACTTCAAAATGTACACACCTTTTATTAATTAAAAAAAAACCATCACATAAACTGCTTTGTGGTAAGAAAGCACTTTTCAAAATATTAGTCTATTATTTCAAATATAGTAAATCTGAATACAAAAAGCAACTATACAAAGAGCTCTATAAGCTGTTAGTTACTAAAGACTTACTGATTGTAACTGGCTGGACTCTGTTCCCGATTTGGAACGGCCATTCAGTGAACTTCAAAAGGCCTTTGCCGTTGGTGGCGCCTCCCTCGGGTTGTAATAGAACTGACTTACTTGAACCATCAGCAAAGTGTTGCCTATTAAAAATAGATATATCTTACGTTATTTTTGCGTTTGTTTATTCAATTGATTTTCAATTTTATTAAACTCAAGCTAATAATTATAGAATACTTATATAACAAGTACGTACAGAAGGGACACCACGAAATCACTTAAGTAAATAGAGACTCTTGCTCCAACCCAATAAAGTGCAATTCAGGTCACACAATTTGCACTTTATTGCGCTCCATTCCCTACAGTTATAATCACCTAGAAGTTGCTGCTCTATCCATCACATACTCTCATCTTTTTTTAAATGAACTTTAATAACTACTAATTAGGCATGTACAATTTTGTCAAATGGAAATTGAAAAATAACAACAACATACTTACTTCCTTACAAATTGAGCGGCATTCCTTATACCAAGAGTTGATGCAAAAAATGGAGGGACTTTCCATTTTTTTAACTGAAAATTAAAATATTTCTTCATTTCTAACATACAAATGATAATACAAAGCATTTTGACCAATACTCTTATCCAAAATTTAATTAAATTAGGAATTTTCTATTTTTGTACTTACACTAATAGTGCCAAGGACATGCGAGGCAGCCAGAGGGTCGAGACATGATACACAGTTGGCTACCATCACACTACAGCGAGGATCTTTAGTGCCCTTCAATTTGACATATACACCTACAAACAAATTAGGTCATTAAAGTTGTACTATTACTAAGATATAATATGGTACATTACAAAAACTAAAAGCTAAACTGTTTTATAATGATTTTGTTTTAGAATTGAAGTAAATTTAGACCAGCAACTTAACACAAAAATGATATAATAACACTTACCAAAGGTCCAGCAGGCGAAGGTTGACAATAATTGTCTCACAGCTTGATTGTTAGGCAATAATATCGATGCGATCCAAAGAATCAACGCTAGAACGGTCCGCGTAGCCAAAAGTACGAGCCCAAAGGGCAAATAAAGGATAAACTGTAGGACATTTTCACCAGAAAACCTAAAAAACAGACGTGAAAGTTAAGATAGTGAAAATCATAAACTAACATCAAGATAAATATGGAACATTTTTGAGTTATTTACCTGTCGTCGTTAACCAGTTTATCAACTGTAATAGCCATATCTGTTTTTACATTAAAACACAGTGTTTTAGTCAATTTCAAGTGCTGTTCTTTTGCAAAATCCCTTTCAATTTCTTTTTACCATGTATGTATACGTATTGTCATGTCTGTCAGACAATCACCACGGGGGTGACAGCTTTAGTTCCAAATGTTTCGTTTTGGCGCTGCTATCGCGTGATGTGACGATCTTACTTGTGGAAAGTCGGTTTCCTACGTAGTTGTCATGTCATTGTTTGTGGGTGAGTCGATAATTTGAGTGCCGGTTACACTTATGATTTTCCTCGCTTTTTTGCTTAAATTGCGATATTTGTGACGCCTATTTTTCTTCGGTGATTCGGCTTCGGTTCTTCGTACAAAGTAGTAGGTATGTAAACGAAACTTTTTATCATGATTTAGGCTTCGGAAGTGCTGTATTAGTTGGTGGTTACACTTCAACAAGTAAAACTCGCCAGAAGATGGAAGCATAAGAAGGCCTTGGGATGTCAATCTCTTTTTGTTCTTGAAAATAATAATAACTGTATTCGTTCAAGATGTTTTATTACGCGATAGCAGCGCCAAAACGGAACACTTGGAACAAAATCTGTCACCCCTGACTGACATTGACAGGACAGACGGACGTACACTACACACACACACTACAGTGAGGTTAGTGAGTGATAAAATACAATTTTTTGTTGCTGAATGGAGGAGGTAAAAAACAACAAAGGAAAATTCCTCTTAAATATTCTGCGATATCTTTAAAGTGAAGTGAATACCTAGCCTAGTAAAAGTGATTACAGAGCGAATAAGGTATTTGTAAATGATGTCAACGGAAAATATAATTCCTTTCCAAGACAATAACTGTTCAGATGAAGAAGATGAACATAAAAACGCAGGTAACTCTACGAACCATGACGACAATCAAGGCTTTTCCTCCTATTCGCCAAACATGATTAATGAGATGGAAGAGAAAATGCGGCGCAAGTTGCAGTTCTTCTTCATGAATCCAATTGAAAAATGGAAGGCGAAGCGAAAGTTTCCGTACAAGTTTGTTGTGCAAGTAATCAAGATAGTTTTGGTCACGTTCCAGTTGTGTCTGTTTGCACACAATCGCTATAATCATGTGAACTACACATGGGACAACCGAATTAGCTTTTCGCATCTCTTTCTTCTTGGTTGGGACTCTACGCGCGAGATCAACGCCTACCCACCCGGGGCAGGCCCGCTGGCTGTATACAAAGTGGATGAATTCTACAACACATTGGATTACGCATATGCTGGCTATGTGAATCTTAGTAACGCTATAGGCCCATACTCTTATGACAATGAAAGCAATATAAGAGTGGAACCAATATTTTGCCAGTACAACTATAAAGAAGGCATCATTAATGGATTCAATGAGAGCTATGAGTTCAACTCTGAAATAGTTGAGACATGCACAACTTTTTCTGGAGGTGACAACCGTTCATTCAGTTCTCAGGACCTATTGAGGAATTCCGGGTTAGATATAAACTTTTCAGCTTTAGTGCGGGCCACTCTCAAGTTTTCTCTGAAAACTATTAACTTTAGAGCTGCAGGCCCTATCACTCCACCAGATTGTTATAGATTTGATATAGCTGTAGTATTTGATAATGAAGATCATGATGGCCAGATGTCACTCGCCCTGGAAGCTGATCCTTTCAAGCTGGCATGTAAAGGAGACCAAGAGTATGTCACAGACAACAAAATTGACCAAGTTCTTAGGAGTATATTGAACATCTTAGTGATATTAATCTGTTGTGCTTCTTTAGGTTTATGCAGTAGAGCTATATACAGGGCACAGCTTCTAAAAGAACTAACTGTTCATTTCTTCCAAAGGGCATATAACAAAGAGTTGAGTACGTCTGGTCGCTTTGAATTCTTGAATATTTGGTATATAATGATAATAGCCAATGACATTCTAATTGTTATGGGATCAGCTATAAAAGAACAGATTGAACGCAATCAGTTCACAAATGACCAGTGGAACGTCTGCTCACTTTTCCTTGGTACTGGGAATTTACTGGTTTGGTTTGGAGTATTGAGGTACTTAGGATTTTTCAAGACATACAATGTTGTCATTCTCACCTTAAAGAAAGCTGCCCCTAAAATATTTAGATTCTCTGTGTGTGCATTACTGTTGTATGCAGGGTTTACATTCTGTGGCTGGTTGATACTAGGTCCTTATCATATGAAGTTTCGTTCTCTGTCAACTACATCAGAGTGTCTTTTCTCACTTATTAATGGTGATGACATGTTTGCCACATTTTCAATAATGTCTAAAAAGTCCACAATGCTTTGGTGGTTTAGCAGAATATATTTGTATTCTTTTATAAGCTTGTACATTTATGTGGTACTCAGTTTGTTCATTTCAGTTATAATGGATGCTTATGATACTATAAAGCAGTATTATAAAGATGGTTTTCCAAAGAGCGATTTACAGCAATTTATTGGTGAAACCAGTTATGAGGAGGTGTCGTCTGGTTTATACCGTTCAGAAAGTTCAACATCACTCAATGCCATAATGAACTCATTATTTTGTTGTAATTTGTATAGAAGAGCTTACTCAAAAATAGGTGAAGGAACATCAAATTTAACAAATCCAAATGCATGATCTCCATGAAGATGTAGCAAATAACTTATATTAATATCTGTATTATATCAATTAGTTATCATTTATTGTTGTTTATCATTATCTATACTCAAGGATGTCTGAACACCATCATTGGTTGAGGCAGCTGTTTTGGCATACTAGGTCAATTTTTTTAATTAATTTATTGGTATTTGCTGGAACAATACTCAATGCTAGTAGTTAAGGGGGCGACAGGACTCCTTGTTACCTACTTGAGTACACTTTTTTAAGTACTTCACTTCAAATTATAGGAGTGGTTATTATGTACGAAATATATTTTTATATGCCATTTCTAAAAACACCAAAGATAAAATATTTGTATGCATCTAAAGTACATTTTAAAACTACCTGAATATAGGTACTTAATACGTGTGTATTTTTTTTATTAATAATTGCATGTTTTTAATAAGGTCTACAATTTATTAATACCTTCAATCAAATGAAATTTTGTCGATAGATGTATGTTCATAAAACCATCAGAACATTTTAGAACATGGTAAAAACAGTACATAGTGTTTATTTAATAGTTGTTTGATAGGAAATCATAAATTTGGTTTTTTATTTTATTTTAGATAAACTTTAATTCGACATTTCTCTGTTCTTGCATTGTGGAATGGCCATTATAAACATTAAAATGTTGTTATATAGCTTATTCAAAGTTACCAGAATATAATAATTAGTTTAATTTTATTGAAATAAACAGACTAAAATAGGGAAGAATTTTAACCAAACAACCTGCCCAAAGTACCTGTGTTATTTTATTATATTGTCACTAGAACCCATCGTATTTAACTAGGTACTTTATATTTTCTAATCATAATAATGAGGAAAAATGGTTTTGTGTATATTTTTGTTGTAATTAATTTACTATTAGTATTAAGGCAAATTATTATTATTAAATTAACATTTGTATCAAGAATCTGTGTTTAATGTTACCCATAGTGGGATGAATGATCCAAAACTGTTTATCCCATCGCGGTAGTAATCACTCCAACTAAGTAGATTCTATCGGAATCAACTGTACTTTAAGGTAAAACGTAATTTTTCTACAATAACTTGTCTGGGAATCGAAGCTACAAAGCCTCAAAAATGGCGGAAATGTAATACCGCAGGATAAATAATGCGGTTAGTGCGCTTGATACGAACACAATTATTGTGTGGGTGACATGGTTCTAACGTAATAGGTACAACAAAAGAAAGAATTATTTTTAAATGTTCATTCTTGTAATTTTATTCCAGCCACATCACTAATATATGGTTAGATTTAATAAGGTGAGTGTGTGTGTGACGGTGTGACCTGAGGTTGATTCATAATGTGATATCTATCATGGGGTCATATTACTCGGTTTAAAATAAGTTCTTACCTATATAAATAGTGTTATTGTGATTGCGCTGGCCTGACACTACATTTTATCGGTAAATAAAATAAGTAGATATGATGCAAAATAAATTATTGTCAATGACTAAAAGTATAAGAACTTATTTATATTTATTATAGGTTAATAGTACAGCATGATATTACTTACTTATTTATAAATATATTCTTTTTATATTAAAAGATGTTATATGTTTCCCAGAACGTGGGTAACTTTTGAAAGAAAGTAATACGTTCGCTTTTAAATTTTAATTCAAAAAACTTTTACAAATTCTAAAACTTAACCATATCACACAGCTTCACGTTTAAAGTTACTCTAGAAGCAACAGACTACATAATACTACCTACAAGTCTAAAGGGACTCGTCTTTAACTACTTAGGCGGGAATCGAACCCACAATCTTTCATGATGGATGAATGCTCCGACCTTAGCTGAAGAGGCGTTAAAAAATACACGCACGATTCGCATGTTTAATCACGTGAAGAAACTTGTTTTATCTCACGAATGCGGTCGGCTATGAATGTTGTTAGGGCTGGTTTACATTATCTTAGCTGCTAGTAGAGAGTATTTCAAAAGAACGTCAAAACGAACGGCAATTTACGTCTGGAATCATATAATATCGACAGTCGCTGTATCGAAAACGCTCCATCGACGGATAATTTAATCGATGGTTCGCTACATCGACAGCATGCCAAATCGACAGTACACCAAATCGATAGTACGCTAAATCGACGGAACCCTATATCGACAGTACACTAAATCGAAAGTACACTGCATCGAAAGTATTGTATTGTATATCGATAACACGTTGTATCGGCAGTTCACCATATCGATGCGATGGTACGCTGCATCGACTGCCCGACCCGAGCCAGATTTCGTCTACTCTTTACTAATAGCTAAGATAATGTAAATCACGCTTAATAGCGTATTAGTAGAGTGCATTAACCAATTGCCGGTGGACGCGTGAATTCTATGTAATATCTCACGTATTGCACGCTGTTAGTCCATCCTTGCGACGAAATGACACTACTGGAAGAATGTACCTACTAATGTAGACGTTCACTGGAAAGGCACCAAAACCACTAATGCACTCTACTAACAAAGATAATGTAAACCAGCCCTTAGGCGTGCATATGAACATTGTTAGTGTGCGTCTGCACGCTCTCGTATTACGCACACTACAACAAAACAACCCCTCCGTCGCAGTATATGATATTCTCAAATCATCATAATAGCAAGACATAATAATCTTATAATAGCACATTCGCAAAAAAATATATTCTCATGAAACCATATATTATGGCGATAATATAACCTACCTACCTCTATCTATTTTAAATGCAATATTATTTTATGATAAGTATTGCCGTCGGAAAAAAGAAGGCGCAATTTTGTTTAGGGATATGCCTACTTACTTCATTCATATGTTATAAGTGGTCAAGTCAAAAAATGGAATAGAATTTCCATGATTTGAATTATAATATCAATCACTTTGAAATAATGGGTTTATTAATTAAAAAACTTTATGTTGTCATTACTTTTAATAACTAGTAAAACATATCATCTAATAACGGCTAAGCTAACAAAGTATATACAAAAAAATTAAACTAATATACATTAATTAGTAATTGCATCAAACTGTAGTGATTTAAAGAAATAGCATTCACAAAATATGTACTTAACTCAAAACAAAGTATCTACCTATACTAAATTAGGAACATTTCAAAAAATCTTTAGATAGTTAATTTAATACAAAGACTTCTATGTATACTACACTAGACAGGCTGTACAGTACCGAAATTTTGCTCATTAAGTTACGGTGCATGCACCGCAACTCCTTTAGTCTATTGCTAGCGACCGAGAGAAACGGTTGATGCGCCGCGAAGGTTGGATGTGTGACACAATTTTAGTTTTGAACAGCTCGTCTATGTAGTTGAAGTCATTGCTTTAATAGTCCATTTTCATTGAAGAAGTGTAAGACGGTATAAAGTACTATCGCCCTCAGTGCCATTAACATACCATGGCATATTGGCAAGCAGGGACGAATACCGTTATATAAATTTTACCGGTAAATTTCGATACCAAAACATTCGATAACGTTACTTTACACGAAAACGAAATAACGTTAATTTAGCGCCCCTCCACGTTATTTGTATAACGTTATCAATAACTTACCGGTATTTCTGTCCCGCTTGGCAATGTAGCGGGCTGTCGATTGTGTTTAAAGTTTTTTAGGGTTCCGTACCTCAAAAGAACCCTTATAGGTTCACTTTGTTGTCAGTCCATCTGTCTACATACAGCACATCAAGTTTTTTTTCTCTTTGTTTATTTAGGAAGTTTTGACATCAAGTTATGCAAAACTGTCAAAAAAACTCCAATTTATTTTAATCCTGTGAGCACTATTAGTTTTCACTGTTTTTCAATAAGCTGCCATATTGATTAATGTTACAGTATCAATTCTTATTAGTTACTAGCTATTTAATAATCAAATAAATACATAACATTTTTATCACATTATAGTATGATATAAATAAATTATTATCAGTGCGTTGAAATTATATGTTACTCTTGTAATCTTGCCATATGTTTCTCATATTATCATATCATATGACAATACATACGGTACTTACTAGAATGGTACTTTACTTATTGTGATATCGGAATTTTAAAATAAAATAAATGATAAATATAAAATTACAAATACTACAACCATTTACATGCATTATTTGCTTAGGTCAGTTGTATGGATAGGTATAAATTTCATTGATCAACAACGAAAATTTAACATATACGGCCTTACCACAAAAGATTTTAAAATAATAAATAAATAAATAAATATATTATTAATATAATATTATTTATTTATTTTATTTAGATTTTAAAACACTGTTTAATTTAGACACTGTTTAAATGTGATGCCGTCTCTTTCAAACAATATTGTCAAAAAAGTGACAGCATCACATTTAAACAGTGTCTAAGTTAAACACTTGTTAAACAGTGATTTGTGGTATGGCCGCAAGTGTTTAACTTAGACACTGTTTAAATGTGATGCTGTCACTTTTTTGACAACATTGTTTGAAAGAGACGGCATCACATTTAAACAGTGTCTAAATTAAACAGTGTGTGGTAAGGCCGTTGTTGAACAGTGTTTTAAAATCTTTTGTGGTAAGACCGATGATATATATAAAATTAGCCGCCAGTGTGTTTCAAATAGCTTATCATTAAACATTATTAGCCCAATACGAACAGTAAATATACATCTAAAACACTAGATATCTATGTCATAAATATGTCTATAAAAACTAGAACAGCATATTAATATGGAATGGATTTATGATGCAAGCTACTGCCAGCAATCTAACCATAAATATTAACGTAATTTTAATTATGGCATCGTGATATGACGTCGAGCTACATTCAAACTTACATAACTATCATTTACATTTCGTGACTTCAGACTCAAGTTTATATTCACTTTAAATCGAATCACATATAAAATCTACGAACGCTGCCGTAATGTTTGCAGTCTATAAATCAACAATCGTATATTACTTTTATTTCTTTAATAAATAATCGGTAACCTAAATGTCACTCACAGAGTAGAACTTCCTAACCCTTTGAATGTCAACCGAACATTTTGTTAATCTACGTATATATGCGTAGGTAAATGTCCAAGACAAAGACTAAGCATAAAAATCCCTATGATCAATAAAGTTATTTTTTTATAAATAATAAATAAATATTTGACAACATCACACACATGATCTGGTGCGAGTCGTATTTTTTCTAGTATATTATTTAGTATTTAGTATAACATCACACACATTGCTCCGATTCCAAAGTAAGTAGCTAAAGCACTTGTGTTATGGAAATCAGAGACAACGGTGGTATCACAAACATCTAGACCTGAGCCAATAAAGAAAAGTTCGTTTTCTAAATTGACCCAACCGGGGATCGAACCCGGGACCTCAGAGATGGCGACACCTTGAAAACCGGTGTACAAAGCCACTCGACCACGGAGGTCGTCAATGCTAGTTTTATGAGGTGTCGGACTTTAAATAAATATTGTTACTGTACATTTTATTGCAATACACATAGATACCCTACGTATTCGTAATCGCCGCCATAAAAACGTATATTTACGTAATCGACATTCAATGGGTTAATGCTAATTCGACACGATACTTTCGAAGGACTCGGTTCTCGCTCACATTCACTGCGAATGAAATACTGAAGCTTATTTCGAACACCGAATGGGTCATCTGATACGGTCGATATTCGTTTATTTCCTGTCGGTCCTGTCTATGGGTTCGGCGCCGAGCAGCAGTTGGATTTCGTCTACACTTTTCCCCTTCGTTTCGGGAACCACGAAAAAGATAAACACGAACCCTAGAACCATAATACCGGCGAACAGCCAGAATACCTGACCGGACCCGATGGCCGTATTTAAAGAGTTAAAAGTGCTCGTCACGGTAAAGCTGAGCAACCAGTTGAGAGTTCCCGCTGTCGATCCGACAAATGATTTGATATCGATGAGGCACAACTCTCCAGCCATCATCCATGGGATCGGACCTAATCCTATAGAGAACGCGATGATGAAAAGGGACAGCGATACCAGTGGCAACCATGAGATCGCTTGCACTATATCTGCGTTTTCACCATGTTGGTCTTTTAAGAAGAAGAATACTCCGAGGGCAGTCGAGCACAGGCACATCACTAACGCCGATGATAGCAGCAGGATCCGTCTGCCGAGTTTGTCGACGACCAAACTGGACACAAACGTAGCCACCACTTGTATAACGCCGATGATGATCGTGGCGATCGCCGAAGGGATAGCGGCGCCCGCAGACTCGAAAATAGCCGAAGTGTTGAAGATAACGGCGTTAATGCCAGATAACTGCTGGAACAGCATGAGAGCGTAGCAGATGACGATCGCTTTGATGGCGGTTTTCTTAGAGATCGCGGACGTGAACGCGACCGGGTTGTTCTTTGCGTGTTCAGCTTTCGCTTTTAAAACGTCGAGTTCGGCGTCGACATCGTAAGCGCGGCCACGGAGTTTTATCAGATCTTCGCGCGCCTCTTCGTTTTTGCCCATCATGACTAGGTAGTTAGGGCTCTCCGGCATAAAGAAGAATATCACACCGAAAACGATCGGGATTATAGTACAGAGGATGTTGAACACGAACACGGAGGTGTAGCTTCCGACGGCGTACGCGAAAAGGATGCCGACCGTTATCATCAGCTGGAAGTAGCTCCCGAGGGTCCCGCGGATCGAGTCCTGGGCGATCTCACTGGTGTAGGCGGGCGCGGTCACGCAGAACGCGCCGCCGGCGATGCCCGTCATGAACCTCCCGGCGATGAGCATCGCGAGGTTGCTCGCGAACGTGATGAGCAGCCAGCCTAGGGTGAAAGGCAGCACGAGACATAACATAGTCTTCTTCCTTCCTATCATATCCATGATGAGACCTATCGGAAAGCAGACGGCGGCGGCGCCGAGGTTGATGACCGACGACACCCAGTCGCCCTGCGCGACGGTCACGTCGAAGTCGTAGTCCGTGCTGTTCTCTTGAGTTATCTTGAATATTACTGGCGATGACCAGCCCAACATTGAACCGGCCGCTAATGCGCCGAGCGTCGCTGAAAATTGAAAAGAAACACTTTTATTGCTCGGCCAGTAAGAGTGGAAATTAAATAAATCGAAACTGAAAATTTTATATAAATATAGTCAGTCAGTATTGCTAAGTTATTTGTGATGCGGCCCGCCGACTGTCAACTTATGGCCCGCGAGCTTAGTAATTTACTATTAAAGTTTAATTACATTATATTATATTTATCAAAAAAAAAAATATATTCAAGACACCACTAATTTTGTTTAATTTTTTTTTTTAATCTTCAATATTAGTATGTTTTTTGTGTGTGTTGACTAGCTACATAAAAGGCAGTGCGGTGGGGTGCGAAATTCAATTTCCGAATTTTGGCCCAGCTGCCAAAAAAGTTGGCCAAACCTGATATACAGCTGCAAAAACCTGCACTGGAGACGCCACATTGGCTTTTTCATTGGTCTTATATTGTCAGATTTTTGCAGTTTCAGTAAGAAGCAGGTCATTACTAATTAACATGGCAAGGTTTATTATTTTAATGGCCGTCTTTATGTATTATTTTATTGTAAGCATAAGAAATAATTAGAATAGATCAATTTATAATTACCAGATAACGCTGCGATGTACTGTGGCAGCTTGCGCCCCTCCCCCCGCGACCCCACGAGCACCGTCTGCGAGACGCCCACTTCAGCCATCGTGCCGTTGTTGCCCTCTGCCCGCTGAAAACAAACAAAACAAACACTTAGATTGTGTGGTAAGTAATAAAAAGCACCGCTACATACATGAGGCGACTATACCCGTCCAATAGCGCCACCAATTCATTTATATTTATTTCTCTTAAACGGATCAATATAAAAAAAGGAAAATACCGTGACCTCTTGATTGCCTTTGATATTTTTTTAATAACTTTTCAATTTCATTCTTTGTACTAGTTACAATGTACAATGGAATCAAAACAACAGTAGTCACTTTTGATTTAATAGATTTTACATAAATAATTAAAAGTATTGAATAGTTATTCAATTAGTATTAGCAATATATTAAAGCCCGCCACATACAGACGGAATCTGTATACAAACAGCTATTGAGAAAAAAAATGCACGTAAAACTACTCGATAGAGTCATTATTTATCTATGGAAAATCTCACTTCACTTGTGGCGGTAGATAAATAAATACTTGACCGTTACATTGCTCTGATTCCAAATTAAGTTGCTAAAGCACTTGTGTTATAGAAATCAGAGACAACGTGGTATCACAAACACCCAGACCTGAGCCGATATAGAAAAGTTTGTTTTCTATATAGACCTTTTGGAAAAATACTGCATGTATGTGGTAAGTCCATATTATTTTTCTAATATATTACATATTTATCTTAATATAAAAATAGCATTGGAATGCAAAAAATCTCAATTTACTCAAATATTATTTAAAATAAAATTGTAGTAATGTTTGTAAAGCTTAAAATTTTGGACTGTGGTACCTAATTGGAAGTCAAAGTCATTATTATATTCTGTTTGTAATAGCACAAATTTTTATTCTCTATTGTGTCAGTGTCAAAAGGGGTTAATTTCGAAGTTATTACCAAGTTAGACAGCATAGAATGTGCTTAAACTCATTGAAGTTATCAGTATCACACAAAGGAAAACGCAAATACTTATATCTTGTTCAAATGACCGTAACATAGCACAATTTAATGAGTCGGTTGGCAAGGATACTTTTTGCGTGCGTTTAATATTGAAATGTATGTTATTTTACCTCATTTTCGTTGTTAGAAACATCATTGTTTATTGGAATAGCGGGCAGCAATGGTTCTCTCTCATCATCACTTCCCGCTCGATGACGATACAACGACGATCTCATTTTATTATCTAGACGGAATTCATACACTTAACTTAATATTCAACCACGTCTTATCACAGCAAAATCTAGCAAATACTGTTTTATTTTTTATTTGTTGTGCAAAGTAGATACGGCGCAACGTAAATACTCGGCAAATACAGCTGGTTTTGACAATGGCTTTGACTTTGACGTTGCAAATATTTTTACTTCACAAGCTAAAATACACTTTTTTAATGTTAAAATAAAGCCTATAATTGTTTCAACTGTGGCGTCCGTCATTGCGGTGCTGCCATATCAAAATATTGTAATCGCACAGATAAGGTGAAATCGATATCGATTCAAAACGAAAAAAAAACTTTTCAGTAAGTAAAACATTCACTACGTCGACTATCGACAGCCTCAATTTAAATAGCTGTACCGATTTTTTACTTATAAACGTTAAATACCGCCCTCTAGGAAACTGCGCCGTTTAAGTTCTTTTTTAACGCCACATTTTGTGTTGCTATTGAAATTTATGCAGGCGTTACAGTATATTTTCGATTTTCAACGTAGGTAACTTGCCTGATTTATGATATTACCCATTTATGAATATCTTAGTAACACAGACTTAGTAACAACAAATGTATAAGTTTTAAAAGTAACAACATCTGAAGAAAATTAAGAACTTATTATATTATAGGCACAAAAAAATTCCATCCTAATAATCGTAGCCGGAACAAAAATGAAACAGTGGAATCTAATTTTAATAACAACAGGCAAAATTGGGCGTGCGAAACGACTCAAAATGAACTTTCTGGACGTCACCAGCATAACTGATAGCCGTGACTGTACAATTACAACCTACCTACTCTTAGTTTATTCAAATTCTAATAATGGCAGTTAGTCCTTTTTTAAACTAAACGTTCTGCTGATAAATTGGTTACCTATTAGGGTATGAATGGACCTAAACGAATCAATTACAAAAAGAATCAAGAAAAAACAGCCTGGTTTGGTAAAATTGTTACTTTAGATACAAAATACAGTCATCATATTAATACCCACGTCTTATATAGTTTTGGAATGAACACTGCCTAAGTGAACGATTTTATTTATGTATTATTTTTTTACAGAGAGATATGAACTGATGGGTTATGCACAATGATGATGCGAATGGAAGGTACAGTAGGTACACGAAGCATTAAAATAAATCATTTTTACGGATTCAAGTGCACTTTTATACCTACATATAAACAATTAAAAGTATTCTTAGTGAATATTCACTTATTTTACACCCATAGATGGCGCTGAACGCATAATGATCTCTAGAGACTATAAGCAAGATTCAGCTAAAAAAAAATAGGCTCGGAACATATTTCATTAGGTATTCAGCCAGCATGCACAAATGTATTCAACCGTACGTACTTGACATTGACCACCGCTGGCGCCCTTGACTCGCCTTAATCAGTTAGGTGCGTATGAGTCACTTACCGCTTCCACATACAAACAACAAATCAATGCAGGTTTAAAACCTACTTTTTGAAGTTTCCAATGTGCATCTTTTTGGCGTAAGGTAAGTAGATACTTCAAATCGTATAAAAAAGATACCTTATTGCCATTCCTATAATAGTTAAGATATTCTCTCTTACTGAGAGAAGGTCTACTTGGACCAGTTTTTTATTTTTTTATATATTTTTTTTTATATTTGACAACATCACTTACATTGCTCCGATTCCAAAGTAGCTAAAGCACTTGTGTTATGGAAATCAGAGACAACGGTGGTATCACAAACACCCAGACCTAAGCCAATATAGAAAAGTTTGTTTACTAAATTGACCCAACCGGGGATCGAACCCGGGACCTCAGAGATGACGACACCTTGAAAACCGGTATACAAAACCACTCGACCGCAGAGGTCGTCAAAACTAAACAACTATAATTACTAACCAAACAATTGGTTGTTCTTTCTCATCACATAACAGAAATTATTTAGGCAACAAATCCTTTGTAGGGCTATTACTGAGCTGGGCAAGTGCCATTGCAGTCGGGGGCCAGGGGACTATTTGTGGAGCAATGTTTAATCAAAGAGGTCCCCAACTGCAATGATACTTGTTATTTAACTTTTTAGTTCGTTTTGGCAGGGCAGTCGCGTTTTTAATATTTTTTTAACTTATGTATTTTTATTTCACACATTTTTGTGGCAAATTATATAGTTTTGTAAAGCTCATCAATGAATTAATTTGATACCCAATGCCACTCTAAGCCCAATGCCCATATTGTAATAATTGAAGAAAAAAAATTTTTTTTCACATTTTAAAGTGGCGTCTTATCGTAGGTACAGTCGATAGATTAAAAAAATATAGCCAGTGTCACTCGGCGATTCAGGATCATGTAAGGATTCTAACGATATCCCATAGGTACCACAGAAATTATACACACTACCGCCAATTTGGCACTAGCTAGTGTTGATACGTTAGTATAAATAAGTCTATAGTGTAGATAGATGTAGACCTGTCATTTCGTTGTTTGGTGTTTGCTATCAATTTTTGGATGTTGGAAGCGAATTTTAGTTCGCAGGGTGCGCAGGGTGGATGAAGTGGCGACAGGTTACGGGAGTTACATGTGACCCGCGGATGCCTCTTAAGTTAAAAGGCAAAATTTATAAGTCCGTAATAAGGCCAGTAGTTATGTATGGATCAGAATGTTGGGCCATGAAGAAGATGGATGAAAGAAAATTACATGTAGCAGAGATGAAAATGCTGAGGTGGATGTGTGGTGTGACGCGAATGGATAAAATTAGGAATGAGTATGTGAGAGGAAGTTTGAAAGTAGCACCAGTGATAGAAAAGTTGAAAGGGAATCTGACTTGGTATGGGCATGTTATGAGAAGGGATGAAAGGCATGTTACTAGAAGACTAATGGATATGGATGTTGAGGGTTGGAAAGTAAGAGGAAGACCGCAGAAAAGATGGATGGATTGTGTGAGGAATGATATGAATGTAAAGGGAGTGGATGAGGAGATGACGAGCGACAGAAAGGAATGGAAGAGAAGAACACACTGCACCGACCCCAAATAAATTGGGATAAGGGTAGGGGGATGATGATGATGGAAGCGAATTTTAGTATTTATCAGTTTTTTCCAACACATTTTGGTTTTCTTTTTTCAATTCAATCTTTAATTCCTTTACTGTCCAACTTCCATAATAATAATAATAATAATTGTCAACCATTTTTAGACATAATTAAAAAAAAACATAATTATGCACACGTACAAAAGGTCTCCTACAAAATCTACAGTAGCGACACCAAGCGGGATAAATTTTCTGTCATCCTGCCATTCCAATTATTCGACTGATAATTTATTTATTTGGTTGGCATAGGTAGGTACCGACGATTTATGCAATTTTGTAGGGTAGGTATACAAAACATAACACTACTAGCACTAATGCCTATACATAGGTTTCTTTCTAAAGTTTCCATACAAATATGCAAACAGCTGATCGAGTTTTGTATAAAAAATAGTTTTTTTGTCTTTGATGTTAGTAATCTAGTCCTGCGTTATTGTAAAATAACCCTGTGTACTGTGCTACTATTTATAAACTTTAATATAAGTAAGATAGCATTTATTTCTACAGCTTTTACGCAGATCAATTTTGGATCAACTTGTTTAGAGATTACTAAATATACTTATATGGGGAACGTTATCAAGGCCGTCTTTAACCTATTTGAGGCCCAGGCCACATTTGGGGGCCCCTATGATCCTGACATAAATTTATCTAAACATGCCGAAATCAATACTAAATAATATACTAGAAAAAATAGGACTCGCACCAGATCATGTTCTCGGACGGGAATTTTTGGATATCCGGTCCAATGCTCTGACCGCTGAGCTACCGAGTCACTAGTGGGAACGTCAAATTTCTTCTAGTATATCAACTCTTACGCTGCAAGCCAGCGCTAGTGACTCGGTAGCTCAGCGGTCAGAGCATTGGACCGGATATCCAAAGGTCGCGGGTTCTATTCCCGTCCGAGAACATGAGCTGGTGCGAGTCCTATTTTTTCTAGTATATTATTTAGTCTTGTATAAAAATAGCATTGTGAATGCTTAAATCTCAAAATTTAAAAAAATGCCGAAATCAGATCAGAAAGCCTGATATTCGGGCAAGAGTAGAATAGTTATGCGCATGCAAAAGTAGTATTTGTAGACAGTAATTATTGTTTAAGTTTTCGAAATTCCTAAACATGTTTTATATGTTTTTGGTAATAAGAATCCGTTATTGTTTAGCGATCTGGCAGAAACTAGGGGGCCCTATCGATCACGGGGCCCTGGGCACGTGCCCAGAGTGCCCAGTTGGAAAGATGGGCCTGAACGTTATTATAAAACGTATAGCTTATCTACTTATAGGCATTTTCAACAATTTTATCTGGAAAATAGCAAAAAGTTTAAATATTTAAAACAATGAAAACTGCTCCAATTTTCTCATTAATTACTTAAACTTACTTTACCTAAAACAGAAAACATGTATATACAATACATGTTTTCTGTCTTCGTCTATATCTAGACCACTTTTTAGGGTTCCGTACCCAAAGGATAAAACGGGAACCATATTACTAAGACTCCGCGTTCCGTCTGTCTGTCTGTCCGTCTATCACCAGACTGTATCTCATGAACCGTGGTAGTTAGACAGTTGAAATTTTCACAGATGATGTATTTCTGTTGCCGCTATAACAACAAATACTAAAAAACAGAATAAAATAAATATTTAAAGGGGCTCCCATACAACAAACGTAATTTTTTTGCTCGTTTTTGCTCGATATTGATAAAGGCAACAGGTATACGCTTTTAGTTATATATTCACTTTAAAATAAATAATTAGATTAAAATAAAAAAAATGTTTAAGGGGGGCTCCCATACAACACATGGTTTTTTTGCCGTTTTTATAGGTGATATGGTACAGAACTCTTCGTGCGCGAGTCCGACTCGCACTTGGTCGGTTTTTTTTGATACCACATCCACATACCTTTCTCGGTTTTCGCCTGGGCTGCACCGGAGGGCCAGCGTCGCGCGCAGGCCTAGGCCCTAGCACAGCACTATTCATGCCACTCGTGCTCTGTGCAAAACCAGAGACTACTGCCCCTGCTATCAGAGGGCCGGGCCCAAACACTGCAAACCCTAGGGGGGTCAACGGCCCAAACCCTGAACCCCACATTGTAAAAATGTTACCTTTATTAAAAAAATACCGGTAATTTAGGGCACTGGCACTCTGAGTTGTGAAATCAATTGTTCTCGAGTGTTGTTTTGATGAAGATGTTTAAGATAAATGTAATCTTTTGAGATTGTCTACAAAATAGGACAGTTTTGACTTTTGGTAAGATTATATATCGACTGCAGAGCTGATAAACAGGAGATGTTGACAGGGCAGGTCTGAAATGTGATGTAATTTTTCAGCATAACTGATGATAACAAAAGCAATTGTTTGTGTTCAAAACACGGCACACAAAATAAGTATTTATATTGCATTTTTTCCTATTCAAGATGAAAACCTACCTAGTCGAATTAAAAAAGCAAAAGCTGGCTGTTTCGATTCCGATGTAAGTATTATAATATTCTGTGGTAGGTACACTTACTACCTACTAGGTACTGTATAAGTCACTAGTGAATTATAATATAGTTAGTATTCTTAATACTTAAAAAAAAATCTTAAACTTTCGTAACTTATTGACTATAACAACATTTTGCATTTTAAAGCTTAATAATTCACAAACGGATGCCTCAAAAAAAAAACTGTTTCCACAAATCCGAAATTTTTTTATCCAACGACACCTCACGCTATGGGGTAGAAAAGAAAAAAAAATACAACCCACTTCACGTGTAGGGAAGGAAACTTAAAAAAATATTATTAAAATTTTTATTTCACCACTTTGTCGGCTAGATTAATATGTATATCCATGCCAAACTACAGCTTTCTAGTACTAAGACTCTATGAGCTAGGCTGGGGACGGACGGACAGACAGACATGGCGAAACTATAAGAGTTCTTTGTTGACTACGGAACCCTAAAAATAGTTAGTAAAAAAGTAATAAGTAAGCAAGTTTGTATCGTATTTGTAAAGTTTTTTCTTTGCCATACATTTTGGAGTGAAGTTGCAGCGGATCACGTCTATTGTCAATTAAAACGCATTGTAAGTATAGTAATTGATTGTGGGTAGTAATTCAGCAGGCCAATGTCACATATTGATTTTTTTTACAAATCGGAAAATGTACAGTGCGATTGAATTGACAATAGACACAGTGATGCGCTGCATTTCGCTCGAGATTTCGAAATATGTATTCCAAAGAGAAAATTTGACAGGTCAAAATACGTCGTTTTGTACCGCAAGCGCTCTGAAGTTCGAACTTCAGTTAAATTTAGCTATCCATCGAGGTTAATTCCTTCTACATTGGTGAGATGGCGCTGGCTTGCAGCGTAAGAGTTGATATACTAGAAGAAATTCGACGTTCTCACTAGTGACTCGATAGCTCAGCGGTCAGAGCATTGGACCGGATATCCAAAGGTCGCGGGTTCGATTTCCGTCCGAGAACATGATCTGATGCGAGTCCTATTTTTTCTAGTATATTATTTAGTATTGTATCCATCGATTTTTAAAACTTCAAATCCATTACGTTTTTCCAAAGCAAAGTGATAGATAGGTAGGCGATAGCGAAGATCTTGAGCATTAAGGCGAAGATTTACGGAATTTCTTGAGGGGCTGCGTTTTCTTTCACTCTTGCTTTACTTTTTTTCAATCGGTACCTAAATTATTGCGGCTTTTTTGCAAGTAATATTTTTAAAAGGTAAGCGCCATTTAGTCATTTAGGTATATAAAATAGCTCGATGGCGCAGTGGTTTAGCACCTGGCCCAGTTATTGCGGAGATTAAGCAACTTTCGCAAGAGTCGGTTATGGGATGGGTGACCAAAAATTTACTATCTCGAGTTCCTCCGTGCTTCTGAAGGCACGTTAAGCAGTTGGTCCCGGCTGCATTTGCAGTCGTTAACACTCACCAATCCGCATTGGGCCCTCGTGGTGGGTTATGGCCCATCCTCCTTATCCACCCATAAGGAAGGCCTGTGCCCCAGCAGTGGGAACATTAAAAATGGCTGATGGTCATGGTCATGAATATTAAGGAAAATTAGCCGGTTACACCAAGCATCAGCATAAGGAAACAGAAATTCCATTGCCATGCACTCAAGTTCATTAACCTCTCGTGCTATGTTGTACGTATATCTTTCATAGAAAGTTCGAAAGCACTCGTATGTAAAATAATGTGGCAGCGTTTATGAGCAGGGTCGTAAATATTTTGTATCGTACGGAGTGCTATAAAGATAGTGAACACAATATAATTTCATTTATAATAAACCGATAACTGAAAGAGAAGTAAGTAGGTATAGGTATGTACCTATATCTACACTTTCTCGTTTATTTTCTAGATTGACCATTGTTTTTTACTCATTAATAAAATTATGTTAATAACTTTACCATAAACATATCAGTATATTTTGCAAAAACAACAAGAAAGATGAATATGAAACAAAAAATTCACTGTGTTGCTTTTTGCGTTCTTGACTTTTCATTATGTTTAGGTATACCTAGGTAACTACTCAAAATATTTAAGAAGAAGTAAGATGTGGATGTTCTATACCCATTTTTGGGGTTCCGTATTCAACAAGGAACCCTTATCCGTCGCCATGTCCGTCTGTCCGTCCCCAACCTAGCTATAGCACTAGAAAGCTGTAACTTGGCATGAATATACATGCCTGTCGGAATAGGTACTCATCTTTCCTATGACGCCTTAACAGCCAATTGCTCAGCACTTCAGTATTTTGGGTAATGCCACAGAATAGATATAACTAGTAATGCGCTTCCTTTATCACTTAACTCATGGCACTGAAGGCCAAACTCATTGCGTGTGCTATGCTGTGACACGCTGTGTTTAAAAAACCTGATTTGATAGCTTGTAGGTAATGCCCCGGGGTCTTTTAATGCCATCACATTTGCCATAATACTTATATGCACTTTTTCCCAACATACATAATTCACTACTTTTTACCATAGTTGCAGAAAATCCCTTTAAAACATCTACACACTAAGCAAAATACAGAGTAAACACATTCATTGACACAATAGCTCATTCATTCTAGTTTATTTTCGCATAATTGAAATATGGCAGTGTTACTGAAATAGCACACAGCTAAACGGTTATATAATAGATAAATACATAAATAAGAATTATGGTAGGAATTGTGTTGTTTCAAGGCTAGAGTTTATTAGAATGACATAAACATAAAATTTCACCCTTACGAGGGTGGTTTGATAAAGTACATGACTTTGGAAAGAAGAGACACTTTTTTAGTCATATTTTGTTTTATATCTCTACATAATCTTTTTGTAGCTCTGCGTACTCAGTCCAACGAAGTTCCTACTTCTTTCATCCATTATTTTTTCTTTGATCGACTGAAAAATGTTGTAACTGAAATGAGGGCCCATTTCAGGCACCACCTTTTGGCTTGATTAAAATCTTTGCTTGCCACGACAGTTGTTCATGTTTGGTAGGAGAAATTCTCAGCGGGCTAAATCTAGAGAATAGGAAAGGTAAGGCAATAATTCGTACCGTAATTCGATGAGTTTTGATGTCATGAGTGCAGCCGAGAGGGTCGACAGGGTCATTAAGAAAAGTTAGAAGCCGCTTGAGCTTTTTGTTTCCAAAAGTAATAATCTTTTGCCAAATTTTAAATAATTATAGCGTGAGCTTCGTAAGGAGTTTCTTTTTATGAAACAATTTTTTCAAAGTCATGGACTTATCAAACCGCCTCGTATACTCGAAGGGTTGTAAGAGTCCTTATTCAAAATAATAGCTTTGCTATAAAAATGCTCGATATATCGTGACCAGTGTTCTCTTAAAAAATATAATACCTATCAATTTTACGTACATCTGTTAGAACACAGACTTGAACATTTGGTGTACCTACCGGAACCTATTTAATGAACGTGACAATTTGTCACCTGTCATGACAATTTTATATCCATTGCGTCAACCAATTTGAAAATAGAACAAACTACTCGTAGCTACACTGCAACGTTAACCAAATTGTCATGACAATTGACAAATTAACAAATTGACAAATTGTCACGTTAATAAATAGCGCCCAGGCAATCCGATTATTTTTCTTATAATTTTTCGTTCATTGTCAACATAAACGGCCTTACAACAAAAGATTTTAAAACATTGTTTAATTTAGACACTGTGTAAATGTGATGCCGTCTCTTTCAAACAATATTGTCAAAAAAGTGACAGCATCACATTTAAACAGTGTCTAAGCTAAACACTTGTTGAACAGTGTTTTAAAATCTTTTGTGGTACCTAAGGCTGAAAGTTTTTGTCAAACATAAACATGTTTTAAATAAGTATTAGTTCTTTGACTGTAAGATAATGATTGTACGCGTGATTCAATGTAAAGGAATGCTTTGTTGAGGTTGTTTATTTAATGTTAATTGGGTTTGTAATACAAATATCATAAATATTGCAAATACTTTTAACATGTGCATTATTTTCCATGTATTTGATAGATAAGATATCTCATGGCTTTTAGTAATCGCATAATTTGCCTATGCTTCGGCGAGATATTAGGTATTTGACATAAATTCACATTTATCTTGTAAAGTTTTTTTGTGCTGTATAAGCTATTCTGATTTTACACGAATAACTAGTTTTAAAGCACTAGTTTTTTTTGTTTTAATCATTCAAAAAACATTATGTGGTCACCCTACGTGTTTACGGTGTATTCTTTAATTTTTTTTACAGAAGACATCGATTCCCCAAAATCAACGTTTTTGAGTAATGCCACGCAATTACTTAAGTACTTAAAAAAAACGATTACCTTCGTCCCATTTATAACAACAAAAAATATGGCAAGACGAGTTTTCGAGATGGCCATCATCATCTCGATACTTGTTCCGTGAATGTTACAAGAAAGTAAATTACTTGAGTCTCGTAATTTCAACGCAATAATATATATATGTACCTATGGGATAGTTAATCAGTTTTCCAAGTAAACCAGATAATAGTTTGTAGCAATAAACTGATGATAAACCACTGATTAATTTGATGTTTAATTGTTTATCGAAAACATCTGCAGGGTCTCATGATAATAGCGATATAAAATTTTAAAATGATTAAATTCTATCTAACAGTATACTTAATTAATAAAATAATTGGAAACAAATTTTATTTTCCTTTGAAAATAGCTAAATCACTATGGGGTAGACAAGAAAATAAAATTACATCCCCACTTCACGTGTAGGGGAAGTAACCTAAAATACATATTTTTTTAAGTTTTTTCTTTACACTTTGTGGGCGTGATTAATATGTATATCCATACCAAATCACAGCTTTCTAGTACTAAGAGTCTATGAGCTAGGCTGGGGACGAACAGACGGACAGATAAACATGGCGAAACTATAAGGGTTCCTTGTTGACTACGGAACCCTAAAAAACCGAATCTTAATTTCCATCTGTAAAAAAATTACACACTCAGAGATACAAAAGTTATCTTTTAACATAATCTCTACGCATAATCCTAAAAGCTTGTTGTTTTCCCTATCACCTACAAAAGTAGACTAGACTACAGAAGTGGACTGTAATAACAATATTTTCCATGAAATTCGAAACATATAGCATATATAGGTGGGTGGTGGGTACCTATCTTGCCTTGCCACACAGATGACAATGAAAGTAATATGATATGAGTCGTGTTTTTGTATTCATAATGATAATGATGATTTCATCGATTGTCTGGATTTACAACGTCGTATCTCTTAAACAATAATCTTCGAGCATATGCTAAGGGTTTATCACACGTACGTACCGTAACCACGTCTTTTCCGATATTACAAAGTAGGTACCTACATAGGTACTTACTTTTGAACCCAACCAAACCACATTTAATTCTGTGCCACAATTACAACAAATACTTAAGTGGTTGCTTATTGATATGTTTAAAAGGGTTACATTTTTGCTTCATATTTAGGTAAATAATTATTTAGTAAGTAAACCAAATAATACTTTAGTCGTAAATAAACCAGGGCTAGATTGCAGACTGATATCTAAAGTGGGAGGGGGTTGACTTTAGTGGAAAGCCACACGAAAGAAAACTACTAAATCAATGCCATTATTACCTGGTTTTGTTTTATTCTAATTCTAGAGTTCCGTTTCTAGATCACACCGTTTTAGAGTGTATAAAGTGTAAACAAAACACTGTGTAACTATACATCTGTTATACAATCTTTATTTATGCGAAATTAAAATAGAGTTTTCTTAATATTGCTTAAGGTTTTTAGATTGGCTTGTAAAATGTTAAAGGAAATGAAAAACAACAGTCTATTTGTTAGTATTTTTTTTAGTTTCACACCCTAACTGCTGAAAAGAGCATTGGACCGGATCTCCAAAGGTCGCGGGTTCGATTCCAGTCCGAGAATATGATCTGGTGCGAGTAGTATTTTTTCTAAGTAGTATATTATTCAGTATTAAGTTTGGTAGAGATAAAACGAAAATTGAAAAAGTAACACAGGCAGTTATTCTCCAAATCTCTACCAGAAACGAAGTCGCGACCAAAAGCTAATTAAATTATCTATACTTACTTCATAATGCAACAAATACTTCATAATGAAAGCTCTGATAATACAAGATAAATATTTTTTTTTTGTTGTAGAAACCATAATATGGTTTAAGTACCTACAACAAAATGTTAGTTTTGCAGTGTTTCATTCCGTATGAAAGAACTTGTACAGTACTCCCAAATTAATAATGCACATGCAGATCTTCGCTTATTGTCGTATTCCCGGAAACATCCGAATTATTATACATGATTCTACTAAATTATGCATGAAGAAAATGCACTTAACCATTCTATATACATGTCGTCTTCCGACGCTCGGGGAATACGACTGTTGCCGAACAGTGACGATGATTTCTATGCGCATTATCACTTTGGGAGCACGGTAACTAGCTTTATCTTATTGAAGAAAATTCTTCAAACTATGTTAATTTTTTATTTTAATTATTGTCTTTGTCTAGGTTCATAATGAATTTGCACTTTATACACTAATTGTTATTAACAAAATGAGGTCAACGATAAATGATTGGGTGGGCAAATGCTATCAGATATCGTAATTAAAATTATCGGTTGATTAGTGCTTATCATTGGAATTGATTTTTTTAGAATTTTCTCACAAAAATGTGTAGGTACGTAGGTACTTTTAGTAGCTACTAAATGCTATGCTATTTATTTAGTTCTAAGCAAGATCTGTTATTCAAGATGTTTTTTTTAAATGCCTATACAAGTACAACGTCTTACAAAAAACTGCTAAAGCCGAATATGGTAGATAGGGTGCCATACAACCGGAAAATTATTATAAACCCTGAAAACCACTACTTTTTTTGAATATCTTTTCCTTTCATGATAATCTGCAACCCTAGACCCAAATTGTGTTTTGCTTTTGCCCATTAATAGAATTGATTTTCGAAAACAATAGTCTATTTGCGTCTAGGGTTGTCACTTTTCAGTTTTCCATACAAATAAGAAACAAAATTGTACGGGTTATTATGACACACCTGTTTAGTTCATTCATCTGCCGAATTACTCAAAATGTTTTTTGTAAACATTAATGTTTGTCATTTGTAGGTAAGTACTTATATAGCTATCGGTTTTTATACACATTTACGATATAAACTGGTTATAATGAGCAGATTTAATACCCATGTTTTTCCTATGGAGAGGATTGCAAAAGAATAGTAATTTAACTCGATACCAAAGAACAATGCAATCTTTATAATAATTATTATTAATGGTTGTAAAGCGAGTGATTAGTTCAACAGTGTTTTGTGTCTTCTTTTTTAAATTAAACTTAATTTTTATGTACATGTTACAGTCAAAACTCATAACTGGTCAAAAAAAAGGCAAAAATGTTTTTGACTAAGAATGTTGGTCAAAACCACTTTTAACTGATTTTTGTAGTCAAAAGTGGTTTTAACTAAGGACGTTAGTCAAAAGCACTTGTGTAAAATTAATTGCAACAGAAAAAAAATATTGCTGGGGCGCACCGATAAATAGACACTTATTTTCTATAACTATAGTAAAATCACAATAAAATCAACATGAAACTTCCCTGCTCTCGTCTTTTGCACAGATTACCGGCTGCGCATTCGGTATTGTATTGAATACCTAGGTAAAATATATAATAAATAATATTTCATACATAATGTCCGAACTTGAAATCGAATAAAACTACTTTTGACTAAGAACGTTGGTCAAAACCACTTTTGACTATGAAAATCAGTCAAAATTGTTTTTGACTAAGAGCGTCAGTCAAAACCCTTTTTTTGCCTGATTTTTAGTCAACAGTGTTTTTGACCGGTTATGAGTTTTGACTGTAACGTATACACCATCATTTCGTAGACGTTTTAATCCCCTTAAGAAAAGATAGTTCTATCAATAAAACTAAATATTTTTGCCAAAGAAACATGGCTCGAAAAACGACAAAAAAAAATCCTCCCATACTAAGACAGCTAAAACATTGTACTTATTAGTAAGTTGTACTTATCGGAAAGTAAAATGTTTTCTGTCGTTTTCGACCCATGTTTCTTTGGCAAAAATGTTCAGTATTATTGGAACACAACGACTTCAAAATGACGGACATACATAATTATGTAGAGTCACAGAATACATCATAGTACAAGTGTAGAGTCACCATTAAATTGAAACAAGTTTGAAATTTTGAGATTTAAGCATTCACAATGCTATTTTTATATAATACTAAATAATATACTAGAAAAAATAGGACTCGCACCAGATCATGTTCTCGGACGGGAATCGAACCCGCGACCTTTGGATATCCGGTCCAATGCTCTGACCGCTGAGCTACCGAGTCACTAGTGAGAACGTCGAATTTCTTCTAGTATATCAACTCTTACGCTGCAAGCCAGCGCCATCTCACCAATGTAGAAGTAATTAGGAATATATTAATTGAAACAAGTTATTAAAAAACAAAAAGTTTTCACTCGGCAACACCACTTAAGTTCTACAAACAATATTTATTCTTCAAACATTTAAACAAACATGGTTTTAACAATAGTTTTACGATGTATCATATTGTTATTATTTAATCTAGATTATTTTTATCTGTAGTGTAAAGTATTATGAAGACTAAAGAGCCAATGTCAAATGGAATGTTTAAATACCTAATTATTGGATTATACAACCGAAAGAAATATTGTATGACTTCACGCTTATGATAGGTAGGTATTTTAATTTAAATACCTACTTGCCTATGATTATTCTCACAGTTATTGTATGAAAATTGTATTAAACAAAAAAAAGTAACTTACTTACTTTATTTCTTAGTCTTATAATTTTGTCCTTATAACCTTACTAACTACAACTACGCAAAGCCATACAGGCCATAATCGGAAATAATAAAATATATTTTTTTTGTTTAATACAATTTTCATACAATAACTGTGAGAATAATCATAGGCAAGTAGGTATTTAAATTAAAATACCTACCTATCATAAGCGTGAAGTCATACAATTTTTCTTTCTGTTGTATAATCCAATAATTAGGTATTTAAACATTCCATTTGACATTGGCTCATTAGTCTTCATAATACTTACACTACAGATACTTTATTTCTTAGTCTTATAATTTTGTCACTTAATTATTTTTTGAGTTAAACACCTACCAACGAATTTAATTACTGAAAGGTAATTCTAACCTGTAGACCATTAGCCATTTTTATTGTCCCCACTGCTGGAGCACAGGCCTTCCTTGTGGATAAGGAGGATGGGCCATGACCCCCTCGCGAGCCCAATGCGGATTGGTGGGTGCTAACGACTGCAAATGCAGCCGGGACCAACGGCTTAACGTGCCTTCAAAAGCACGGAGGAGCTCGAGATAAAAATATTTTGGCCATCCATCCCATGACCGACCCTTACGAAAGTTGCTTAACCTCCGCAATCGCTGGACCACTGCGCCACCGATCTCCTCAATGAAGAATAGAATTTAGTTACAAACAATGAAATGGAATCTACCAAATTTTTTAGAAAAAGTTTCATTTCGCTTACAATAATTAAATTAAAACAAAAAGCTGGTATGTCGTTGAAACACGCGGAAATTCGCCATAGTTGGTAAAGACTAATTTACTGCTTTACTAGTATGTGTGCCTAAGATTATTACGGTTTCATGTCGCATTACTTCCGTTCACGCAATATCCGTAATGTGTTACATACAATAAGGAACAGATGTAGACATAAAATTATGCTAATGCCATAACAAAATAATAAGTAACAAACTTCACTCGAAAATATATGACAAAGAGTAAATTTTACAGTTTGAAATACAATGCAATTAAATTGTCAATAGACAGTGATCCGCTGCAACTTCACTCGAGAATATATGGCAAAGATAAAATTTTATGGATAAAATACGTCATTTTGTACCGCAAGCGCTCTGAAGATAGCCACTTCAGTTGTACCTTGATTCAACAACGCCCGAGCTGAGATACATTAGAATATCTAATGTATCTCATTTTCCGGGCGTTTAAGGGTTAATTTAATCGCATTGTACATAGTTTTGTACCGTAAGCGCTCTGAAGTTGGTCACTTCTGTTGTACATGATTAAATTAATTGCATTGTATCTCTTTTCTATCACAAACATCCTAATTTGTTTCACTAGGTTTAAAGTTATTTAATTAAATTTCAGTTGGCAGCATTAGGATTAAAATAGTAGATTATGCAATAAGGGCTTAAAGTAGTGTATTGTGTCCCGGGCGCTATTATTGAACCCCGAGTACGAGGGATTCTATGGTTAACTCCCGAGCGGAGCGAGGGAGTTAAGGCTAGAATCCTGAGTACGAGGTGTTCAAGATCGCCCATGACAAATACACATTTAAGCCCGCGATGCATACTCTACTTTTTATACTTTCTGCGAGGCAATTGAAACCAATGACTGTTATAAAGAAAGTACTTAAAAATTATTTAAAGTTAGAATAATAAAATATGAAAAATTAAGAATATTTATTGAAAATTAATAGTTATGTTAGAAACATTACACCAATTGTGCAACGACAAAGTTACATTCTTTGGTACATTTATAGTTGGGTTAGAGTTTATGTTTTTGTCGTCTATTCTGTAGTGGTCAGTTCGACATTCAAATAATTCCTTCTTGGTGCGCGGGTGAAAATGAATTTCGTAAAAAGTTTTCATGATAACATACAGCCTAACTCAGAATAAGATCTCATTGCACCTTAACTTTTTTGAAACCAACATCGATCAAGCACGACTGCAAGGGTTGCATTCCAAATTCAAATCACATTATTCCCCATGGGAAAAATGACTTACTTTAGGAAAGGTTTGCATGACACATAATATGCCATTGACAAGCAGGTAGTATAAAAAAAACTTTTTACTCACCCTAAAATGAAAGATTTCCAAAAATAAAGCAGATTATAGAAAACACACGGTGCGTATCGGCGAAAAAAAAAATATCTACTCCCGCGCGAAAAAAATTCAAAATTCGAATCGAACTTATTCAGACAACTTTCGAACTATTTTCACGCTCGCGTAAGTCAAAGGAATCCAGCCAATGCGGCCTATATTTATGAAATCCACGCCGCTACTGCCGTCACGTCATGCGGATTGCCCGCGAGCGTCGCGCAGGCTTTGTACAGGAAATAAAACGCGACGATGTTTATGGTTGCATGTGGTGACGTGCAAAACGCTGATAATAGAGCTTTTAGAAAGGGTTCGTCGATATTTCAGAGAAATTTTCGGAACCGTATTAATTTCATTTTAAAGATTTTCCAGTACTTAGTGTCGTGGATTATTTGAAAAATTAAATCTATCATTAAATGTCATCTTTTTTTAAACTACAATACTAACTTTTACAATACAATAACAGCGCAATAAATATAGGACATTATTTATTATCTTTGATAAATAACAGTTAATAAATGTATCTTATCAAATTATTTAGTCTTGGATTGCATTGCACCGAAAACAGATAAATACCTCATTTTTATTTTACTACCGATTATTAGTATGCACCTAACCTACTTACATCTCGAGGAGCTCGGTGGCGCAGTGGTATAGCGCCTGGCCCAGCGATTGCGAAGGTTAAGCAATTTTCGCAAGGGTCGGTCATGGGATGGGTGACCAAAAACTTATTATCTCGAGCTCCTTCCAGTGCTTCGCACGTCAAGCCGTTGGTCCCGGCTGCATTTGCAGTCGTTAACACCTACCAATCCGCATTGGGCCCGCGTGGTGGGTTATGGCCCATTCTCCTTATCCACTCATAATGAAGGCCTGTGCTTCAGCAGTGGGGACATTAGAAATGACCGATGGTCTACTTACATATACACCACACCCATTTATTATAATTACACTTATCCATGAGTAAACTAAATCTGTAGTAAATATCTGTCTTATCTTAGTAGGGTTCCAACTATTCCTGCAACAGCAGCATTGTTGGTCTCACAAAGTAGTACTAATGTATACCGTGCCTTAGTAACTATAATTAATAACTTATAATCCGCGCGCGATGAGGATGGGATGGAATCTTGTCAAAGTAAATTGAAATTATAATTAATTAGTCAATTTAAATTTAATTAATCAACTGGTTGTTTACTTGTTATCTTACATAAGGTTGCTGCAGCAAGTTCCCTCACCTCGGATGCGTGACAGTGTCCACCCACCAGTGGAAAAGTCCAGTGGGTGGACGGGTCGGGAGGGGTTTTTTTGGATATCCCTGTAGCTGGCCGGCGTACTATGCGCGTCTTAGTTTGACAAGGTTCCATCCCATTCTCATCGCGCGCGGATTACAACAATTTGTGGCCTATCTTGGCTTGTTGACTATTTTTGTTTAATGTTGGACTCTTCCCCTTAAACTTAGCAAAGTCTAAGTTTATCTAAGACTACAAGTCGGTTGGGTCAGGCTGTCGCACTCTTATCGATTCAGTTTTATTAAACAACTCTTGTGGCCGGACCGATTGAGATTAGGCATGTATCGATACGATAGTAATCGCGATCGATTTAAGTATGTGGAATATGTCAACGTTCCGATTTTCGCCATATTTTTGTACTGCTTTGAGTAGTTCAGGTATATCTGAGCATTTCTGTGAAACAGAAACAAACCATTTTCTAATGAAAATGGTCTAACTATGTGACATCCGACACGCATCCAAGTGTGGATATTGTAGATAGGTGGGTAAGTATGGCAAAATCCTTCCGTAGGAGGATGTTGTCAGTGTTGTGAAAAGAGAAATATATGTAGCTTACTCCCGCAAAAAAAAGTTTTTTGCGGGAGTAAGCTACATATATTTCTCTTTTCACAATGGTTTGGGACTTCCGCCAAGTAATGCCTGATTCAATCAAATAGTTGTCAGTGTTGTTGTTGTTGACAGTCTCCACCAGGGCTGCCAACTATACTTTATAATAACGTATCCTACGTTAATTTGCTTCATTATACTTCGTACTTTTGAATAAAGAAGTATCGAAAATAATTTACTTCTGACTTATGCATGGAATGGAACGGAGTAAGTATCAAGATAAAACGGAACGCAAGATCAAGACCTGCGAAATTTCTGAACGTAACAACTTGTCAAACAAAAGTTTCAGTCAAACTTATTGAAAAATACTTTTTATTTGCAAATACTTTTTTTTATACGCGTCAGAGAGGTTTATACGTTATTTTCGTAAAAAGAAGTTAGCAACCCTAGTCTACCCTCGTATTCACTCCGTCATGGCGATTACGAGGTCCTACTATACCTCACACCATTGCTATTATAAGAGATGATGTATTGAATATCTTAAAAATACAAAATAAAAAATTACTACCAGAAATAAAATAAATTCTACGTGATCTTATCCAAAAGATCTAGCTTAATATCTGTCACGTAACGTAACTCATTAAATACAGATAGAACAGTCGCCATGGTAGTTTATCATCACTATCGAGATTGGTTCGTATCTTTACAATCTGCCGGTATTTGTAAGTATCTGTAAAGGCAGAATTGCGCTATCCGTTTAACTTGTCAATACTCAATAAAGATAAACTGGAGTAAAAAGCAATAAATAAAACGGTACTTTAATGTCAGCACTAAAATATATTATAATTAATGTTACGTTTTTATTGTACCTACAATACAATGCAATTTAAAATTCAAACTAAACAAAAATTATCTAAATATGATCCTTACAGACAAAAGTCTACGCACAGCAACTTGCGTTAAATCTTTTTTCAAAGAATTTGATTAGCTTTTTCAGTCTCTAAAAATACCAACAATATTTTATTATAAAAGCTTTCTTTACATTTTTCTGGAAAAAAAACGCAATATAAACGTCAATATGAAAGTTTGATTGTAGTATTAAAAGGTCGGTCTCACTGAGAAGGCTGACTTGATTTATATCGTTACTTCTGGATGTGAAATACAACAAAAAATCAATGCATTGAAATTGCAGACTTGACTCTATGGGCATGGGTTCCTTTGCCTTCACAATAATAGGAGAATTATAACAAACAACAACCAAAACATAAAACTCAGCTTAAAAAAAAGTTTCATGACTTCAAAATTACTGTTTATTTTTGGTCAGTATAATAATATCAAGCAAGAGTATTGTGACGATGTGGAATTTAAATAAATTGTCGTCAGTAGAGCGACGCATCAGGAATAGTGTATTATCCAAAGGTATGTACGCATTCGTGAATCATTCGTACGAAGTTCGTTTCGTACGGTACCTTCCTCAATTTACCTCATATTACTACCGCCATGTGACTACTTTAGTACATTAACTATATAATTTGTGCATGTGACTGAGAACTAAATTAAAATGATTGTTATTCTATGACTGCAGAACCGTGATATCATTGTGTCAGTTAAACGTTTTTAAGGCAATCGGAACATCGAAATCACATTAACTGCCTTCATTATCTCGCCTTTGTTTCAAAGTAGCATAAATAAAATATGTTTTTTGCATTGTGCAAAAAAAACAGAAATATCCAAAAACCTGACTTTATCAGGATTTTCAAATCAAAATCAATTAATTTTGTTTAAATTTATCGTATTTTATTTTTAAAGTATTGGTAATCAAAACTGCATCGAACGAACTGAGTTCAGAATGAATCCAAGAAATATTTTCTATATAAACCAATCAATATTGATAAGAAAATCTTGCATTTAATCATTTTCAATAAGTAGGTACTTAAAGTGCAACTTGCGAAAATATTGAAAATTGCTCTAAGTAGAAATACAAGAACTCATAGCTCTTAGCGCAATAAAAGAAATAAAAACAAAACACTAAAAGTGAAAACAAAAGACAAAAGCATTTTTGAAAACAACGCAGCAATTTGTCAATTGTTATGACAATTTGACAATTTGTCAATTGTCATGACAATTCGGCGGTGTAGCTATGAGTAGTTTGTTTTATTTTCGAATTGGTTGACGCAATGGATTTAAAATTGTCATGACGGGTGACAAATTATCACGTTGATTAAATAGGCCCAGATATTTGTGGTAGGTAGGTATATGTAGACCTTTTTGATCTATTTTCCCTATCATCTGATGTGGTGGATGCCGCTTGTGTTGTGTTATGAACCAACAACATACTTAGTTGCTTTTAAGTGTCGGCGTGATTTCTTCACAGGTCACGCGGCGCACGTGTTGTCACTCGCGTTCGATGCACGCGAACTCTGCTCGATTCTCATGAGCGATAATTATGCGAGAACAAACAGTAGCCGCAGGAAACATATTTCAGTACGTAAGTAAAGAATACCTACACATTATTATTTTTATATGCAGTTATAGGTACACACGACAGACATGAAATTTTGATTAAGTTCAGGGTAGGGGAGCTGACTTATTTGCCATAATTATGTCAATCAAATACCCTGAAATCTTGATATAACCGTGATTTTTAGATCCTGGTAAGCGTTGAGTCACAATTTGGACTCTGAAAGGCAGTTTATGGTACAAACGACATGAAAGATTAAGTTCAGGGTGTAGATTGTGGAGTACACCACACCCTTTCAGAGTCCATGTACTTTCTTTATAACTATTTAACGGACTTCGCGGTTTGTTATTTAAAATAACAAAACGCGAAGTCCATTGTCCTCCGTGGTTGAGTGGCATTGTACACCGGTTTTCAAGGTGTCGCCATCTCTGAGGTTCCGGGATCGATACCCGGTTGGGTCAATTTGGAAAATGAACTTTTCTATATTGGCTCAGGTCTGGGTGTTTGTGATACCACCGTTGTCTCTGATTTCCACAACACAAGTGCTTTAGCTACTTACTTTGGAATCGGAGCAATGTATGTGATGTTGTCAAATATTTATTTATTTATATTTAAAATAAGACGAGCATAATTTTGTTCCTTGCTACACCATAATATTATGAACAAAGAACTACGATTATCTTTCATAAAATTATTTGTCACTCGACAAATCCTCAGAGCTTCTCGCGATACTTATTAGCATTACTTTCATAATTGATTCGCAAAATATTTGAACAAAAGATCATGAAGATCTTTTTATATTTTTCTTTTAAAATAATCTCACAAAGATGCATTAATAATTATAATTTAAATACTAAAATCCTGATGAAAAAGTCATCGAATCGTACACATTTATTTACCAAAAGAAAAGTGATCATGCGCATGGTGTATTTTTTTTCAAATATTACTTACTGTTTAAGTTTTAGAATGACGTAGTTTTAGTTTACGTAACTATTACTTATATTTGCGTTATGACTTTTCCAATAGGTAGATACTTCTAAAAGCATAGATCTAGATATTCATAAGGATAAAGTAGAAGAACAGTTAGTTAATAATAAAATGTGTTATTTACATTTAAAGTGGCAAATCCGGTTCAGGCATTTGGGAATCGCGACTGTTTTTTTTTTAGTTTTTTTATTACCTGGTCAATTATGTCCGAAGTATTAAGTAAATTAAATAAACTTATTATGGGAAAGGCTTCAAAACAAATATAGGTATTTGATCTTTGGGCAGGTTTTAGTCTATTCTATACTTTCAAATTTAATTATAGTTACTCGTTAACTAGGTACCAAGTCAAGTGACTGTCAGAGAATATTATTTTCTCTAATATTTGTGTTATATAAGTTTTCCTCTTTCAGCCATATCGTTACCAGTCAGTTTTAGAAACGGTTAAAAACGAAGGCAGTAAGTACAGGATTTGTCCTCTTAAATAAGTACCTTAATTAACTTTAACTAACTTAAATAAACCCCCTTACTAGGGATTTCCCAAGTAACCACCTCTTAAGAATATGTTATTGAATAATGCTATCTCTTGGAAAAGTGTTTTAGCCGATTAATATCAGAGCGATAAAAAGGTAAAGAAAATGCGTTTTCCTTTTTTACTTTAGCGGCATTCTTTGTGTATTTTATATAAATAAAAATATGCGTCTTTTGAAAAGGGTGAGGGAAGAGTTTTTCCTGGAACACCATGATTTTTAATTTTATTAAAACCTTTTATTAAGAAAAATATGATGACTGTACCGGAAAACCGTTTCTCTTCCCAAACTTTTAATTTTTTTCTCCAATTTTTTATTACTATTTCTTCGAAAATAAATACCTATAGACCTACCTCATTATCATCCGGGTTATATTTCATAGACACAGGCACCACATTATCGAAATAACAGTTCTCTTTCATCATTGTTCACTTTTAGGACAAAATCACAATCCAATATTTCACTGACAATTTACCAAAAACGGTTAAAAACGCACTGTTCCTTACTCAGACATTCGTTGCTTTTATAAAGACTCGACTCAGTTTTCCTTAAGTTAAGGATATAAGTAAGCATAAAAGTATACTTATTCATCACTTATTACGTTTTATGTTTCCAATGGAATACCCGTAATTTCTAGTGCCACGTAAATGTACATACGACGGCACCTCAGTCTATACATGTTGACCTTGAGACCGCCTTTATGCCCTAAATAATAAAAGCTGTCTTCGCAGTTTAACTGTATAACCTGGCGTGCTGTTGTGTGTACCTACTTGCATTTATTTTAGAAAAACAATGCAAACAAATTAGATGATGAAATGGAATTATTTATGCTACATGTGTCTGTCTTGCTTTTGACATTAAATTATTATGGTAATTTAGTGTTCTGTCTTAAATTTTCTGGAAAAACTCGTTTGTCCACGTTTGTTTAAGGAAAAATATATCGCTGATTTTATTTTTATATTATTATACTTAATAATCTTCAGCTCCAAGAATAGTTTTTAAATAAATGTGCGATTTATAGTCATTATAATAATTTTTGGAACTACACACTTTTTGATTATTTTTTCAGATATACAAACAAACAAAAATTGCTCTGATACCAAAGTAAGTAACTAAAGCACTTGTGTAATGGAAATCAGAGACAACGGTGAAACTACAAACACCCAGACCTGAGCCAATATAGAAAAGTTAGGTTTCTAAATTGACCCAGCCGGGGATCGAACCCGGGATCTCAGAGATGACGACACCTTGAAAACCTGCGTACAAACCACTCGACCACGGAGGTTGTCATGCCATGTTTACTTATATATTTTTTTTAATTTACTTTATACACTGAATTTGTCAAAGATTGTCTCTGATTTCCATAACACAAGTACTTTAGCTACTTACTTTAGAATCAGAGCAATGATCGTGATGTTGTCTAATATTTATTTATTTATTTATGAAGAAAGTTACTGTTAAAGATAAAATATTGTAATAACAAAATCTAGACTGATCTATCCTATAATGACTTTAGCATGTATTAATTATTTTTAAACATCATGTACCTAACTACTAGTAGTGTGCCGAAATGTACAGTTATTGAGAAAATGTTATTAATTTTTGTACATGACCTGGGTAAATTGACTATGGATCGGGATATTTTGTACACACGACGGCACCTCAGACTATACATGTTGACCTTGAGACCGCCTTTTTGCCCTACGTAATAAAAGCTGTTTTTGCAGTTTAACTGTATAACCTGACGTGCTGTCGTGTGTACTTAGCATGGCAATTTCAGTCACAGTGTGGGAGAGATAAATAAAATGTACAGAGGTAATGACTGCAATGAACCCATCCTCAACCCATCTTTGCTAGAGCAAAATCCAGTCTTCAGTATTCTTGATGAAGATGATAAAATTAAATATGAAATAAGTAACAAAATATAACAATCCACTCATCGGCCGTAAACAACTGAACACAAAGAAATGAAATCATTTGACTTTGGGCGATGCGTCAATGTTTATTTAGTTGGTAGTTATTCCACAAGTTTATATTTAAAAAAAAAAAATTGCCCACATTAGCCATACTGAAAGTATTTTTGTTAAAATTCGCTTTATATTAAAACTGTACCTACATTACCTACCTACTTAAATAAATTATATCAAGTTATTAAGTAAGTATGATGCGTAAAATGACGGAATGATTTTTGTAAACTATGAATGGAATATCATGTATTACGTTATGTTGACCATCAGCCATTTTAATGTCCCCACTGCTGGGGCACAGGCCTTCCTTATGGGTGGATAAGGAGGATGGGCCATGACCCACCACGCGGGCCCAATGCGGATTGGTGGATGCTAATGACTGCAAATGCAGCCGGGACCAACGGCTTAACGTGCCTTCCGAAGCACGGAGGAGCTCGAGATAATAAATTTTTGGTTACCCACCCATGACCGACCCTTGCGAAAGTTGCTTAACCTCCGCAATCGCTGGGCCAGGCGCTATACCACTGCGCCACCGAGCTCCTCCTTACGATTTGTTACTTTATAGAAAAATGTACCTACATACAAATGTAAGTATTCTAAGAAAATCCACAAAATATGTATAGCAAAGCAATGACGGATTTCTTGAAAAATCACTTTGAAAACAAAACAAAAAATGTTATGTAATAATTGCATCTAATTAAAAAAACTGGTATTTGTCCTCAACACACAAGTTAAAGATCTCTACTTACGTTATTTCATTTTCATAAATACTTACATCAATTGTCATTTCTGTGATTTAATAGTAGGTTTATCAAAATTATAAGGTCTAACCTGATAAGCTGAAACGTAATTTAGTTAAAGATAAGATCTTACAATCAGGAAATATAGTGATCTTACGTGCCGTATGCGCATACTCAAAACGTACGTGCGTCGACTATGAGAGCAGTCGACGAGAATACGACATGTTCCGCTACCGAATCGTAGTTAGTTACCTGTAACAAAATAAATATCTTTTAATGACAAATTATTTAATAATTTCAACCAATGTCACGTTTAAAAAAATCCGCAAGTAATTAAAAATACAATGAAAATCACTAATACCATACAATAATCTCTGTGGTTTAGTATTTTATTACATCAAGTACCTATGTTGTAAATATCTTGTTTTATTGTTGGTTTTACATTTTTGCAAACTCAGGATATCACACTGGACAGATCTATATCGCCAATAAGTTAAAAGAACATAGTTTCCCGTTTTCTTGTAACCACAACGGTTAAGGGCCAACTAGCGCCGCCAGTCGATTTTATTTTATTTATTATAAGCCCAATTTCTTAAAAAAGGAATCGGTCAAGGTTTGTTAATAACGTCTAATATTTATTGAATAACTATACACAGTTTGAAAAGGCATTCAAACAGTTTAAAACGCGATTTTGTTAAAAGTGGCCACTGTTAGTTCAAACCCGTTTTTAAACTATTGCACGCATTTTGTAATGTGGTAACGTTATTCAATAAACATCAGACGTAATTCAAGAGACCTTGGCTGATTCCTTTTTTAAGAAAGTGGGCTTATTTAGAATAAATAAAATAAAATCGACTGGCGGCGCTAGTTGGCTCATGTCAGCCCCTTATGCCAGTAGCCGGTTTGTACGTTCAAAGCTTCCGTCCTAATGAAATGAATACATTCATGAAAAGATGGTGGTATCTTCTTGACTTTTACAATTATGGTTCGTACCAGGCTATATTTCGACTGAAAAAAATTGTAACAACCTGGGTCATCCAAGTTGCAAGAATACTTTAGTAAGTATGTTTTAAAGTCTTACTGCACGAGTAGACATAGATTATTAGCTAATCAGCTTACACGTCACAGAAAAGAACGCCTTTTTAGGGATAACTTTACGTTCTGGTTTCACATTATGTGGCAATAGGCGGATAAATAAACACTCTGAATTAAAACATGAAATAACTTAAAGGCCGGCATATTAAACGTCGACCGACGTTAAAGGATCATTCCCACAGCTCCGGCGCGGCACCGGCGCGGCGTAATAAAGTATTGGTCAAACGTCAATAAGGTCGAAAATCACTTGCACCTATTTTTACGTATTCTGTGATAATGTTTTCCTACCTTCACTTTTATTTACTATGGATTCGACAAATTATATTAAACGGAAATTATCTTCTGACATTCTCTATCAATTTGTATGAGGAGAAGATTTCAAAATTTCCCCAAATACGATTGTTTTTATTTCGTTAGATAACGTTTTGTATGAAAATAAGTTTATTTTTTTCTCCAATAATAAAAAAAAACCCAAAATTTCGAAATATCCCCGCGCCGGTGCGCTGAGCCATGCCGTAGCAATACGTTTGACTTGCCGGTGACGTGCCGGCGCCGGGCCGGTGACGTGACTGACGTGTGTGAACAGTGTAGTACACACGACAGCACGTCAGGTTATACAGTTAAACTGCGAAAACAGCTTTTATTACGTAGGGCATAAAGGCGGTCTCAAGGCCAACATGTATAGTCTGAGGTGCCGTCGTGTGTACAACTTGTACGTAACTATATTTTTGACGTTGACGGGCCGATGGCGCGCCGTTGCCGCGCCGGAGCTGTGTGAATGATCCTTTAAGCTAAATCATTTTCGTTTCTTATCATCACAAACCAACCTTCAGCTCAAATGAAAAGGAGGATGAAAAGGAAATCTGTACATATAGCGCGAACGAACAACCATCAACAAAAAAGAATCGCGCATAAAAAACTCGGTACTTACAGTAATTTTCTATGGGAAATCTCATTTCGTTTTTCGGCGATACATAACTTTGTACACATTTTCCATACAAAATTACTCTATCGAGTTATTTTTTTTCTCGATCGATGTTCATACTACGGGTACTTTTCCACTAATGTATACAACAATAACGAAAAAACAACTATTTCATACATTTTCATATTTTTTATTTTTATTTTTGTATGAAACAGCTGATTTTTTTTTCGCGATTTCAGAGTTGGTTCCATAGTAAAAGTTGTTCAGTTTGATGGTCCCTATATACCGTATTCGGCATTAGGGGTATTTTTGTAACATGTTGTGTAGTAAGATAGGTAATTGACAGGCTGTTGATTTCTTCGAAAGCGTGTTTGGTTTCGGTATTTCCCAAGACATATCAATTTGACTTTTCCTGAATGCTCAGGCATCAAGACAGATTGTACAGTGGAATGACCAGGAGCCCTACCGGCTAACTTTTCGAACTTCAGCGGGTCTGCCAAGCTTCAACTTAAAACAGATAAATCGAAGTAAGGAGTTTCATATTGTACTATTCGCCGATGTTATTTAAAAGATATCGATGTTCGTATGACATCATGAATTGGGGTTCGCCATTTTGTCCCGATTGGGGCTCGATTTATCTGTTTTAATTTGAAGCTCGGCAGACTTTCCGAACTTCGATGCGTTAGCCGGTACGGCCCCTGACCTGACCATAGTCCGGTCGTGGTGCAACTTATATACTGAAAAGTTTTTTTTTCTAAATCCTGGTACCTACATTGTAAACCAAATTATTTCGATTGACGCACGGCGGAAGTGTTAATAAGTTTGTTTGTGATCCAAGTATAGACTTGCGGTACGGACTGGCACCAAAAACGACAGACCAAGAAAAGTAACATTATACCTTGCAACTTAGAGCATAATGGAAGTTGAAGCACTTGTGCTTGAAGGTAGATATTATAGACTTCACGACATTAGTTACGACGGAATTAATATATTTTTTGCGACCTCATACCGTTGTGTAAGCATGACAACATCTTGCTAATGATATTAAAATTTTTATTAATATCTCAATGATCTTCCCAAAAATTTGCCTCAAGGCTATCGGCTATTTTTGCATTAAATAAAGGGATAAAATCATGATTATACTTATAAAAAAAACTGAAAATGCAGCACGGACATGATTATTATATCTCTACAATAAATTGCCAGTAAGTAGTTACCGTACCGGCTACTTTACATTTCCATATTATACTTATAATTGTATTATCCTATGTTTTTAATCACGCTCTTACATAATGCTTAACATTTACTTAAGACTCGTTGCATCATCTTGATTTAACTTTAACAGTACATGACACAATTTTATCGAAGCTGGTCACCAAAACTGGAACTAAGTGCTATTACATATTGTTACCTAGGCTACGCCATAGATGACAGCGACGCTGTCACCGGGTCAGATAAGTTTTTGTCTGTCAAAGTTAAAAAGCTAAAGCTAAGTGACATTGGCGGAATTGTGCATAGACCACAGAGCAAGCCACTTAAATAAATAAACTTAAATAAACTTATTAAGAAGAAGAAGAAGAAAGTTAAGGTTAAGTCGAGATGATGAAACCCAGCCTTAGACTTTTCTATGGTTCAATTTTTTTTAGTAAAGATAAGTATAACTTTACCTATCATGTTGTTTTCACAAAAATTTCCACTTGTAGCAAAACACTATTACCACAAACAAACAAGAGACAAAATAATGGCATTTAAGTCTATTGGTTGTCCGGGTTATCCAATTTTCTGATTATCTTGTCAATCAAGTTTATGTCACTTCTGTCACACAAGAATGACAACAGGGTAAAGAATGCTAACTAAGTATTATACCACAGTATATATATTAGATATTATATTATAGGTACCTACTGCCCCTATTTTCTTTTGAGCAGTATACATATACGTGGCACAGAATTAATAATAGTACTGACTGTGGTATTACTACGTAGAGCGGGTCTAAAAAGATTTCGTTCGTTCATATTTGTTTCATTGCTCAAACTTCACCAAACATCAAACGTGATCAAAGATAATTCCAATATGAAATGAATTGCAGATAAGTCATAAAAATGATACTAATTATTGATAAATAAATAAATAAATAAATATTTGACAACATCACATACATTGCTCCGATTCCAAAGTAAGTAGCTAAAGCACTTGTGTTATGGAAATCAGAGACAACGGTGGTATCACAAACACCCAGACCTGAGTCAATATAGAAAAGTTCGTTTTTCTAAATTGACCCAACCGGGGATCGAACTCGGGACTTCAGAGATGGCGACACCTTGAAAACCGGTGTACAAAGCCACTCGACCACGGAGGTCGTCAATTGATGTTCAATTTAACTAAGTGTCACCATAGGTGTTTCAAAAGATTCCAGCTACAGGTCAGTACCTCCATTACCTCCATGTTTCATTTATAATATTTCGTGTAGGTACCTTATGTAGGTAACTACTCGGTGCGTCACAAAACTTCACAAACCAGTCGCAATGTCTATGTCAAGGACGAACCGTTGCGTCGCACGCGCAGATCGAGATTTGCATAATTGTTACAGTTGGCAATATTATTTCGCTTCCTTTTAAAAATGATCCTTTGTAATAAAATTAATTATAGGTGTGTAATTATTGATATGATTGTTGTACTTAATAATTACTACATTTAAGATTAATTCCTAATTCAACATTATGATTTAATTTATTATTGCGTAAGAAATAAACTATAGTTGGACACGACAAAAATTGTTGTATGAAAAGTGGGTGAAAATATTACATGTCTTATTTGTTATTTTAAATGGGTTGAGTTACTGAAATTTTACTTTTTCAGGAGCTCTAAATGGTAGATTGAAATTAAAGCCACTAATGTATTCAAATTTAATAAAATAACCTAAAATTAACAAAAGAAACAATAATTTAATATTTAAATTAAAATAGGTACTTTTTTGATCTTTTCTAACAACATAAAAATAAATAATATTATAAAAAATACTAGAAAACATCGACTCACCCGTAGCACCTCAGACGAAGTCCTGTAGTCACAGGTGAGTCGATTTTCATAGTATTTTTTCTAATGGACCGGACATCCAAAGGTCGCAGTTCGATTCCCGCCTAAATATTATGATCTGGCGACGAGTAGAATTTTTTCTTGTAAAATCTCAAATTAAAAAAGAAACCAGACATAAAAAATGGGAATGCAAATAGTTAATAAAATTGTGAGTCATTTATCCGACATCGCAGTAATATAATTAAAAAGTAAGTTTTCTTTGATTATCCTTTGATTATTCGACAACCTCCGTGGTCGAGTGGCTTTGTACACCGGTTTTCAATCGCCATCTCTGAGATCTCGGGTCCGATCTCCGGTTAGGACAATTTAGAAAACGAACTTTTCTATATTGGCTCAGGTCTGGGTGTTTGTGATACCACCGTTGTCTCCGATTTCCATAACACAAGTGCTTTAGCTACTTACTTTGGAATCGGAGCAATATATGTGATGTTGTCAAATATTTATTTATTATAGTGATTGAGGTTTTTCCCCTTCAGGGGTTATTGTTCAGTTATGTATGGTCGTAAGTTGATTAGGTCAATAAACTTACGACCATACGACCATACTTGTTAACTGTCTACTCTCTTATTAAATGCTTGACTCCATAGAGAACATTATTTATTGGACAGACAAAATTATATTCGCAGAGTAATTTCATGACGTGTTAACTTTGCCAATAATTAATACTTGCTTAATTACAACAAAAATATCTTATGTTGATCGACAATTGAAGCCAATTTATTGTTTCTTCAAGTTTTAATTATATTTACACGAAAATACGTTGTATCTTTAATTAAACCATTTTATTGTCACCGCACGATTGATATAGAATTCATAGTAATTTTAATACGATTTCTCATTTTACAAAGGCAAATTAAGAAAGACGTAAACATAAATTTTTGCTCAAATGAATTAACATTGGTACATTATGTTTTGTTATGACAATAGCTTTGAGTCCGAATCAAATTCAGTTATTTAATCTTAGGAAACTAGGTTAAAGTTAAAATTTAGGTAGATATATTGAGCAACTTTGTGTATCCTGTATTAATACTGCCTACCATAGTAATAACGAATGAATGAATGAATGAAATTCTTTATTCAAATAAGCTCACATAATAAGTCTTTTTTAATGGTCAATTCTTTTACCCTTATGACGTCGTCTGACAAGAAAAATGTGCGCAAAAAACTTAATCAGCTTTATCAGATGGAACGATATTTACAAATATGTATATCGTTTCCAGACATTACATTCATATATGTTACAATTAACATAGATTAATTAATAAATAACATTATTCAATAAGCTCATTTTTTTTAATGAATCAGTTTACAGGGTTCAAGCTAAAATTAAAAGTCATTATTCAGTCTAGGTTGTTACAAAAAATAATGCAATTCATACAATTCCATATGCGCTAAGAATTTGGCGTAAGGACCTAACTAGAGGTTCCAGAGTTCATGATAATTAGGCCCCTTGTTCTTTAATCGTATGCCATACGAATATTTTCTTTGGATCGAACAACGGTCAGATCTTCTATAAACAAAGAAATGCAATTTCCTGTGGCTTGTGAAAGGCAACAATATCGGCAAACAGCCGATTGAACTCACGGCAAACATGCAGCGTTCAATTACTTAAGCCGTGTGTTGAAGTTGGTATAGATTTAGAATTTGTATGTAACCAAATATACACTTTTTCAAACAAATCTTTTCAAAAGAAGACCTAAAGAATAAAAGCATTGTTGTTTATATAAGTTGATAGTTTTAGGAAGCATAATAACGCCTCGCGCAGAGTTGTATCGATCATTTCTATTGAAATTTTAAAAATGGTACGTGACGTGATCCCACAAAGTCCCTACTTTAATACTACTAACTTCATGTCTTTTTATCTATGGTAGGGCATAGAAATAAGCTAATTTCCGCGCGTACTTACTTACGTAGGTACAGATTACTGCGTGATTTATAGTGTTTAGATTGTATGATTGTTTGGGTTGCAAAGATGCCGAAACGTCGGGAATGCAAAAATATGAAAACCGAATCAAACATCAATGTTCTTTTTAAATTTGAGATTTTAGCATTCACAATGCTATTTTTTTACAAAACTTAATAATATACTGGACTAGTGACTCGGTAGCTCAGCGGTAAGAGCATTGGAGCGGACTTCCAAAGGTCGCGGGTTCGATTCCTGTCCGAGAATGGGTTGCATTTTTTCTAGTATATTATATAGTATCAATATTGTAAGAAAGTTATTTAGTTCAAGTGAATTAATTTTGCATGAATTTTTGTCCCAAGTTTTACATCAGTCTAATTTCACCATTTAACTTTAGCTACTTTCTATGTTATTTTTTAATTACTTAATACTAGTTAATTACCAGTCTTCGTTTTTTATTAAGTTAAGGCACGTCTCGTTGTGAAGTCAACGGATAAACTAGATGCAGTTACCTAACTGTGGGGGAAAATTTCGAAATAGTTTGTCCAATCCAAGTGAAACGAAGGTGTGCATGGAAATTACCCAGTGGACACAATTAGTCACTAACTTATCACCGGCTAGTCCATGGGTTCCCAACCAGTGGGGCGTAGAGTTTAGTTCAATGGAGTTTTTTTGCGAAAAGTGGCCACTTTTAACAATAAAACTCCAATAAACTAAACGACAGCCTGGAAAATATTGTTTAAGCTATAAGGCCGACTCGACCACGGAGGTTCGACGACCTCCGTGGTCGAGTGGCTTTGTATGTACACCGGTTTTCAAGGTGTCGCCATCTCTGAGGTCCAGGGTTCGATTCCCGGTTGGGTCAATTTAGAAAACCAATTTTTCTATATTGGCTCAGGTCTGGGTGTTTGTGATACCACCGTTGTTTCTGATTTCCATAACACAAGTGCTTTAGCTACTTACTTTGGAATCGGAGCAATGTATGTGATGTTGTCAAATATTTATTTATTAAAAAAAAGTACTACAAAGCTTCTTCGGAGTGCACTACAAAGAGATAATTCACAATTTCGTCTTTATTTAAGCACAATGTTTTTTTCCAATGGCGGCGCTAGTGTGCAGTCTACGCCCTCTTAATACCGCTGTGTCGGCAAAAAGTTGTACAGTATAACGCGCATAGGGTAAAAGGTTTGGAACCCCTGGCTAGTCGCAAACTAACGAGCCCTTGGTATTCTTTACTCAGTAAACATTGTTCCATTAATGGTAATTCGGCTATTGAAGGAAATGTCAATCCTACCCGTCCGTTTGTTTGTTTGTTACGCCTTCACGTCTTAACTACTGAACCGATCATCATGAAATTTTGCATACACTTTGTCAGGGGTACAGAGAAGGACATAGAGTAATCCCGAAAAAAATAGTTGTATCCGAGGGATAGCAAATAAACTTTCCACGTAGACTAAATAATCTAAAATAAATATCTATTTTGACGACAATTAAAATCGATTATAACACGTGTTTTTTGTGTTATAAAGGACACTCGTGCGAAGGGTCTGTCCAATTACTAATGGACAGTAATTTGTTTTACATTTATCTACTTAAATTACTTTAAAAGCGAAAACAGCAATATACTTCATCTTTATTTGTTAAAAAATTCAATATCATTTTTATTTACGAGGTATTCATTATGCACATGTGAACGTTAAAAAATCTATGGTTTCAGAAATTATTTAAGGCTCTCGGTACAAACAAATCGAATAAAACTAAAAACTAAGCACTAAAAAACTGACATAAGTAAAAGTTTAAAAATACTAAATAAATAGATCCTGTTTGGATGCTTTTTAAATAAAATTTATTAAATAATTTAAATAGACACAAAGGCATAAGTATTATAAGACGTAATTAAGTTATATACAAGTAACCTACTGGCCCAAACATGACTCAAGTCATGAATTACTTAAGACAATCCGACGTTCCAGTTGGATTGTTCCAAAAATATTTTCACTGATGTAATATAATATTGTGTGAGTCATGTGTAAGTCACTACGAAAGTAAATGTCTTTAACATTCGTGAGACAAAAATTTGTCGGTAGCTTTAATTTTCATGTCTTAGAATTACGAATTGCATTAAAATAAAGACTTTTACTATAAAACAAAAGAAAAAGTATTATTGAGGTACAGTTTGACATAGTGAAAATATTATGCAAAAAAAGATACTTAATATTTTTTTATCAGTCTTAAATAATTCAATATCAGCTGTTGCGAAAATCAACGTTGTAGTAAAACCTACTAAAGAATTTGTTGTGGTAGGCAAAGATGTAAGTATCAACTTTTATCAAGTTGACTTACGATCTCAGACCAAATAAAAAAAGTTGGTCTGAACCTACGATAAAGATTTGCTACAATTTTCCTATCAAATACATTCACTTGTTTTATCAATTGCTAGATTTAATTAAAAAGTAAATAACTAGATTTAATTAAAAAGTTAATTACCGATAAAGAATGTTATCTTATCGTCGTTTCTGACGCTAAAGACGATCCTTTCCCCTTGTTTTATGTATTTAGTAGATCTATTTCGTAATTTATCTATCTGAAAAAAAAAATAACGCAGGTAGGTATTCGTTAAAAAATAAATTATCGAAATTGCAAGGGAACAAAGTCGCGTGCGGAAGTTTTTTGAAGTTTTAACCGACTTCAAAAAAAGGAGGAGGTTCTATGTTCGTCTGTTTATTTGTTTTTTTTTTTTTGTTTGTCCACCGTTTATGCGTAATATAGTGGTAAGTTGCTGAATGTAAACTTTTTATGTATTATTATAGAGTTATAAACTAGCTAACCGTGAATTAGAGCTAATTTTCGTAGACGTGCGCAAGCGCACGTGTCGTACGATAGCTTTTGGAAACCACTGTGTCAGGGTCTTTGCTGGCTTTCCAACATTAATTTTGCTCTACAAATACTAAACTATGAAATAGGATTTGTTTCTTTTATATTTTCTTTAACAAACTAGGATTGAATAGAGTAAAAGCCGAGGTATAAAACGATCTCATACACGCTCCCGTGGGAGGATGTGGCCATAATCTCTACACTTGGTAGTCGTGTTGGATACCTATGCAGATTTGAGTTTAGAATATTTTCATCGAAAACGTTGCTGCCCATTTTCTGGCCCACGGAGGTGTTAGATATAACGTCACCCTTACGACACCCCTAAGAGCGCTAACTCTAACACACTGGAACGCCATGGCGACATCGCCGGCTACGTATCCAAGCAATTCGCATTGAAATGTATGAAAGTTAAAACTTACTTGGCTACGGTCTGACGACGTCGCCAATTTGGCGTAGCCTCGACCGACTGGCCCCTACATAGAGACTGGATACTCGGCCGTAGCCACGACCGACTGGCCCCTACATAGAGACTGGACACTCGGCCGTAGGCACGACCGACTGGCCCCTACATAGAGACTGGATACTCGGCCGTAGCCACGACCGACTGGCCCCTACATAGAGACTGGACACTCGGCCGTAGCCACGACCGACTGGCCCCTACATAGAGACTGGATACTCGGCCGTAGCCACGACCGACTGGCTAAGCATTCACTTATTTCCTCTCGCCCACAAATCTTAGTTGATAATAAATAATGGTAACCCATCCATCGGAGAGCCCACGCTAGAGTCAGTAGCCATTAGCTACTTATTTGGCAAACTCATTTGGTTACGGTAGGTAGCCAAGGGTAGCCATGGCTACGTTACGTATCCAGCGACGTCGCCATGGCGTCTTAATGTATTAGCGCCCTAAGTGTGAAGGGTTGGGGTTATTCTACCTCTACTGGACGCCAAGACAGCTAAAATATTTGTATAGAAGATCTTGATAATGAAAACGAAACATATAAGATGTTACCCGGCATTATAAAATATCGCAGGTTAACTAAATCATGTATGCGGTAAACGGATTAGCAGTCTCGGTTATAGCTTTAACGTGATAATTAATTTCACACTTTGTTGCTATTAACGATCACGAAAATGTATAGTGACTGCAAATGTCAGTTGTGAAAATCATGCATCTCATTTGCTGAATGTTACTTTTATTAGAAAAATTTCATATTTTTTTGTCCGCTCGTGAGCCAAAATGGCTCAGTTTTCAGATTTGTATCCTTCATACGTTACCTAATCTTAACTTAAACACAATAAAATAGTAACTAATCCCCTAAAGATAGGGAAATTTAAACTTTTCGTTCTTATAGGTTCGATCACGTAACGTATGAAGGATAAAAATCTGAAAACTGAACCATTTTGGCTCAGTTTTATTTTGCCTCACTTTTGACAGTGCGCTTTGTAGGAAACTATCATTGTTGTTATTCTAAGAGTACAAGGTAATTATTTGTTTTTGTAAAAAGGCGCGCGAAATTACTAGTTACGAAATGATTAGTCATATTTAAAAACAAATTGGCCCTTCATTTACCACTTCAAAAGTCAATAGCTCTAATATTTTTTCTTTAGCATTTTTTTTTCGCATTTCATCGTTACGATTATTTAGATTCTAATTTATGTATTGATACAATTTGTCACGGTCTGCGGGGCACGGCGCATGCAAGGCCGAACCAATTCTCTGAAGATCCTTGCCTTAATTGTAACGAAATAGTATAGTACTATACTGACTATTAACACCGGCTGAAGCATCAACAAGAATCAACTGTTTCACTACCTCATTTTTTATCTAAAGTAGCTACTGCGGTTCCATTGTCGTACTTCCGATTAAAAGTAATCCGGTAAATTAAAAAAAATATGCTCCCTTCCCTCACCTTTGCTTTCCAAATATTTTTTTCCGTCATCACAAAGCCGCTGTTGTCATATCCACACATTTCTTTCGCCATTTTCTCTTTTCCGAAAGCTACCAAGTCGCTGGTACTCATTTTCGAATCACCACAACCACTGTTTATTTATAAGTCTTATCATTAGCCACACGTGTATTGATTACTCTGTAACACACTGTATATACGGACGAATGTCTCAAAACAGATGCTTTAAAAAAAAACTTTCCCGCCGTTTTGCAGCGCGGGAAACCGTAGCGTCTGTGGAACCGGTGAAGACTGACCGCGCGTGAAGAGTTATACCGAATAAATACGTAAGAATCGAACCGGATTTTCAGTGAACACTTGTAATTAATGTGACTCGATTTATTTCTTTTCAAATCATACATTTTTTTTTGTTGTTCTTGTCATACGCATGGACTATGAGAGGATTAACTAGGGTTGCCAACCGTACTATAATAGTATTTTACTATATTTTAAGTCTGCGTACTATATACTGTTAAAAAAATAAATAATACGCAAAATACTATATTTTCAACATCAAACGCTAACAAATCTATCATTTTTTTAATTTGTGATCGTGCATTTTGATTGATTCGATAGCGTGTGTATCTTTATTGTTGAAAAATGCAAAAAAATATAGTTTTTATAAAAATTTATAAGTAAAAAATATATATTTGCCTATTTTTTTGCCTTTTCCATAAAATACTATAATTTTTTTAAGTGTACTATACTTTTTATAGCTTAATTTGAAAAATACTATATTTCGCCAAAGGCATGTTGGCATATCCCTAGGATTAACAATGCGTTTTTTCGCTCTGAGTAATTTAACGGTAATCAGTATCGTCAACAGATTGAAATAACCGCGTTGTATGAAACGCGTGATATAAGGTAGGTGAATATAATACTGTTTGCTTGAAATATTTCACACGGTTCTAGCATGAAATTGATGGAATTTTCCTACTGTGCTGTTGATTTTAAAACGATTACCTACTGATGAACGAATATTTAATTTGGTTTTGGTTAAGAATATACAACATGTTGCAAAAACACCCCTAATGCCGAATATGGTATGAGACCATCAAACTGAACATCTTTTACTATGGAACTAACTCTCAAATCACGAAAAAATATCAGCTGTTTCATTCATTTTGATATATTCGATTTTAATTTTTGTATGAAACAGCTGATTTTTTTTTATCGCGATTTCAGAGTTGGTCCCATAGTAAAAGTTGTTCAGTTTGATGGTCCCTATCTACCATATTCGGTATTAGGGGTATTTTTGTAACATGTTGTATATACTCAGATTGTGTTTAAAGAGAGATTTTAGTGCGTTTCCCCAGTAAAAAAATATCCTGAAAATTATTACAGTTAATTCATTTGTGTTCAGGAAAATCAACATAGGTGATATGCAACTGGACCTGCGTGTGTTTTGGTATCTCTTAAAAAAACGTACCTAAGTACCTATCTTAATTCCTTTTTTAACTTACAGATTTTACCATTTTATTTCACAGAAACAATTTTCTGTAAGTATGATGTGACTTGTCGCATGTTGCTTATTGAGCTCCACTTCATTGCTATAAATTATTATTATAAAAGAAATAAAGCCATTAAATATTACATTTTCAATTAGATGTTTTGTTTTTCATAGTTTTTGAATATGTCAAGTTGAGTATACTGCCAATGATAACACAAAAAAAACTAAACCAAAATCGGTTCATGCGTTTGGGAGCTACGATACCACAGACAGATACACAGATACACTCATACACAGACACGTTAAACTTATTACACCCCTCTATTTGCGTCGGGGGTTAAAATACTCTATAATACAATGTGTTACAACCCCAAAAGCCGAAAATGGTAGACAGGGTACCATGCATACAAACCCAGAAAATTATTTAAATCGCGAAAACCGCCACTTTTTTGAAAAAAAAATCATGAGAAACTGCATAGTGGCAACCCTAGACCAAATTTTGCTTTGATTTTGCCCATTAATGTCATTGATTATCGAAAACACTAGTCTATTTGCATCTAGGGTTGTCACTTTGCAGTTTTCCATAGAAAAAAACAAAACTTTACGGGTTATTATGAAACACCCTACTTCGCGGTACGGTGAAGGATGAGCTTGTTAAAAAAGCAAAGATATTCCCATAAAATATCAGATTATCACAAATGATAGATTATCATTTATAGACTTATAGATTATCATCACAAATTAATATCAAAACCAATACTTAAGTCTTAAGAGATAAACACTCAAAAGTCCAGAGGGCCTACTCAAATGGCCATCCTACTAAAATTAGCGCTAGTAGAATAGAAAACGCTAATAGTAGAATAAAATGACAATGTTTTTTAAATTTAGATTTTTCGCATTCACAATGCTATTTTAATATTAAGATAAATAATATTAGAAAAAATACTAGAAAAAATCGACTCACCCGTAGCACCTCAGACGGGACTCGAACCCGCACCCTTGGGAATCCGGCCCAATGCACTGACCAATTATGCTACCGAGTCGCTAGTGGGAGCGGCGAAATTTTCTAGTACTTTTAACTTCTTCGCTGCAAGCCAGCGCAATTTCATCAATGTGAGGAAATACCCCCACATTCGAAAGAAACATCTTTCCAGATGTTTTGACAATCGATAAAGATGAAACAGCTATATAACTTTTTTAAATTTAGATTTTTCGCATTCACAATGCTATTTTAATATTAAGATAAATAATATTAGAAAAAATACTAGAAAAAATCGACTCACCCGTAGCACCTCAGACGGGACTCGAACCCGCACCCTTGGGAATCCGGCCCAATGCACTGACCAATTATGCTACCGAGTCGCTAGTGGGAGCGGCGAAATTTTCTAGTACTTTTAACTTCTTCGCTGCAAGCCAGCGCAATTTCATCAATGTGAGGAAATACCCCCACATTCGAAAGAAACATCTTTCCAGATGTTTTGACAATCGATAAAGATGAAACAGCTATATAACTTTTTTAAATTTAGATTTTTCGCATTCACAATGCTATTTTAATATTAAGATAAATAATATTAGAAAAAATACTAGAAAAAATCGACTCACCCGTAGCACCTCAGACGGGACTCGAACCCGCACCCTTGGGAATCCGGCCCGTCTCCTTTAAAATGCGGCTCTTGCAATACACAGGAGCCCAAATAAAAGACTAAAATACTAAAACACTCAATGCACTGTTATGCACGAGGGGAAGTCCATTTCTGTCTTTGATTGCTACATTTAAACACTCTTTCATAAGCTCCCATTAGTCATCTAAGTCAACAGGGATTCCCAAACTATTTCGGGCAATAGACCCTTTTCCAAACTGAAACCTCAGACCCCCATAGCCAAATTACTTTAAAAATCCTATCAAATATCAAGAATAATTAATAATTATTATTACTTCGGGCAAGAGACCTCTTTTCCCTCAACCTTATACTCGCATAGCCAAATTACTTTAAACCTGGGAAACCGATATCAACCCCAAGGGGTATCGACCACTTTGGGAATCTCTGGTCTAAAATATATTTTATGCGATAAAATTAACATTGTTATATGTGTAACAATGTTAATTGCTAATAATACCTATACGTACTACATAAGCTTGATAACCGTCAAACAATGTACTAAGGCACGAACAGCTATCGAAAAAATAACGCGCGTAAAAAATTTTACAGCGCCATCTACCGCGGAAAAGCAAAATGAAATTTCCCATACATATTTACTCTATCGAGTACTTTAACGCGCGTTTTTTACTTGACAGATGTTTGTTCTTAACAATGAGGAAAAATTTTCATAATGACATTTAAAAGAGATAAATATCATCGAAAAAAACTAATAAGGATGAGGTATTGACAGTTACGGTTGATTTGTTATTTATTGTGTAGTAATTAATGCAAAGCGCTTTTGTGATTTACAATCGATTAATTGATTGCTTCGCACGCAACTACCTTATAATAGCTAGATAGAGTTTCAACGCAGATAGGGTTGTCGATAAACCTAAAAATGTAATTTTTACAAGTTACTAGCTTTTGCCGCGACTTCGTCCTAATGGGAGTTCTATTGCCGTAATTTATGAATTTTCCAAGTTTCAATTATTAACTAAACTCTTTGAAATTGGTTCAACTGCTTAGGCGTGAAAATGTAATATTTAATTAAACACACATATTGGGCAGAACTCTGCCCAATTTATGCTCTTTTAAATTAGTATGGATTTTTTATTATTTACGACTGCTTTTCATTGTAAAAATGTAACAAACTATTCTAGAGATGAGATTATGAAAAACAGATTATTATCTGCAGAGACAGACACAGCAGAATTATTATTTTCATAATTTATTGAGAATGAACAAAGAATCAAACAATAAAATTAAATGAATATAGGCTGCCGATTAAAATTTCAGAACGTCACCTAAATAGTCTAGACCAGACGACCAGTTACTCTAGAAACCCAGAACAAACTTGACCAGCCTGATATCGTCGTATGTATGAGGTTCCTCAACCGATCTCTATTCATATTAAATCACATGTCGCAAACTTATGTAAATCACAGGCATTTATGTACCTATAATTAATAGAAATGAAATGGAATTGAAAAGCTTACAGCACGTAATTTTATAGTTTACTGCTTATTTTAAAGCTTTAGGAGGGCGTAGTCTGCACACTAGCGCCGCCATTGGAAAAAAAATCATAGTGCTTAAATAAATACAAAATTGTCAATTATCTCTCTGTAGTGCATTCCGTAGAAGCTTTGTGGTTCTTTTTATCGCTGAAACAATGTTTTCTATCCTGTCGTTTAGTTTAATGGGGATTTTTTGCGATAAGTGGCCACTTTTAACAATAAAACTCCATTTAACTTAACGGCAGGCTATGCAGTCTTAATATTAAGCGTAGCGTTCAAACGCATAGAATGTTGGCCATTTGAGTAGGGGGGCTGATCGGTCAGGGTAAGAAAACATTTACAATGAGCATTAGACATTAAGATAAATTATATTAGAAAAACTACTAGAAAAAATCGACTCACCCGTAGCACCTCAGACGGGACTCGAACCCGCACCCTTGGGATCCGGCCCAATGCACTGACCAATTATGTTACCGAGTCCCTCTAGTCGAGAGTTTTTCTAATATAATTTATCTTAATATAAAAATAGCATTGTGAATGCGAAAAATCTAAAATTTAATGAGCATTAGACATCCCTAACTTGGCGATGACATCGTGTCAGGCCGGTCGATGCAATCACTGCATACCGCAAGTCAACGAACCTCGCGTGCAAGTAATGTTTTTGCTGACCTTACCGACATAGGCGTCGGCTTTCTTCGTGCAGAGATGGAAATCCAAAATGTGGATGGGCCGAATCACTATCTACCTTAAATTATCAGTATTTATATTTTTTATTACTTTAGTTTTGTATGCTGAAACAGTTTTCTAGTATTCTGTAAGCTGAACATTATTTTAAAATATGAACTAAAATAAATTTCATCTTCCCTTTATTTGAGACTAGCTTCCACCCGCGACTTCGTCCGCGTGGACTTCGGAAAATCCCTAGGGAACTTGATCTAGATAAAAAGTATCGTGTGTTTTAATCCAGGCTATAAACTATCTGTGTGCCAATCCAAATCCGTTCTGCCGTTTATGCGTGATTGAGTAACAAACATCCAAACGTTTACATTTATTATATTAATAGTAGGACTACACACCCACAGGCCCGACCTGCAGGCCCGGACTGATGGACAAATCTCACGTGTGTGACATGAGGCGCGGCCTGATGACGCGTGTTAGGGAAAACTTAACCAAGTAATTAATTAAAAATAACATTTTGCATAAGAGCTTGTTTGTGTTGTTTTCATTAAATGTAAGCATAAAACTTTTGACATTCCGCAATGTTATGTCCTTTGTATTTGAAAGTCAACTTCTGTCAAAAGTGTGAGTAAACATAATATTATTGAACTCGACCGTATTTTGCTAGATTCACGTTGCATAAAAAAGCTCGCTACCTACGTACTCCGTGTTTATAGCCAATTATTGTTATGTCATGCTGTTTTTATGTCACTATTTTTAGCTAAGTAACTAGTTTTATCCAGTTCTCCAAGCAATTGGCGAGTGTATGATCGATGGTCCTGTATTCGGGTAACGTGGGGTCTAATCTGCACAATGAGCGGCTTCCGGTCATCTTGTCAGATAAATGTTGCACTTACGCCCAGACGCCCACTCTGTTACATTTTTGCAGTGCTTTATTGTGAATTTGAGTTGAATTTGACTGTGAAATAGTAGTACCTAAGGTTCCATAATTTATTAAATAATAATATTCATAATTATCACCGTTGAAATACGCAAAATATTTACGTAACGTCGTAACAAAACTACTTACATGTTAAACACAAACGCACTATGTTGTAATAATACCCTGCGTTTACGCAACTTTTTTTAATGTTGGCGAAAGTTTAAGCGAAATCAAATTGCATATCTAGGACATACTTTGTCTGGTCTACCTCTCCATACATAAATTATTTTAATCGACTCTTGAGTTTTTTGTGTTATCCTCTTTTAATAAAGATGAGGGCGCCACTTTGAGGTATTATAGGGCCCTTAATAATTATGAATGATCGATATACGTTTTTGATATGACAATGTCAGATTGATATTACATTATTAGAACATGGGACAAAATTCAAAGCTATAGAAGGAAGATTTTTATTTAATTTAACACCGAATTCTCCATACTTACTATTAAAAACATGATCACGGCGATGAGAACTATAATATAGTAGGTAGGTACCAATAGGTTATAATTATGATCTTAATATCGCTTGTTTCTCTTTTTCCTTGTCTTAATTTTCACATAAGTAAATAGCTTTAATAATTATATCCTGTTTAATTCAATAGTTTTGTAGGAATGATAGGTTCTATCACTTAAAATTATTATTATCTAACATAAGATAAATAATATAAGTATTAGAAAAATACTAAAAAAATCGACTCACTCGTAGCACCTCAGACGGGACTACGGTGGTACGGGTGAGATGAGATGCTACGGGTGAGTCGAATTTTTCTAGTATTTTTTCTAATATATTATTTATCTTAATATAAAATAGCATTGTGAATGCAAAAAGTCTCAATTCAATAATCAAACATTCCAATCTTACGGAAATTTATCTTACTAGACTTTTCCTAGTATTTACAATTAAGGAAAGTGCATCAAGTTAAATTATCCCTACTCGAAAACCAACTCTATTTACTCTAATATTAAGAGTGAGTATGTGACGACAAATCTGACTGGATAACTGCAAGTGGTCGTTAATGGTGATTCCCTTTCTCCTCGTATTCGCATCTTAAGCAGAATCTTGATGATGTACGCATAGATTAGGTGTACAGGGAACAAGCGGAAAAACTCTATTTCCAGTGCATTTGCGCCCTGACAACAAATTAATACGATTAAATTTAAATAATTTATACGATTTGCAAACATCAAGATCTCGATGACGCAGTGATTTAGCGCCTGGCCCAGCGATTGCGGAGATTAAGCAACTTTCGCAAGGGTCGGTCATGGGATAGGTGACCAAAAATTTATTATCTCGAGCTCCTCCGTGCTTCGGAAGGCATGTTAAGCCGGTGGTCCCGGCTGAATTTGCAGTCGTTAATCCACCTATTGGGCCCGCGTGGTGAGTTATGGCCCATCCTCCTTATCTACCCATAAGTAAGTCCTGTGCCCAGCAGTTGGGACATTAAAAATGGCTGATGGTCTATTTGTAAACATACTCGTAAGTTCTAGAAAATTAAACAAATGAAATGAGCAAACTAGAAAAATATCTAACAAACGAAATGATTTTGACTAGCCCCCTTACTAATACACAGTGTTTTGTCCCTTTCTTTAATGTCAAACTTAAATAGTTTGACAAAGAGTAACCATTGTGTAATTATACATCTGCTATATAATCTTTATTAGTAAGGTGGTAAGTATTTTTTTTACTCATTCAGTCTTCCAAATATATCTTTTGAGATTAGATGAGATGTAAAGTACATGCAAGTGGTAAAGTAAGCATCATGTTTTCGTATTTATGTGTAACGTATGTAACTAATCATACAAACATGACTGACGAGGCATATAAAACGTATGAAATATGGCGGAAAACAGTAAGAAGTCACGTGTTTCGTGACGTGAATAACAAAGAACACTCATTTCAGGGTTTCGTTACAAACTGAAAATTCCTACACTGTAATCAATAAATTATTTTTCAATTGCTGTAGGTACACACGACGGCTGTTACTACAGACTATACATGTTGACCTTGAAACCCCTACGTAATAAAAGCAATTTTCGCAGTTTAACTGACGTGCTGTCGTGTGTACATCTTTCAGAGAAACGAAACCTAAGTGATGACAAACCATAGCTATAAACATAGTTTATCTGTTTCTAGTGTAACTTCATGTATGATATATCCGAGAATTGCATTAAACTATAAACTTTATCCCGTTACTAATAAATAAACAATGTTATGAGTTTTGTTGCAAGAATTAAGAAAGTTCTGGGATTAAGACTAACCAAAACTATGAAGTAAATAAACAGACAATGCTGAAAAAGTTAAAATTACAAAAAGATACCAGTGAATGATTAAATTTAAAATTAATCAAAGCTGCAAAAACATGTTCATAATCGAAGAAAGAAAAATCAAACCCACATCTTATACTTCCGCGCGTACTAAACGAGCGTCTACTAATTGATAAGTTTTAACTAATAAATAAAACTTATCTAAATCTGAGTAAATAAAATTTACTCTATTAAAAAATTTTTTTTTTTTATTTTGATTATTAAATTGTAATATAACATTTGTTGCGGTTTTTATTGTGCTCAAATAGGATAATTAAGCTTTTTTTTATGATCGGTTCGGATTTTTCACGTAGTTTGCACCTCCCGCCGTTTCAACACCTTTTCAGGGGCCGTGGTCACAGGATTACGTGATAAAATTATATTAGATTTTACTATTTATCTTATACTTACTCATAATACAATGAGCCATTATTTCTTTGAATAGTTTTATAAAATGACATTAAGACACATTCATATCGGCTTAACGAATGACAATGCCTTTCACAACGCCGGAAAGACTTATCAAGAAACACAATTGACAATCCATTAAAACATACTTCGACAAACATCCATTCAGACCAGATGATAATTATACTAATTAGGGGTTATTCGAATAACAATAAGTTTAATAGATATTAATTATCAATGATACCGGAAAAGTGTTATTTTATTATTGTTATGTAGAAATCACTTATAAATACACATTCAATTGGTCATAGAAAATTATGTCGACGACCTGCGTGGTTGAGTCGCTTGCACACCGATTTTCATGGTGTCACCATCTCCTTTGAGGATTCGACTCGGCTCGGTCAATTTAGAAAACGAACTTGTCGAATTGCTTCTCGTTTTTTACACGACTGCCCAAAAAAACAGACAGTGTAATATTGTGTTCAGGGTTCATTTATGTTTGTACGTGGGTATGTGAGTTTCTTTGTTCCACCATAACTTCTAAATGCCTTAGCGGATTTGGATGCATGAGGTTTCATTAGAATCCTTACATTATCCCGAGTGACACTGGCTATATATTTTTTTATGAAAAAATCAATATGATTATATATCTACGTTTATAGCAAGTAAAATATTTTTATATAAAATGAGCGTTATGTTAAATGATATTTTATAAAATGATGATTATATGAAATAAACATTATGTAAAAATAAATTAGTTGAAGTGTTCTTTTGACTAACGTTTATTATGTCATATGAACGTTATTAAAATGAAGTTGAGACCGCCTTTATGCCCTACGTAATCAAATACTGTTTTCGCAGTTTAACTGTATAACCTGACGTGCTGTCGTGTGTACCTACTTACTTTTGTTTTATTAACAGACATTGGTGTCGATTTGATTGGCAACGACTTAACTAAATTGGCGGGACTAAATTTAATTTTCCTTTTCTTTCTGTATCGAAAAGACAAGAGCAAAATGCTAAAACTAAGTTTAGTCCTGTCAATTTGGTTAAGTCGTGCAAACCGAATCGACACCAGTGTCTTTAAGAAATAACGTTTTTTATTCTCATTCACACGTAGTACTACCACGTACTACGTGCCCTCGTATACGCTCAGTTGAATGACCGCGAGTCGGTTGAATAAACTTTGCAAAAATTGCACATTGATTCTAGGAAAAGCTAGCGTAATTGTGACGTAATAAGCTTGAACTGATTTCATGATGGAGACGTTATTTTATATCATTATTGATTGATATGTTTGTATCTAATAAATAATATTAATTTCTAATTAAAGAAAATAGTATTATTTTAAAGTTGTTTGTAATAGAGTTAGCAAGTTCAGCCAATTTTTTTTACGTCATCAGAACTACAATATAAATTAGAACATAACGATTTGTTGGTATATTTTCTCCATTTTAGTCTTTATTTATTGCTTGCAAAAAGAGGAAATTTTCTTTAAAATTTAGAGATACTCTGTGTCTTGGAGTGTCTAAAAATTTGACTACATTTGATTTTTGCCTAGAGCTTAAAGTGACTACTACATAATGGGTCGAAAACTCAAATCTCTTAAAAAACAAATTAAATAGTGCTCGTCCTAGACAGTCCAAGACCGACCCACATAATGTGCGTCACAATCACAAGCCAAAATTGTTTTAGAGGAATTTGGCTCTTAACTGCTTGACTTAACAACCCCCCGCGTGACCTTTCACTGACATTCTACCACACAACCAAAAATTAAACTCACCTTCATATCGAGTAAGCCTATAGTCTCTCCAGAGTTCATTTCCTTCCTCTCCACCATTTTATTCACTCACTTTCGCGTGTTTTTACAAGAATTCCAGAGATTATTAAAAGAACTCGTTCACCCGTCACGGCTGTCACCCCACTGGCAGCGGGATACATGCGCAGTACAGTCCGTTTGCCAGGACCCCTATGACGAAATAATACTACAAATAAATAATAGGATTTGACCTTTAGAAGGAACCCTTATAGAGACGCGCTGTCTGATGCAATGCACGTATTTAAAATAATTCTGTTGCAATAACGAAGCGTATAAAATTAATATTTTGGTTGCTTAGGGGTTGCTTGCTAGCACTTTGGTAGGTAGTTAAAACTTTTTAGCGAACTGTCTTATAATTATGTTTTGTGTTTTATTTCAATTTATTGAAAGCAAAAATTTAAATTCAAACTTCTTTAAAACATTTTATTAAATCATTTTTACTCCCATAGGCAGGTTTAAAATAGTCATTTTTTTCATGAAACTGCTCTTTCTGAATATACTTCGAATCATCATTATTATGAGGTGCTCGACCACGCACGACGCTCACTGCTGAGCATACCTAACCTACATACATATGCATCCCAACGACAAGCTCAGTAAACTTGTCCTCGTCGATCGTTCAAAAAAACCGAGAAGAAATTATGATAATATTTGTATGTCTGATACCAATCGGCCTCAATCAAGAGATTGAAGGGGCCAAGAAATCAAGGTCTCTTTAGTTAGTGGATTGAATCGTGGGCGGCAATCACGTGACGTCACTACAACCTACGCACAGGGCGGGCGGGAACATTACGTAAATACTGTACGTACACATCACAACGCACAACACATCAAATAATGTTCATTTTGTATGATTAACAGCTTAGATGTACATAATTTCGCAAAATTAACTTGAATTTATGAATTGATATAAAATTTTCATTTTAGGTACTTACCTTAGTAAGTCGTAGTGGAAGCAATTTTTTTCGTAGCTCGGAGCGAAATCGTAGCAACTCGTAGCGATGCAATGAATATATTGAAATGACAAGTTTTAAAGGAAATTTCTAAACAAAAAGTACCTTAAGTCACATGAAGTCCACTGTCATGTAAGTATATACAATGTTTGTTTATTTTATTTAGACATAAATGAGAAGATGTTGATATCCTACAAAGTTGTATGGTATAAAGTCCTAGTAATATCAGAACAGATAATCTGGGGGGAAATAAACAGCAGCATTTATGTGAAAGTTAATTAATCGTTTATCTAAAGGTACTATCTTAGTTAATTATTATGTAAACCCTCTTAATTCTTCATTTACCTATTACACAGAGTACATAGTGCCTGTTCTTAAAAAAACATTCCAATCTTCCAGAAGAGTTTATGAGGAAAATTCAAAACTTATATTTAAATTTTGAATTTCTTCGAAAAATGTACCATTAGCATAGCAGTAAGGATATACTCGATCTACATAATTATCTAAGCTAGTCTTTGGGTCTAATTTGGTCACCCATCTTTCTTTTGGCCACTCAGAAAGTGGCTGCACAATCTTTATCGAGCCCAATTTAGTCACCCATCTTGCTTTCGGCCACTCAAAAAGTGGCTGCTCAGTTTTTACCGAGCCTGATTTAGTCACCCTTCTTTCTTTTGGCCCCACCAAAAGTTGCTGCACAATCTTTATCGAGCCTACTTTGGTCACCCATCTTTTTGGTATTACGTTTGTCCACCGGCCTCTTAATGACATAGTAAGGTAGTAACATGTCAGTATAACAGAAGTTCTGAGTATGCTCAACATTTTCATGGGCCGACTATACCTAAAAACGTGGCTTGATTACATTCTCGTACTTTCGTACACAATCTTTATCGAGTATAGATATTTTCGGTAATACGACTATTGCATTTCTAGAGAGGTTCCGAAACAAAATAAAGTCTCGGTAGCATAATTGGTCAGTGCATTGGGCCGGAATCCCAAGGGTGCGGGTTCGAGTCACGTCTGAGGTGCTACGGGTGAGTCGATTTTTTCTAATATTACTTATCTTAAAATAAAGTCTCTTCTGATTTTCATAAACTTTATTTTATAATTAAGTTACAAACATTCTTGGGGCCGAACTTTATAATTTATGATAAACTTATTTACAGTGAGAATCTTAAACTAACATTATTTGAGATGGCATTCTTTTATAATTAATAATATCAGTCCACATCACAACTGTAACATCAATATTTTTATAGCGGCCGAACATTTCACGGTTACCAACATACTAAAATTCTGACAAAAATATAAAATTAAATTCTGACAAAAATAAATATATTTTTTTATTTCGTCAATAAAATATTTTGAATCGGCCCACACCTTCCGATTTAGGATATCCGATATGTCAAATATTGTACTAGTTTTCAATGAGTGCCGTCCGACTAGTCGGACATCTTAAATCGGATGGTGTTCATTGGATTTTATCAAAATCTCCTGCACAAAAAAATAATTAAGACAACCAGAACAAATCGGATCCGATTCGTGAAACATTCGGCCAAATTATATAGGTACCTATAGTTAGTATTATTTCAAATTTCAATATAAAAATTAACAAAAAACAATAAAGCTTTTATAATGGTGGGTTATTACCAAGTGAGATATTTTTAGGCATACAATTATTATAAAGTTCGATATTTCGTGAATAGCTCACTCGATAATATTTATACCATTGTTTTTTAATATACTCTATTTAGGTATATCTCCAAATAATCATTATGAGAGATCGTTCTATAATATAGTAACAAATTTTCATTAAAAAGCCAATAAAATCGAAATTCTTGATAAATATTTTTAGAATTATCATAAAATTAACATTAATATTTTTATAAATCCAATCATTGAACATACTAACTTAACATTTTTCCTATTTCAGGCCCGCCATATAGACGGCATTTTGATTCGGAATTCCGAACGCAGCAAATTCATACAAATCTACACTCATGCAGTAGTTTTCCATTCGAAATTTTCATACATTATCAATATTCCGCTTCGGAATTCCGCATCAGATTCCATCTGTATGTGTGGACCTTAATTCATCAACGCCCGAGCGGACGCATGCGGCCGGATAACAATGGAATATCTTTTGTCTCATTTTCCGGGCGTTGAAGGGTTAAATGATAAGTTCTATCCAACAGTGGTGTACAATTAATAAGTGATGATATATTTAAGAGTACCTACCAGTTGAGAATTTACGATCATATGAAATCTCTATTAAAATTACGCTTATACAAAAAAGAATATTTACACGCATTTATAACATCGCATTTAATGACAGCGTGGCAAGATATAAATTAATTTAAAGCTATTCTGACATTTTGTATGCCAACGCTAAGATCTTATTAATAAGAAATATAAGCTGGTTATATGTATATAATGTCAACTTCTTATTTAGAAAATAGGTTCCGCCATTGCGATAGTAGAAGACAGATTAAGAAACATACCAATAACTTACTGAATAATTTGGACTTTATAAATTTATCATACGATAGATTTCTGCATCTTCCCCACACAAATGGCTTATTACAAATTCGAATGGAATATAATAATGTATAATCCGCGCGCGATGAGTATGGGATGGAATCTTGTCAAACTGATACGCGCACGGTACGCCGGCGAGCCACAGGGATATACAAAAACGAGATGTCGCGCGTCCGAGGTGAGGGAACTTTTGCTGCAGCAACTTCAAATAAAATAACACGTAAACAATTAAGTAACTGATAATTAAAATTAAAATTAACTAATAAGTCAAATTTTTATTTACTTTGATAAGGTTCCATCCCATTGTTATCGCGTGCAGATTATATGGAATTGACGCAAGATGTCGCTTACCACAGATCATAACTTCATATATTACGTCACTTTTAGTCTCCAAATTCATATTGTAGTCAAGCCACTGTGTAGGTTAGGGTTTATGCATTCAGATGAATGACCAAATTTAATTTAAAAACATAAATAAAATTTCCAAATTCGACAAACTTTTGAAAAAGAATATAGTACGTTCTATAGCATATATGATTTAAATAGTAAATATTTCTGTAATATTAAATACGAATCTGTAAATTATAAACGATTATAACTAGAATCATAGACACTAGACATAGTTTAATTACATAATAAAAGTTTCTGAAAACTTTTTTCGTTAATTATTAGGCCGGTTTACTACTCGTTGATTTCGTTATTATAATTATTATAAATGTTATAATGATTTATGTACAATATTTATTTACATTTCACTGGATAAATAAATAATTTTAATCAGATCCAGGTTTCACTAACAAAAAATACTTAGGCCACGTACGCACCGACAGGTCTTTAGCGCCTAGCTAGTCACCTAGCGTGTAGCGAATTGAAAATAATGTTCTACAACGTGTTACAAAAGTACCCCTAATGCCGAATATGGTAGATAGGGACAATCAAACTGAACAACTTTTACTATGGGACCAACTCTGAAATCGCGAAAAAAAAACAGCTGTTTCTTACATTTTGATATTTTCGTAATTAATTTTTGTATGAAACAGCTGATTTTTTTTTCGCGATTTCAAAGTTGTCCCATAGTAAAAGTTGTTCAGTTTGATGGTCCCTATCTATCATATTCGGCATTAGGGGTACTTTTGTAACACCTTGTATAATGTTCGCAACCGGCCGCCTAGCGAAGGCGCCAAGCGCACAGTGCGGCCCGCTGCGAACATTATAGAACGTTTCTTTTACTTCGCTAAACGCTAGGTGACTATCTAGGGCCTAGGCCTAGATTCTAGTCTAAGCAAGCCACTTGTCGGTGCGTACATGGCCTTAGGATTTTTATTGGGAATAGAACATAAAATGATACGGTACAACAAAAATGTTAATTCAAAACAAACGAATTGAAACAATATCTGCGATTATAATTTGAATTAAGAAAAACCTATTTCAGTTTTAAGTTATGGGAAAATATTATGCAGTCTATTTTAATTTATAGATATATGTTAAGCAAGGCGTAACTCAAGGCTTGCGAGTATGTTTTTAAGTGCCTAAAAATATAAAAAAATAAGGAAATAAAAATCATAAGTTATATAAATAATTCATATACAAATTAGAAGGTGATTCAAATATCGTACCGCAGTAACGTATAAAAATGAGGATTCATTTAATTACTAAAATAGGTGGAACCGAATTATGTAACAATACTGAAACAGGTGATAGCGTTACATAAGAGGAAACACCACGATCGAGAGAATTGAAAATATCCTATAGAAAGTTGACAAAATCAACGTTCCGTAGTCCCTGTTTCCTCCTCCAAAACTGGACCAGTATGAATACTATTTTTTTTTAAAAGAAATGGTTTGGCTGTGTTCTTATGTTTTGATTTTTTTTATATAATCTCGTCAAATTTAATTGCTGGGTGTCTAAACTAGGGATTTTTTTAAATTTTTATAAGATTAATATATCTCTTTTTTTAATAATTAATTTATGAAAAAAGGAATACATAGGAACACAGCCTAATCCTTTCTTTAAATTTTAATGAAAACAGTATTTAAATCAGTCTAGTTTTGGAGGAGGCAACAGGGACTACGAAACGTTGATTTTGTCAACTTTCTATAGAAATTTTTCAATTCTCTCGACCGTGGTGTTTCCTCTTATCAACTTTCTCCAAGGAACATAGGTCAAAAAACATTTTTATTTCGCCATTCCATAATACGTCAATACATTTTGATTAATACATTTTGTATGGGAGAATAAATATGTATACTTTTTCATTTTTCGACCTATGTTCCTTGTTCAGTTTTAGCAACAGTATCTCCTGTTTCAGTATAATCACTTCATTCGGTTCCACCTTATATTAGAAAATAACGCGCTGGTTTTTTATTTATTACATTCTAGATAGAAAATATTAGTACTTAGGTATACAAATTCTAATATTTTCAAACGCAGGTACACAGAAAATTCGTACAATTACGTAATTAATTCTAAACATATATTATGATATGTTTTTAATCATAACCACGACGAAACACTAGCGTAAATTATCCATCTGTTGTTTTATAATTATATAAAACGAACATTCGATAGTTTACATATTTACAATATATCCTAGAAAATATGTACAAACAAAATCATAAATGATAATGAAATCAATTAGTTTCATCTTTATGATCTTTATTTACATTTGTAAAGATAACTACAGTTAAATAGCGTACTACTTTCAATTGAATAATCATTAAAATTTTGGTGATATTTTTTTCAGACCACAGAAACACCAGAGAAGATTTACAGAGAAAGAAAAATGTTTCAGGTATAAGTTCATTAAGGGCATTTTTTATTGGGGTCTAATTAACATGCGCGGTGAGGTTTTAGACTAAAAAGTCACGTGTATTTTTTATATAAAGTACTTTCCTTAAAAATGGCGGTTATTTTAGTATAAAAATCGCGCGTTCAACGAAAAATTGAATACACGTGATATTTCACTACACCCCCTCCACCTTGTGATATTTTGTGAACCCGGATGGGGTTCCTCCTCCCTCCTTTCAAGCCACACGAGATTAATGGACGACCAAGGGGTTAAATTTGAAGATATTACACTCCTAGCTATCTAATGACATCACGACACATGGCAACATTTACCAGGATAAGGAAGTAGCGTCCTATAGTGTCTTCGCGATTCGAGATTATGTTACCGATATCATAAGTCACGGTTAACCTCTTTTTCCGAACTCGTAGTTCATAATAGTGACCGCTAGAGGCGCTGTAGAAATTCTCATACAAACATTCAAGGAGACGGCTTCGAGTGTCGTGATTTTAACTCATAATAGACACGCTGGCAACATTTACGTTTTTCATAAAACCTGTAAACGAATTGCCACAAATAAATCCCTAGCTAAGTCAATTTACTGCTATAACCCCACTCTAAAAGAAAGCGCATCGATCAAATCCCACAATCCGAAATCATATTTCTTCCTACATCATAACCTGACGACATCATCGTCCAAGCTGTCGCCTTCGCAGCAGGAAGCCAACTCCTCGAAGGTCATACCGTCCAGGGTCATGGAGACTGAGGAGATGCTTTTAAATAACGCTTCTGGGTCCAGATCTTCGGGCAGTTTGGTGAGGAACTGCGCGGCCGCTATGAAGTCCATGTCTTTTAGCTCGTCTTGGTATAGGTGAAGGATACCTGGAAAGAAACAATGCTAAAATTAGAAGAAGATAAAAATATCGAGTACAAGAACCGGGGATCTAACACAGGAGGTTACGATATCTCATCGCTTCGACTGTTAAGCCGTTCATAGCCGTTATGTGACTGTGAACTTTATTCCTACTGAACTAAGGCAGCGTTAAACAGGAACAGTCCTAAAATCTATTAAACATAGAACATAGCTATACGAATGTGGACCTTATTCGTACTGACCAAAGACAACATTGAAGTGAAATGTGTTTCCATCCCTTAGAATCGCGTTCGGGAACGATTTGGCGAATGCAGTGTACAGCCATTCCGGCGCGAGCGCACCCGGTACTATACGAATGCGGATCTCATTACTACTGAACCAAGGCAAGGCAGGGTTGCCTCTTACAACCTACAGGCGGCGTTTAGAGGCGCTGTTATTCGAATATAGTCCTTATTAGTACAAATCTAAGGCAGCGTTAAATAGCAACGTGTCCCACAATGTATTGTATATTGAATCTATTGATATACGAATGTGGGCCCTATTAGTACAGAAGTCCATCTGCGCGAAGACCATCTAATAATAAGCTACTCTCGCTGCACAGCAATAAAGTACAATTTCAATTTGCACAGCGCTGCGTGCCTATTATTATAAGCACCTCCAAGCGCTTCTCCTTCTGTCGCGTAGCTCTGTCTTAACCTACATATGACATCCCTTGTGCGCTGGCTCGACTGACTCAGTCGCAAGAGTGGGCTAATTAATATAAAAGTTTAAGCGCGTAGTAAGACCACCCTGCCTGAGGCTACATTAAAAAGGAAAGTGTCTCCATCCCTTAGAAACACGTCCCACATTTTATTTAACATTGTTATACGAAAGTCGACTTTATTTATACTAACTTAAGGCGGCATTGAAGAGGAAAGTGTCTCAATCCCTTAGAAACACGTCCCACAATCTATTTAACATTGCTATACGAAAGTCGACTTTATTAGTACTAACCTAAGGCGGCATTGAAGAGGAAAGTGTCTCCGTCCCTTAGAAACACGTCCCACATTTTATTTTACATTGCTATACGAAAGTCGACTTTATTAGTACTAACCTAAGGCGGCATTGAAGAGGAAAGTGTCTCCGTCCCTTAGAAACACGTCCCACATTTTATTTTACATTGCTATACGAAAGTCGACTTTATTAGTACTAACCTAAGGCGGCATTGAAGAGGAAAGTGTCTCCGTCCCTTAGAAACACGTCCCACAGTCTGCAGGCGGCGTCCAAAGGCATCGCTTTGGCGAAGGCGGTGTACAACCATTCCAGGAGGTACAGTTCCGGCGCGAGCGCCCCCGCCAGTGAAGGTATGTTGAGTTGCAGAAGACGGCTGTATGCCTTCCACAGCCGCTGAAAAAGAACAAACGTTTATTTTTATTAAACAAAATACTTATAACAGAGACATAAATATACAACAAAACTACAATTTCGAACCAAAAGATTAAACCTTCGATTAAGCCCATGAAAAAGGTTGCTTTCTTCTTTTTTAACCCCCGACGCAGCGCAAAGAGGGGTGTTATAAGTTTGAAGCCTGTTTGTGTACGTATATTCGTAGTGCCTAAACGGATCAAGCGATTTCAATGCATTTTTTTTAATTGAAAGCTAATCTAATCGAGATGGTTCTTAGCCACGTTTGATGCAATATATGCAATATAAAAATAAAATAAAAAACCTTTTTTGGCGGCCATTTTTTTGCCACCATTTTTTTTTCTTTCACCTAAATTTGCCCAGGGTGTACACTATTTTAGTCTAAGCACCACCTCTGTATCTTTTATCGTTTCGGCAGGTAGATGACCATCTCCATAATGGCTAAATGGATTTCCTTTAAACGTGGCTAAGAACAATCTCGATTACCGTTACCGTCGAGTATCGTTAAGTTCTAATAAATATTAACCATTTATTGTGATTGCATTTTAGAAAAATACCTTAGAGAAGTAATATGTTACCTGCATGGCCTGGCCGTCGCGCGCGAAGGCCGCCCGCAGTACTGGCCCGTCCAGCAGGTTGGCGAAGCAGACGAACGCCGCGGGCGCCTCCATGTTGAGGATCAGTACTGCCGCGATGAACGACATGCCCTACACACAAACAAACAATCAATTAACTAGCAATCCTACGTCAGGGGAGCTTATACCGGAAATTTGACACATTGGAAATCAGAAAACAAGAAGACGATATTGAAATAAACTTATGTATTTTTGAGTCGTCATATTTCTGTCACTTCATTCAGGTGGTCATCTAGCTCACAAAAGTGTAGGTAGATACTAAAAAATCTGATCAACTAAGGTAAAATGAAATCGGCTACACTCATACTTTTTTGTTTCGCTTTTGACGACTCAACATGAAAGGAAAAACGTGTTTTCAGGTCATATAAGAATGTTTTACAGATTGATAGCATGTTCCTTTAAAACACAGTTGACCTAGGTAGTTCAGATGTAATCAAATTATCCCCTCACCTGCACATAGCCGATATCAGGTCTATAGCACACGTACGCCGCCAGCAGCTCATGTAACACATCAAAATACGGTCCTCCCGGTTGGAATATACACAGATTTGGAAACGTCCTCGCGATATCCAGCTGAATAAGCTCCATAGAACATTCATCACTATACTCAAGTAGGTTAGGGTTGGATTTCGAACAGCACTTCTTCACAGAATCCGCTGTGTGACTTTTTAAGTTCTGTTCGCTCAAGTTTCTTGGAATACTCAATCTGGGTTTATCGTTTTCTTCTGTTTTCGGTTTTTTATCTACTTCTTGGGTGTCACAGTCGCATTTTTCTTTATTGACTTTAAGTCTTTTCCTTCGGAGTTGTGCTTCGTGTAGTTTCCTCTTGGCTTTCTCAACCAGTTCCTGGTAGATGTCGTGGGATATCCTCAGTTTGTTCTCTATAGCTAACTGCCAGACTTTTCCGCGTATTGAGGGAGGGAGGCCGCTCCACCATAGCTCGAGCGTGCGTTTCGAGTTTTTCCTGTAGCAGACAAAATATGGTTTAGTAGTAATCAGAATTTGTGCATACTCTGTAGTCGGTGCCTATCGTCTAGAAATTTTACACACGGCATAGGTAGGTAGGTGGTAGAACTGTAAGAGTAGCTATGGACAACTGTTTGTTGGAATTCCAAAAAACACCTACGCCAAAAACGTAATACCTATGTATGATCTAAGTTTTAGCAAAACCTTTTACTTACGCTCATAATTTTTTTTTTTATATTTGACAACATCACATACATTGCTCCGATTCCAAAGTAAGTAGCTAAAGCACTTGTGTTATGGAAATCAGAGACAACGGTGGTATCACAAACACCCAGACTTGAGCCAATATAGGAAAGTTCGTTTTTCTAACTTGACCCAACCGGGGATCGAACCCGGGACCTCAGAGATGGCGACACCATGAAAACCGGTGTACTAAGCCACTCGACCACGGAGGTCGTCGAATTGCTTTCATAATCGATGTAACCGTACTTAGACTTGAAGATTGAATCTAAAGTGCTCTCATACATATTTATCCATTAGCGGGACAGCGAAATAAATTGCATACAAGACTGTGATGCATAGGTTTGAGCTGCATGTACAATGTACATGCTCCAGCGGCTCAGAAAACAATGCAGATGACGCTAACAAATTGAACCTTCTTATCATAATGATATGACAGTCTATGTTCACGAAGGCGCCCCAAGAGGATTATTGTTCATCGGTAATTTGGTAGTATAATAATCAATGTGTCTGTGAAAATGTGTTGATAAATGATTCGTTCTCGACGCTCACACGCAGCGTCGAAAACCAAATCAGTATTCACAAAGTTTCTTTACGCGGAACTAGCGCTCGTGCAGCTGGCACTTCTCTATTTTTAAGTTTTTGTACTTGACAGCCTAAACATCGAAGACAAGAATCAATGCGTTCATGCATACGCATCATCATCACCGTCGATCTCAATTAAACTAGTGGCTCCGTGAGCTGTAGACCTCGCGTTTGTGCGTTAAAAAGTAGCTTAAATTGTTTAAAAATTAATCCGATAGATGTCGCCACGAGGTTTTCAAAGCAGTACTATGTGCTGTTTGGTATATAATTTGATATAATTGAAGCTAGATGGCGCTTCTAATTTTGAACTTTTGTCGAAAATTTTCGATAAGTTTTCCGATAAGTAAATTTCGAAAAACTGGCTCGACAGCCAAAAGGATATACGAAAGAATATTTGCCCGAGCTGAAGCAGAGACGCTTGGCGCTCGCTCGGTCAATAATTACACCTCATCGACGATGACATACAGACAAAGTTCGTTCATTAAAAAATATCATTTCTCCTAGCTATGACCACCGAAACGCGATATGATGTAGCGAATTATCGCTTGGTCAAAAGAGAATAGATTTTGACATTAAGTGTCAATAAAACGCTATAAATATTGACGACCTCCGTGGTCGAGTGGCTCTGTACACCGGTTTTCAAGGTGTCGCCATCTCTGAGGTCCCGGGTTCGATCCCCGGTTGGGTCAATTTAGAAAACGAACTTTTCTATATTGGCTCAGGTCTGGGTGTTTGTGATACCACCGTTGTCTCTGATTTCCATAACACAAGTGCTTTAGCTACTTACTTTGGAATCGGAGCAATGTATGTGATGTTGTCAAATATTTAAAAAAAATGTGTTTCGGTGGTCATACTACAGGCTTACAGGGGCATAGCTGAACCACGTAGAAAACTTGTATTATTATTTGTTCTGTGGCTGAACTAAGAATCATACCTATTTAGAAAAAGAAATACACGTTTACCTACCTCATTAAATACAGCAACATTATTCATTCAGACATGTACACTCAAAACAAGGTGTACAAACGAGTGCATATCATTGTCGAAACAATGGCTTTAAAACACTATGGGACAATAATATGTTTGACCCGCTTTCTTTAGTTAGTGCGTAGCGTTCGTTTGTCAGCCGGCTCTATCAAATGGCATTTGATTTTCATTGTGGTTTTTCCATGAATCCCGTTAGTGAATTCATAGGAAGTTTTGTATGTTTGGATTACGAATGAAACTTGATCGTCTTAATATTCTGTACCATCAAAAATTACTAAGATATGAATGAAGATGTCCAAAAAAGTATAATAGGCTTATAGATATTTTTTTTTCTTCAGCTCTGGGGATTCTTATAAATTATTAGTACTTTTTATAGCCTGGTGCACAGCCACCTCGGTTTGTTTCACAGTGGCGTCATTCGTAACTACTCACATCATCACATGTTCTGCCAGTCGGGTTGTATTGTCTGTGTCCACTCTCGCACGTGCCTGGCCAGTCGTTCCTCCTGCCTGATGGACTCTTGAAGCTTACCGTGGCACGCGAATTCCTTGAAGGATATTCGAAGGATGTTCTGCAATGGCGTCATTCGTAACTACTCACATGTTCTGCCAGTCGGGTAGTATCGTCTGCGTCCACTTTCGCGCGTGCCTGGCCAGTCGTTCCTCCTACCTGATGGACTCTTGAAGCTTAGCGTGGCATGCGAATTCTTTGATCAATATTTAAAGGATGTTCTGTATTGGCGTCATTCGTAACTACTCACATGTTCTGCCAGTCGGGTAGTATCGTCTGCGTCCACTCTCTCGCGTGCCTGGCCAGTCGTTCCTCCTGCTTGATAGACTCTTGAAGTTTAGCGTGCCTCGCAGCCACCTCGCGCTCCACACGCCGCCGCGCCGCCTCCACCATACGCGCGTGTTCCGCTTTGTGACGTAACGCCTCTTCTGTACATTTCGCTGGTAAGTTTGATGGTCTGTAATAAAAGAGAGACTGATTAGTTACTTATTAAATAAATGAAGATTACTTGCTAGAAGTTTAAAGTGGTATTAACGACGTTTAGAAAATGAGCAACTGCAGAAGTCTATCGGCTACGTTAGGCACATAACATCATCAGTCGGACTATCTACGGAAGTAGCTTAAAAACTCGGGAAAAATAACGGTATGTTTTAGAAAAAAACGCTAATACGATGTTATGTTACGATTGAGTATGTACCTATAATATTGGATCATTCAACTTCAGATTCCAAGATCATTTTATTATTCACTGGAAAGCGTGGATTACTGTCGAAAGACATCATCAATATCAGCGTTCGCTATAAACTAGTTTGTGTGAACTTATAATGTCATGAAGTGCGCCCCAGTGTCCTTAAGGCGTATTTATCATCAACGTTATGTTTCGATTGAAATTTCTATGTTCCTGCAAAAGGCCGATAATAATTTCCTCATTAATTACGGAAACTGATTTTGGCGTGTCAAAGCCCTCTTTATACCCTCAAACCCTAAATCTCACGAGCTAGTGATAAATTATTATAGCCATTAGTGCTCGCTCGCACTCCAAGTCGCTGCGAATAAAGTGGCTTGATCGCTAAAAACACTTTCTAAAATTAAACTGCGTTAATCGGGGCAGGAAGCTATGGAAACAATGAATGTCGGAATTCTAAGAGACTATAAAAAACTGACAAGTGCGAGTCTTAGTCAGTCGAACGCAAGAATTTTATATGATTATAAAGTTCTTGGTCGTACGCCAATAATATATTTTTTAAGACTTTTGATGACATAATAGGTGTAACTCTACTGGTCATCCATGGGTGGGTTTTATATGTAAGTATAGTTATACTTTTCAGGAGGATGGGGAGAAACTCTTAGTGGAGAAATCACCCGCAATGACAATTACTTTGACGACCTCCGTGGTCGAGTGGCTTTGTACACCGGTTTTCAAGGTGTTGACATTTCTGAGGTCCCGGGTTCGATCCTCGGTTGGGTCAATTTAGAAAACGAACTTTTCTATATTGGCTCAGGTCTGGGTGTTTGTGATACCACCGTTGTCTCTGATTTCCATTACACAAGAGCTTTAGCAACTTACTTTGGAATTTGTCAAATATTTATTATTATTATTTATTATTTACTTACATATACGTACACATTTGCTAAAAGTTCAAGTGATTGCAATACAAAAACAGAGCTCAAAAAAATAGCTTGCTTTAGGATAGTATAAGAACAGAAAATCTGGCCGTATCTGACTTTACTAGCTATAAAAAAATGCACATTTATTTATTTATTTGTACTGTCAACATGCAACTGTTATTTATTTATAAAAAACCGTGACTAACATAGACTGTGGCAATAAAGGATGTGACACAGACATCAGTCGTCATCACAACAGATGGTTTGTATACTTCATCTATATCTAAATGACATGTAGTTAATTACTTGATTGCTACGTACGAGACATAATTTCCACCGGAGCTTAGCTATTATGCCTTAATTAATTACCTGGGGATTGTTAATGAATGACTCAAGGAACAAAACCCTTAATTAGGAAAATACAATATTGGGTCAGTTACAAAATTGTAAATTAATAACAACATAATAAATAAAGACAAATAAAAACAATATAATAGAGGAAGTTCAGAGTCATTTCATATGTATTTTGCAAAAATCTATTCAGTTGTTTTCAATCTAGAGCTGTTCAAAGTGAACTCTGAATTGTGAAATTCTTGGACGTTTTCTAATAATTTGTTAGACCTAGTAGAGAAAATGTTATAGTATGTTATACATTATTCGTAATCTAATCACAAAGCCCTTTTATTTGATATATCACATGGTATGTATAAATGAAAAAAGTCTTTGTACTGCCATCTTTATGACGTCTCAGTTTCTACCCCCACCATATGCGCGCTTGTCATCTTATATATTTGTGTTCAGGAAATCGTACAGAATGCATTGATACCACATATTCCCATTTCCGAGATGACTTGTGCGAAAACTAACCTAACACCTAAAACCTCTGTTACGAACTGGCCATCAGGCCGGGTTTGTAAATATATTATTGTTTATAGTTTGTGTTTTAATCTTTGCTTTTACCTGTCATCTGTCTTCTCTTCGTGTTTTGCTGTTTGATTTGTATATTTTATTATTACTAATTTACTAATATAATTTCTTTACTCCCTTACTTAAGCCTTTTTCCTTTTCCCCTCTTTAACAACCTCATTTTTCCAACCTACTAGAAAGCAACACGATAAAATTTGAAATAATCAGTTTGATGCTGGAGAAGGACATAGGCTATATACCTACGATACTTCCCAAAATAACTAAAGGGAAACGAAATTTTAATCCGGACAGAATAGCGGTTAAAAGCTAATTATACTTAAAAAAAATCTCCTAATAGGCGTGCTATAAAACAAAAGTATTACATTTCATAAGATGCTGGATAAGACTCAGGATAAACCGCGTCTATTTGAGCAGTAGCCAGTGCATCAAAAGTTTATCAGAACGAACCAACAATTCAGATACTTTGCTAACCATTTTATGTTCGTTTTCAATTATCACATACATAGATCGATAATATAAGAAGTTAATGAAACGAAACACAGTTATTAGAGCTGCATAACTAAAGACGCAAGTAAGTCACATAACAGCGCTGCATTATTATTTATTATGCATTCATTACGACCGATTACAATATGGACGCACCATATTTGGAATTGGATGAGAAGCTGACCACGAATTAGCATAAGCAAGGTGTGCAGTCAGGTGCTGCTTGTTCATTCAAAGATGGTTGCATAAAAAAACTAAATTAATTTTTTTTTTTAATCTGTTGTTTCATACATTTTGATATTTTCGTAATTAATTTTTGTATGAAACAGCTGATTCTTTCTCTCTCTTCAGTTCAGTTCAGTAAAAAGATATTTGCTATATCAAGATCCCGAACTAACGCTGGTAAACGTTCGCCCTTGTCTCGGCTGACTGACACTTATAACAAATACTTTAACGATATTGATATACTTATACCTAAAACTAGCTTGTTTAAAAAATCTATTATGGCGAAACTTCATAGTATCGATAGTTAAAATGGTTTAAAAAAAACGAAACATGATAAACGAAAAAATAATGTACCTAACAACATAAGCAATATTCAAATTTAACTTCATTACCTATTTAAATCTCATTAATTAAATTGTACTCTTAACTTGTTAAAACTTACTTGTGGTTAACGGTGTTGGTTTTGCAATTATTTAGTTCTTCAAATTATGTATACTTTTTGATGTATTACACATTGTAAAACCGTTTGTTTACCCCAATAAATGAAAAAAAAAGATTATTTATTCGTGATTTCAAAGTAGGTCCCATAGTAAAAGTTGTTCAGTTTGATGGTCTCTATCTACCATATTCGGCATCAGGGGTATTTTTGTAACACGTTGTATAGCATTAGAAAGAGGACGATAAAAGAAACATTTTGTTAGAGGAAAAAAAGCGTCCATTACATGCACTTAAATCGGATAAAATTCAATATATTTCGAAACGATTTGAAAAATTACAACTGTATCTTTGATGTTCTAGAACTGTGTAATGGATTTACTAAAGTAGAAGTAGATGCCATTATTTGCAAACAGTTAGCCGGCCCGAGCCCTCGGCAGTCACGAGAAAATTGCCCGCCGATGGGCCACAATCATTATCTCGGCATTTCCGCTCCCGAGCGAATCGGTCTAAAACTGGTAGTTTGACTATCCCCCTTTTACCGGTAATTGCGAGCCGTGACCTGAGGTTAAACAGTTGTTTGACTTGGTCCTCAATGAGGAAAATCTTCATTAAATTAACCTTGCCACAGTCTGAATACGTCTACTGCTCAAAAATCCGTCTAGAACTATTAATAAGACGGTGATAATAGCAATGTGGGGATAACTAGAAACCTCACAGTTGAAACCTTACTAAGCTTTTGTCTAAATGCTAAAAATAGTCAAGCCAAGCTATTTTTACTTGATTTTAAGGTATTATCTCGAGATAAAAATAGATTTCAAGCGCATGTGCATCTTATTACACATAGGTATAATTAGAATTAGGTGAGAAATTAGGTAATTTTAATAATATTTTATTTATTAATCTATGTTAGTTGTAACATTATGAATGTAATGACTGGAAACGATATACCTACTTACTTATTTGTAAATATCGTTCCATCTGATAAAGTTGATAAGTTTTTTGCGCCCATTTTTCTTGTCGGCTAAAAGACGTCATAATGGGTGGTAGGGTAAAAGAATTGACGATTAAACATGCTTATTATGTGAGCTTATCTGAATAAAGAATTCATTCAATCATTTAAAAAAATTAAAGTAATACAATATTCCAAAAATTAATGATTATACACTAATATAGAAATCTCAACTGGAAATGGAATAAATAAAGACCATTACTTGATTTGTGGGGTTGATACATTTTCTATGGCTAACAAATCAAGCTTAAATTATCTGAGTGGAAATTGAATCGTATTCCTCAGGATTTAAGAATCAACCCTTTTATCTAAACCCAGTCACGTTGCAGACAGTCACGAACTGAAAATGGTGTAGCCAGGGGCCGTACCAGCTAACACATCGAACATTGGAAAGTCTGCCGGGCTTCAAATTAAAACAGATAAATTGAGCCCCAATCGGGGCAAAATGGCGAACCCAAATTCATGATGTCACACGAACATCGATATCTTCTAAATAACTTCGGCGAATAGTACAATACGAAATTCCTTACTTCGATTTATCTGTTTTAAGTTGAAGGTCGGCAGACCCGCCCAAGTTCGAAAAGTTAGCCGGTAGGGCCCCAGAGAAGTGGTTATTTCGGAATGCCCTGCAATTACCGACGTGCACGTATCGACACCTGCAGCCATCCGAGAGATCTAGATTGTACAATTAGCTGGCTACTCTATTACTGAGATTTCTACAAATGGAAACTGGATTTGTGAGTAGAAAGGTATAGAAAATTCTGAACCATATCATTTAATCTATTCTCCGAGTTTTATGTCTTTGTTGAAACTAAAAAGCGTGAAATTAGTTTGTAACAATTAGGCGTAATCAAAGGCTTTATTAAACATGAAAAAAAAAGAATAAAAGACGAGCTTGACGTAATTTAATTTAATATCAAACACGTCACTTATATTATGTAACTATTAACTTATTAAAAAAGCAACACTAACATTGCGTTTGGTCGTTTTTTGGCGCCATTTTGTCGAGTTCGGTTTGGTGTCTATTTTAATTATTTTCAAATTGATTCATAGTGGATATTGTGTCTTAAAATTGGTGCAGTTATATGGTACAAGTGTCTACGCAACTGAAAAATATGTGGGATAATTATTGAAATAGGCGCGATCTTGGTTGTGTGAAGCTGAGACTTTTATTGAAGTGGTGGCTTCCTCGTCAGAACTAACCGAGTAAACTGTCTTGATATACTTGGTGCCAAATGCGCCAAGCAGCATTGAAATGCGATCACCTGCATTCTAATGAAAAATTAAACAATATCTACCACTGAACTATTTGACACTTGACACTGGCAAAAATTACTTCCAAGAGGAAAGTAGATTGCCATCATAACAAAAAAAAAGAAGAAGAAGAACATTGCGTTTATACCTTCAGATATTAGAAAAAGTTTTATACCTATAAACACAACAATTACTAGAAAAATAAAACACTTTTTACGGATTACAGCGCGTATATTAATAATTCAGGTGTTGTTTTAGAATTATTTAGTTTGTATTTATTGGTTTTTACAACAATTAGTGTCGACAGCATTCAAATAAAATCAATTACCCATATTAAACAATTTACAATTAAATATTATAATAATATTACTATTCTTATAATATTATTTATAATATTACTTATTAACAAATATTTAAAACTAATAAGAGATAAATATTGAATTATTTATTATATACCAAATCATAATAATTACATTATTTTGACAGCTTTTGTTAAAACAATGACAAACTATCACCAAGATCCATATTTCTCCCACATAGTTCGTTGTATGCTTCTAAAGATTCTTAAAAGAGGGGAGTGCGAGTGGTGTCCGATTTTTAAATTTTGAGATTTAAGCATTGGCGGCTGTGAAGTTAGTCACTATGCGTGCCCACTCGTCTATCACCCACTTACACCGAAAGGTGTACTGCGCATTGTCTGTGATACCATGGGCTTATGTGAGTTTATCGACAGCATGGTAATTGTCAAAATTGCAGTTATAGGTTTCCATGGACAATTGTAAGGGTCAGATAAGCCGGCTTTTTCAACATACAGTTGCAATCAATTTTGTTATTAATTAATTATACAGTAAGAGATAAGATAAGATCTTGTAGTGTTATGTAGTCTAATTGTTTTGATAAGGCGTATTCAAATGTCTTCGAACTAGATAATAATATGCCTTAATCAAACAAAATCAAACTTATGACAATAATTAAAAACCGTTATTAAGGGCCTGTTTCACAGTCAAAAAGTAAGTTCTGAGCTTACTTGACAGATGATTTGACATATTTTTCATATCGCAACTGTCAAATCATCTTTCAAGTAAGCTACTCAGGGGGTCTAGCCAAAATAACACTTATAAATTTTCGCTATCGCTTCACTTCGAAAAATGTATGGATTTGACGTTTTAAATTTCGATTGATAACGAAACCTTATGTCAATCCCATACATGTTTCAAAAGCGAAGCGATAACGAAGATTTGCAAATGTTACTTTGGCTAGACCCCCTGAACATACTTTTCGATTGTAAAACAGGCGCTTACTCTTTAAAACATATTTTACTTAACCCTTAGTTTTCCCTCTTTTATATAAATAAATAAATAAATATTTGACAACATCACATACATTGCTGCGATTCCAAAGTAAGTAGCTAAAGCACTTGTGTTATGGAAATCAGAGACAACGATGGTATCACAAACACCCAGACCTGAGCCAATATAGAAAAGTTCGTTTTTCTAAATTGACCCAACCGGGGATCGATCCCGGTACCTCAGAGATGGCGACACCTTGAAAACCGGTGTACAAAGCCACTCGACCACGGAGGTCGTCAAAGTAATTGTCATCAATATAAATTCAGGTGCAAACGTACTGAAGCTCCCGTCGATACTGATGTCAATGGCAGTTTTAATTAGCTTATCGAGCAAAACACGTGTCGAGATTGATTGTACCCACTCGTGCCATGGCACCTGCTGAACAGTTCATGTCTAGGGCTCCATACTTACAAATATGTCACGTACTGATAACTGAAATATCTACAAAAGATAAATCCATAAAAATGTATTACGCTTCAGGACGTGTATTTCATTTATCATCAGACTTTGTTCATTTTATTTATTTATCATTAAATAGAAAAGAATCTTCATTGATAAGTCTTAATATTTTTAAGACTTTCTTTTACTTTTCAATGACAATGTTTTAATTCTAAGGGAAACCGATACTTGTCCGAAATGTCCTAATTTAATTTGACCGGCGTTTGACTTGTTATTTGCCATATTTTTAGACCATCGAAATATCATTGTTATAAGTATAATTTCACCGAACGTTTAACCGATTTAAAAAAAAAATTTGGCCACAACTATGTTGTTGTACAACTTCGAGGGGGTTGGGGGGCCCGAGGCCCTTTGCTATAAACAAAAAGTGGTGGTAGGTTTTGCTATAAACAAAAAGGGTAAAAACTAGTGGTAGGTTAGACTTGTGACCACGAACGAAAATAGTCGAAAACTTTTCTGTTTAATGAAATTCGCCCAAAAAATCTACGAACTTATGATAGGTAACCAATTCAAAGGGTTAAAACTGGTGGTAGGTTAGGTTAGACTTGTGACCTCGAACAAAAATAGTTGAGAACTTTTCTGTGTAATGAAATTCGCCCAAAATTTTACGAACTTATGATAGATCACCAATTCCAAGGGTACAAGGTGCGGAAACAGAAATTTGCACCCGCAAAACCTGCACTGCAAACCACGAGTATTTTGCATACTAAAGACAGGATTACTTACAAAGAAAGCTTACTCATCAAAACTTTGTAAAAAGGACAAAACATTGAGATGACTGCCTGAAAGTCATAGAACTAACAACTGGCATTTTTTTACAGCGTGACTCATAAAAATGCTAGTTTACCACAGGAAATTAGCTAAGACCACCTATCAAATTTCACACCACCCAGTAAATTTCGGCATCAAAACGAATTATGTGACCGCAGCCAGACACAAAGGTGACGAAACAGAATGTTGACAACTTTGTGAGGCAGGTAGAAATCGGGCCTGTTTCACATTCAAAAAGTAAGTTCTGAGTGGCTTACTTGACAAATGATTTGACATATTTTTCATATCACAACTGTCAAATCATCTGTCAAGTAAGCTATTTAGAACTTACTTTTTGATTATGAAACAGGCCCTTAAGCAAATGAAGTTGATCAAACTAAGGGTAAGAATAAAGGAAGCAAAGTAATGCAATAGGTCACCAACCCCAGAACCGCCCTCAAAATAGAAACCCATATTTTTTTTTAACTATAATTTTTTTATTAAAACTGTTCTGCTAAGTAATTAAGTTGTATAATCCGCGTGCGATGAGAATGGGATAGAATGGGATAGAACCTTGTCAAATTGAGACGCGTTTGTTCGCCGGTCAGCCACAGCGATATCCAAAAACACGGTGTCACGCATCCGAGGTGAGGTAACTTTTGCTGCAGGAACTTCAAGTAAGATAACAAATAAACAATTAGTTGATTAATTAAATTAAAATCAACTAATTAGTCAATTTTCCATTTACTTTGACAAGGTTCCATCCCATTCCCATCGCGCGCGGATTATAAAGTATGATTTATTAGTCCCTGTTACCCGAGCTCATTGACTTTTTATTTGATTACTAGTCACGGCAAAATCTTTGCCCTCAACCCGGTCAACAACATCGGAAATTGTGAATAAAGCCACAGCAAAGCAATCATTTTTGAAACAACGAAACCAGTTTTGTGGTTATACAAGTTCCATGAATAATGGAACAGAAGGTAGTCTGATAACACGGATAGCTGCTGAGGATATCAATCGTAACTGTTCAACTGTTAATGCTTCGATCATTCATAATTCATAAGTTCGTTCATAGGAAATCGACGCTTAGTGAACTTAATATACTAAGATTAGGAACACTTATATCAGTCGACATACTGACACATCATTATTGCAAGGATTCCTTTTTAACCGACTTCAAAAAAAGGAGGAGGTTCTATGTTCGTCTGTTTATTTTTATTTTTTTTATAATGTAGGCAAGCGCTACGAAACTATATCTTGGTAATCCACGCGTCATCCACGTCGCAAGCGGCTGCTAGTTAAAAATAAATAGCAGTATGACGTTAAAATTATACGATTAACCGAAAATAAAACATAATTATTCTAATATTTATATCTAAAAAAGAAAAGTAATAAAGCAGGAAACAAACTAAAATACGGTTTCACTAATGATCAGATATTTTTATATATTTGTGGGAGTTCCGTGCTGCTTCAATGACCGCCTAATGTCGGTCAACCGAGTCACACCCCTCGACCTCGTGAACTGTCATAGGACAAAATAAGCAAATGTATTCGATACGATAAACTGACTGACACACATTTTTAACCGACTTCAAAAAAAGGAGGAGGTTCTATTGAATAAACTGGCTGACATTCATTTTTAAATTTTCAATACTGTAGGTACCAATTTAGGGGAGCCCTTAACGAGTATATTGCCAAATTGCCAATTCTTCTTAGACCGGTATATGCTCTTCCGCATAGGGTTTTTCGAACATGGTGCAACTTCTTAATTAAGACTGAATAAATAAAATAATATTGGATTTTTATTTTGACTAAATATCATAGTAAGTATTAGAAATTCGAAATTATGGACACCTTCAGTTGTGCGGGGAAACACTTCTCAATCAATAGGGATATAAATAACGATGGGGAATCAATTAGTTAACAAAGAACTATCTATCACTCAATTGCCATCAATTAAGAGAAGGTTAGTAACCATAGTAACATTGAGTGGGTGATAAACTGTGGAAGCTACTGGACTTAAGTTTGATTATTATAGTTGAATGCCCCAACTTAGCGGAGAAATTGATAACACCCACGCTTCTAGTTTGCCAGAACGAGTAATGAAATACTGTATCAACGCGTGTTCTATCTATGTCATTGAACTAGGATTAGAGGACGCGACATAGCTTGTATTGTGAACATACAATCTTATACACCCATACACACACACACGCACACACACACACACACACACACAATTTCGCCACTCCCACTAGCGACTCGGTAGCATAATTGGTCAGTGCATTGGGCCGGAATCCTAAGGGTGCTGGTTCGAGTCGCTGAGGTGCTACGGGTGAGTTTATTTTTTCCAGTATCTTTTCTAATATTATTTATCTTAATATAAAATAGCATTGTGAATGCGAAAAATCTAAATTTTAATTGTTTTATTAGTTCAATCAAACAAGTATTATTATGTTTCATACCTGTCATGCTGTATCAACGCTATGGAACTGGCCACAAGATCTTCGAACTGCTTCTCACTGGCAGAACTGCCTTGCCTCTTGTGATGGTGTGGCGTGTTATTAACTGAGGAGACGGGTGTTAGGGACTTCTGGGCTTCAGAGTTGAGGGTCTTTGCAGCCAGATTTTGGGAGGACTTGCTGCCGAACAGTTTCCAAGTGATGGGCTGACTCTCCTGGCTTTTGGAGCTACTCTTCCATGGGAATACGCCTCTGCAACAAAATATAAGAACTTTGAAATGCTGTCTTGGAAAATAATGCTCATTAAGGACCCAGGCGTGGTAAGATGTGTGCGTTAGGCGATATAAAATTGAATAGATACCTCAAAGAACAAGTAGAACCGAAAATTATTGTTTTGAATTTCTATAAATATTTGATATCGCATTAAAGTGTCTTAAACGATGAATCGGTCCTTACATGGCCAATACATGCTAATCAATTCAACTGTTGAAACGAAACTTTCACAAGAAGTGCATAATGCATTATTGCTCTACTCAATTTTCCCTAGAAATCGCTAGCAACATAATCGCACAATTGCGTCGTATTGGTATTGGTTGTAATCGAATTGAATTGCCATAAATACTCAACTGGTGCGCATCGTTTTAGTAATCTGTGGCATCGTTCGCAACCAGCCGAATGGATTAGAAACCTCGTGGCACACTATTGGCATTAATCACACACGGTATAAACGTGTAGGTACATGTATATTGTTTGTGAACTGAAAAATCGTCTTTGTTGTGTTGGACATGGTAATTGTTGAATGTGTGTTTAAAAGTTCATGTACTGGCAAGTTTTAAGAGCTTGTAATGTAATACGGGGGCTGATCTTTCCTACCTTTTTCTTGATTTTTGGTAATGCTCAAAAAGCGGATTTGAGATGTCTCTTAAAATTATTGCCAAGAAATAACCGATGCTGATCTAATTAGTATTTGTTGTTATAGCGGCTACAGAATACATCATCTGTGAAAAATTCAACTGTCTAACTATCATGGTTCATGAGATACAGCCCTACCGACTAACTTTTCGAACTTCGGCGGGTCTGCCGAGCTTCAACTTAAAACTATAAATCGAAGTAAGGAGTTTCGTATTGTACTATTCACCGAAGTTATTTAAAAGGTTCGTGTGACATCATGCATTGAGGTTCGTCATTTTTTGGCCCGATTGGGGCTTGATTTATCTGTTTTAATTTGAAGCCCGGCAGACTTTCCGAAGTTCGATGCGTTAGCCGGTACGGCCCCTGGTGACAGACGGATAGACAGACAGACAGACAGACGGACAGCGGGGTCTTAGTAATAGGGTTCCCGTTTTACCTTTTGGTTACGGAACCCTCTATTAAATCGTGAAAATTATAAGAATTTTTGTTTCTCATGCCGTGATATGAGTGATTGTCGGAACCTCATTGTGTGATAATCGAGATATAAACGTGTGAGAAACTGGGAAGCAAACAACAAATCGGTGCAGTTCACGGGTTTTTGCTGAACTTCGACAGACGTTATTGTGTCGTAATTCACATCACAATAGAATATACAATTCTATTAGAACAAGCGATATCATACAAAAAATTCAATACCTTTCATGTCTTAACATGACAAATGAGAAATTGGGTAATTACAATAAATATCAATATCTTCAAACAAAGATACTTAAATATTTGTCCCCTATTTTTCAAAACTAGTCTTATCAGTTTTAATATTTTAAAACTGTTACTAAAATCTTAGTTCTATAAATCTTCTGTAAGGAAATTAATCAAATAATAATCTGAACTGAAAGTATATTGTAAAACCACAGAAAAACAGCAATTCTTTAAAACAATCGATACAGCAACCAAACAGCACCGTGGGGTGCAATTGGAAAATCCCATTAAGGCCCCTATATACCTCAAGTGACGCCCTCATTTTAATTAAAAGTGGCCACTTTTAGCACTTTTGCGAACTACTACTACAACGAACAAAATTTTACTGAGGTTATTGTTTGTAAATAAACTATAGAACCTTAGCTTCAATCTGTACATGTGAATTTTCGATACATTATGTACTTAGCGAGCAATAAATTTAATTAAAATGAGGGCGCCACTTGAAGTATATAGAAGCCTTAATACATCGAACAATATCAACCGTGTTTGTGGCTGATAAAATATATCACAAATGTAATAATTGTTATCTGAATCATTTATTATGACAGAACACTTGTAACAAGGACTTAATACGACACTGACGAACTTTAAGAATTAAGTACAAGAAAAAACTAGTTAAATACAAAATCAACATCTAAAAAGAATGCATAGAATAAAAACATCTTACCTAAATAAATAAAGATATTTTCAAACCCAATGAAGCCAATATTTCAAACAAACATAAATATATATAAATGGGATTAAAAGTTTATTTATAGCTTAAATACGTGATCGACGCAAACACCACGAACTTATTAATATTCATTTACGTAATGAAATCAAACCGAGCTTCACATGTTTTGAATGCAAAGGATACAACAATAAAGTCGTAAAAAAAATACACTCAAACTTTGAATGAATGCACGAAGCGAATTAAAAATTACACGAGTCCTTCGATATCGGTACATTCGCGTTATACTCAATATCAGAAGTTCAGAACATTATTTCAGACTGTTGTAATCTGGTGGGTGGATAAATAAGCTGGTGACACTAGCGGAATTTATCTACGATGCACAAAACGTTCATAACAATGATTAACGTCCTTCGAGATATGCGACGAATTGGACAATAGAATACTTATTAGGATTTTGAATAAAATATGGTTACTGTCAATGTCAATATCAAGATTATTCAAATTATGATAATTTTGTTTTTTGCAGGTAGCGCTAAAATTGAGTCGTATAAGGATATATTTTTGCTACAGTTACTTAGATCGATTTTCCTGTATACAGACAAGATCACGTTTAATTTATAAGTTTAAAACTTGTCTTGTCTTCAATCTACAACCCATTTGCAATCTATTCGTCTCTACTTTTTACCACCGAATTATTTTGTAAACATTTTAATTTTCTTTCGCCATTATCTTCTGCTGAGTAACAGTGTTTGTGAGATATTTTTAGCCGTGACAAAGTTGGCTGTGAACTCTGAGGCGTGCAGCGCTGTTTATCATGTAAATTAGCTTTGCTAAGTTTTTGCGCCCAACAAAACAAGCTTTAAAGTTTTCAGAATGAACACTTTTTTGGTTTTTATTTAGTACTTTCCACAGATACCTTTAAAAATACTATATTTTTATCGGTATCTGTTTTAGTAGTTTATTATTTAACATCCCTATAATGTTGTTTTATAATGTACAAGGTGTTACAAGGTATACAAGGTGTTACAAAAATACCCCTAATGCCGAATATGGTATATAGGGACCATCAAACTGAACAACTTTTACTATGGGACCAACTCTGAAATCGCGAAAAAAATTAGCTGTTTCATACATTTTGATATTTTCGATTTTAATTTTTGTATGAAACAGCAGATTTTTTTTTCGCGATTTCAGAGTTGGTCCCATAGTAAGAGTTGTTCAGTTTGATGGTCCCTATATACCATATTCGGCATTAGGGGTATTTTTGTAACACCTTGTATATGTATCTTGAATTTATATTTTATTTATTCCAAAGCAATTAAATATTATGTGGTGATCATTAGGTAAAGTTAGGTAAACATGTTCTGTTTGTTATTTTTCGTTTGTTTAATAACGCAAACCACTGGTTTTCCTTAACGTCAATGTCAATAACAAGACTGCTGTATTTGTGTTTCAGCTTTAAATATAAATAAAACAACCTTTGACCGCATCACATTACTAACGGTCTCCGTATTCAGTTTCTGACTTCATTTATGTGAATTTCTGTTTTGATACGGTTTGCTTTGTATGCGAGTCTAAATGAAAAGGAATATTTTTTTGTATGTGAGTCAAAATGAAAAGAAATCATGAATCTGACACTGTTCATTTAGTAACTAACTATAAGATTAGATTCTCTTCAATTGATTTCCTTATACAATTCGTGTTAACTACCAAAGTTTTTTAAATGTCGAAAACAAAAACAGCGCTCACACATGCACACAGCTATTTACGAATAGTTTCAAGAATCAAAGCGTTAATAAAAACGTCTGGGAGTGCGCGCGGTGCCTCGCGGCGCATGGCACGCCGTGGTACGCGGCGCTTGCGCACGTATTATCGCTATCAACGCGACCCGCAGGTGACTGTAAAGTCACTTATACAAACCCGACACACGTCAAAACGTATAGAGCAAAGACTTTAGTGAAGATAATAACATCATCAGGTTTTATAAAGATGAACGAAACTTTTGCACTAATATTGTGTTAAGTATTACAGAGCCCAAAAGTTGTTTCATGTCAAACGTGACTCCATTAAAATTATATATTATGAATAAAACTGCCGATAGAAAAAGACAGAGTAGAAATACTATTGTTAGTTGATTATTGATGTTAGAAATGACGTGATGGGTGATGGATGATGATGAACATACTCAAATTATTATGAATGAAAAATTAGAAAGTAATGGTTCTTCTAATATCTGGTGCTCAAATATGAGTGGTCACGTAATACTCAGACCCGTTTGTATTAATTCTATAGTAGCTGAGTATATTCTCACGATTCACAAAGGTTTTAAGTGTGAGCATACTGTAATTATGTAACACAGTACTGTGTTAGATGACTATCTCATCTGAAACCATGTATTAATAAAGTAAAGCACGTTGTAACCTCAACATCCGTCGATTATCCGTTCAGTAGACGAAGACGAAAACATAAGATTGATTTCGAATAAGCCTGAAATCAACAAAAACATTCTTAGAACTATGGATGACGAAATTTAGAATATTCAAATCTGTAAGGAATAAATTAACTGAGTAAATTCAGAATAAAATAAAACTGAAGTACATTCTACGTAACACATGTAGGTCCACAATGAATACAATGGTAAACACATTACACTGTGTAATCTATGAAGCTAATATGTAACCAGCCATTATACGACTACTGACGACACTAATGTGCAAATGGCACGTTTTATAGTAAAAAAAGAAAACAAAAGAAGCGATGTAAAAAATTTAATTTAAAAACAAAACAGAATCAAGATTCCTGAAGTGTGGGAAAGATCATAAAACATTATAGATCATAAAACTGAAGACATAAAAACAAATGATTAATAAACAAGACTCCATGAGCACGGCCACTTCCGCATTAAAATTTGCTATCTATGAGACTACGTTTTTATTACAAGTTAAGTATACCAGTCTTACGATAAAACAAAATGTGAGCAATTTATAAAAGTAAACAAAATAAATAACAGCTGCTCATGCTCGAGTTTATTGCTCGTAAGCATTATATTCGCTACTTACTAGTTCTAGTTTAGCAACAAGTAGATTTTCATTTTAATTATTTATTTTTGTATCGCATTTTTATTTCTTTTTTAAATTATTTTATTCACATCATTATTTTGCCAAATGACTTAAAAGCGTATCACGCCAGGGAATTTAATATCTAAAAAGCGTTTTAAACCCTTTGATTGTGTCTTGCTTTATCTACGTCAACCAGTGCCATAACCCCTTAATAGCAGTTGTTTAGTCTGTAGCCATGCATAATTATACAATTATACAGTTCCTTGAATTAACTATACTGAACTCCATTACGCAACGCAAGATATGCGCATAAAAGCACGGCTAATCATCTTTGTTTTCAAAAATGTGACAAATAATTTATTTTAAATCGATGAAGATCTAAATACAGGCAATATTTCAACTGCGACTACCTGCTATCGATTGCAGATATACACTTTACAATTTGAGCAAAAAATGTGTCGTAATATGTATGTATTCTCATCAGTCTGTGCCATCTCTCATCATTTCTGAATATAATCTGGTATTCAAACATACATTTTTAACTGCTTTATAAATAGTAGTTATTATTCTATTCTTGGTATGTATCTATTTTTAATTCTGTCCTTCGTTTCTGTCTCTGCTTGTTATTTATATTTCAATTCTCTAGTGCTTCACTTTGATGGATTTTCCACACTTTCTTTTAGAAGTAACTGCGGCATGTATTTTGTTTGCGACTATTGTTCTATTCTAACAATATTTACTATACTATGAGAATGTATCTTAATGATGTTACTATTACGAGTATAAATAAATTAACAATGTCGTCATCTTCTTATGCCTGATTCTACATTTATGGACAAAAGCTTAAATATCATAATTGGTTATTTTTGTTCCCCATTACGACATAGTATATTTGCGGAAGAATGACTTCGAAATTGGTATTTTCTATGGAGTATAGTCCTCTTTCTTACTACAGAAAAAGGAAATAACTCTAAAAACAATAAAGAACCATCATAAACACCCAGGGTCCCAAACACAATCTTATCTTCATTTGTGTACCTTGTGGTTAGATTTTTGCGCATTGTGGTTGTGAACAAGTAAATGAATTTTTCACTGCAATAGTTATTATTCATTATTTCGTTGTAATTGACGTTTAGCAATATGATCGAAAATTTGATGTTCGTAGCAAATAATGGTATTATAATCGCTCGGGCTACATTATTGCATTCCAATTAAGTCTTGATGAAGTAATAAGGTTTGCTAGTTTTTCACAAGTTAGATTGCTAAAGCCTAGTTTTCGTCAAACATTTTAGATGAAGGATAATGTGCATCAATATCCTCTTAATTATTTAAAATCCATAGATCGAGAACGTTAAGAGATCATCAAAATATATATTGTTGGCCACATAATTAAGGACGCCAGTCGATTTTCATACGAACGAGGTAAATTTGCAGCCTTGGTTCTCCGCCAAGGATTGACTGAGCTGTGATCTGATGATGGCTATCCAGGAAGTGAATGGAGGAGATTCAGATCGATACACTCCCAACTGATCTGATCAACATTCTAAAAGGTATAATTCATTTTTTTAAAACCGTGAAAATAGCATTAAAATGTATGGAAATCTTGATACTGAGAAATCTGATCCTTAGATCTCTCAGAATGCTGGTCCGATGAGTTGGGTGTGTATAGCGATCTGAAACTCCTTCATTCACTCCTTGGATAGCCATCATCAGGTCACAGCTCCATCAATCCCTGGCAGAGAACCAAGATATCAAAGTTATCTCGTTTGTATGAAAGGTGAAAATCGACTGGCGTCCTTATTAATGTGGCCACCGTTATGTGTACAAAGTGTTTTTGGAATTCACTAGTGGCTCAACGTTTCGGTTTGTTATTTCGTCAGTCGACAGGACGAGATTGGATATGCGACGGGCATCAATCAAGGCATATCGAAACGCAATGTATTCCAGCCACGCCCGCACCGCTGCCCATCTATTGTTGTTTATAGCATTCCATTGTGTTCGTGACCTTCTGAACATCACAAAATGTTGTACGTATTATAATAAATTGCAGTATGGGAAGTAACCTGTTCGCTGCAGGCGCTTTAGAGCAGTCAGCGTGCGTATTGGAGCTTCTTCAATACAAAACTCATATTTTTTTAATAGGTTATTGGTTTTTAACCGACTTCAAAAAAGAGGAGGTTGTGTAACATGATCATCTAAAAATTTTTTGGGAGATATATTCATCTCGTGATAGAAAGTAATCCGGAATACATAAATCATTAATTTTATATCTTTGTGAACTCTGGTGTTTTAGATACCTATTAAATATTTTGTTTTTTTATTTCCGAATCTAATTTATTACTAGAAAAGAATCCTGCGTCACGTGTCATGTCTATTATTATAAATTACAATTTCTTTGTCACATCGGTTTATTTTTGTCTTAATGTGGACATGTACACAAGACGGCACCTCAGACTATACATGTTGACCTTGAGACCGCCTTTATGCCCTACGTAACAAAAGCTGTTTTTGCAGTTTAACTGTATAACCTGACGTGCTGTCGTGCGTACATTACATATATCAAGTTATATTGTCATAATATGATACTTAGGAAATGGATTGCGGTGACTTGGACACGACACGATTAACTAGCTGACCTTCGCAATGACAAGCTGCCAAACAAACTGCTATCAAAAAGCGATCAGATTTCCGTCATAGAAGAATGAGTAGCATCATAATAATACATTTGTCTATAGCGACATATATAAATCGACCGAAGCAATAGACAAATAATTATGATAGCCCAATTTGTATTTATTTTGTCCAAATAGCCAAAGCATTATAATAAGCCGATAGTTTAGAAAACCTTTTTTTAAGCAGTGCAAGCTGTGATTCTCAATTTTTTTCAAATCAAGTATGTACTAAGTTATAAAATGTATCTTGTCTCCTTCATGCATTTCGTTTCCCTATACTGATGATAACTACTTTTCCCATATTTTATCCCGTAGTGATCTTGAAACGACAAACTTCTTACATCGATTACGATTAGTACGTATTACGTTGAAGTCAAGAAATTACTGTCACTAAAATCATTTGCAAGGAAAAGTGGTCCTCTATAACAGGATTTTCCGATGTTACTTTTCTCTTCATAAAGCATCACCAATATCCTATTTCTTTACTCAGCATCTCGTCGGGAAGGCTCAATTGATTTAAGCATCGTCCTTGTTCAACCTTTACAAGTGATCCGATGATTGAACAGCCTTGATCCGATTTTGGATTCTAAGCCTAATACACTTAAGGTGTACCATCGGATAATCCTCTTACTGAATTTCACTCAGACGTCGTTTCATTTTTTATCGTAAAGCGTTCCCCAACAACAAGGTAATAAATAAAACATGGCCATGGCTCTACATTGCTTTTACATTTACTTTCCACAGCTTTAATGTAGTGTAGGTACACCAGTATCTACATTTGTTTTACGACTACGTTTTACATGAGTTTTATCTTTTTCTATGTCAAAACGACTTCATTAATCCATTTTTAGAGTAGGTATTTCTACTTCCTGTCTCTCAGTACCAATCACACGTGGAAACATAACAACTAAGGTATGTCTTTCATTAACTCTTTCTCTATCAAAATTGTCTATATTTTCCTGCATATATTTAAAAGATACACTCCTCTGTGTCTCTGGGTGTTGTAATTCAAGCAACGTCAAAATGTTTACTTCACTTTTAATCCTAAGATATTAACGGCTAAACCACAAAAGATTTTAAAACACTGTTTAATTTAGACACTGTTTAAATGTGATGCCGTCTTTTTCAAACAATATTGTCAAAAAAGTGACAGCATCACATTTAAAAACAGTGTCCAAGTTAAACACTTGCTGAACAGTGTTTTAAAATCTTTTGTGGTGAGGTAGTAAGAGTTTGTTCAGTTCAGAAAAACAAATGACAACCTTATAAAATTACTCTCCCTCGATCGCAATAGTATAGGAATCTAGTTGCAGAGACATTTTATGTCAGACAACATATCGAAATAGGAAATGTGATTAACGACTGTCACGGAAGAAATTAATTACGTCCATTCGTCCATTGATGAGGAATTAATGTTGTTAGGAGTCTAACCGATCTACGTGCGACTGCTCGGAATCAGTTCTGAGAAGTATTATGTATTGCTTACATAAACCAGAACAAATTATTGGTTGTAAACAAACGTTATGCTTAAACCTTCAAAACGTATTGCATAATTGGTGTGTTATGATTCGACTGCAAATCTAAAATTTGCTTTTGTCCTATGACCAACCTGGATGGATTATCCCATCTGCCTCCCTATAGCATGACCGCCGAAACGCGATATGATATAGCGATTTATCATGTTTAACTGTAAAAAAGACAATGGAATTTGATAATTGAGTGTCAATAAAACTCTATATCACACGATATGATATCATGTTTCGTTGGTCATGTTAGGGGGGCTGATTTCTCGCAACTGCTTTATAAAACAAAATACATTGTTGCTATAAGAAAATTTAGAAATATCTGGATTATTCCGACGTTTTTTTAAAATTCATTTCATGGATATGAAATTCAATCATTTCCACAATGCAAACAATCGACATTGTTCAGATTTAGTTTTCTGATACCGAACACAAAATCGAAAAATATAAAAGGTAATATTAAGTCCAAGACTCTGTTTATTATTTTGCAAGCGTCACCCATGACGTAACTTTTTCACCAACCAAACCCCATGATTTGTGTGTTTATCGGACGTAACACCCATGACAACTGTTTCGCAACAATTTGCCAACCTCCGGTCTAAGAAGTCAAGACGACAACTCTAAACCGTGAGAAAAGCAAGGTCTGACGCAAGGCGACGTGAACGAAGATGTGCAAATAGTTCAAGCTAATGTTTATCTTGTTACAGACATCTTGGGAATAAATTAACGTAATGACGACAATGATACAGTTGTTATAGTTAGTTATGGTGATCGCTTTCGATATGCACGTATTTCCTACATTGCAACGAAAAGAAAACTTTCCTATAAATCTTAATGTGGATGATGTCAGAAAAACATCATGATGCATAAACAAAATAATACATCGTAATTAGATGCTAATGTTATATTAGTTTCGATATCTGACAAAGATAAAACTAATAACGAACGAACTGATAATAACAATAACATCAAACACACAAAAAATAGTGTTTTCCGAATCGCAATTAAAATTGCGTGTATCAAGAGTAGCCTTCAATATACAGACACACAAATCCATTTAACTACTGCAATAACTTACAAGAACATTATGTATGCACAATAATCGTAAAATTCGCCGCAACTTTTGACGTACAGTGAGCTAAATAATGAAATATTTAACAAGTCAAGGTTAAAGGTTATCGTGATGTTAACTATACATAGAAAACTTTTATTACAGTAACAAAATTGGTAATGTCAAGGTTTGAAGGCAAACTGAAAAATAGCAACACAACAGCAATGGATCTAATGGTAATATTGTATTAGGAACAATACATGGTCCGAATAAAAAGATACAGTTAAAATACTAATCCTATTCATATTTTAATTAAAATGACAGATTATTCAAAGTTATTCTAGTTGCTGATTAAGTCACTATGTGTTAACATTAGGAGTGCCTACCAACGATTTCCGTAAAAAATAATTATAACACACCAAAAGCGGAAGTGAAACCGTCAATGCATCATTTAATCGGTCATTCAGGGACGTTGTAAAGCGGAATAGTTGATAACACGTCCACTGATAATGACATAAATAAATACGACACAAACGACACGCTACAACCACGTGGCCTCGGTAATACACAGACCGGGATTCTAATAGAAACAACTATTTACGTTCTTGGCATCTTGGCCGACCCCCGTGAGAATATACACTTAGTTGAAATTAATGTTTACTCTATTTCAAGAAACAAAGAATTTTGATTTAAACGCGTTTTAGAAAACGATTGATAATTAGAAAGTGAGAAAAGTAAGATTACGAATTATACTCCCGGATTGTTATACTTGAATGAAAATCTTGAATCAAAAGATTTATAAGCCTAAAATGATGAATGATATTAATTTATTACACTTCAACTAAATCTATCACATTCTACCCAAAATTGAAAATGAATGAAAGTTGTTCATGAATTTGCTAAGAATATTGAAAGAGGTAAATCCAAAGCCCCTGCCTGACATGAATAATAGCAATAGTATGGCAGTTTCATTCGAGACTTACATTGTTTTTGCACACATGCTATATCTACAATCCAACAGCGACGTGTTAACTGTTAAATTATATTAAATAACAGAGATGATAACAGACGGCACAGACGAAACAAACGCGTTTATATAGCTCCAGAATGATACTGAAAAACAGATGGTACAGTAACTTATGAAGTAAGTAAGTACACAACGTTGGTGCGACTTTATTGTCTATATATACTATATCATAGACTATACAATAAAGTTGTTCATAGTTTTTTTGTGATGTGACATGACTGATGTCATATTTTATCTAATTATCTAAGTTAATTATATACTTTAGATGAAAATCATATAAATTCTAAAGAACCACACCACCACAAATTTTTAGGAAGCAATATCGTTCTGCGTAATCTAAACAGGAATAGAAAACTAGTTCTCTTCTAGCTAAACAATAACAAAATGAATTTCTTATTGCTGATAAACAATGATTCTATAGATATTCATGATTGTGATTCATTACCTACCTACATTGTGTGGAAATTATTTATAAATGAAACGTTACTAAAACAATTAAAAGATTTTTTGGAACTCTTGTAGCCATAAGTGTCCAGTAACACGTGAAGTAATATGAAAATTAATATCAATATGTCGCTGAGGCATACACAATACCTATTGTCGCAATCAAGAAAGTGTAGAAAGAATGTACAGTCAACGCACGCTGTGCTACCACAACAGGGCAATCAAATTCAAACAATTTTAAACTTAAATGCGAACACATTATGGTTCAAAATAAATTGCAGATTTTTGGCAGTTTCGTTTGACCCGACTGTACAATGATTAGGTAACCAGTTTGGAACACAACTCATAAAAGGCATGTGAACAGCACACCACATGCAAATTGCAAAATCGAGTTTAATTTCTAAATGTTTAGAAACAACCTCGAAATTTCTGGAACAAATTACCGACTCGGTACATATACAATTATCCCCGTGACCCAGAGGAAATGAATTATTTTAATTTCTGTATAAATTTGGAATATAATTACACAACTTTACACGTTTAGTTAGACAATCAGCATAGTAATATTTTCTAAGGCACAAAGTTGCATGCTTGCTACAGATTTGGAATTTTAAGTAGCCTAACATACAACATTAGAAAAGTTACATCACAACCATTTTTACTATTTACATAAACTGTAATTTATATGTTAATGAGTGCAAAGAAAACAAAAATCAGTACTTCAAGCTGAGGTTGTGCTTCCAAGTTTTTATAATAAATCTTTTTTCTGGTGAAGTTACGTAAAAAGCACAAGGGTCTTGATCTTATCATAGAAACAAATTAAATTGAACCTTTGTGAAATAATCAACAATCTTTATTTATTCTCTCGCCACCTCCTCGCTCGTCAGCTTTCGTCAATATTTAAATGACTTCGATCGTCGAATATGAGTGGAGTGGCACTACATCGCTACATTGAAGCAATTTCACTTATTTCTATGTTTAGATTCTGAACATCGAGCGGAAAATACGAGTAAAGTCACACACGACACATAATTTATATAATCGATTAGCCCAATAGTAGATTGTGAAAATCGTCACGGAAAATTCACGAATCGTACAACGTTATCCACACAGAAATCTTGATAACTTAAAACTACGTCAACATCGTTTTTCTGTGCAAGTTTCATTTAAACGGCAATTGTTTTCACAGGTGTAACAATAAAAGAATAGAAAACAAATCAAGCAGCCATTGCAATATTTACGAGGCAGGTTTTCATTTTCAGTTTTTCAAACTAGCGATAACTGTTGCTATCAATTCCCACTTGAATTCTTTTCTTTGTGCGAAAATCATATGATCGACCATATTTTTAATGCAAAAAAGACACTATATTATTTTAACCTTTAATAAAACTTGACTATTGAAAGATAAATGAGAAACTACAAGGTTAATAAAGTATTATGTACATTGGATGTGCATCATTAAATCATAACCAATAACCACTAACATTACAATCGATCGTGTTCTTATCGCAAATTAATCAGACTTAATGCCCAACACTAAGGTTGAAAATTGTGCAACATATTTGATAACATCTCAAGTCTCCCAATTTCTCAAAAAACGATGCAAGCAGTTGCTCGAATTCCAACAGTTGTTTGAAAAGCCAGGTTATTTATAGACATCCTCGACTCGCCAAACTGAACGGCTCCATTGCCACAATAGAGTTAAATTGACGCCGTTTAACTTCATAAATAGGACTATTCATTCGACATTCATACGACCTTAGTTCTAGTTGGAACAGAATTAGATGTCTCTACAAAAACCTGCAACACTGACGCCCTTACTAGTTGTCTTCTTCTTCCTTTTATGGTGCCCATCCAACAAGTGAAGGTTGGCATTGGCACTCAGTTCCGCATATTCGGGTTCGTCCTTTGCAAGGCGAAAGAGTTCGGCGGCACTCGTTGTTACAATCTTCTCCCGAATGTTTCGCAACCAAGACTTTCTTCAACCACCAGACCAGGTCTTCTTTTTCCAGCAACTTATCCCACCATAATTAGTTGCAAGAGCAGGATCTGTCGTGTCTAAGCACATGTCCCAGGTAAGCAAGATCTCTCTGTTTGACGTTAAGCTTGCGTTGTTTAGTTACATTACACAACGCTGACTTTGTTAAACTACTTAATTTTGACATTAAAAAGAAAGAGACAAAACACTGTGTGTAATCATTCAGTAAAGAGATGAATGAAGAACTGAAACAAAAGCCTACATATACCCAGAATGTTGAACAAAACAAAAGCCTATCTATACCCAGAATGTAAAACAAAAGAAGTATTTTCTTTCAAAGGTCACTTGATAAAATTCTGGAAACATGACTCCCATGAGTCATCATAATAGTAAGGATGTTTAACATAATATACAACCAATTACTATAACCTGTGTGGGAGTCAAAGAAGCGTTCATTGATAACTTCAATAACACTCGAAATGAAATAAAACATAACACTAAGCCATCGATTGATATTACAAGTAGTTTATGAATCATGTTTGAAGTGGCTATAGATACAATTTTATGTAATCGTATAAGTAAAGTAACATCAATTGACTGTGACTAAAATTATAATAGATATACTTTGTGTCTACGCAATATTCTTTGTTGTTTTTACTGCGCCTAATATTTGCCGTGCCGATGACGTTAGAACAAGATTTCCAATTCAAACAACGGGTTTTACATTAAGATCTTAGAGTTCAACAATCATTCAATAGAGAAACAACAAAGATTTCAAATTAAAAAAGCCTACGTCTACTAGAATCCTTTCTGACAACACTATAAAGAGGAATACTTTTCTCACTCCTATTTTCTGTGCATTAAATTATTTAGCATTGTCTCCTTCTAACCGAAGGATACAATAGAGACGTTGTTTCTATCAAGTTTAGAAACTGTATAACCTTATCCCTATTAAGAAGGCAAGGCAAGGAATATCTTAGTTTCGTCACGCTTGATGTTACTTGAAAGAGTCCTTTAAATACAAATCCTACCAAGCATTCATATCAAGATTATTACTTTGCCAACAAATAATTCTCGTCAACAATACTAATGAAGGAGGAATTCAAAGAATTGCTGTAAAATTTGCAATTACACGCAATCCAAACGCTATTATTAATTCATGAATATTAATAGCACGATTTGAGAACGAAGATAGATGCTGTTTGATCAAAGAGGTCGAATATTTAATATAAAGGGATGTACTACAGTTGTTCTACCTCACGCATACCCTTTTGCTATGAATGTTGTTAGGCGTGCACATACACATTGTTTAAGTGTGCGTAATACGAGAGCGTGCAGACGCACACAAAAACAATGTGCATGTGTACGCCTAACACATTCATAGCAAAAGGGTCTTCGTGAGATAGAACAACTATACCATTAGATAATAATTATTAATATGCAATAAGTGCATTGAAACTCCAAAACCATACTTATTTTGCTTATTTTAAAAGTTGAGCCATTTATGAGAAAATAATGTCTTTTATCCAAATTCTTTTAGGACTTAAGTGGATGATGGATGTTTTGATCCCTATAAGTAGAGATATTTATAACTCTTGTAATAAAATAATACTCTTTGAATACAAAACGACATAGTTCTATTCAAACTATCAAAATTTATTATCTCAAATGTTCAGACAACCCGGTTTTAATTCTCCAATAATTTAGATTAGCAGATAACAGTAAGGGAACAAGGTTTCTTTAATCAGTAATTCAAAGAGTGACAAACGTAGATAAGGTAAAGCTTTTCAAACCGGTTGCATGCAATGCGTACGGCGTACTCTTGGCATCTGTGCTTGCTTAGCATCCATTAACCCTGCAGTGTAGCAAATTGATTCTGATGGCAGACGCTGATAAGCGAGACTAGGGTAACCTACTTCCACGTTGAGCTGACAGAAGAAAAGTACAGGAATAGCGCGGAAGTTGTCATTGTCAGTCATTATCAATCTGGGATGGGAGAGATTCGGGTTCATGTGTGGGAAACGAGGCTGACAATATGGACTAGTTCCACAGATTTGAGATGGGGTTTGGATTGGGTTTTCCGGTCCGGAATATTTGTTACGGAACCCTTAATGTGCGAAGTCCGACACGCACTTCGCCGGTTTTTACTATGCTACGCACATAACAAACATTGAGAACATACTTATTACGAAAACAGAAGATGAGTTGAATCTTAGGACTAAAATGCAGATTAAAAGCTGATGTCCGTTAAACTCAAGACGCATGGTAACCAATCTGCGGCTAATTCATTTACTGTGTAAGCTGACGGCATAAATACGAAGCTGCTTTGTTCTGATAATTCTAAGCAAAGTTCAAATCAGTTGATTGCATTCAACGAGGAAAATCCGCGAACAAATGTTTAATGCCATCAAATGTGTATCTAAATTTAAACTGTTTTAGGTTTACTATTTTAAGACTATTTATTGCATTAGCTTTTAGTTGATTTAGAAGATTTCTTCAGTAATCTCTGAACACTACTAGGTTTACTTATATTCCTAAAGAAAATTAGTATATCTTTCGCATGCAAAAAAAAGTCGCATGCAAATAGAATTTTAGCTTTAAATTAGTCATAGGACCATCTTTATAACTTACATGGTCCTATTTAGTACTTTGGAAAGATCTAGAATAAAAGAACTATTTTTAAAAACTATCAGGAACTGTAGAACTCAGCTGCATGCGAAAAGAACTCACATTCATTTTTGATCTGCTGGACAATGTTCTGCTAAGTTCACTAACATAATAAAAGATAAGTTCCTTAAAAGAGAATATCAAAAATATTATGACTAAAATATTCAATGCTCGGCTTTTTAATAAATAATACGAATATCCCTACTGCAGAGGTCATAAAAACAATTTTATTGCGAAACACTCGCTTTTCGCATTTTCCTGAAACTGGATATTATAATACGAAAACCATTTCGTAACTTCCGCAGATTAAAAGTGTTTCATAAAAACTACTGCACCACTTTCACTATACAAACTTATTTTCACCGTGCTCTACTATTGTGTCGGATAGTACTTTATGGTATGTGTTACCATAAGTTTGTGTACTTTTTTATATCACGATACATTGAAAAATTTTCTGCTTTGACAATTTATTTTCAAAGTGAGATTTCTTATAAAACTAGTCTGAAGAATTTTAATAAAAATAACTATAGTTACTAAATAATATACTAGAAAAAATAGGACTCGCACCAGATCATGTTCTCGGACGGGAATCGAACCCGCGACCTTTGGATATCCGGTCCAATGCTCTGACCGCTGAGCTACCGAGTCACCGGTGAGAACGTCGAATTTCTTCCAGTATATCAACTCTTACGCTGCAAGCCAGCGCCATCTCACCAATGTAGAAAGAATTACCTCGACATTCAACTGAACATCTTTCCAGATATTTTTAAACAGTTGATTAAGATGAGAAAGCCATATAACTTTTTAAATTTTGAGATTTAAGCATTCACAATGCTATTTTTATATAATACTAAATAATATACTAGAAAAAATAGGACTCGCACCAGATCATGTTCTCGGACGGGAATCGAACCCGCGACCTTTGGATATCCGGTCCAATGCTCTGACCGCTGAGCTACCGAGTCACCGGTGAGAACGTCGAATTTCTTCCAGTATATCAACTCTTACGCTGCAAGCCAGCGCCATCTCACCAATGTAGAAGGAATTACCTCGACATTCAACTGAACATCTTTCCAGATATTTTTAAACAGTTGATTAAGATGAGAAAGCCATATAACTTTTTAAATTTTGAGATTTAAGCATTCACAATGCTATTTTTATATAATACTAAATAATATACTAGAAAAAATAGGACTCGCACCAGATCATGTTCTCGGACGGGAATCGAACCCGCGACCTTTGGATATCCGGTCCAATGCTCTGACCGCTGAGCTACCGAGTCACCGGTGAGAACGTCGAATTTCTTCCAGTATATCAACTCTTACGCTGCAACTATAGTACTATAGTTACGTCAAAAAATGGCAACACAAATTAAATATTAATGCAATATCATTCATAAAATCACTTCGAAAAATCAAACTCAAAATTAATTTTGGAGATGTCTTTTTAGTAAATCTAGCTAGTGATTAACTAATAATAGAAAATGTAAATATTGTAAGTAATAGATAACTAACAACAACCTCAATGAACAAAACACTGGTTTCGTAACAACACAAGCGTAGATTTCCGAAACAGATAATGTTGTTGAAATAACAAAAATGATAAGGTGAGCCGTCTCATATTTATAGAAAGGAAATGGGATATCTAAATTCGAGTAGTTCACGAATTCAATGTAATATAGCACTTCCAGAAGTTTTTGTGTATTGTGTACCTCCCGAGTGTGTATCTCCTAAGATACGAATACATGTGAAAATTAAGGATAAACATCTTAGCTTCCAATAGCATCCGCTAAAATAACGCTTTTCAAGGCTTACTGACAGTCATATCATACGTGCTCCTTATGGGTCAACTACACACAAAGGGTGTTTAACCCTTCAACGCCCGGAAAATGAGACACAATAGATATACCATTGTCGTCCGCATGCGGCCCGCTCGGGCGTTGATGAATAAAAGCATTAAAGGTGCAATATTATAATGCATTTAGAGTGCTGAGATTAGAGAGTGAGAGTTGGGGCTGCCCTGGTTCTACAGCGCCTCAGGCATGTTCTGCGAGGCCCGCACAGACGGGATTAACGCGATAATGCAAAAAAGCCGCATCCCTGTTAAGCAGAACGAGGAGCAGAGCCAACAGTGTTATTAAGCTAATAGCCGAAAAATACGATTGTCCTTTAATAAGGCAACTGGTAAATATCCTGTGCGACTGACCAACTTTTATATGTCATAGTTGATCGTTACTTCTTCGTCCGTATAATTGATTATTTAATTTTAATTTCCTTTGTAAAAGTATGGATTGTTATCTGAAATAAAGATTTTATTATTATTATTAGCAAAACAGTTGATTTTTTTAAGACTTTTTTTCGTGAAGAGATAAAATCTAAAAAAAAAAAATAGAGAACTTCGTCACTTCTATGATTTAAAATATAACGAATAATGACCATCATGGACAACTATCAATAGTAAAAAAGTACTTATTATAGTTTTCTAAATATAAAGAAAATACTTTAAAAATTACTCCTCTTTTTGTTAGCAGAAATGACCACTTAATTTGTTTTGACTTAGCCTAAACTTATTTTTTCGCTTAACCTAAGAGATATAAGTTATCTTAGTGTTCGAACATTAGTGCTTAAAAGTTTTAAAACATTGGCGTTCATAGTTGTTAAATAAATTAAAAAAATGTTAGTATCGAAAATGCAACTTCTTTAAAATTCTCCATACAAAACGCCGATTTCATTGTTGGGGACCTAATAATTATTTGTACATAACTCATACTCATATATTTGTGCAAAACTAATTTATGAACACAGCTTCATTACTCTTTGAGCGTAGGAGTTTGCTGGTTGATAGTAATTAGACGGAGATTAAAACGTCAAATTTATAATGAGAAATGTATGAACCATTCTCCCACACTTAAGTTGAGTAATGACACTTGATGAAAGACCTCAAAAGTTAAAGGAATGGATATGTCGCAGCCAACTAGCTTAATCAGCCGTTCAATTATGCCTAGCCTTTTCAATGAAAGGTGCCATTCAATGTGTTCAATTTAATTCAATCAAGGTGTCTTATTAATTAGAACACATAATTAACGTGGGTGCCTTCACATTTTTTAAACTAGCCCCGCGGTTTCGTCCGCACGGTAAGTTTACTTAGGTCAGTCAGTTCTCTTGTTTTAGCTTCTTCAATAATCATGATCTATTTGTGTTGTGTTGTATTGTCCAAAGGTGACTAAACGGAGGGAATGCGCACCTAATCCCAAACGCAGGGGTCTCCAAACTACGGCCCGCGGGCCAGCTCCGGCTCGTGAGCACCAACAACCAACATACTGTAATTTACAGTATGTTAGTACAATGAGTTAGCTAGGTCCTGGCCCTTGGGACTTCGTGGAGGAGTCAGTCTGGTCCTTAGGCTAAAAAGTTTGGCGACCCATGCCCTAGCGCAAATAAAAGCTCCTGACAGTTTTTATGCCGGCCCTGCACATCATACAAAAGTTACAACTAACCTCATCACCTGAACGGCTAAATGCTCACCAAATTTTAGTGATCACATTTCAGATTATCGCCAGCAGCAATCCTCAAAACACATAACATAAGCTTCGGATCATTTTGAAGCCAGACGCACGAGAGATAATTTTGTCTAAAGAGGAACTACAACTATGCTTGAAAGATCAAAATCACTAAATTATCAATATATGCGTTTGGTATTTGCACGACTGCAAATCCAGCTGGAACCAACGGCTTGACGTACCTTCCGTAGTGGATCAAAGGACATAAGCTATCAATTATCGTCTCCTTGACCTATTGCCCCATTGATACATTCCTGAAGGCATCGGAAATTGGATATCCTTTCTGTTTAGAGTGCAACGCAATCATCAATCTACTCTCTTCCCCACTTTGCACAAAGTATGAAGGCTCAAGTCGTTATTTAGGTCGCATGGAATTATTCTTTATATATAATGCAACATAAATCATCACACACAATACAATACTTGTTATTTGTAATTTATTATACAAAGTAAAATATTTTAAAACTAACAATTACTTTACATAAGTATTGAGTATTGAGAGCCCAAGCAGTCACGCGATGATGATGTGTGTAATATTTTTTTCAGAAAAATCTTATTACTTATCAGAAATACCATTTTCTCTACCAACTTTACTGATAAGATTCTAGGGCACTTGGTCCAGTTTATGACCTTTATGTTCTTATATCAGATTCAAAAATTGAACTGAAAAGTTAACTTGCAGCTTCATAAACCTGAATTCTGCTTATTACGAATAATTCGATAAATCTTGAAAACGACATGATTTAACTGAAATTCTTCAGTTAAAAACCATTGGTGAATAAGAGTTGACGTAATCCCACTATGGTATTCAATTCCGAGTGCAAAATCCACAAAAGGCGATGTCATTCACAAAGGAAGTTCACTCAGAATAGGCGATATAGATTAGTCATACTCAAAATAACGATGAACTAATTAAGGTTGTACTAAACATAGAACAAGCGAGATTAGAGAAATAATTGGAATAAGGAGTTGGTCCTTGAAATTCTACACTTTAGAAAGTGCACGTGAAATGAAAACCGATATCGATGCATTTGAATCAGTAACGGAGCAAATGAAATACGATATGATTGTTAGAATTCAGGTAAGTATTACAGTATGTAATACAATCTCTAGCTATCAAACTACAAGTTACAAAGGTTACAAAATATCGGATAAAAAGCAATTTAACGAAAAAAGTTTCTGAGTCAAACGCTATCAACTGTTTCCGCGCGCGTGAATCACTCCATAAAATAGGTGAGCAATTTTCTGAAGTGACAAACCATATCAAGTATATACGAGCAAATTAATAGTGACGTCATTCGTGAAGTCAAAATCGAATATCATGAATGTGGAGAGCCTTGGCCAACAGCTGACGCCGCATTTAATGAAAGCAATGACACTATCGTTTTACTCAAGGCAAGAGGAGAATAACAGTTTAAATGTGTCCCAAATAGTGTAGCCATTAGGTTGAATTAAATTTTCGTCGCTAAAACCAGTATTTGTGGACTTTGTTATACTCACTCGTTGTTAAAACTTTACCAAGCTCATTTTATGAATAAAACCTGTAATAATTATACCAATTCTTTCAATGTTGCTTTGTCTATAAGTGGTCACATTTTAGTGTTGAGTATTGCTGTAGATAAGAGCTTTATCTCTGTCTAGTCTGGTGTTTTAATTCAAATTCAAAAGAAGAAGAGCCATATTTATTTAGGTATTCCTTTTTACAGTCAATCCAGCTATTAATTAATCATATCTCATTTGTTATTGTTTTTTATCTATTGTTGTTCTAATGACTTAGCCTTCTCTTTAAACATTTTTTTTTCAAAGTAGGTGGGATATCAACTCCAAGTTTTAAAAGTAATTAAAAAGAGAATTGCATTTTGCACTTCACTGACTTTTCATCTCGATGAAGCCCAACAAAAACAGATGCGCTTCTGAAGAAACCCGGCAAGTTTTATTGCATTTTTTTTTTCAATCAGCACCTTGCATGTGTAGAACACATGCTGCGGTGTGAATGTGGTGTTACGCCAAAATGTTTACGTCACGCGTTATATAGCTGGCATCCAATCGGTTTTAGCCAAACAATCAATTACACACAGAATATTGTAACACATCTTTGTTCGAAAACTGGTACCACTAAAATATGCGACTACATTTTAATGTGTTCTCAACCAATGCTGCGTAAGCTTTCTCGTTGCAATAGTATTTTACATTAGAAGCAGCAGTGAATAGCTCTTTTAGGTGGCAAGGTCAAGGGTACATTGGTGGAGGCGTCGGTCGTGCAGGTCGTATAGCCTCGGGAACTGGTTTCCCGGTCAAGTGTCGTCGGTGCAGGGACTAGCCATTGTGCGAGTGCATCGTGTATTCAACACGGCTCGTAAAAGGCTACTACTGAGCATGAATAATGTTACAAAAAGGATGATCTTATATATTCTGCTGTATAAACTAAAATAATGTTTGCACCAAATAGAATTTAGGAACTGGATTTAAAGAAGGCAAATAAAAGCTTGTTCTATTGTTATTGAATGAATTGATCGTTATTACATCTAATTCGTCGATATTACTGATCATTGTTTTCCGATGAACGAGCATGACCTATAGTCTTACTTGCTCGAGATATGAGCAAACTCGGTCATGGTATTTTGTTACACGTAGACTTGCTCTAATAGAGCAATAGAGCAAGCTCTCATAGAGCAAGTCTCCGGGTAAACATAATATGTATTCACCATGACTCTTATAATCCTCATAATCCCAGTTTGTGCAAATTATAACCAATTCTGTGATATAATGTTCATGCTTTCAAACTGTCTTACACTGTTAAATTCCAATTTACCTTTTTTACTAACTACCTTCTCGTTAAGTCTAGACTAGACCGTGTCAAACGTAGATATTGGCGGAATTCCATGTTTAGCTAATTGTTAATTCGTGACTCCTCGGGATATTAATCGTTGTTTGTAACCAGTCAGTCTCTTCTGGCTTCTTCGTCTATAGAGGTTAATGGGGTTTCCTTGACCACTTTTGAAGAATCTTGTCAACTGTGAGATCAAGTAGTTTTTAAGTGTTTTTTACAATGATGCGAAAGATGTTATCTATGCTAAAATAGCACATCTATTGATTATAAGTCTTTGATTAAAGGGCTAGCAAATGCAGTCCTCTTTTTGTAATTATACTCAAGCAAGATAGTGATTTTATAAACAAAGGAAAGGCCACAGTTTTATTTAGTGGGTCAAAACCGGATTTAAATCAGTTATGTGTCATTAAAATTTCACTGGACATCATTTTTAGAGAAACAAAACCGGCCATTATTCAATCATTATGATTAGAAATAGGAACACGCAGCACTAGTTATCATTACGCTTGTAATTGGGCATTCTAGTTAATCGATTAGTTTGAGGTGAACCAAAGATTTCAAAGTTACTGTGTGACATTAGTTAGCCCGAGTAACGGTTATTGCTTGTTTTTCTACCGAGTTTTTGCTTACAAATTCATTGCCAAATTAAGCCGATCCGTTGATTGATTTTCTGTATCATTTGTTAGGAAGGATCGGACGTCATAATAATAAATAATAATAATAAAATAATAAAAAGACTTTATTGTTCTCTCACACAAAGTAAATACAGGAGATTATCATAACCTAGAGTTAAACAATACTTTGAGTAATCTATGTGAGAGACTGGTATCTGTACTAGTAGAACTGTATTACAGATTACCAGACTCTTCACCACCGGACCAAACAAATTTATAAATATATTTAATTAATGGTAAACTTGGGGTCAGTTTCTCGTTACAACAATAGTTTTTTTTTAACCCAAACTTCCTTTGTCTAATTTTGAAGGCACTCAGGTTTCGTTTAAGTTCAAAATTTTAGAAAATAAAATATACTAGTCTTTAGAGGAAGCCAACCGTGAAACATTAGCATTTCGCTTTTGGTTCCCACGCAATAGTACACCCACCAATCAAAATAAACGGCAGCTACCAGATAACCAACATAAGAATTCCACCTTATCGCAGCGCAGACGCAGTGTAACGTAAACGACTTAATCATTAGCAAATTACTATAAGAGAAAATTTACAAATTAATTATCATGAATTCATTATCTTGACATTATTAGTCGATAATGTTGCAATTACCGTTTGCTGTGTTCACTGAGCAAGTCTCATTGGCAATGCATGTATGACGTCACAAGAAACAAGTTCAGTCGCCGGCGTTACGTCACGCATCGTCGCAGCTGCAGATAGTTCAAAGACCCTTAGTTTAAAAATCTCTGCGAAGAGAGCTAGAGCTGAAAATATCGATAAAACCAAGATAAAACTAGCAGGATAGTAATTTATATTGACAATTGCCTGCCTGATAAGGACAAATGTTGAAACCAAGATAAAAAATTATATAACGAATTCGACTTTAACAAATTCATAATGTTGTTCTCTACTCTACCATGTAACTAAAGGAAGTAAAATTATTTAAGTAAATCCTAACTTATCCTTACTTATATAAAAATAAGAAGTCGCGTGCGGCCGCTAGTCAACGCATATGCATATGTTCGACGCATGCGTAGACGAGACGACAGCTCGCTCGTGGCATTTTTCCTTGAACGCTGCCCTTTGTTGACGTTTGGCCCAAACTAACAATAAGCTAAATTTTTTTTGAATTTTGAATAGTGTCATAGCATAAATTACATCATTATTTCAACTTCAGTTACACAGACGGCTGGACTACGATAACACGTTAACACGTTTGCGAGATAAGCATTTAAAATATCATAATATTGTCCTGATTTTTGAGACCGTAAACAGTATTATAACTAACGGTTAAAATACTGCATTCCGAGAGAAAGCGTTGAGGATTTCCAATAGAGTGAAAGCAGACATCGTCAGTGTTCGTGGCGCGCTGTGTCGAGCGGACGAAGCCATAACCTCGTAATGTCTGTCGCGTTATTATCTGTGGCCGCCCTGTTCACAACAGCGGCAGCTGCTGCTGTTTATTGGTATATGAACAGGCATAAACCCCTTAAGCACATAATCAGTGAACTCCGCTACACACTAGACATGCAAGGGGCGGGCGTCGGTGGGTTAATCGACGATTGGGTGAACGTCAGAAAAAACAAAACGGAGTTGCCAGATGCAAACAAGAAAATTGCCGTGATCACTGGAGGCGCGCGAGGTATCGGCACCGAAGTGATAAGGGGACTGCTAAAAGCAAACATGACAGTTGTCATGGGAATAAGAAAACCAGAATTGGCATCAAAAATCGCAGAAACTATGGAAAATGGACACAATTTGAAGACCTTTAAATTGGATTTAGAATCGCTGAAATCAGTCAAAGAATTTGCAGAAAAAGTTCTAAAAGAGTATCCTGAAATCCACATTTTGGTCAACAATGCAGGAATAATGTTTAGTGATTATAAACTCACCGAAGATGGTATAGAATCACAGTTTGCTGTTAATCATTTGAGTCACTTTTACTTGATACACCTGTTATTGCCAGCTTTAAAAAATGGGGGTTCAGTTGGGGATTGTTCTAGGATAGTAAATGTGACTTCATGTGCTCACTTCCCAGGGAAGATATTTTTTGAAGACATAAATATGAAAGGGCATTATGATACAACTGCTGCTTACGCTCAATCTAAATTAGCACAGGTAAGACTAATACAAAAATTTTACCAATTTATTTAATTCAGGGTTTACATTTTTATTATACTAATGAATGGTGTTTTTGTTTCAGTTAATGACTACCAGATACATAAACAAACTGCTAAAAGAAGAAGGTTACATGGTAAAATGCTTTGCAGTTCATCCGGGAATAGTGAACACAGATCTATTTGACAGAACAATATTTAAAAGAGTATTCCCATGGGCTATGAAGATCTTATTCAAAACACCAGAACAAGGAGCAATCTCAATACTACATGCATGTTTTAACAAAGACTTGGAGAAGTACGGAGGACTCTACATAAGTAATTGTGTAGAAGGAATTAGTAATAGATTTTCAAAGAATGTAGAATATCAAAAGAAATTGTTTGATATTTCTTGTGAATTAACAGGGATTGAAACTAAGAATTATGTAAAAAATATATAAATTCAATTACTGTCACTTAACTTTTGAGCTTGGACGTTGGCCTGGCCTTTTCATAATTAAAATTATTTATTGTTATATTGGACCAAAAATGTCTTGTGATTTGAATGTTGGTGTTACTGATTACTGGTTACTGGTGATAAGCCTAAATCCTCTTGCTCATAATTTTTAGAATAAGTGCAATTTGAAATAAATTAATTTTAATGAAATTGATTTTGCTTTTATTTATAATACATTTCTAAAATTAACTATACTTTTGTTGTGTTTTCAGTAATTTAAAATTAGTATTTTTTGTCCTTGATAAACAAACATTCCACAAACAAAAACAATAGTAAGTACTTGAAGAAACCCATTAAAAAAGTACTTTCAATAATGAGTCTTTTAATAATAATGTGATTAGAAACAAATCAAATTAAAAATAGGAATATGATAGATAGAAATCAATAATGTTATCAAAATATTTGTAGCAAGTCTTTTGGTTCATATAACATTTGAGACTGATATTTAAGAGTTGATTCGTCACTGCACAGCATATACAAACTTTAAAGTCCTTATTTTTCGAAATGAATGAACCGATTTTCATAAAACTTCATACACATAAGCAGAATACATTGGTCTAAAAAGTTAAATAAAAACATTTTCTATAAATAGTGTTAATAAGACTGATTTCAAATTTTCTATAAAAACAGAAACTTCCAAATATCTTTTAAAAAAATAGGACATTTCAAAAATGTTCTTAACTAACGTTTAAGAAATATGTATCCTACTTATGCGTATGAAGTTTCATTAAAATCGGTTCATTCATTTCGAAAAACAAGGATTTGAAAGTTTGTATGAAATGCAGTGACAAATCAACACTCTTAAATATCAGTCTCAAATGTTATATGCTACAAATATTTTGATAACATTATTGAATTAAATTTTGATTTTCTATCTAAATGAATTACTTTCATTTTATGCCATACAAAACTTCAAGATAGGCACTGAAAATGTAATTCAAGAACACAATAATAATGTGTCTTATAATATTGTTTTGAATTATATAGTTGGAGATTATAAAGGGTAAACTTGTTGACATTTATAATTTTACTATCATTTGATTATATTTGATAGAATGTTGGTTTAAAAAGAAAACAGATATTAGTAAATGAAAAAGACATACCTGCTAAAGAATCCAGAAAGACCTTTCTTCTTCAGCTTCGACTGTGCCTGTTCTTCTGCACTCACCTCTGCAATATCGTCTTCCTTAGACGCACTGGACCCGAGTGAACACTCTGATAGACTTGACACTGTACTTGAAAACGATCCACCATCTTTCCCGCGTTGGTGCCCACTGACACTACCACCCCACTGCAATGTACTCTTCGGGGAGTCACTGGTATCACTTTTCTCACAAGTTGATATTGAGAAATTGCCTTCATCACTGAAACTGCTCTTTTTAGACAACTTGTCAATGTCATCCACGGTGTCTTCAGACGGTTTCTCAACTTTAGGGCTCACGAAATGCAACTGCTTTGTTATTGGGTTGTAAGCCAGTTGCATGTTATCCAAGGCCTCGCTGAGGCGCATCCCGCCCTTTTGGCACGGAGAAGACGACATAACGACCGCTTACAAATCAAATTACAGATGAACCATTCACCAGAAACATCCATGTCCATGAAAACGAAATTCCCTTTTTTCTGAAGTCATCATCTTGAATGCTGTAATGCAGACACTCCAAGCCTTTGTTGATGTCTTGTTTTGTTGATTAGAATGCAATTATCATAATCACAACACACTACACTACAAATAAGTCAAGATTCACTAATTATCATTTTTTGTACAAAACAAACAAACATTCACATTAAGTACTTCTGCAAATGAACATTTACTATTTAAGTACTTTTTTTTTGTTGTTTCAAATAAAATGTACAAATGTTTGTAATATTTCATTTATCAAACTATTTCGTCCCTTTTTAAAAAACAATGCAACACACCCATCTCCCTTTACTTTCCACTGTAAATAAAATTGACATTTTGTTTGGACTGGATTGGATTGGCTGCTTGCTTGGATTGGATTGGATCACTCACACTCACAGACCATTCTGAGCACAGAACAGAATCACACACAATCAATTTCACTTCACAGATCATAATTTAGTTCAGAAATTTACGAATGCTTAAGCGAAAAAGCCCAATAAAGTTGATATTACTCGACCTAATTGAAGTGACATAGAACTTATACTTTCAACATTGAATGAAAGCAGCCTTAATTTAGCCACGTATTTAATTTCTGAACGAAAGCGTTTTGTTATTGCATTGTTTTTATTAGTATTGTACTTTTATTGAAACATTTTATGAAAATGTAATTATTTTCAAGAATAATAGAAAAGCTTGTACATACACTAATAATAATAATAATAATAATGCCGTGCTAATAAAAATGCCGTCTATTTAAGAAAGTATACTAACTTGTGATTTTGACAAAAAAAATACTATACCCACTATAAAATTTCCACTCGTGGTCGTGGTCTCTGTGACCATCTTCAGAGCGCTTGTGGTACAAAACGACGTATTTTAACTCAGAAGAATAACTATTTTAATCTGTAAAAATTACTCTTTGTCTTACATTCTCGAGTGATGTTGTGGCAGATCACTGCCTATTGTCATGTTATTTATTCGCATTGTACCTAGATACGCAAAATACAACACTTTGTTTCAAAATATTTTTATTATTATTTTTATACTGAAAATAAGTAAATAGATACAAATATTTGTTTACGTACTAATAACAATATTATGGTCTCTCAATATCTTTTACTACAATGTAACTCAAGAATATTGATTTAAAACTAATATTACAAAAATATATTTATTATACAATACGATATATTTACAATAAATACGAAAAACTAACAATACGAGTTCACAGTTTGCTTTGGAATCTTACACAGTAGGTACAGTCGTGATCGCACGAAAGAACAATGACCATTTCCTATAAAAGTGTTGACTTGTCAAATAGCTTTTTTAAAAGTTGATGTGTATAATAATAATATAATTGTATTTGAATAGTTGCTATGGCCGTAGAACACTAGTATCTATTGAATTTTAATTTGGCAATCAGAAAAATATGTAATGGTAAAATCAATTGTAATTATTGCTAATCTTTATTATGACTTTTCTCTATTTCTGTATTGCACTTAGCAATTTATAAATAATATGAATGCAATTTTATGATCTATATTACTTCTCTTCACACGATAACTGATAAAATCAACACATTGACAGGTCAGAAATGGACGTCCTTCTTTATTTTTAACTAAGCAATCAAGCGTATTGTGCAAAGAATAACCAATAAATGTTTTATTCTCAGTTGGTTACAGATATTCTCAACTCTTTGGTTCACTCGATGTCAAATCATTCAATTCAGGGAACAGCTCTACGAGACACAAATCCAGTAGATTGTACACCAACTGTAAAATAAAAATAAACATGATTATTTTAGTGAAATCTGTGTGAGGGCGTTTGTGCAGTGTGGCACTTACTCGTGTGCTTACTCATATTCGATTCGTTCACGCTCGAATTCGATTCGTTTTGGATTCATTTTTGTTGTGGTTCCTTAATTTCCAGTTTACTTTTATGTTCGTAAAAATCACGAATATGAATCGAACATGAGTGAGTACAAGCGCTCTGAGGTATAACTTATAAGAAATCAATTTGTTTCATTTATTTAGACTGTAATTAATTGCAATAATTCATTCGGCTTATAATTTGATTAAAAAGATTAAAAAGCTTTTGCGACTTGTTTTAGAAGTCAGCAGTAACCAAACGCATTTGATGTGTACGTCGAGTCGAGTCGAGTTCATAACTGATGACTTTCTTACGCTCATTCTTCTTGTTAGCATTTGATTATTTCAAGTTGTTAGCTTAAATAAATAATAAAATCTGTTTTACAGTGGAGAACTTTAATATGTTTATACTTTTGACAGATGTTTATTTTCTTAACAAAGGACATACGAGTTCAGTCGAGTCAGTTGTGTTGTTGTCAGTTGTTCGAGTCAGTAGTTCATTGTTAAATTAATTGCATTGTACAATGCGATGCTTCACTCGAGAATATATGGTGCGCACAGATTAAAATACGTCGTTTTGTACCGCAATGGCTCTGAAGTTGGTCACTTCTATTGTACAAGTAAGGTCGTTAACACCAACCAATCAGAATTGAGCCCGCGTGGTAGGTTATGGGCCCATCCTCCTTATTCTCTCATAAGGAAGGCCTGTGCCCCAGTGGGGACACTAAGGCCCGTATTTATAAACTGCTCTCAACGTTGAAAGCTATCTTGAGATCATACTTGATACTCTTCTTATAAGAACAGCATATCAGGTATGATCTTAAAATAGCTCTTGTACCGGCGCGATCATACCGCTACATAAGCAAATCGACGAATGACGAAGAAATGCAGGATCAGAGAAAAGTACAATATGTAAACATTATGCAGACGTGACGTCGCACTACGTCAAGCTAAAATCAAGGCAAAATGTATGGAGACCTGACTCACGATATCGAAGTTTTTTAAGTGCTTCCCATAAATACAAATTCCAACATCGAGTTGGTCCGCGGTCCCCGAGCAAAACTTAGCTCGGAAGTACTTCCCTTTTCGCTGAGTATATGGTGAAGAGATCCTGCCTCAACAGCTCTCAAAGTTGAGAGCGTTTTATAAATACGGGCCTAAAAATGGCTGATGCGCTGTTATCTCACATGTTTGTTGAGTTGTGGTTTCTGTATGATGTCAAATGCTGTTTGCACGGCTGCAGGCAATGATGGCCCCATTATGAACACGGCGCTGGAAGGAATACTCCTCATGAGCTGACACCTGGCCAGTTCCCGCTGCTTGTCGGGGTCTGAGCGAGGCGTGGACGATTTCTTGCCAAATAAAAGTCCTGTGAAATTAAAAAGTTGTACAGTTAAGGCGAGGGTTAAAGAAAATTATCACTTTTTGATGTAAAATTAAGATATATTTCTTTAAATTTTGTGATTTTAAGCATTCACAATGCTATTTATATATAATACTAAATAATATACTACAAAAAATACTACTTGCACCAGATCATGTTCTCGGACGGGAATCGAACCCGCGACCTTTGGATATCAGGTCCAATGCTCTGACCGCTAAGCTACCGAGTCACTAGTGGGAACGTCGAATTTCTTCTAGTATATCAACTCTTGCGCTGCAAGCCAGCGCCATCTCACCAATGTACAAGGAATTACCCCGACATTCAATACCTTTACGACATACCATACCCCGAAATACCTTTCCAGATATTTTTAAACAATTGATTAAGATGAGATTTTCATCTTTATATCTTAACCAGAAGAGAGTATTGAAACAGAAACACGATTCAATTATTATGGCTCGACACATTTTAATTTCGAAAATACCTCTTAAGAATTAATAATTCTTTAAGTAATATGTATCATAAATATTCACAATCATAGTTATTTACTACGAATTGATTTCGTGCCTAATCTGCCAAACCGGTCTCGTTCCCGCGCGCGTTGTTTTCTCATTGCTATCTCGCTTTAGTCGTCCAGCGCGTAACAATAATGGTGACTGATAATTTTGTCTTGTTCATGGGGATTAATATCGGGAACAATATTTTCTGTCACCTAAGTTTAGATGTGTCACTAATCTGCAATACCCTAATTATAATGTCTATCCCCAAAAAATATATTAGTCATCATATTTATCAAAACTGTCTCCAAGTATAAATCACCGTATTAATGTAAATATGTCTCTTAAATTATAGTTTGATCACTTTTTTCTATAGCCTAAATATAAGATCTGTCCTCTAAAAAGTAATTCCCTGGCAGTAATAATATATTTGTACCTAAAATAGAAAATCTATCACCTTATAAATCTAATCAACAAACTATTAGTATCATTTAAATCGTTCAATCATCAAAATAATAGATGTGTCACTTAATTAATAGAAAAATTCCTAAGTAGGGGCGGAGTCAAATTGGCGGGCTATGAAAATTCACCAATCAGCTTGACCGCTTGCTTGCTCGCGTGACCCGACCGGCCGGCTAAACAAACTAGTATTGCCTAGGCTAAACTAGATCTTCCTAAACTCGATCCCCCTTATTAATAAACGAAGAGTAACTTTACACCTAGTTTAACCAAAAAATTTGCTTAGGAATATGACGCTTTGAGACGTCAAGCGTAAGGAGTAATATTGCTAAGCCAACTTTTTGGTTAAACCGGGTATAAACTTACCCTTCGTTTATTAATAAGGCCGGATAGGATTAACTGGTAAAGCCTAGACCAAACTAGTTTGTCCTAAGCCCGATAGGATAAACCAGTTTAGCTACAAAGAAAAACTTTAAATGCACTAGGTAGGTTAGGTTAGGTTAGTGTTTAGACCACTCGCAGCGGAGCGAGCAAAGCGAGCGAAGCTCCATCATGCTTTTATCAGAATCAACTAGTTTGGCCATAATGCTTATATCAGGATCAACTAGATTGGCTTAGCCTAAACTGGTTTATCCTGGCCTAGCCTAAACTGGTAAACCTATTGTAGTTTAATTTATTTAATTATACCCATATCGTCAAATTTCAGTTGAATTATATAATAAAAATCGAGCTATTAATATTATTTTTCAATGATCAAATATATTTTTAGGTAAACATTTTTAATTGTTTTGTGATTCAGTTTTAGTGACACTTTTATTATTTATAAACCCAATATAATTATTTGAGGATTGATATTATTTCCAAGTAATTCTTAATTAATATTTAGGTAAGTGTTTTTATATTATTTGGTGATTTAATTTAAGTGACAGATCTACTATTTTAGGAACAAATACTATTTTTTAGGTCACTGAAAATGCATTAATTAGGTAATTGATAAAATCATACCCATTAATATCCTGTATGTGTTCGCTATCGCACTGCGTTTATTTTAGTTTGGTCTTTCGTCGGTGTCTCCTTTATCCAACTAACTATTGTAAAATAAGGGCTTCAATAGCAAAACCTCTATCTTAAAGGATTTAAGATAGATCTAGAACTATGAAAGGCAAGTAATATCGTCTTACTAAGTTCAGGGAAAACTATAGATTTGTAATAAAAAATATAGTCTTAAGTACCTACAAATTTACACGGACCTCTCGGCGGGTGAGTACGATTCGCATTTGTCAAAGGCGCTAGTCGACGGAAAAAGGAGAACCGGCGCTCGCCATAGAAATGCGTCACTTGTAAACGATTGATTTTGGTCTTAAAGTAAAGCCAATAATATTTGCTACAATAATCAAGGTCCGTCTTATTTTTAGCGTGTGTAGTAAAAAAGTTATTTAGTTATGAATATTTTTTTAATATGGAAACACTACGAAAACAACCAGTCATTAAAAAAAGTTTCGTTATCCATATTCAATTTTCAAAGGGCAGAAAAGTCAATATGAAATGTAAAAACGTGACTGGATAAATTATAATAATTATTATTTTTTCGAAATTAAGAAAACTATATGTCAATTTGACTTCCAAATCGGCATAGCTCTGTCATTTGGTCGACAGATACGAGATATAAATAAGTGAAAAAGTACAGGGGCCGTACCGACTGACGCATCGAACTTCGGAAAGTCTGCCGGGCTTCAAATTAAAACAGATAAATCGAGCCCCAATCGGGCCAAAATGGCGAACTCCAATTCATGATGTCACACGAACATCGATATCTTCTAAATAACTTCGACGAATAGTACAATACGAAACTCCTCACTTCGATTAATCTGTTTTAAGTTGAAGCTCGGCAGACCCGCCGAAGTTGAAAAAGTTAGCCGGTAAGGTACTTATAAATCACTGATTAAAAAAGTACATAAGTTCAGCATACAATGGCGGATCTCCTTACCGTGTCCCAATGTAATGAGATGCGCGATCCTCCCCTGGCCCAGGCGGCGCAGGCACGCGGCCAGCACGTGGTCGGCCACGTGGTCGGCCACGCGCCGCGCCGCGCACAGCATACAATGGCGGATCTCCTTACCGTGTCCCAATGTAATGAGATGCGCGATCCTCCCCTGGCCCAGGCGGCGCAGGCACGCGGCCAGCACGTGGTCGGCCACGTGGTCGGCCACGCGCCGCGCCGCGCACAGCATACAATGGCGGATCTCCTTACCGTGTCCCAATGTAATGAGATGCGCGATCCTCCCCTGGCCCAGGCGGCGCAGGCACGCGGCCAGCACGTGGTCGGCCACGTGGTCGGCCACGCGCCGCGCCGCGCACAGCATACAATGGCGGATCTCCTTACCGTGTCCCAATGTAATGAGATGCGCGATCCTCCCCTGGCCCAGGCGGCGCAGGCACGCGGCCAGCACGTGGTCGGCCACGTGGTCGGCCACGCGCCGCGCCGCGCACAGCATACAATGGCGGATCTCCTTACCGTGTCCCAATGTAATGAGATGCGCGATCCTCCCCTGGCCCAGGCGGCGCAGGCACGCGGCCAGCACGTGGTCGGCCACGTGGTCGGCCACGCGCCGCGCCGCGCACAGCATACAATGGCGGATCTCCTTACCGTGTCCCAATGTAATGAGATGCGCGATCCTCCCCTGGCCCAGGCGGCGCAGGCACGCGGCCAGCACGTGGTCGGCCACGTGGTCGGCCACGCGCCGCGCCGCGCACAGCATACAATGGCGGATCTCCTTACCGTGTCCCAATGTAATGAGATGCGCGATCCTCCCCTGGCCCAGGCGGCGCAGGCACGCGGCCAGCACGTGGTCGGCCACGTGGTCGGCCACGCGCCGCGCCGCGCACAGCATACAATGGCGGATCTCCTTACCGTGTCCCAATGTAATGAGATGCGCGATCCTCCCCTGGCCCAGGCGGCGCAGGCACGCGGCCAGCACGTGGTCGGCCACGTGGTCGGCCACGCGCCGCGCCGCGCACAGCATACAATGGCGGATCTCCTTACCGTGTCCCAATGTAATGAGATGCGCGATCCTCCCCTGGCCCAGGCGGCGCAGGCACGCGGCCAGCACGTGGTCGGCCACGTGGTCGGCCACGCGCCGCGCCGCGCACAGCATACAATGGCGGATCTCCTTACCGTGTCCCAATGTAATGAGATGCGCGATCCTCCCCTGGCCCAGGCGGCGCAGGCACGCGGCCAGCACGTGGTCGGCCACGTGGTCGGCCACGCGCCGCGCCGCGCACAGCATACAATGGCGGATCTCCTTACCGTGTCCCAATGTAATGAGATGCGCGATCCTCCCCTGGCCCAGGCGGCGCAGGCACGCGGCCAGCACGTGGTCGGCCACGTGGTCGGCCACGCGCCGCGCCGCGCACAGCATACAATGGCGGATCTCCTTACCGTGTCCCAATGTAATGAGATGCGCGATCCTCCCCTGGCCCAGGCGGCGCAGGCACGCGGCCAGCACGTGGTCGGCCACGTGGTCGGCCACGCGCCGCGCCGCGCACAGCATACAATGGCGGATCTCCTTACCGTGTCCCAATGTAATGAGATGCGCGATCCTCCCCTGGCCCAGGCGGCGCAGGCACGCGGCCAGCACGTGGTCGGCCACGTGGTCGGCCACGCGCCGCGCCGCGCACAGCATACAATGGCGGATCTCCTTACCGTGTCCCAATGTAATGAGATGCGCGATCCTCCCCTGGCCCAGGCGGCGCAGGCACGCGGCCAGCACGTGGTCGGCCACGTGGTCGGCCACGCGCCGCGCCGCGCACAGCATACAATGGCGGATCTCCTTACCGTGTCCCAATGTAATGAGATGCGCGATCCTCCCCTGGCCCAGGCGGCGCAGGCACGCGGCCAGCACGTGGTCGGCCACGTGGTCGGCCACGCGCCGCGCCGCGCACAGCATACAATGGCGGATCTCCTTACCGTGTCCCAATGTAATGAGATGCGCGATCCTCCCCTGGCCCAGGCGGCGCAGGCACGCGGCCAGCACGTGGTCGGCCACGTGGTCGGCCACGCGCCGCGCCGCGCACAGCATACAATGGCGGATCTCCTTACCGTGTCCCAATGTAATGAGATGCGCGATCCTCCCCTGGCCCAGGCGGCGCAGGCACGCGGCCAGCACGTGGTCGGCCACGTGGTCGGCCACGCGCCGCGCCGCGCACAGCATACAATGGCGGATCTCCTTACCGTGTCCCAATGTAATGAGATGCGCGATCCTCCCCTGGCCCAGGCGGCGCAGGCACGCGGCCAGCACGTGGTCGGCCACGTGGTCGGCCACGCGCCGCGCCGCGCACAGCATACAATGGCGGATCTCCTTACCGTGTCCCAATGTAATGAGATGCGCGATCCTCCCCTGGCCCAGGCGGCGCAGGCACGCGGCCAGCACGTGGTCGGCCACGTGGTCGGCCACGCGCCGCGCCGCGCACAGCATACAATGGCGGATCTCCTTACCGTGTCCCAATGTAATGAGATGCGCGATCCTCCCCTGGCCCAGGCGGCGCAGGCACGCGGCCAGCACGTGGTCGGCCACGTGGTCGGCCACGCGCCGCGCCGCGCACAGCATACAATGGCGGATCTCCTTACCGTGTCCCAATGTAATGAGATGCGCGATCCTCCCCTGGCCCAGGCGGCGCAGGCACGCGGCCAGCACGTGGTCGGCCACGTGGTCGGCCACGCGCCGCGCCGCGCACAGCATACAATGGCGGATCTCCTTACCGTGTCCCAATGTAATGAGATGCGCGATCCTCCCCTGGCCCAGGCGGCGCAGGCACGCGGCCAGCACGTGGTCGGCCACGTGGTCGGCCACGCGCCGCGCCGCGCACAGCATACAATGGCGGATCTCCTTACCGTGTCCCAATGTAATGAGATGCGCGATCCTCCCCTGGCCCAGGCGGCGCAGGCACGCGGCCAGCACGTGGTCGGCCACGTGGTCGGCCACGCGCCGCGCCGCGCACAGCATACAATGGCGGATCTCCTTACCGTGTCCCAATGTAATGAGATGCGCGATCCTCCCCTGGCCCAGGCGGCGCAGGCACGCGGCCAGCACGTGGTCGGCCACGTGGTCGGCCACGCGCCGCGCCGCGCACAGCATACAATGGCGGATCTCCTTACCGTGTCCCAATGTAATGAGATGCGCGATCCTCCCCTGGCCCAGGCGGCGCAGGCACGCGGCCAGCACGTGGTCGGCCACGTGGTCGGCCACGCGCCGCGCCGCGCACAGCATACAATGGCGGATCTCCTTACCGTGTCCCAATGTAATGAGATGCGCGATCCTCCCCTGGCCCAGGCGGCGCAGGCACGCGGCCAGCACGTGGTCGGCCACGTGGTCGGCCACGCGCCGCGCCGCGCACAGCATACAATGGCGGATCTCCTTACCGTGTCCCAATGTAATGAGATGCGCGATCCTCCCCTGGCCCAGGCGGCGCAGGCACGCGGCCAGCACGTGGTCGGCCACGTGGTCGGCCACGCGCCGCGCCGCGCACAGCATACAATGGCGGATCTCCTTACCGTGTCCCAATGTAATGAGATGCGCGATCCTCCCCTGGCCCAGGCGGCGCAGGCACGCGGCCAGCACGTGGTCGGCCACGTGGTCGGCCACGCGCCGCGCCGCGCACAGCATACAATGGCGGATCTCCTTACCGTGTCCCAATGTAATGAGATGCGCGATCCTCCCCTGGCCCAGGCGGCGCAGGCACGCGGCCAGCACGTGGTCGGCCACGTGGTCGGCCACGCGCCGCGCCGCGCACAGCATACAATGGCGGATCTCCTTACCGTGTCCCAATGTAATGAGATGCGCGATCCTCCCCTGGCCCAGGCGGCGCAGGCACGCGGCCAGCACGTGGTCGGCCACGTGGTCGGCCACGCGCCGCGCCGCGCACAGCATACAATGGCGGATCTCCTTACCGTGTCCCAATGTAATGAGATGCGCGATCCTCCCCTGGCCCAGGCGGCGCAGGCACGCGGCCAGCACGTGGTCGGCCACGTGGTCGGCCACGCGCCGCGCCGCGCACAGCATACAATGGCGGATCTCCTTACCGTGTCCCAATGTAATGAGATGCGCGATCCTCCCCTGGCCCAGGCGGCGCAGGCACGCGGCCAGCACGTGGTCGGCCACGTGGTCGGCCACGCGCCGCGCCGCACACATCACGCCGCCCACCACGCCCCGCACCACACTGCGACCTACCACCACTTTCTCCACTAAAACAAAATATGTATCTTATCGAGTATTTAAATACTATGATATTTAACCCGTCCTGCGTCTTACGAACATTTAGTTACAGAGCTAGTGACAAAACACTGCAAGAGGTATCTCGAGGCCCATCATTCGATATGATATAGTGTTAAGGGTGTACGTGAGTCAGCAGCTACTCGCAAGGCCAGGAAGTGGAACACCTGGCGTCAGCACGCTCGACAAATATACAAGGTGTTACAAAAATACCCCTAATGCCGAATAATCCAGAAAATAACAGATTTTGTTTTTCAACTTCAAACTCAAATATCTCAGTAAGTATATCACTTACAAATTTTTTTAACTTAATACTTTTTGTTTGTAATTACTTATTCTATCGATTGATTAAGAAAATGACAGATTTTGTTTTTCAACTTCAAATATCTCGGTAAATATATCACTTACGAGATTTTTTTACTCATTACTTTTTTATGACTTAACTATGTTTATTATGACTTATTCTATCGATTGGCACCACTTTTATCACAGGCCTCCAAAACCGCCTTTTTTCAAAATGGCGGACAGGTAGGTATGCCAAAAGCACATGATGCTCTTTGACAGTATACTAGAGAATAGTACAAAAAAATGAGAAAGTAGTCAGACCACATTATCATGGACCACGCCGAGTCAGCACACCACATAAATTGTCACAATTTTGAGGTCGGTACAAGAGCTTTCTCAGGGCTAAAAATTCGTATACTGCTTAATTATTATGCATAATTTATGAAAAAAATAATCAGACCACAGATTCATGGAACATAGGCAGTCAGCAGTCGCTCACAGCGCTAGAATGCGTGCTGACGCCAGGTGTTCCACTTACTGGCCTTGCGAGTAGCTAACTCACGTACACCCTATACACTATATCATATTGAATGATGGGCCTTGAGATACTTCTTGCAGTATTTTATCACTAGCTCTGTAACTATATAAAGTTCCTAGTGTTTATTATAACTAGTTGTAACTTTAAATTATACTTAAAGTTTTTAGCGTTAATTATAATATAACCGTAAAGTTTTTAGCGTTGATTATAACTAGTTATAACTTTAAATTATACTCACACAAAAACATGAAGCACTGCGTAAACCCGACCACAACAAAAATAAAATAAAATAAAACAATCTGATGCTTATTTTGGCCCAATTCTTGTATCTGTACCAAAATTGTCCCCAAGCACAGGTTCCATAAAGTTTTTAGCGTTGATTATAACTAGTTATAACTATAAATTATACTCACACAAAAACATTAAGCACTGCGTAAACCCGACTACAACAGTCTGATGCTTATTTTGGCCCAATTCTTCATACAATACAGGCTCAGTACCAAAATTGTCCCCAAACACAGGCCCTATGAAGTTCCTGGCATTACGAGGTCGCTTCACTAGTTCCACCTCTATGTCTTCGCTCATTTCTTGAGCTTCTTCCACGTCGCGGGCTGTGCCTTGTTTCCTGTGGAAATCGTATTTTATGTTATGAGGTTTACACAATAATAGTTTTGTGAAAATAAAAACAGTGTTAATTACTTGAATCGGACATCATAATTTTGCATGGTTAGAGTGTGTTAAGTATCTGCCTTGATTTTTTGGTTATTATGGTGAAACACTGCCTAAACCTTTTGCGGGAGAAACGGAACGCAGCTGGATGTGTGTTTGCGCCAAGAACCGCAACGCGGCGCTGTACAAAAACTTCGTTGGAACGCTCGAAAAGAAATGGCGGCCGCTCGGTCTTCCTGAACTTATTTTAATTCTTAAAAACATATATATCGGTGCAAGTGTGTGTTTCCTTATAGCATTTTATCCCCGGGGTGTTATATGAACTAATTGTAAGATCAGAACCTGGTCTACTATCAATATTGTGCTTGTTTGAAACTTGGCTACGCCGGCGTCGTGGTGCGATCTCCGAGAGACGAAGCAGCAGGCTGATGGTAAGTGCTTTTGCTTTAATGGCCTTAAAATCAATCGGATCGTACGAAGGCATCATAGTTTTATATCTCTAATATTCAATTTTAGTGAAATACAGTCCACAATCACTTTTCTACCAGTGGCCGGCACGTTGCCGCCACAATTTCTGGTCATTCGAACCGGACGTACTTATCTTTGAAAAAGCGCCTAGATAGATTATATTTTGATGATATTGATTTGTGTAGATTTATTACACATATTCGGTTTTACAATTGGTTTGTTGCACACGCATTCAAATTGAAAGAGTCCATTTTTTATTAGTACGATTTGGTACATTCTAGACGTTCTAGAACAGCGACTGTACGTTCTCATTTTAAAATGGCGCATCCCGATAAAAATGTTAAGTTGGTTAAAGAATGTGAATTTGATAAACAGTTATTGATAAAATTAGAAACCTTAACTTTTAAAAAGGAATATTTGTTTAATAAACTACAAAAAGTGTATAACTTGTCGAAAGAAATTCGTTTTGATAATTTAGATTCAGTACAACGTTTTTTGGTACAGTATTCAGAACTTGATGACGTTCGTCACGATTTTGGAAAAATTGTTTCTGAAATATTTTCCATTGAATTACAATTAGAAACAACATCTAAGCCATCGACTAGTGCTTTAGATAGTTTCGATGAAATTTACTTTATCTGCAAACGAGTTGCAATGAATTGTAATAAGTTAGACCAGGAGTCAAACACAAGAATGTCATGTCGTGATAATAATAATTTTGTACGACCCTCATTACCTAAACTTACTTTATTTGAATTTGACGGACAATTAGAAAATTGGCCCACATTTTATGACACTTTTGTATCTTTAATTCATAATCGTAATTTTGATAACATAGACAAGTTTCACTATCTTTTGTCATGTGTAAAGGGTCCTGCTCTTAATTTAGTGAAGAATCTTCCTATCACTGCTAGTAACTATGAGGTAGTATGGCAAAGCCTACTAAATAAGTACCAAGATAAGCGAGCATTGTTAGGTAGGTATTTAGACAGGATGTTGAGTTTCACACCATTAAACAAAGATAGTACAAATAATTTAAGCTCATTTATAGAAACATTTGATCACTCATTAAAAGCAATTAAAGCTTTAGATATAAAAAATTTAGATGACTATTTGTTTTGTCACATTGCTTTGCGGGGCCTTGATAATCATACTAGAAAACTTTTTGAAGAAAGTCGTGATCAAAATTCATTGCCGTCATTTACTGAATTAATCAATTTTGTTAATAAACAAATTAAAGTTCTGGAACATACGTTTCCGACTACTAGCTCCTGGCCTATAAATAACTTGAATAAAATTAAGGCACAAAATAATCTTATTCCTAATTTAAACAAAGTAAATACTGTACAACAAAAACAAAATTCTTATAATAATAACAAATATTCACGTTTTAATCAACCAACTTCGAAAATAAATCTAACTACCTCCCGCAACGACACACAATATAAAAATAATATTGCGTGTGCTCATTGTTCTAAAGATCACATGATTTATCGTTGTAATTCGTTTAGGCAAATGCCTGTATCTGAAAGGGTTAACCGTGTTAACACTTTAAATTTATGTACTAATTGTTTGAAGAGCGGCCATGATTCAAAAACTTGTAAAAGTAGTTTAACCTGTGGCGTTTGTTTGTCACCTCATCACTATCTGTTACATCAAAATTCGAGTGTCGGGCCAATGTCGGCCGTGCCGGCGCCGACGACTCAAACTAACTCGGGAGGCGAAACGGCCGTGCCGCCTGCGCCTCGCGCTGACGCGCTTGTTAGCGGTACCTCTTGTGAACACTCCGTGAGTGTTGAGGCATCCGCTACAAACGAGAACTTTCATTCCGTGAATGAAGTCGATGTTAAATATGGAGTAGTGTTAGGGACAGCACGTATAGATGTCACTGATATTAGTGGCCAGTTTCAGAATTGCCGTGCAATTCTCGATTCGGGTGCGCAAAGTTCTTTTATTACATTAGATTGTGCTCAACGTTTGGGCTTACGACGACGTAAGTGTCCGTTCACTGTGTCCGGCCTTAGCGGCGACGTCGTAAAAAATTTAGGTATGGTTACGTGTGAAATAAAGCCGTGTAATTCGGACGTTCCGACTTTCGCGGTTGATATGGTGATAGTTTCAAAGGTGTCTTCAGATATGCCTAATGTTTCTTTTCCGTGTGACGTTATCAGTAAATATCAATGTTATAATTTAGCTGATACCCAATTCTACGAAAAATCTTCGGTAGATATTTTATTGGGAAATGATATTGTTTCAGAATTAATTAAAAATAAACCGATCACTATTCAGTCTAATATTCCGAACCTTATTGAAACTGTCTTTGGTTTTGTCATTAGTGGCAAATTGTACTACGAAAATAAATTACAATCACAAAATTTTCATTTAACAATTACGGAAAATAATTTAGATAAAACCTTGCGAGAATTTTGGGAAATTGAAGAGTTGCCGAGTAAAACGGTATCGAACCCGCTCGATCAGCTGGCGGAGGAGATCTTTGTCACTGAACATAGGCGCGACTCACGCGGTCAGTATGTAGTGCCATTGTTATTCGTTGCCGAGAAACCGGACTTGGGCGATTCGCGCGCGATCGCCGAGCGTAGACTACTAAATACCGAACGCAAACTCACTCGTACTCCTGTGTTACAGCAAGCTTATAATGATTTTATGTCCGAATATGAAAAACTCGATCATATGGAGTTATACACCGGTAGTGAACCGAGTAAATATTTTATACCGCACCACAGTATATTGCGACCGAACAGTACGTCAACTCCTTTGCGCGTAGTATTTGACGCGTCTGCTAAATCAAGTAATAATATTTCTCTTAATGATATTCAGCTTGCCGGTCCAAACTTATATAACGACATTGGTTCAATAATAATAAATTTTAGATTATTCGAATATTGTTTCGCAAGTGATATTTGTAAAATGTATCGAGCTATTTTAATACGAGAAAGTGATCGTAAATATCAGCATATTTTATATAGACCATCAGTGGATGAGCCTATAAAGATTTACGAATTAAAAACCGTCACTTATGGAATCAGCAGTTCACCGTTTCTTGCCATACGTACTTTACTACAGTTAGCCAGCGATGAAGGCGAACGTTTCCCTTCCGCTGCACGCGTTATTCAAGAAGGAATCTACATGGATGACATTTTGTGGTCCTGTAAATCATTTTCTGATGCTTGCACGTTGCAAGACGAACTAATAAAGTTATTAGAATGCGGTGGTTTCGCGTTAAAAAAGTGGTCTAGTAATTGTCATAAACTATTAGAACGCATCCCTCTAGAAAATCGTGAACACGCTATCTCTTTTAATAAAGATCATAATGACATTTCAATAAAGTTACTTGGTCTACAGTGGGCTCCATTAGTAGATGCATTTATGTTCACAGTAAATAAAAGTGACCCAGTAACTACAAAACGCTCTGTCTTGAAAATCTTAGCTTCTATTTATGACCCCGTGGGTTTTATATCTCCTTGCACTTTTGTAGCCAAAAATATTCTACAAGAGCTCTGGAAGGTAGGATTAGCGTGTGATGAACAGCTACCTCCTGATATTTGTAAAAAATGGCTAGAATTTATATCCCAGTTGTCACTATTGGGCGAACTCAAAATTGAACGTCACGCCTTATTGCCTAATCAGACTGAGTGTGAACTAGTAGGATTTTGCGACGCTTCCTCCAAGGGCTACGGTGCGTGCATTTACGTGATTTCTCGAAGTGATGGGTTGGTAAAATCCAGTTTGCTCATTTGCAAAACGAAGGTAGCTCCCGTAAAACCGTTAACCATACCTAGATTAGAACTTATGGCTGCCGTTTTATTAAGCAAACTAATGCAATACGTTTTCAGTATCTTATCTCGTGTTAACGTCACACACGTTACGGCTTTAACAGACTCTTCCATAGTATTGGCGTGGATACAGACCGAGCCATATAAACTTAAAACATTTGTGTGTAACCGTGTTACACAAATAATTGATTCTTTACCGCCTCATTTATGGCGACATGTGAGCAGTGAAAATAATATCGCCGACGTTTGCTCCCGTGGAGTGTTGCCTAGCGAACTGCTTGCCATGACCGCGCGGTGGTTAGAGGGCCCCGCGTGGCTGTGTGACAATAGACAAAACTGGCCTATTGACACATTTTATAATAAAGAAGACGATTTTATTTCAGAATTGAAATCTAATTCTGCTTTGGTAAATTTAATTTCACAGAAACGGGACGTTACCGAGTCTAAATTCGAATTCTTAGAAAGAATATTAAACCAATTTTCTGCCTTTTCAAAATTACAAAGGACGATAGCTCGAATTATTAGATTATTTCGTAAAAAACATGATAAGGTCAACACTAATATGAGTACATCTGTTTTAACAACTCATGACTTAAATGAGGCTCATGATTGTTTACTAAAGTTAGTGCAAAGCAGTTATTTTGAAGGTGAAATTAAAGCCTTATCAAAAGGTTCCACTTATATTCCGTCCTTAAGAAAATTATCTCCATTTCTAGACGAGCGTAATTTCCTCAGGGTGGGGGGTCGTATATCCCACGCTGAATTACCTTATAATGCAAGGCATCCAATATTGTTGCCGAAACGTAGTAGGTTTACCTTGCTTTTAATTGAATATTTACATAAAAATATTTACATACAGGTCCTCGGACCTTACAAAATATAATAAATCAACATTATTGGATATTATCCGCTCGCAGTATCATTCGATCTATATTATCTAAATGTAAAGTCTGTTTTAAATGTAATCCGATACTTATTCAACCGAAAATGGCAGACTTACCGTCAAATCGGTTGGCACCTAACAAAGTTTTTGAGCACGTAGGTGTCGATTTGGGCGGACCTTTTCTTATTAAAGAAAGTTTGCGTCGAAACGCAAAAACCAGTAAGGCATATTTTGCACTTTTCGTGTGCTTTTCTACTAAAGCCGTTCACTTGGAAGTCTTATCTTCGCTATCGGCCGATTGTTTTCTAGCTACATTGGACAGATTTGTCTCCCGACGTGGTCTGTGCGCGTGTATGTATTCTGATTGCGGAACAAATTTTGTTGCTGCTAGTCGACATTTAAACGAAGTTCAACAGTTTCTGGTAAATGAACGTAATCAGAATGACATTACGGACGGTTGTGCTCAGCGTAAAATTAATTGGAGGTTTAATCCACCCAGCGCTCCGCATATGGGCGGGCTTTGGGAAGCCGGTATAAAATCCGCCAAGTATCACCTTGTGCGTGCTGTGGCCGATAAAGCTTTGACTTTTGAGGAGCTGGCTACAATTTTTTGCAAAATCGAAGCGATAATGAATTCGCGGCCATTATGTGCTTTGCCTGCGAGCGATAATCCGAACGAATTTAATGTTATAACTGCAGGTCATTTTCTTGTAGGCAAGAGTCTGACTGCTGTACCAGAATATAATTTAAAGGACGTTCCTATCAGTCATTTGTCACGTTGGCAATATTTACAAAATTGTTCTCAATTATTTTGGAAAAAGTGGAGCAGTGACTACTTAAACTCTCTTCAACAGAGAGCAAAATGGTTCACTTCACCACCCAACTTAAAAGTAGGAGACTTGGTACTTGTTAAGGAAGATCAAGCTCCTCCTTGCAATTGGCCGCTTGCTAGAATTGAGAATGTGCATCCTGGTTTAGACGGTGTAGTTCGAAAAGTGACTCTACGTTCCAAAAATCATATCTTTCAAAGACCAGTTGTAAAACTAAGCCCCTTGCCTTACGTTAATTAATGATCTTATTTAGTATATTTTGCGATAACTTAGTTAATATTTATCTTGTGTTATTAGAAATTATTATAAAAAATATATATTTTTAACTGTAACTTAGTTATCATTATGTTTATCATTTTAGAATCTTATTGGGAAAGCCTCATGATGCTTTCGGTGGGGGGTGTTAAGTATCTGCCTTGATTTTTTGGTTATTATGGTGAAACACTGCCTAAACCTTTTGCGGGAGAAACGGAACGCAGCTGGATGTGTGTTTGCGCCAAGAACCGCAACGCGGCGCTGTACAAAAACTTCGTTGGAACGCTCGAAAAGAAATGGCGGCCGCTCGGTCTTCCTGAACTTATTTTAATTCTTAAAAACATATATATCGGTGCAAGTGTGTGTTTCCTTATAGCATTTTATCCCCGGGGTGTTATATGAACTAATTGTAAGATCAGAACCTGGTCTACTATCAATATTGTGCTTGTTTGAAACTTGGCTACGCCGGCGTCGTGGTGCGATCTCCGAGAGACGAAGCAGCAGGCTGATGGTAAGTGCTTTTGCTTTAATGGCCTTAAAATCAATCGGATCGTACGAAGGCATCATAGTTTTATATCTCTAATATTCAATTTTAGTGAAATACAGTCCACAATCACTTTTCTACCAGTGGCCGGCACGTTGCCGCCACAGAGTGGTTAATAAAAAATCATATTTTAATGCTTCACTGTGACGGAGTGGAGTCAGCAGCGACTCGTTCCAATGTGCGAAGACCTTAAGACGTCGACGAACAGTGAGCTTCCCATACAAACGTAATACCAAAATGATTTGCAATTTGAGCATAATTAACTTTTCTTGTGATGTTATTCGGATTAAGACAGTATTTATCTAGGTTTCTATTAAATAAAATAAATTTCTATTAATATCCAAATAAAAATTAATGCAATTTACAGTTTTGTATGAAAAAAAATATTGGCATTTATTTTGAATAATCCCCGGTTGGGTCAATTTAGAAAACGAACTTTTCAATATTGGCTTAGGTCTGAGTGTTTGTAATACCACCAAAAGCACTTGTGTTATGGAAATCAGAGACAATTTGATTTCCATAACACAAGTGCTTTAGCTACTTACTTTGGAATCGGAGCAATGTATGTGATGTTGTCAAATATTTATTTATTTATTTTATTTATGGGAAGCTGACCGTTCGCTGGACTCTTAAGAAAGATGATCTACACTTCTACACTATACAATCAATATTTATCTCGCTACAACAAAAAACAAAAACTACTCACAACGCCGTATATCGATCCATATCACTAGACACCAAAAAATTCCTCAAAAAGCTCTCCAAATGTTGCCCTTTCTCCTTTCTCAGTTTATGCGCGACCGATTGATAAATATTCCCGATGTCGTTACTGTTAGCGTTCATCGTGGACGCTTGGACGACGACAGAGAACTCGCTGTCGACTGTTAGAAAGAGATGGAGCAACTCGCTCGTTTGGAGGAGGCTCTTTTGAAGTAACCGCTGGAGGAAGTCTTCGTATTTGTAGCGGAGGGTCTCCATTGGGCTGTTGTCTCTGTAAATACAGAATGCAAATATGATTATTAAATTACTTTTCCTTACTTATAATTAGAGGCCGTTATCGGAGGTACATTTTAGGAGCAGACATTCTTAGGGATGGGGTAATTTTTTTTGGTTTATCGATAAATTAACTTAACTCGACTATAATTAACAACATGAAAAAAAAACTATTTCATTTATTTTACGAATAAACAGGTTCTTACATTTAAGAATAACAGAAATACTCTACTGGGGAAAAATATAGTTAAGTAGATAAAATAAAAAAATAGTAAAGTAGATAAAATAATATTCGAACACAAACATAGATTAAATCAACATAAAATAGAGTATATACAAGGTGTTACAAAAGTACCCCTAATGCCGAATATGGTATATAGGGACCATCAAACTGAACAACTTTTACTATGGGGCCAACTCTGAAATCGCGAAAAAAAAATCAGCTGTTTCATACATTTTGATATTTTCGTAATTAATTTTTGTATGAAACAGCTGATTTTTTTTTCGCGATTTCAGAGTTGGTCCCATAGTAAAAGTTGTTCAGTTTGATGGTCCCTATCTACCATATTCGGCATTAGGGGTATTTTTGTAACACCTTGTATATTACTAAACTGCTTTTGTGTTCAAATATTATTTTATCTACTTAAGTATTTTCTTTTAAGTAGAGTATTTCTGTTAATCATAAATGTAAGAAACTGTTTATTCGTAAAATAAATAAAATTTTTTTTTGTCATGTTGTTTAATTATAGTCGAGTTGAGTTAATTTATCGATAAAATAAAATAATTATCAAAAAAAATTACCCCATTCCTAAGAACGTTTGCTCCCAAAATGTACCTCTGATAACGGGCTCTACTTATAATTTAATTAAAAAAGTGTATTTTTTTTTATTTGAGATTTCAGCATTCACAATGCTATTTTTATACAATGCGTTAATGAATGGGAAAACTGTTTCTTCGGACCATCAAACTGAACAATTTTTACTATTCCAAAATTCGCGCATAAATATTAAAGAATTTTATGTGTGAATGATTTTAACGCTATAGCTTTAGGTTTCAGTCTTGTGGGGTCCGACAGAGCATAATGGACTGTTACTAATGATGATGAAGATAATATTTTACCAGCGCGACGACGACGGCAGCGTTAAGTAAGGTAAACCTTTTATACCGGAGATGAACCAAACAATTTTATTAGTAAAAAAAATCGAAATCGCAGTCGGTTCCTACGACATTTCACCTTTAAAAATTATGAGTGACTGGATTGCGTAGAAGCAATTTGAACCTTAAACCTATAGCTTTAAACTTTACCTTCGTGACGGCAGCGGCGGCAATCGGTCTCCATGAAATTCAGTCAACTTGGCTCTCAATAGATGAAAGTCGTGTTCGCTTCGTTGTAGCGTCCAGAACCTCGCGGGCGCTGCGTGCGCGTGCGCGTGCGCGTGCGCGGACGCGGGCGCGGCGAGGGCGCGGTGCACGGCCAACGTGAACACGCGCACCGGACCACGCCGGGGAGGCACTTGCTATAGTATAAATTATACTTTTATAAATAAATAAATCATAAATACACACCAATCACTATATTACATACAGTTACAATAAATAAGAATGAAAACATTCATGGCTTAGCAACAAAATGCTTATGTTGTTACTTTAATATTATATAGATTATGCACAAGAGCCCTTCCCATAATGCGCAAAATTGACATTTGTTTGAAGATTAAAACTTAAGTTATGCTCCTATGCCTATACAACATGTTACAATTATAAAAGATCCCCTAAAGCGGAATATGGTAGACAGCGACCATCAAAGTGAACAACTTTTACTATTTGAAATTTTGAGATTTAAGCATTCACTATGCTATTTTTATATAATACTAAATAATATACTAGAAAAAATAGGACTCGCACCAGATCATGTTCTCGGACGGGAATCGAACCCGCGACCTTTGGATATTCGGTCTAATGCTCGGACCACTGAGCTATCGAGTCACTAGTGAGAACATCGAATTTCTTCTAGTATATCAACTCTTACGCTGCAAGCCAGCGCCATCTCACCAATGTAGAAGGAATTAACCTCGACACTTTTACTATGGGACCAACTCTAAAATCGCGATAAGAAATCAGCTGTTTGATGCAAAAATTTATAACGAAAATATCAAAATGTATAAGTTGTTCAGTAATATCTAAAGTAAAAACTCACTAAGATTAGTGATGCTATCAACATTGGTCAGCACCACCATATAAGTGCTCAGGTCCTGTTCTCTCAGGCTATCTTCATTGGCCAACGCGTCCAAATACTTCAATATGTCTATATATTCTCGTCTACCTTCGAATTGCACTCCAACACTTGTCCATCAATACATAAATACAGTAAAAACTCACCAATCTGCTGTCATTATTAGTCAGTACCACCTTATAAGTGCTCAGATCTGTTCTCTCAAACTATCTTCATTGGCGATGTCCAAATACTTCAATGTCTATATTCTCGTCTACGTCCGAATCCTCGTTATTGTGGCACTCTGACACTTGTACAACAAGAATATATACAATAAAATACTCACCAATCTGCTATCAACATTGGTCAGCACCACCTTAAAAGTGCTCAGATCCTGTTCTCTAAATCTATCTTCACTGGCCAACGCCTCCAAATACTTCAATATGTCTATATTCTCGTCTGCGTCCGAATCCTCGTTATTGTGGCACTCTAACACTTGTACAACAAGAATATATACAATAAAATACTCACCAATCTGCTATCAACATTGGTCAGCACAACCTTAAAAGTACTCAGATCCTGTTCTCTCAGTCTATCTTCACTGGCCAACGCGTCCAAATACTTCAATATGTCTATGTTCTCGTCTGCGTCCGAATCCTCGTTATTGTGGCACTCTAACACTTGTACAACAAAAATATATACAATAAAATACTCACCAATCTGCTATCAACATTGGTCAGCACCACCTTAAAAGTGCTCAGATCCTGTTCTCTCAGTCTATCTTCACTGGCCAACGCGTCCAAATACTTCAATATGTCTATATTCTCGTCTGCGTCCGAATCGCAATCTAACACTTGTCCGTCTATTGCTTGTGGGCGGAGGGCACCTTTAAGTTTTGTGCCTAGTTTTAATGCTGTTAGGAGTAATTTTTCTTGTGGTCTGTAATAGGAGATAAATGAAATTAATAAAAAAAAAAAAATTGACTTTTTGTTTTTTTTGTGGCCTCTAAGCACTTTAAAATAAATAAATATAAATATTAGACAACATCACAAACATTGCTCTGATCCCAAAGTAAGTAGCTAAAGCACTTGTGTTATGGAAATTAGAGACAAAGGTGGATCTACAAACACCTAGACCTGAGCCAATATAGAAAAGTTCGTTTTCTAAATTGACCCAGCCGGGACTCGAACCTGAGACCTCAGAGATGGCGACACCTTGAAAACCGGCGTACAAACCACTCGACCACGAAGTTCGTCGAAGGAGGATTAACAATGTAGTTCTTAAAATGGCCATATTATATAAAAATATCTTGTGGTAGGATAAAAATCCTACCACAGGATTTCCAGAACATCTGTTAGTACCCAAATAGAAAACGTTATCAAATCAGAAAGTCCCGACATTTACAAATATATGCCATATATTTATGTTCAAGAAACTACTCATAAAATAACTTAAGTTCAATCAATCAAGTTAAAAAAAGTCATACTTACTTTTTAGTCATTTGCTTTTGATATCCAGTTGGCGTCCTAGATCCAATAACAAGTTCATAATACTGAAAAACAATAAAACTCTCAATTAACAAAATATTTACAGCCAACAGCCAATTATTGACCAACATTGTAAAACTTAAATTGAATTTAAACCAACTTTTTGGATTTTAAGTTCAGAGTCAATTGAGGTAATTTAACCTAGCGCTTTATGAGATAGCTTAGTTTATTTGGGCTCGATTAATTACTAATAAGTTTTATTAATTTTGAGATTTAAGCATTCACGATGCTATTTTTATATAATACTAAATAATATACTAGAAAAAACAAGACTCGAACCAGATCCTGTTCTCGGACGGGAATCGAACCCGCGACCTTTGGATATCCGGTCCACTGCTCTGACCGCTGAGCTACCGAGTCACTAGTGAGAACGTCGAATTTCTTCTAGTATATCACTTACGCTGCAAGCCAGCGCCATCTCGCCAATGCAGAAGAAATTAACCTCGACATTCAACTGAACATCTTTCCAGATATTTTTAAACAGTTGATTAAGATGAGAAAGCTGTCTAACTATTTGAAATTTTGAGATTTAAGCATTCACAATGCTATTTTATATAATACTAAATAATTCCTTCTGCATTGGTGAGATGGCGCTGGCTTGCAGCGTAAGAGTTGATATACTAGAAGAAATTCGACGTTCTCACTAGTGACTCGGTAGCTCAGCGGTCAGAGCAGTGGACCGGATATCCAAAGGTCGCGGGTTCGATTCGCGTCCGAGAACATGATCTGGTGCGAGTCCTATTTTTTCTAGTATATTAATTAGTATTAAATTTTATTAATTTTTTAGAAACACCAAGTTCTTGTAAAAAACAAGAAATAAAAATAAAGTCTTAAAAAAATTATCTATAATTTAAGTACTTATAATGTTCACCTCTTGGCTGTGCAAGAATTTGGGCAGCATGACTTTCTCTAGAACTGAGTGCGCCTGCCCCGCGGCCAGGTACAGGGCTCTACTCGTTTGCAATCTACAAACAAAAATAATATAAATACACTACTATTCCTTAAAGTTTAGTAAATAGAGTCGAAAATGGCCCGTAGAAATTGAATCGAATGTAGAAAGCGAATGTGGTCTTTTGAGAATATGATATTCAGCGACGGAGGGAATGTTTTCAATTAACTGAAGTTTCATTAAAATCGGTTCATTCATTTCGAAAAATAAGGACTTGAAAGTTTGCGTGAAATACCGAAAAGTATCAACGCTCAAGTCATTAGCTACCAAGTATCCCCCAAACAATAGAATTTCTATTGTCTGCTGTCAGCGGCAGTTAACGTGTTCAATAAAATATTACTCGTACCTATTTAAGTACGTAATTTATCACAAAAAAATATAATCTTCACTTTTGTATTTAAAACTACAGGAAAGCAATCGACGAACCAGATTATCGGTTAAGAAAAAAAATTACTAACCGTCCCACCAGGTGGAGTGGTTTGTCGGTTAGTAATAGACGGGACTTTATATTAAAAATCGTTTTTTGTCGGACATCAAGCGTTGTATGGAAATAATTAGCGGGCCATAATTTGTAGTAAGTTTAGAAACCCTGATTCTTTACATTTTTATCACGTTACGCACTCGAACTGCTTTGTTCGAAGGAGAGATTCAGTGTCGTGTGAGAGGTGTCTATGTGTGCGCGTAGAGTACTAAGCATAACTTCTGTACTTTCTCTATTCTGTGAAAATGTTTCGGAATAGCGACTATCGCTTAATTATCGCAAAGTACGAGGCACGCAGCTGTTGTCAAGCGCAGGGCTATATAGTCCAGCAAGCGTTGTATGAAAATAATTAGCGGGCCGCAATTTGCAGTAAGTTTAGAGACCCTGATTTTTATATTTTTTTTCAATTATCCGTGAACAAATTATAGATGTAGGAGTTTCGTTTGTTGACAGAAATCTTTAAAAAAAAACCAACCTCTTGATAGTATCGGGTGCTTGCAACAGCTGATTAAGTTCTTCCACTATATGTTCTTCCAGCGGGACCCTGCTAGGGCTGTGCGGGGATAGATACAAGTCGTACAGGTCACAAGCTTCCTTGTGGAGTAACGCTTGTTCTTCAGCGCCCAAATCTGGGTTTAGGAGTTTCGTTTGAAATAGTTCTGTGGGATACAGAAAGAACATTAACGACCATGACCATCAGCCGTATTTAATGTCCCCACTGCTAGGGCACAGGCCTTCCTTATGGGTTAAACATTCATTAATATAATTATATTACAAGTATTCGACAGCAATCAATTTAAAACTTTAGCCCCCTTATTAATAAATGAAGAGTAAGTTTACTTACTTAAAGTTTAATAATAATAAAATTCTTTATTGCAGACACGAGATCCATGTAACCAAAAAGTTTGCTTAGGAATATAATGCTTTGAGACGTTAAACGTAAGGAGTAATATTGCTTAACAATATTTTTTCGTTAAACCAGGTGTAAACTTACTGTTCGTTTATTAATAAGTACTGTACTGTTTGGTAATCTGAAGTAGAGTAATACGGCCTTACTATAAGAGATTTTAAAACACTGTTTAAATGTAATGCCGTCCCTTACAAACTGTTTAAATGTGTTGCTGTCAAAAAAGTGACAGCATCACATTTAAACAGTGTCTAAGTTGAACACTTGTAGACTAATGACTTTAAATTAAGCTTGAACCCTGTAAATTGATTCAGTAGAAATGAGCTAATTAAATAATGTTATTTATAACATATTTGCTCGTAAAGGGTCTCTTATTACACCAATTTCAATATCGTATTGTATTTCATTACGTACTTGTGCGTTATTGTAATGTAAAATGCACGGTTTATCAAGATAATTCGTCTAAAATGCCAACTGGCAAAGTAATAATCAATTTTACAAATTGTTCAAATTTATATAATTGCTTTAACAAGTGATTAAACATTTATTCGATTATTTAGTTCCTCGCAAATATGTAATAAAACGTCGTATGACATACGTGCGCTTTGATAATTACAGCACTTATATCATAATGTACTATTAATTATGAATCTATGTTAATTGTAATGTCTGGAAACGATTCAAACGATATACATATTTGTAAATATCGTTCCTTCTGATAAAGCTGATAAGTTTTTTGCGCCCATTTTTCTTGTCAGCTAAAAGACGTCATAATGGGTGGTAGGGTAAAAGAATTGACGATTAAAAAATGCTTATTATGTGAGCTTATTTGAATAAAGAAACACTGTTCGAAATTGGAATTGAAATATTTCAATTTCAATTTCGAACAGTGTTTCAAAAACTTTTGTGGTAAGGCCGATAGAGTTCAATATAAAGAGAAGTGAAGTGAGATGCGTAGTGCGTGCTTACGTACAAACATGCACGTGCACGTCCCAAATTTTGTATTGTATAGTATAGAACTATATGACACTGTACATACACCGCATGCGCAAACGTGTACGTCTGCACGTCACAAAATTACACTGAATGGAATCTCTTGTACACACGAAAGCACGTCAGGTTATACAGTTAAACTGCTAAAACAGCTTTTATGACATAGGGCATAAAGGCGGTCTCAAGGTCATCATGTATAGTCTGAGGTGCCACCTTGCGTACGTATTATTATTTGCCAATCACACATTTGCGCGAGTAGCGAGGCGGGCGAGGCAAATAGCGAGCTCACGTGTGTACAGTAGTCACTATTCGCTTCGTCACTCGCGCGCTCGCGTTAGGAGCGACATTTCGAACGCGAGGCAAAGGAGCCTCCGCTCGTGCGGAGCTTACGGCGGAAAATGTACTCTATGGCCGCGTGTGAGCGTCCAAAATCGTTTCATCGAGTGAATCAATTGCAGCATTTTAATTTGTGAACTAAGTCACCGCGTAGCCAGCTGATTCCATGAAGGCAACTATGGATACTATGGGTACTCACTAATGTCCTTGTAGAACAGCAGTAAGTGTATGTGGCTGGCCGCCTTAAGATACTGCACGAACGCGTAGAACTGTTCCTGGTCGTCGATCACTTGTTCCAGTTCCACGCGCAGGAGTCTACTGCGTTGTACGTATACGGACTCAGTGCGTCGCGCGAATGTCTCCAGGAATTCTACCTGTCAGGTAATACAAAATAACAAAAAATATTTGAAATTGCTTCAAATGCCATCTCTAATTTAAGAGATGGTTAAGGTTTAGCCTCGGTCATGATCACTGTATCAAAGCAAGAAATAGGTACCGTAAACTGGGGTGATTAGCAACATGCGTGATGAATAACAACAGCCAAATTTAGTTAAAAAAAATAACAAAAAATTTAATATTAACCGCTTGAGCCTGTTCATAGAACATTTTTTATTTGTTTTTCTATCGAAAATGTCGCTGTTGTTATTCACCACGCAAGTTGCTAACCACCCCAGTTTACCGGTTAGTATTTTTGTACACACAAAGTTTAACAGCATCATAGAATTAGTATAGAGTGAGGTACAGTACGGCCACGCTCCGCCTCCCGGCGAGCCTCATACCGCCCCTCCCCCCGACCAACGGCGGTAACATCAGCGGTTCATTCTGGGGCCGCGTCGCGCGCGCGAGTTGTCAGTGGTACGAGCACAGACTAACATAGAGCTCGACAGATGTCAAAAGTCAACTGTAGCGACACAACTTGTTGCATCAGCAAATATATTCGTAGCATCGTAACCGCAGCAAACAGTCGTATCCCTACACGCGTGCCTGTTGTTTGTGCCCTACTAATTAATTATTTTTTTCATTTTCATTTCCTTTTAATTTTGTGTAACCTTGTGTGTAGTGATTTAATAGACTTTTACTAACTTCTATTCTGTTTTATTTGGACACGCAATAAACCCTTCTGATTAGGACATTATAGACAGTGCAATAAACATAAAAAAAGTAAATATAAAGACAATATAAATAAGAAATAGACTCTAAAGTAGTGAGACACTAAATCAACCCTAAGATTCACGCACACATTTGCAGCGTGTACAAACGTAATTTGTTAATGTTGTAGTTGAATCTCACTTTTTGTATGGCGTGTCCGGGGTGTGACAGTACTGACCTTATAGTTAGGCGAAGCTGGCAACTCAGCCATGGTTTCATCACCAGTGGCCAATATGATGAGGGTGTTCAGAATATAAGGGTCTGCTAATACATCCGTTAGAGATAGTAACACCCAGCCCGCGAATATCTCACGGATCAGAACGCGAAACACTCTGCAATTATTGTTAAATCAGTATTGCATCTGCAAATGACAAACAAAATGGCGATTGATCAGAGAAAATATACAGTAAAGTTCTGGATTGAGGGGAACTTTCTAAGTCATTTCTAACATAAAATATTTTTAATGACTTGAGGGGTGCAGTGGTCAACAGGTCTACTACGCAAGAGGTTCCCGGGTTCGATTACCGGGCAGAAATTTAAATGATGAATTTTTAATTTCTGTGATGGGTTTGGCTGTTACTATGTATGATTAGTATATATTAAAAAAAGTATATAAGTAGTATATCAGTTGTCTCGCACCCATATTACAAGATTTGCTTAGTTTGGGGCTAGATGGCGCTGTGTGTGTGAGCATCAACGTCGAACTTTGTATTGGTAATCTTAGTTCCCTTTACTGAGGTAGGTGGAGCTGCACAAATTTCTAAATATAAAAATACATTTAATACGAATCCGACTCGCATCCAATAGTTTTTCATGCTAATGCTAAGGGCACGCACTACAATCAAACTAAACCTAGATTGTAAATTAAAACGAGAAGTATTAAGAGTTTCAGACACACAGACAGAAAAGTAAAAAAAAACTACACAACAACTTTTGTCTAATGATTAATATGCAGTAAATAGATAAAAATGCACTCACGAGTTGTTAACCTCGCTAGCACTAAGCAGATACGGCATGATGGCGTCCGTCACGCATCTGAGGTAGGACATCTCGGCGCGTCTGCACGAGGCCGCGGGGTGCGGGCGCGCCAGGGGGGACGCCCCCGCCCCCGACCGCGCCCCCGCCCCGGCCCCCGCCCCCGCCCCCGAATGCGCCCCCGCCCCCGCGCATGCGCAGTAGTGACGCAACGCGCACGGCACTAGGCGAGACAGTAGTAGCTCCGCAAAGTTTATCTAATTAAAAAATTGTTGTTGATTCCTACTTCACAGTTACGGGGTGGGCTTACTTAATAATCACAGTACTCTTATCAGTATTTTTCAAGAAACTCAACCAGAAAAAATCTAGAATAAATTATCTACTTTTTGAATTTATTGACAGTTGACTAATTCAACTTGCAAGTACTACAAAAGACATACTTAACGATATTTACCTTAACAGCTCTTCGTAAAAGACATGCTGATGCATATCGGAGTTGATAACGTAACTCATCAACAAAAAACGGTTGTAGGGTGACCTTGCTGTACCACGAATTGATGAACTGGTCCAATATTGTATTATAAAACTGTCAAAAACAAAGAACATAGTATTCAATAAAGCAAAACAATTAAACAACTCTCACATAAATAACATTACAGATCATAGGTTAGAAATAAAAAGGCATATTTTTATAGAAAATACATTAGGGGACAAAATGTCCCCCAACATGATGCACAACGCTAGCAACATCTCCCACACCACATGACATAGATATGTCGCTCACTGTGCAACGTTGCAGTGTCACATAGATTGAATGTCATGGGTCAATCAGTGTCTGCAAATAGAATGATGTGAAACGACTTACATCTTCTATGGCTTGGTCCAGTTGCTTATGTATTTGCAGGCCCACCCAGGGTTCTATTGGAATGTCAGGGTTATGGCGAGCGCAGTCTTTGGACCCACATGTCACACATCCCTGTAAATATTAACAATTTGTTGTAAATTACAATAACCGAAACATACTTGTCATTAACCCTTTGGCTGCTCAAAACTCACGTCGTGAGTCGAATAATTGCGACAGGTGTGCGCGTCGACTCTCCTAGCGAGTCGGACGTTTTGGCGGTTGAGCCAGTGCTAACGACTCACAGCGCGAGTCCACCAAAACAAAACGGCTGTGCTCGCAACTCGCGAGCGGAGTCCATACAAATTCTTTGAAAACTGAGTTCAAGATTTTACCCGAAATCATATTTTTTGTGCAGGTACCTAGCCTGTCGTAAATATTAATTGTTTTATTGACGTCAGAAATGGCGTCGTTCATATTCACTTCTCGTTCTCACTCTAAACACTACATCTATCGCTCTCTCACTCCCACTCATTATCTGCGCGGGTTGTATAGTTTATTTTAAAAACTCGCTAATCTCCACTAGATTGCAGGGTAGCTAAAAAATATACTAACAAGTAAGTATTGAAAAAATAAATAAAAATGTTTAAACGTATAATTTATGTTTAAACAATTTATAAATAAATGTTTATATAGGAGTTCATTAGAACACAAACATTTAAACATTGATTTTTATTTATACATATACAATATGTAACAAAAGTAACCGTAATGCCGAATATGGTAGATAAGGACCATGAAACTGAACAACTTTTACTAAGGGACAAACTTTAAATCGCGAAAAAAAAATCGGCTGCTTCATACAAAAATTAATTACGGAAATATCAAAATGTATGAAACAGCTGATTTCTGGTATATTATTTTATTTGTTGAGATGAAAAAACATACAATATCAATTTATTATTATGGACTCCCGTAGCGCATCCGTGAGCACAGGCGTCGCGTCAGTATGGACTCGACTGGCATGTTCGCCGACTCACGTCGAGAGTCCACGCGCACAATCGTTGCGACAGGGCCCGACTCACCTAGTCGGTCCGGTTAGCACACGCGGTGCAATTTATCACTGGACAAACGCGTGTGCTATGGACTCGCCTAGCGAGGCGAGCGCAGCAGTTAGCGGTACCGTGCGAATTTAGTTCAGCAGCCATAGTGTTAAAAGAATCAAGTGCTTAATTATTACTACATACATACATTTATAATGTGGAGCTGTTTAGTTTATTTAAACAAAATTAAGATAATGCTGTCTGGCTACCAGTGGCGAAGGGTCCCTACAAGCTGATTCCCATCGGCCATTAGAAATTCTACCTCACCGATCCACTATGCAGATCAAAACAATTTTATAAAACGGCTTACGGTCGCCATAATTTCACCCCTCGCCACTGCTGGCTACTGATTTCTGTTCTGAGAATAGTTGATGAAAAGCTATTTTGTTTGATGAAAGGAACCAGTCATAAAGTGTTTCATTATGATCATTGCAAGTTTTGTTAAAAGCTTTGGTACTTCAAACTTAACAGGCATTTACTAACTTTTATAATTTCAGGGTTCCTCATAATTCAACATTTAAAACAAATATTCAACTTACATTTATAGGGGCAATGTCAACTCCTCTTTCTACAGATTTATTAACAAAATGGCACTTTAATTCCTGCAAGTATTTATGCAGGATATTCGTCTTCAATCCATAATAACAAGCCACACATCCCAGCACATAGCTCAACGATAATGCAATGAAGTGAAATCTGTAATACAAAATTGGGTTATTGATTTCCTGTTTAATAAAGGATCAATGCTTTATGCAACTGTAAATTTATTATACCTGTAAAAATATAAAACGGCAAGCGACGCTGAAAAAACACCGAAGTAAATAATATAATTTGGATTTTCAAATATTTCATTAAACTTCGTTTGACATCTTTCAGTCATGGCTACGAAAAATGACATTCGGTGACAACAAAACCTCAGAACAATAAAACAAGCACACTACAAACAATCAATCTGTCACATGCCCCTTCGCTGACAATAGGAACTTAGTCTGCAGTTCGAGAAATTTTTGATAATGGCAACAAAAGAAAAAACTTTGTGAAAAACGATGAATTGTTTATTATATAAAAAAACGTGACAATTCGTCAATCCAATCAACCCATCATAACAATTTTAAATCCATTACATTACCAATTTGAAAATAGAACAAACTACTCAGTAAAACTATTTAACTTAGCTGTCATGCAGCTTTCATGCGCCTATTTATCTTGGTCGAGTTGTAGTTAGGAAAAGACTTAGGCGATTCTTAAGTTAAGTGCAAATGGGTGTTAGTCTTAATTAATGCTCTAAGGGTGTTAACCGTCTACGCATTAGGTACACCCATAAACTTATACTTACGCTAGTATAAGAAAGTCTAATGGGGCCTTTATTTTACTCATCATTCATTCCATTCATTGCAGTGCGTCAGTTAAGAGTATTGTGTTGTGTGTGCAGCATTGCCAGAATGTTACAAAAGTAACATTTTACGTTACTTTTGACCCTCTCATGTTACCTCCATGTTACACGACTCAATATGTTACTTTTGTGTTACTTTTTAGATTTTCCAGCAAACATAAAAATATCGTAAAACGGAACTCATCCAAGAATTTTTTTGTTCGTCATCTTGCTTGGCGCACTTGATTTTGTGAACTTACTGAATGCAACATATTCACTCACTCGCATGTATTTCTCAATTTTCCATCCCGCTTATAAGGATGCGCAAGTGAGTCGAGTGGTGACTAGCAGCGAATGATTACAATCGATTTTAAAATTTTAAATGCTTAAGCAAAATCATTAGGTTAATTGTAATGATTTTTTGACCAAACCGTCATCACCGCATGGCCCGGAGCGCGCGGCGCGCTACGCACGCCGCGACTAGGCTTTTACGCGGATGGGTACGAAAATATAGGCTTCTTTAAAACACAACCCACCTATGTAGAATGTTAATATACAAGGTGTTACAAAAGTACCCCTAACCCCTAACGTGATTTTTTCGCGATTTCAGAGTTGGCCCCATAGTAAAAGTTGTTCAGTTTGATGGTCCCTATCTACCATATTCGGCATTAGGGGTATTTTTGTAACACCTTGTATAAAAAACTAACTAAAATGTTTTTTTAAAACTGATACTAATTAGTTTACTAGTGGATAGGGGCCCACATCAGGCATTTTTTAGCATCGCCAATCGATTATTCGATCAACAATTATTACGATGTTTTCGATGTTTAAAAAATGGAACAGGAAACTTATTTTAGTTTTTGTGTAATAAAATGCCATATTATAGTATTGTGTCGTTTTCCACAAAAAAAAGGTAGGTAATGTTACTTTTCTCGTGAAAATGTTACTTTTTGAGCTATCTCATGTTATATTTGACTATCTGCCACTGGCAACACTGTGTGTGTGTGTTCTGTGCTCATCTGTCAATGTACTAAAACCTTAGAGCATTAAGACTCAAACCAATCGGCCTAAAGAAAATAATTATTAATTCATTCAATAGCCCAATCGGCCATCCATGACATCACAACAAATTAATGATTAAAATTAATAAATGAAAAAAAATATAGTAGTATTATTTGATGACGTTTTACTGACATGACTCTACTAAACTAGCCAAACAAAATGGAAGAAAACAAAGCAATTGTTGGTGTTCTTCCTAACATAGTAGACGTCGAATGGAAGCTGGAAGTGGTAACAAATACACCTGGAGTTAGTTCAGATAACTTGCTTTATACCGTAATATTGAAAACGGACTGCGGCAACGACGTCAGTTTTACGTGTGGCAGTCAGCAACTGCAAGATTTAGTTTATAAACTAAAAGACTTGGTGAGACATTGTGAAAAAGTGAAGAGTGAACTCTCGTGAGCCTTTATTATACTTGTTTTATCAAGTACCTATGTTATTGAGATGTATAATATGAAAATAAGTAAATATTTTGTAAATAAATAAATAATGTCACAGAGCTAAACCATGTTTCCAATGTAAAGGTAATATTTTAGAAACAACTTACATTCTGAAATATGTAAAGAGGAAAAAGGTGCTAGCCACTTGATTAACATTCTGTACAACCTCAAAAAAACAAAGTTTTTATTCAAAATAACTTTATTCAGAAAATACCATTCTAAAGTACAATAACATAGTGAGAACACAAGAAAGAAAACAATACATTTGCACAAAAACACATCACAGATTAAACAAAAATGACTTCAGGTAAATAGTTAAGCTGCACTTGTATCTACTAAAACACTTTTATTTCAATGGAACTATGAAACTTACTAATCTACAATAGATTTATCTTAAAATATCACAATATCAACAACTACACTACATGGTACAGTGAATATTTTAATGACAATGATATTACTTTCAAATGCTAACACTATTCAATTCAATACTGTAGGAATTGTAATTAATGAATAACATAATATAGGTGTCAATTTAGCATTGGAAACAAGATGATTTAAGTATTTCGATCAAGAATACCCTAGATGTCGAGTCAGTCTCTAAAACAACACCTTGAAATAACGACCTGCTTTCAAACAGGGACAAGATAAAGTCAAATTTGGAAAGAATAGTTATTGTTGCCACATAGGAATACTCAGGTTGAAAATTTCAAATAGCTTTTTGTTTTGTCAGTCAGCGCCATATTTGTGTGCTATTTTAGTTGGTGAAGTATTTACTAGGGTATTAGGGTATTTTTGATCGAAGTTTAAGTAGGTACTTAAAATAATCAACATTCTAAATTCTAATTTAATGAAACAAGAATGAGAGCTCTAGTAGATTTATGGTATTCTTAACTCCCAGTTTAATATTTCTGTAAAGTTATTTCTAACAACACAGCACATCAATTTACAACAAAACATAAGACTTTTGTTGTTTGTTTGAAGCCCATCAAGGCCCGGTAAATGAGACACAATAGATATTCCGTTGTCCGGCTGCATTCGGCCACTCGGGCGTTGATGAATTAAAATTGAGAAAATTCACCATATTGGAACAGATTTACATGCCTAGATAATTAGGTGCTTGTTTATTATTAGTATATTAAGATTATTGAATGTTGTTAACATTTGAGTAAATGCAATCGGTCACAAAAATCTCCATGCAACCTTCACATCACTAAATTATAAACTTATATCCTTGCAAAATAAAATACTGCATAGTTTAATACTACTGAATGAGCTTGTTTTATGGGCCTTACACACTGAGCCAGTAGCCTATTTACCGTACTAACTTTTGTCGAGCGCATACCCGTAGTAAATAAAGTACGAATCGGGATATAACGCCGCCGGCCATGCCTGCCGATTCAGTGTGTGGAGCCTTAGATAGCTGTAAGCCACAAAAAATACAGATCTTCCAATATGTACCAGACACATGTACTTATTCTTTTTTGCATTTTATTGTTTCTCTAAACACTTAGCTAGCTGGGCCAACATTTATAGAAACTATGAGATATTTTCGAATGATGAAGTATAAACGCAAGGTTATGATATTAAATGCGGATAAAATTTAAAAGTAGACATCTGTAAATTTTGCATACATTAAACTTAAAAAATGGTTAGTCATTTATTTTTACCAACATCGCATTCATTTCACAGTAGGTAATGACGACTTAGATAAAGTGCGTCAATTTTTAGCACAATATGTTCATCAATAGTTCTCTTCATTATTTACATAGTTAAGGCCATAATACGTAGCACACTATCTATTAAGGAATATTCTATTTAGTTTTAGTAAGATCGTGATAAATATTTCATTGCAAATTGTCCCGAAGAAAGTTCAAATTAACATTATCTTTCCCAATAATAATTTAATCAAATAATGAATATTATGAATAACAACAAACAACATGCAAAACACAACTCACTTATATTCATATAATTTTGGAAATATCACATAGGTTTTTAAAGCATAAATTTAGTTAGTGTGCAAACCAGCATAGATACAACAAACAAACAAATATTAGGTACTTACTATACAAAACAATAATCATACATTTGTTAAAAAGGAAAGCTATAAGTAATTATTTGGTCGCAGATAGATTCTTATTTCACTGGCTTATGCTCTTTTAGTAAATATATCTCTACATTATACACAAACACACATGTCCTCAATAGCAAATTCTTGCCTACCATTCACTTAAGGATTCTAATGCATTATTGCCCTTTTTTTCGCACTTATGGGAGGTATGGTGAGAGTGACAAAAAGAAGCAAAGTGCCGTCATAAAAGGCGCATTTTCACTTTGGTGCCAGCTGGTGCAGTGGCGGATTACGTTACACTTGTCACAAAATAGGTATCCGAATTAGGACACGACACTTTGTACAAATTCAACCGATTTCGTGCTTGTTTCGTTACTAAAAATAAAATAACCTATAATCAGGTACCTATGCCAGATTAATAAATCCGTCGGGTAGGTACTCGAATAGTATTAATCTGATCGCGCTATGTCTGGAGTAGCCTTAAATGGCCGTTTACACTGGGCCAGTGGCAAGTAAACCGTCGCACGGGAGGGTTGAACGTGCGCGCGAGGGACGTCACTTGCCCGAAAAATAGATAGGCGTTCTATTCGGAACCACTGGCCGGCAACTTGGCGGCGGCTAAGTTGACGCGCCACTGCCCACGCGGTTTACACGGCTGTGCTTGCTTAATGTACTGTCCACTGTCCTAATGTAAATCGGGCATTACAGTTGGATTAGACCTATCAGTGAATGGCAGGTTTTTAGCTGCTTAACATTTCTCTTGCCATTAATTAGAACTAACAGAAAACCGTACATACTAAAAGCTGTCATCCTACCCATTAAAAAACTTGCGTGCTTTAGCGATATGACCAATAATTTTCACCCATTCAACAAGCAACCTTATTTTGTAAAAATAGAACACATTACATATTATAGTCGATATTTGATGAAAGTTAACATTTTAGGCCTATCCGCCTGAGATCACAAGATCGCTTCTCATCGCTATGAACTTTAGTGTGTGTTAACTTTAGCTATAATATTACAACAGCCTTTAATAATTTTTTAGTATTACAAATTGGAGATTCATTAAAACAATCTTCCTAGTCTGTATAAACAAGTGTAATTTTGGCAGCAAAAATGGGCGGTATTCTTATGTTCAATTCACTAACAGTTGACATTTTTTATATTAGAACCATTAGATATTAAAACCTTTAATGGTGGTGCAATCGACCCATAGCATTTTGTAGTTTTTTATCTACACCTATGCCCTGTAAAAGGTTTTGAAACAGTTAGCTTACAGCCATCGTTACAACAACTAGTGTCATAGTAACCTTGATATCCGAACGAGTCAAGAATGGTCCGCGCCCCCCGCGAGTTGCAATATGATATTCAGTACTACATTATAACACTCGTTTGGATGATATAATGAAACAGCGCGGCGGCCTCGATCAGCCACTCGCTCGGATACTACGGTTACCATGACACTGGGTGTCTTGATGTTGGTAATAAGCTAATGTTTCAAAACCTTTTATAGAGGATTCATATCATGAGTGTACATAAAGTCTTTATGCAACTGTACATAATTAAGTATTAAAACACTTATGTGATCCTATTATCACATGCGTGTTTTAATACCCCTCATTATACTACAGTTTCATAAATAACTATTTAAAATAAGTCCTTAAAATTAGCATAAGTATATGATTTTCAAACTGTATCAAGTCACTGGTGAAACTATATCAATGAAATTAGTTGTAAGTATTATTTTATCGAAGGAAAACATAACCATTTTGTGTGTCAATTTCCCATACTTTAATGCATTTCTTTTGAAATAAGTATTAGCAATGTTTCTGCTTTTTCTTTGTTTGTCAAATACAAAAATAAAAGTTCTAGCACACGACTGTTACCTATTTCTTGATATCTGACAGATCACTAAGGTATTCCACTCATCCAAAACCTCTGATCAAAATGTAGGTAATAATAGGGATCTGTGACCAATACTCGTCATCAGTTCTGCGCAGCGCAGGGCAGAGCAGATTTTGTAATGCATGAATGTGCAGAGAGCAAATGTCTGCGCTCGCGCAGGGTCCTTATGATGGAAAGTATAGACTTTTCATATACCTACCTATTTACTCTATGGTTTCCGTAATTTTTGATAATCAGGGCCATGATCTATCTGCACTTGCGTTTCTAGCAGACGCTCACCCTCAGTATCGGAATCAGAGGGACTGGATAGGTGCAATACCACAGAATATAATATTTTCTATAATATTACTAAACGTACAGAAGTCCATCCGCGCGAAGACAATAAGCTACTCTCGTCGCACGGCAATAAAGTCTAATTTCAAATTGCACAGCGCTGCGTGCCTATTATTATAAGAGCCTCCGAAACGCTTCTCTGTCTGTTACGTAGCTCTGTCTCACATGACATCCCTCGTGCGCTGGCTCGACTGAGTCAGCCGCAGTAGGCTAATATAAAAGTTTAAGCGCGGAGTGAAACCCCCATTAAGCCATTACATATTCTCAAATTTGAACCTTAAGCCAACATAATAAGGTGTTAATGTTGTCAAATAGATCGTATGCTAGAACCGTATTTGTGGGTGCCGGAGTACATTCACAGCGAGAAGAACTTGAGGAACGCGGCCGGCGGCACCGGGTGCGGCGGCAGCGGCCCGCCCGCCGACCGCACGCGCTCGCGGTATTCTGGACACTATTACCATACGCATAACGTTCAACATTCACTTACATCTAAACACCATGCACTACAAGGAACATAATAATAATAATATGCGTTTATTTTCCCATCACAAACTTGAACACGACTTAGGTACGCACGACAGCACGTCAGGTTATACAGTTGAACTACGAAAACAGCTTTTATTACGTAGGGCAAAAAGGCGGTCTCAAGGTCAACATGTATAGTCTGATGTGCCGCCGTGCGTACATGGAACTTATACAATTTTTGTTTGTGTGAGACTGATGCCTACGCTAGGTGTAATACCTGTGTTGCAGGTCATCAGGAATTATATACATAATATGTAAATATTTGACAACTTCACATACATTGCTCCGATTCCAAAGTAGCTAAAGCACTTGTGTTATGGAAATCAGAGACAACGGTGGTATCACAAACACCCAGACCTGAGCCAATATAGAAAAGTTCGTTTTCTAATTTGACCCAACCGGGGATCGAACCCGGGACCTCAGAAATGGCGATACCTTGAAAACCGGTGTACGAAGCCACTCGACCACGGAGGTCGTCAGTTTAGTACATAGTTTAGGTCGACGTAGTCCTTATTCTAAAAAAATCTAAGGCCTTGGTCTCCTATTTCACGCTATACTTTTAACCGCATCTCTGGTCTAGTGGTTAGCCCACCCGTGTAAGACGCGGAGGTCCCGGGTTCGATTCCCAAGAGGGCGATACGATTTGTACTCGGTTTGTTTGGTGGGGTTCATTTCAAGTCCGCCTGGCTAGCTACCACCATCTTACCTAAGTCTGACGCCATAACAACGATTTAAAAATTGTTATGTTCCTGCAATTAGAGGTAAGATAGCCAGTTTCTCAGTGGTGAGGATTCCGGGTGTAGTGCGATAACTTAACATCAGTAGCTCTAACATGAGTTGATACAAACTGTTTCCGCTACCGACCGCTACCGTAAACTATCGAATATACTATTCGATAGTTTACGGTAGCGGTCGGTAGCTCACAGTCAATACGAGTGAAAGAGAGATAACAATAGTTTACGGTATCGAAAACAGTTTGCATCAACTCATGGTAGGGCCACTGGTGAGGTGAAGGCCAAACACTATCCTGTTGAGAATAAAAAAATACGCGACACGTCTGATATCAGCGTAAACATTCCTATACATTTCAGTACATATTTCTTTAGTAAGTATTGTGAGTGTGACGCTGACGCTGTAAGCGGCCGAGGGCGTAAATAAAAGACCAGAGCCTAAATTTTCTGATGCGTCACTTCATTGCTAAAGGGAATAAAGAAATGGCAAGATTTTTAAACCGGTTTTATTTTATTGTTGTCCATCTTTAGGAACAAAAGTGACAAAAGTAAATGTGCACATGACGGCACCTCAGACTATACATGTTGGCCTTGAGACCGCCTTTATGCCCTACGTAATAGAAGCTGTTTTCGCAGTTTAACTGTATAACCTGACGTGCTGTCGTGTGTACATAGACCTATGAAATAAAAGTATAAATAAAGTGTTGACCTTGAGACCGCCTTTATGCCCTACGTAATAAAAGCTGTTTTCGCAGGTTAACTGTATAACCTGACGTGCCGTCGTGTGTACATAGACCTTTGAAATAAAAGTATAAATAAAAAGTGAAAGACTACAAATAGAAATATCCAATTTACCTGGTCAGCTATGCAGGGGTGACCGAGCGAACGCCAGAACAAGCATTTGCAGTGGCGGCAGAGGGACAACGTCTCCGAGTACTGGGCGTCTTCTCGCAGTCCGTACAGCCTAGAAATATTCAGAAATATTATTATGACTTTTTTTTGTTTATGAACCGATTTAGATGATTCTTGTTTTATAGGATAGTGTATTAGTGATTACACTACGGTATTGAAAGGTTAGCCATTTTATTGTCACTGCTGGGGCTGGGATACAAGCCTTACTTATGGGCTGATGAATAGGATGGAGCATAACCCACTGCGCGGGCCCAATGCGGATTGGTGGGTGTTAATGAGTGCAAATGTAGCAACGGCTTAACGTGCCTTCTGAAGCACGGAGGATCTCGAGATAATATACTTTGGTCACCCACCCCATGACTGACCCTTGCTAAAATTAACAACGCGGAAAGTTGAAATTGAGTTATTAAGAGTATTATACCATTGAAAAGTGTGAAATATGAACAAAATATATTTATATCATCGCTTACATTTACATATACATAATATATGTATATGTAGGTATATACCTACCACAAAAAAGTTAAAAATAAAAAGGCTTTTAAAAATTAAAAAGAAAAACCTCCATCAAAAAACTTTTAAAAAATTGTTATAAAAACTGTTTCAAAACGCGACAGCTCTAATAAGCAAGAAATAATATTCAAATCTGCATAATTACTATTCAAGTAACTATATCTGATAATAAAAAAACGTCTTTTGAAGTCGGGTGGGGCCAAAATATATTTTCCTTTTTTAATTTATATAAACTTTTATCGTGGTTTTTCTTTCTTAATTTCTGCCTATAAGATGAAGGGTGGAAATGGAAGTTTTATAAAAATATTTCTCAGGAATAATAAAGAAAATAGTTGATTAACGACTGACTTCCTGAGGCGATGGAACAGGTCCTTCCAGTCGGGTGGTTGTTCACCCCCGAGTAGCGGCGCTAGTTGCGCGTCGGTGAAGTGATGCCGCACCAGGCCGCGCCACACGCGCCGCTCGCCGCACACGCCGCCCATCACGCTCCACGCACTAGACGCGGCCTGGGGATAGGGATGGGGATGGGGATGGGGATGGGGATGAGGATGGGGACGATATCACTATTATTGATTTTTCTATCACATTTATTTATTTTTATACTACCTGCTCGTCGATGGCATATTATGTGTCATGCAAACCTTTCCTAAAGTAAATCATTTTTCCCATGGGAATAATGTGATTTGAATTTGGAATGCAACATGTAGTCGTGCTTGATCGAGGTCGGTTTCAAATATGTTAAGGTGCAATGAGATTTTATTCAGAGTTAGGCTGTATGTTGACGACCTCCGTGGTCGAGTGGCTTTATACACCGGTTTTCGAGGTGTCGCCATCTCTGAGGTCCCGGGTTCGATCCCCGGTTGGGTCAATTTAGAAAACGATTTTTTCTATATTGGCTCTGGGTGTTTGTGATACCACCGTTGTCTTTGATTTCCATAACACGAGTGCTTTAGCTACTTACTTTGGAATCGGAGCGATGTATGTGATGTTGTCAAATATTTATTATTATTATTTATTATAAGGGTATTAGAAGCCAAAACAATATTTTTTTTAAATTTGTATATCTGACAGTATGTTTGTACGTACGTGCATAACACAAAACTACTGCACCAGATTGGATGCGGTTTTCACAGCTGTATTTATATGCTGAGGGCTTAGAACCGAGCGTTCAGAACCGAACCAAATCAAAAACGAAAATAAAATTGTATATTACGCCGGGGGGCCCAAAATATATTTATTCAATACCGCCCACTTCCTTTCCTATTTGAAATAAAAAAATCAGTCTACCTATGTTACATGTTTTTATTAATCAATATTTTGGAAAAACTACGATTTTTTTTACTTTCCTTTATTCGAAATGAAAAGTAGAGTGTTTGACACGGTTAAAAATCATCAATTCCATACTCGATCTATAGTCTAAATATCTCGTATGGAAATTGCTTCCTTTTGACCCTTGTCTGACAATATACTATTAAAAAGGCTTCTCAAAGTAACCTAGCTTGCACAGCCGCCTTCAAAAGTTATTTTTTCAAGTTTTTAAGACTTTTTTAGTTGACAAGACCTATCAAGTACCCAGGTACTAGTCCTCTGTTTTCTGTATAATGCAATGCCAAATAGAATAGACACACAAACAAATTTGTAGTATAATATACTTAACTATAACTTATAAATTCATACCAATAAAAGATAATGTAGTAGTTGATTATATTTGCTATGATTTCACTCCATTGCTATATTCACAAATAGATATATTATGATCTACATCGACAAGATAACTTAAATAATATACTTACATCTAAATCCCTGTGATCCGATAACCTAAGTAAAATCTCTCTAATACACTCTTCAGGCAAGTCGTGAAGTTTAGGCACTACCTCTGGACCCGGCTGTAATAAACAAAATTAAACATTCAATATAAATAATTCGTTAGGTGAAAAAATTTGTTATATTTATATTATAGTTTTGCCTTAAGTTTTATTGGACTTATGGCAATACGCATATGGCATAATATACACACCACATTTCTGTGAGGTAAGTTAGAGTTTCTCCCAGCACGCCCACCAAAGGAGTGACAATTCTTATGCCTAGAGATCGGATAATCGGATGCATATTTACATAAACTCAATTGTTGCTATCATATTATAGAAGCGGCTTCTTAAAATATTTAAAAATCTTAAAATATCTAATGAGGTTTAATAGGCCTTGTTACAAAGTAATAAGATTGTGTTTGCTTCTTCAAAAATAAAAATGGGGAAAAGCAACCACGTACGTTTATAACAGGTCAACTGGAATATGTGTCAAAATGGATTTATTTATTACATCTCATGGAGTTATATTAATATTCCGGGATTGGTTAATCCCGGAATATTGGATTTTTTCAAAATACTTGAAATTTTTTCAATTGAAAAGTGCTTTCCATAATCTTGTGAAAGTAAAAGTGCTTTCCCAGCATCTAAAATTTAGGTAAATACATATGCATCCAAATATCCGATCTCTACTCATGACAAACCGCTGTCTTCATCATGTTGGCTGGTTTGCGACTGACCGTTATGATAAACTGACCTCCTGTATACGGATGCTGGCCGCGATCCTATTGATCCTAGCGATAGCATCGTCGTGGTGTCCCCACAGCGCGCGCGAGCCCAGCGGCCGCCCCCAGCAGGCGCGGCGCTCCGCCTCGCGCAGCGCCGACACAGCTACCACCAGCGCTCGCAGTGCGTTCAAGTTCTGCTTCGATTGCGCCACTGTCAGGACAAAATGGGCATCTAATTAGTTCTAAAGAGTTGAACATTCAGGGTAATGAGGTGGTAAAACAAAAAGTGTGGATATGATCGTACCTTAAGCCATCCCCCAGACAGATATTAAACTTCTAACTGCATAACAGGAGTTTTAGCAGTGCACATTTATGTAGTTTTGAAGCATTGCACATTGCGGACAACTTGTTACCAAAAGTAAATTTCTAACTTTGGTCTGCTAGCTATTCCAACATAGACAGCAGGATCTCCTTCCTAGTCTCGTGAACTTCTACTAGTAAGTATAAGAGCACCAACAGTGCAGATGTTATGCAATGCCTTGAATATCTGCTAGCTGTTCTAGAGTAGACAGCATAGTATAACTTCTCTGTGAACTTTACCCCCACAGGAGCTTTAATCAACAGTATGTGAGCTTCTGCCCTCCTAGTAAGATCTTCAGCAGTGCACATATGTAGTTGAACCATCATACATTGTTGACCAATTGCCAGTGGACTTACCTTGGTCAGCTAGCTGTTCCGACATCGACAACAGCAGTTTCTGGGCTTCGCGCCAGGCAGGTGTGTGAGCTTCTGCCCTCATAATAAGAGCTCCAACAGTGCACCTATGTAGTTAAACCATGATACATCGTAGACCAATTGCCAGTAGACTTACCTTGGTCAGCTAGCTGTTCCAACATCGACAACAGCAGTATCTGCGCTGCGCCAGGCAGGTATGTGAGCTTCTGCCCTCCTAGTAAGAGCTCCAACAGCGCACATTATGTAGTTGAACCATCATACATCGTGGAACACTGTTGCCAGTAGACTTACCTTGGTCAGCTAGCTGTTCCGACATCGACAACAGCAGTTTCTGGGCTTTGCGCCAGGCAGGTGTGTGAGCTTCTGCCCTCATAATAAGAGTTCCAACAGTGCACCTATGTAGTTAAACCATGATACATCGTAGACCAATTGCCAGTAGACTTACCTTGGTCAGCTAGCTGTTCCAACATCGACAACAGCAGTATCTGCGCTGCGCCAGGCAGGTATGTGAGCTTCTGCCCTCCTAGTAAGAGCTCCAACAGCGCACATTATGTAGTTGAACCATCATACATCGTGGAACACTGTTGCCAGTAGACTTACCTTGGTCAGCTAGCTGTTCCGACATCGACAACAGCAGTTTCTGGGCTTCGCGCCAGGCAGGTGTGTGAGCTTCTGCCCTCATAATAAGAGCTCCAACAGTGCACCTATGTAGTTAAACCATGATACATCGTAGACCAATTGCCAGTAGACTTACCTTGGTCAGCTAGCTGTTCCAACATCGACAACAGCAGTATCTGCGCTGCGCCAGGCAGGTATGTGAGCTTCTGCCCTCCTAGTAAGAGCTCCAACAGCGCACATTATGTAGTTGAACCATCATACATCGTGGAACACTGTTGCCAGTAGATTTACCTTGGTCGGCTAGCTGTTCCAACATCGACAACAGCAGTTTCTGCGCTGCGCCAGGCAGGTGTGTGAGCTTCTGCCCTCCTAGTAAAAGCTCCAACAGCGCACATATGTAGTTGAACCGTCGTACGTCACGGACGGCTGATGAGAAGTCCAGACGGCGGACTGCTTCCGATAGACCGTTGAACCCTGCAATCTTTAAACAACATTTTCTAACTTTTTCTTTAGATGTATAAGATAATACAACAATAAAATAATATTTATAGACTCACCTCGCGTGTACATTTGATTGTGATGTGGCAGTGCGGAGGTATCCTGTTTCCAGCATCGTTAACCTTCTCGCCATCTTCCCCTTCTTGTGACCTGCAATGTAAATTATGTTGGTTATTTTGAGCAATCAAATCAGATTAAAATCAAAATTATTGGACACCGAATACCCGATTTGGAAGTGCCTGCATGAGCCGCAAAAATAACACTAGGTAGTTTAAGGGATATGTAGGTTCAGGTAAGTTTTACACGCGACTTTTTTGGTGCTCATCTAGAGTACTTATAGGGTAGTGATCTGAGGTGGTAGCTAGCTCTGCCTGCAAGCCTGCAACCGAAGCAAATATAAAGGCTGATTATGCTAAACCGGGCCGTGCCGTGTCCGGGGCCCAAGCTACGTTATCGTGCTATTATTATTTTTAAAGACAAATAAATGCATTTTTTTTTTGCAACGACGAACCTGGTGTCTCATACAGAACTTTGACGCGACCAACGTATCTTGGGCCCCGGACACGGCACGGCCCGGCTTAGCATAATCAGGCTTTATATTTGCATCGGTTGCAGGCTTGCAGGCAGAGCTAGCTACCACCTCAGATCACTACCATGACTAGACGAATCGAGGTTTTGCGGGTTAAGAGTTACGTGATTTTTTGGCTTGACATTGAATTTAGATATTGGAAGTGTTTCGTTATTTAAGGGATAAGTAGTTCAATTGTAATATCTTATCGTTTAAAAATAATATACATATACGTTAAGGTGCGTACAGACGTGTGCGTGCGCACAATTGTATAACATAACATGTTATACAATTGTTCTATTACATGTTTCAGTTAATGTGGACACTGAATGTTGTAAAACATGTTATAATAACATGTTATTAATATGTACAACAATGTTACTGTACGAATAGCACTGAAGAACGAGAAACGACAATGGTTATATAACCATTGTTATTCTAATGTATACAGTATTGTTTTATGTTGCAATGTTGATTAACAAGGATACATAACGTGGACGTGTTATAAAACACAAGTTACATAACATGTTCATAGTCTGTACGCACCTTTAGCCGCCACAAAACGATGGGTTTTTGCATTCCATGTGAGCTTTGAATAGTCGCTTTGTTTGTAAGCATCGATTAGCGGTCGCAGTGAAAGCGGTCTTTGTGCGTCTGCTCGTATCATTCCATTCGATTTAACATTGAGATCAGCCATCAGCCCTTAGACAAGCTAGCTTTCACATAATTGCGATTTCACTGTCAGCTGTGGAGTTAATAATCACCTTCATCGTTGGGTGACTGACTTTTATCAACACTGGTTAACTTTTTCTATTTTAATACAATTCTTGTGTTATTTCCAGCTGTGTTATGTTACATCTAACATGCCTCTGATCCATGACCATGAGGTGAAAAAATAAATAAGTTCCTAAATGTTTACAAAAGCACTTCTGCTTTTATAAACATGCGATTGTGTAGTATCCCCATAATACACAATCGTACAGACTCAATGCAACTTAGAAAAGCGTTACCATTGTACCTAGGTAGTCCTAAACGATAATCGAATCGAAACAATTAAGGATAAACCTAACTAATAACGAGAAAACATCTATTGGTTTTTTATTGAACTGTTATAAGAGAGCTGTTAATTATTATATGATAGAAATAAAGATACCTTAACGACTTCATCCCTTATATCGCACTTAGTACCTAGGTACCTAATAAGTTCGTTTGGGACCACAAAATATTAAAAAGTGCATACCCTGTTAACACTCCACAAATAACACTGGGAAATGTCCGAATATAGGTCACTGGATATTTACCAAGCGCGACCTATATTGAGCCGCCAGTATTTTTAGACTCCTAACGTCGTTATACGGATAAGAAATGAGAGCTCTAGTTAGGAAAGTGCGTTCCTGTGAGCGACCGCTTTGAAATCTATTTTACCATTTAGATTAGGAAATTGCTAGGGTTATCCTAGCTCTAGATACTGTATCAGCTTCATCATGTCAGGTCTCCCCCAAGGATCTCCACTGTGTCACCTAATTTTTTAACCGACTTCAAAAAAAGGAGGAGTTATGTTTTTTTTTCATAAAGTCTTTCTATTTGTAGTAAAATTAATCTAATGTAAAACTCATAAGATTATTTAAAAATCCCACTATGCTATTCATTACAAATTTTTTGCTACTTAAAATTCATTGTTACATCTCAGTGAATTCAACAGAACATAATATAACAATGTTTCTGCGCATTAAAGAATGGATACGAATGAATGAATGGACTGGTGAATTAATTTGCTCAGCACGTGGAGCTGAATCACTGCAGTTTGCAGGTGACCAATATTTATTTACCGTCCACTAATCAAGATTATAATATAGGTACGGAAGAAATAAAATTATAAGTGCAACAAGTCAGCTATATAGAGCTGAGTGTTAATTGTTGTGTGTTAAGTTATTAAGGCTCCTATATACCTCAAGTGACGCCCTCATTTTAATTAAATTTATTGCTCACTAAGTACATAATGTATCGAAAATTCACATGTACAGATTGAAGCTAAGGTTCTATAGTTTATTTACAAACAAAAAAGTGCTAAAAGTGGCCACTTTTAGCACTTTTGCCAACTACTAGTACAACAAACAAAATTTTACTGAGGTTATTGTTTGTTGAGGCTGCTGTTACAGCAGTTATAGATCATACAGATAAACAAATGGGTTCTACATACACTACCTGCAGTATTTGCGAGTTACAGGGTCCAGGTAATTTCCGAGTATTTTTCCGTCCAAGATAATTGTTGGGTAAATATTGTTGTATTCTCACAATGAAGAATTTACCCTATTGCAGTTAGATTCTTAAAAATAGACATCCTCAATAACACCAAAATCGTGGTTGTATTAACTATTTATTTCATAGATCCATCGATCGCTTCAAATGTGAAGTGTATTCTTCGACGCAATAATAACATTTTACACAATATTGACCTCGACTTGACTATATGTGCGCTATCCTATCGCAGATGTAAAGCTATTTTGTTGTAAACTTTGTTATATTTTAATAGCTCAGAATCTGTGTTCCGAGTTTAATATATTAGAAAGTAACAACGACGTTACGGAAAATTGTGGCATGTTATGGCTTTTTTTTAAAGGGCTCGTAAAGAATATTATGTTTGGAGACTTGACGATACGTAAGAAAAGTAAAAGTGTAGCGATGCACCATAGACCGTACAGTAATTGTTTCTTATTTTCGTTTTAAATACTCAATCATTGACTGATACTCTTTCAAAAGTTCTCTTTACTATTTTACTGTCTTTTAAGTACTTTTTACCTTCTTTTACCGTGGTACCATTAGACAATACCATTGATGGTACGGTGGCAGTATTTTTTTGCCGTGGTACCACCCAATGGTACCTTGGCAATATTTTCTTTAGTTTTAAGTACTCTTTTAAACTTTAAAAGCTCGAATAGCAATACTTAACTTAAATTATGACTAATTTAGGGCTACCTAATCGAAATTAAGGACGTAAATAAGCCAGTCTTAAAGATAGCCTGATACCAGGCCAGCTTCCCCAGCATGACCCGGTGGTCATAAACGTGATAAATCGCTATATCATGTCGTGTTTCAGTAAATTCGACATGATATAGGGATTTATTACGTTTAACTGTCAATAACAATGGATTTTGACAGTTGAGTGTCGATAAAACGTTGTATTACGCGATAGACATCGTGTTTCAAGTTTTATTCAATGATTTTTCAAATCATTTCACAACCTACGTCACGGTCACAACAAGTCTTGCATTACTAAGACTGCATAGAACGTTTGCTAAGTCGAATATGCCCCGACCAGTCTGGTAGAACCTTCAAGATGCATTTGTCAGTTGTTGGTGTGGCTTCTTAATGGATGAGCTGAGTAGGGAGGGCGGTTCAACTAATGCTGGTCGGTGTAAAATCGTGCGATAGTTTGTTTTAGGTCGTTGACTTGGGATTCGCCTTCACTCTTGTTCCTCACTAAATGCATCTTCATCATATTAATACTAAACTTAGCTTATTTTAGATTAAATTAGCTCCTTAACGACGTGACGTTTCTTCTGGCGTTTCTACTTAAATATTTTCACTAGTTTCTGACTGAAACTTCATCCGCATGAAATTTCGATGCCCTCGGGAATTCAGGAAGGATAATTATAGAGTAGGTTAATAACGAAACAACAGAGTTACATCCGAATTTATACTAGTATGGATTTCATTAGGTCAATGGTGTGTTGAAATCAATGGCTCATCATGGAAAAAGATATAAATCTATGTCAATAAAGTTGAATAACAGATTAATTTATTCATCACACCTTCCTTAATTTTGTCACTTATTATTAAATTTCTAAATTTAATAATTATAATAATTTAGCTGTTTCATCTTTATCGATTGTCAAAACATCTGGAAAGATGTTTCTTTCGAATGTGAGGGTATTTCCTCATATTGATGAAATTGCGCTGGTTTGCAGCGCAGAAGTTAAATAGTACTAGAAAATTTCGCCGCTCCCACTAGCGACTCGGTAGCATAATTGGTCAGTGCATTGGGCCGGAATCCCATGGGTGCGGGTTCGAGTCCCGTCTGAGGTGCTACGGGTGAGTCGATTTTTCTAGTATTTTTTCTAATATTATTTGTCACTTATATCAATGTGATACTTAGGTAGTTATAACTATAACGTACAGAACTTCGTTATTCCCAAGAAAGGAAACTTATGTTCAGTAACAAAACAAGACAAGTATGTTTTCAGCTGAATCTACGCTGAGGATTTACCAATAATACAAGCTCGATTAAATAAATAAATAACAAATCTTCTTAATGTAGCTTTAATTAACTGCACTCGTAAAAGTTGTATCTTACTGTATTCAAGTCCATGCTTTAATAGGAAAACGAAATAGAAAGTGCTGTTCTCGGACTCGTGCAGTTAGCAACGAATTGTCCAGTGGAAATTGGATAATTTGCCGTCCATTATGTCCACTGATGACGTTTGGAATGTTTTTAAAGACATTGAAAAGGGAATGGTTAACGGCCAGTCTTTAGACATAGCTTTCATTTGTGGCATCATCGATCACACAATTGCTTTTCATGTTACTAAAAATGTCTAACCCTAACTGACTCAAATGAGAAAAACAGACGTTACCAGTCCATTGTATGAGTAACTCTTTAATTCCCAAGAGTAATGCCCAGTTAGTAATAAAATTATAAGTAGTATAAGTACACAAATAGAACTGATTGTATCACTTTTTGAATACAGTGCAGCGATATAACACTGCGATTATCACCTTCCAGCAAATTAGACCTTCACTGTAATGATAATGGAAGAGCGAGAAAGTTCAAATTACAGTGGCGAGCCTGCTCAAACCAGTTATTCTTGCAATGAAGCGATTCCGGGTCGGCGCGTGCGCAACATTCGACAAGAGGTTCGCATCATAGGCGCCACATATTCTATATTCAACCTCTTTGAAGCACATTAGTGGTATGTGCAGGGCAAAGACGTTTAAAAGGTTACTAACTTCTGCTATAGAATTAAAATCACCTTAATGATTAATAAAACACCAATGACAAAATTGGGATAATCTTTAGGCGTTGTTGGTGATAAAAAGGTAAAAATTGTTGAAGAATCAATTCAAAAAAGTTTTTTTAAAGGTGAAGTCGAGCACCTAGTATTAGTCAAGGAGATCATTATCTAGATTCTAGAACCTAGGATTTTAGGATCGCAGAAATATAATCATTAAAAACAATCTTAAGATAAATAAATACTAGAAAAAATCACCCGCAGCACCCCCGAAGGGACTCGAACCAGCACCCTAGGGATTCTGGGCCCAATGCACCGGTTCGAGTCCTGTCTAGGGTGAGTCTATTTTTCTGGTAATTATTTATCTTAATTTAAAAATAACATTGCGAAGCTAAGAACCTAAAATTTATTAAGAACACCTTTGGTTTAATGCAGAAGTGCACAACATTTGTGTACTGACTGGGACATTGGCAAAGAAACAGACACTTCCTATGCAACGGATCGAGCATATTTTGAAAGTACTTATGTTATGTAGAAGATACAACTGTAAGAATTACATTCTAAATTAAGCAAGCATATGCATAGAAATAGACTTTAGTTATTACACTGCAAGTCTGCAACGCGTTTGCTAAGCCAAGGCCATTTCAATAATAATAAAAGTTGAACTTGTAGTTATCCGCCTATTAGTTGCGCTGTGACACTATGTGTATAGCAAGGTCAGGGATTGTGTATGCTATGCACATTAGAGTATACAATACTGGGGCATCAGTATGTGAGGAAAACTCAATTTGTTTGTTAATTGTTAATCAATTTCAGAACAAAGGAGTTAGAAGGAGAATGTTATTTCTATAAAACATTGGTGACTACAAACTGTCCTGCCATTGCTAAATAAATATCTTAAGGACCCAGTTCCATTTTGTCCTCTTAGGTTTCTCCATGTTAATGTTAATGTAATTAATGTGGCAATTATTAATAATAGCCGGTAAGTATTAATAATCAAAGAGTTCATTAGGTTAGGTTAGGTTAGGTTTTTGTATTTACTGGATCACATTGATTATTAATACTTACCGGCTATTATTAATAATTGCCACATACATTACATTTACCGTAACATTAATATACCTCTTTTGAGGAATCGATCGATCGAAGATTAATTTCTTCTTGGCTTGCGTGGTTTTGTGTTAGTACTTCATTTACTAAAAGCTAAAAGGTTGATAATGGATAGTAGAAAATAAGGGCATAGTATAATAATGAGTACCTACTGATAAGGGTGACAAGAAAAAAGGAATAATGAGGACTTGTGATCAGTTAAAATCCGTTCTAAGCCAAAAAGGTGATCTACAAAAACAAAAAAGATGTTCGCTAAACTGACGATACTGTAATATTATGCAGCGTCGCAAACATTGAAAATAGAACAGTCCATAGACAGCAGAATAGTTTCGCCAGCCAGCGAACGAGCCCTGACTCGGCACCCTGGCCGTCTGCCAAGGATGGCCGGCCAACGACCAACCTTTAATCACCCCTAGCGCTCTGTTAGCGTACAAACATTCCCGTTGCGCGTTTCCCGTTTTGGAAGTTGAAATGTTTTTGTTCCATTCCGAATTCAATTAAATGGCAACCGCTGAATAGAAATGTCAATACAGCTTATTTCGGCGCCGAAATACGAATACGAAATACCAACGCTACGAAAGATTTATGTTTTCAGCTACAAGACATAGTTGGTGGATGGAAACTATAGATAATATTACTGGAGATTTAGGGACTTATTAAGTTAGTGAAATTCGTAGACTTTTATTAATTTAGGTCTACCTACTTACAGTTTATACACTAATTACATTATTTCTTACTTAAATATCTTATTTGGGCTAAGTACAAATAAACTACTTCCAAGTAGACACCTCCTGCTTCCAAAATGTTACCAGTACAGATTTAACTTAGTTACTATAATAATTAACTAATGTATTTTTTTATAATTTCTGTAGGTTATACAAAGACTTATAGAATTTTCATTACATCGACTTTTTAAAATTCTTTGGGTTAGAGCAGAATAAGCCTAGTAAGAGTTATAATAAATGAAATAGCAGAATTTTATTGTATCTGTAACTTAACTGCTGCCATTGTTTCAATGAAATTGCGCATAATAGTAGAAGTAGGTACTTATAATATCTTGAAATATGAATTATTTATTATATTCTTAAGTAGTTCTAGTTCTATTTTGCGAAGTCTACTATAAGGTGTTACAAAAGTACTCCTAATGCCGAATATGGTATATAGGGACCATCAAACTGAATAACTTTTACTATGGGACCAACTCTGAAATAGCGAAAAACAAATCAGCTGTTCCATACAAAAATTAAAATCGAAAATATCAAAATGTATGAAACAGCTGTTTTTTTTTTCGCGATTTCAGAGTTGGCACCATAGTAAAAGTTGTTCAGTTTGATGGTCCCTATATGCCATATTCGGCATTAGGGGTATTTTTGTAACACCTTGTATACGCTAGCACAGTCCAAGCATGAAGTCCATTATTTGAACCAACAAATAATCAGAAAACGAAAAGTCATTCGGGTGTGGACCAAAATGATCGCATTCCGTTTCAAAATCACGGAATTTTATTGTCTTAATCTGGCAACATTAACTCGACATAAATCTGTCACGGATTAACTAATTCTTTGCTATTGTGTTATTCCCCGCGTTTCGAAAATCGGCTGCAACTTGTTACGTAAATGTTACAGATAGTTGGAATAAACGTTACAAAACAATTAAACGTAGTTGATTTGTCATCGCCTGCTCAAGGAGAACTATTAAATTGGTCATTTACTACGATAAAACACTGATAGGTACAATTTTTTGGTACCTATCTGGTTTTGCTGATATTCACGGAGGCAAAAGAAGTAACACATATTTTTGAACAACCACTAAACTGGTGAGGTGAGTTGTTGATTATTTATTAGGTTTAAGGGGCTGACATGAGCCAACTAACGCCGCCAGTTGATTTTATTTTATTTATTCTAAATAAGCCCAATTTCTTAAGAAAGGAATCAGTCAAGGTTTTGCAATAACGTCTAATATTTATTGGATAACTAAATAATTTAATTGCTAACTAACATTAGACGTCATTCAATAAACATAAGACGTCATTCACAAGACCTTGACTGATTCTTTTGTTAAGAAATTGGGCTTATTTAGAATAAATAAAATAAAATCGACTGGCGGCGCTAGTCATCGGCTCATGTCAGCCCCTTGAGGTGATTGTTTAAACTTTGATTTGGACATTACACAGTGAATGGCCATTCGTAAAACATTTTTAAGTAAAATAATAAAATGATGCAAAGATACAGTAAATCAATTTAAAATATTTCAATGAAAGTCAGCTACCTACGTAACAAAGCAAGAAACAGTATCAAGTGACAATAGTATAATCTAAGACATCCAAAACAAATTATGCGACAATTTTAGTGAAAGTGTCATAGTCACGGAGCATAATAATAACTTTAATAGTTTGTACTCTAAAATAATGTTCTGTATTTCTGCATTGTAAATATACCAAAAAGTATCATAACACCATAGCAGCCTGAGTGCATACAATTCTGTTTGGTTTACTTTTTTTTGGGGCACGGTCTCTCGCGGTGGGCATATTATAAGTTAGGTCATTTTAGAGAAGAGGTATAGTAAAAATATAGTAGGTTGCGGATCATAAAAACACTTCAGTCAACATTTGAATGCAATTAGGTATTTAATATCAAAAATCTTTAAAATAAACCACAGATGTGTATCATCAGTACACCCAGTGAAGGTGAACTCCAATAATACAAAGCATGAAACTGTTTCACTCAACCACAGAATACATAATAGTACTAAAAATGACGACCTCCGTGGTCGAGTGGCTTTGTACACCGGTTTTCAAGGTGTCGCCATCTCTGAGGTCCTGGTTGGGTCAATTTAGAAAAAGATAATTTCTATATTTGCTCAGATCTGGGTGTTTGTGATACCACCGTTGTCTGATTTCCATAACACAGGTGATTAGGCTACCTACTTTGGAATCGGAGCAATGTATGTGATGTTGTCAAATATATATTTATTTAAAAATATTGTCAAATATTTAAAATATTTATATTTAAACTTACTCAACTCCAATTCTGGCGAGTCAAGTGATCACTCGACAGCTCGACAGTATCCTCAGTTTATTTCTGTTCATCCACGCACTAAAATACATTCATATCAGGATTTCCTCTCATCTCAACTCTACCTTAAGAGGGGTAATTGCCAGTCGTTATTTGTATTTTAACTCTAGAAAATAAACTCCGAATTACCCGAAAAAAAAAATCATACATATTAGAGCATACTTCAAGGAGACTGTACTAAGTGAAACCGTAAAATAATACAATTTTATCGATAAAAAAATCACCAAGTTAAGTCTAATTTTCAACTATTATCAATTTATTTTCAATATGATGCATATCACTGAGCCAATATTTTAATCCATAATATCAAATTATATAACCAAGCTACCCTGTTAGCGATTTTAGAAAATAATGTATATTTTACGAGTTATTAAATTAAAATCGTCAAAAATCATATTACAATTACAACCGCTAATCTCGACGTAACCGCCGCGTGAGAGCGAGCATTGATTTGAATCTTAGTCTAATGCGTTATGTCCGATATTCCAACGATGCACGTTACAGCTGCTTATTTTGCTTTGTACCCTTCTTAACATAAAATACGATTATTAGTAGCAATCTTTACATTCATTCCATCATTTCTTCGGAATATCTCAAGTTGTTGAGCAAAATATTCAAATTCAATAGAAAGAAGGGGCAGACTTCGTTACGGTTTTTGCTCAGAAGTGGGCCAGCAATGAATGTCTGGGCTGGGAGGAAGTTTTATTTTTTTTCTTTTACCAATTTTAAATAGTACCTACTTACATTTGAATGTTATTTTTTACTTTACTTGATTTTAAATTGGTTGAGTTGAGAGTTCTCCACATGTTCTTTAGCATTTATTCTATTCATAATTAGTAACTTTTTTAAGTAAGTAGGTACTTATTTAGTTTAAGGTTCAAAGTTTAACCTGAATCCCGTGTCCCGACGAAGCGTCACGTCAACTACATTGTCTGCACCCTTCTGACCTATTTTTCAGATTTAGACTGCGGGACTTTCAATAACACAGCTTAGAAACTTTTATTTGGCAAACATCTCACAAATTTGGCAAGACCATAAATAGAGATTACATTACAATACAATACAATCATGTAAGAACATTTGAATGTGTGCCTGGAAGGTTTATTCTTCTATTTCTAAAATTTCTCAAAACACTGCTTTAAAGGAAAACAGGTCTATTACGCAGAACGAACAAAATATTTTTCATATCCATTTTCCGGGCACACGTTCATTCAAGTATTAAATATTTTTTATGCACATTCGTAAAAAAACAGCCCCATGGCTTCGCCAAGTAACTAAAAGATGAGAGTGATATAAGTTTCCAGCGACTTTAAATGACAACTCTTTGGCTGTAGCTACGTTATAAAATACAAAAAAGGAACATCAAAAATTCCTAAAAGGAAGATTACTTTGACACTTGCCAACAAAACATACATAAAAAAAATACCGTCGACTTGATAAAATGAAGTAAAAACAGAACAATACATGCTAAAGTCTCAAAAACAATGAACTATTCGCAAGGAATATTGCATGAATGCTCAAGCCTGTTCGTATTCTCAAGTTAATATGATTTTACATAACTTTCAACTAAATGTTTCACTATAACAATGAGGCGCTGAAAACATTTGTAACTGCCGAGTGCCGATAGTAAGGCCTTGGTTACAGCTACAGCGAAAGCGATTCGCTCTGAAATAAAGACTGAAATTAATTTAATCGAACGTCGAAAATAGTCCGATTAGCGTGGTTTTTTTCGTAGCAACAAGCCCTCAGTGGTGGATAAAACAGCTAGCTTCGAAAACAATCATTTTACCTACAAATTATTGAAGGTATATTGATACCTCAACTAGCGTCCGCTCACGACTTCGTCCGCGTGGAATTCCATTTCCCATGGGAATTCCGGTGAAAATATAGCCAACGTCTCAGGAATATTATTAAAATTATACAAATAAATAAATATTTGACAACATCTCATACATTGCTCCGATTCCAAAGTAAGTAGCTAATAAAGCACTTGTTATGGAAATCAGAGACAACGGTGGCATCACAAACACCCAGACCCAAGCCAATATAGAAAAGTTCGTTTACTAAATTGACCCAACCGGGGATCGAACCCGGGACCTCAGAGATGTCGACACCTTGAAACCCGGTGTACAAAGCCACTCGACCACGGAGGTCGTGAGTTTGAGTGATTGGAGTGATATGAGTGGTTACTGATATTACCTTCTAAGTTCTACAGGTATTAAGACTATTAAGTGTTCTGTGCTGATACATTAAACCAAACTTTTATTATGTTGAAACTTGCAACCACGGCCTTACAGTTACGCAATCTAGTTCTTCCTGCAGAGAATAGCGACCGTGGCCTGGAAACTCGATTTTGCTGATGATATTTATTATATTACGAATCTTTATCGAGACTAACTAATGAGGCAAAAAATGAAGTCTAACCATCTGTAGTATAAAAGCATTTGGCAGTTAGTGACACATTACTTATTTATCGAATCAATAAGTAAGTTATTTTTTGGATAAACGAGCATTAGGTATTTTATTTATTTATTTGCAAGTCACAAGTTGAAAGGGTGCTACATTATTGGTAGGTACCTATAGTACAAGTGACGCCCTGCATAGCAGAAATGAGAGGCAACTATCGCCTTTTACTTTACTTATAAAAACAAATTAAATAAAACTTAAGAAAATAACCTATACCTATATCATGTAAAATTAAAAATACTAAAGCTGTCATTGTTTAGGAATGTTCGACGGGAGGCTCGTGGTATCCAATTAACTTTGAGAAACTTGTAATCAAGAACGGTTTATTACCTGTCGAGTGAGTCTGGACTCTGGAACGAAATCTAGCGAGTTCCACTATTGGCATTAAATGGTCATGATTGTTTATCACTTGATCAACAAAAATGAAACAATTATTTCATTACTATTAAGGGCCGGTTCCTATATTCAAGAACGATTCGTTTTGGTAAGGATGGTAGTGTTTTGACATAAAGTCCATAGTAAATGTGTCAAAATTCTACCACCAGTAAGCAATACGAATCGTTTCTCGAATATAGGAACGGGGGTTAAGTCATAATAGCCAATCGTACTTTTGTACTACATGTTGACCTTGAGACCGCCTTTATGACTTACGTAATAAAAGCTGTTTTCGCAGTTTAACTGTATAACCTGACGTGCTGTCGTGTGTACACAGACGCCTAAGACCAAAAACTTTTTTGGTTTGAGGCAGACACATTGCATAACTAATACAAATGTATACTGTATACTACTTCAGCACATAGTGAAGCGTGGACTTTGTTGACCAAAAATTGGCAACAAACCAATGCCATAATAATTCAATAAGACCCATCGATGACTCATTTGTGTTACTTGCATAATATTATAACAACGTATTATAAGAAACGGAAGCCGTGCAAGTGAACGTTTCACACTTCGGGAAGTGAAGTGAGTGATTTTCAAATGGTTTGCCTGGGTTTCCGTCGATTGTTTTTGTTTGCACACTTTGATAATCTTATCTGATTTTTATATTGTTATTAAACCGAGATTACAGAGTTGAGTATCCTTTTCCTACAGGGAAAGTACCTTATATCATACAATGATTTTCTTAGCTATATGTTATCGAGTAGTAGTAGACAGCGATTTCTCAACTAGTTGAAATTTATTTTACCTACCCATTGAATGTAAACTTTGTTAATTATTGTAATGGAAAATGACGTAACTTTAAATGCCGACCTCATTTTTAAAATTTTGACGACTCTGTATGAAATATACAGGGAGAAAAAAGCAGCCCTTGACGAGTTTCTTGCCGGTTCTTCTCGTTAAAAGGTTTCCCGCTTAGGGTTTGCGAACCGATGGCGTAGCTTCTTTGACATTCACAAGTGCTTGTAAAACAGCCTAGACTGAATAATTGAGTTTTGAATTTTGAATTTTATTGAAATATATGTAATAATTTAGTGTGCATCAGGCGTACGAAGCCGAAATTTTTGTCAACATCCAAAATTACATTTTGTATTTCAGCTTAATACTTTCCGGTTTTATCCGGACGGATGGCAACGCTATACACCGTTAATTTGTAAGTATATCTAATTATGAAATAGGGATTTCAGACCACGTGAATGAACAACTTTTACTATGGGGCCAACCACGGAATCGCGAAAAAGAAATCAGCTGTTCCATACATTATAGTCGAGTCGATGTTGTACTATTCTATAGAACAGCTGATTGTTTTTTTGCGATTCCGTGGTTGGCCTCATAGTAAAAGTTGTTCATTCAAGTGGTCTGAAATCCCCATTTCTTTTTTAGATATACTTAAAAATTAACGGTTTATAAGATTGACACAAAGTTTTTGAAAGCTAGGGGGCTGGTTCGGAAATTTTAGTGGCCGGGCAAGAGGTCAAAAAGCCTAACACTTTCCGGCTTTATCCGGACGGATGGCAACGCTATATGGGATTAACATAAAGTTTTCGAAAGCTAGGGGGCTGGTTCGGAAATTTTAGTGTCGAATTAGGTAGGTAATACCTATTCTAAATCTAATGAACAATCGAAGAAGAGAATTTCATTTACCCCAAATAAACTGGGATAAGAGCAGAAGATGTCGATCATAGCTTGTCTAGTCATGCTAAGTCACGATACTACTGGCATTTTCCTAAGGTTCGTTCGATTATCTGCGCAAGGCAAGGTGTGCTAAAGGGCAACTTTGACTAAGGTGGTGTTGATTCAGATAAAATTAAGATTGATGGCAATCGTTTTGTGACACGCAACATGCAAAAGCTTTATTAGTAAAGGTGAAATAGTAGAGTAAGCATGAAAATGATAATAATATAATAGATAGTCCGAAAAGTTCACGACCTTTTTGAAGCAAGAATTTTGCGTGTTATATTTCTGGCAATATTATTATAATGTAATTAAAGATAAGATATTTTATTGACGACCTCCGTGGTCAAGTGGCTTTGTACACCAGTTTTCAAAGTATCGCCATCTCTGAGGTCCCGGGTTCGATCCCCGGTTGGGTCAATTTAGAAAACGAACTTTTCTATATTGTCTCAGGTCTGGGTGTTTGTGATACCACCGTTGTCTCCGATTTTCATAACACAAGTGCTTTAGCTACTTACTTTGGAATCAGAGCAATGTATGTGATGTTGTCAAATATTTATTTATTTATTGAATATTTGATGAAGCTTTAAATTAAAATGTTTAACGGAAACTTAAGGATGCAATTGCTTTATAATTTGGCTTTTAACCTTTACCCGACTTTCTACAAGGAATGCTTGAAAATAATGATTACCGTCTTAAACATTAAACTTCAGCACGTAAAGGTAAATGAACTGCAAAATTGGCATAAAGGTGAAGTTATGCATTTAGGTGAATGCGTCATTTGCGTTGCGTGAAATTGCATGTATAAACTCAGCACGGCACATTTATTTCTGCTTTTGAATAAGTCATTTGGGGTAGTTTGACAGCCCTGCGGAAACCTGTTTTTAATTAAGTAGGTACTTACTTACCGACACAAGCATTTATGATACGGTTCGAAGGATCATTTTTATGCCATATACTAATAGTATTTAAAACTTGCTTTTCGTAATTTCGTACAATTCTATTAGGTATTCTAGTAACAAAATTATGCTTGTAATAGAATTTTCAATGAAAGAAAGAAAGAAAATAAATTTATTTAGCACACAATTAAACATAACATGCTTTTTTAAAACTAACTTAATATAGGTACATGTGCTAAAATGGTCCCCACTCAGCGTTATGCCACAGCACCCTAGAGGTGAACCAAGACGCTGATTTTCAGTGGTCATCAATTCCGGAGAAGGCGGCATAAATATGAAATTAAAATTATAACCGGTTTCCCTTGAATTATAGAAAAAGAAATAATACTTTTATTTCTATACTAAAACAATAGGGGTACTTAATGCAGTTGCTCGAAAATGTGTGCTTTCTCGATGACAGTACAACGTGCGGAAACTTGATTTTACCGCACGCCGTGCGTTTTTTTCACGGTTTAGTACAGCGTGCGTAAAGTTGATTTTAGCGCACGCCGTGCGTTTTTTTCACGGTTTAGTACAGCGTGCGTAAAGTTGATTTTAGCGCACGCCGTGCGTTTTTTTTCACGGTTTAGTACAGCGTGCGTAAAGTTGATTTTAGCGCACGCCGTGCGTTTTTTTCACGGTTTAGTACAGCGTGCGTAAAGTTGATTTTAGCGCACGCCGTGCGTTTTTGTTTTCCATTTCTACAATTTCAGTAGGTACCTATAATGTTTACTCGCAAATGTATTGAAAAACGTCATATGGTACACGGTTGTTAAGGTTTAAGAAAAACCTTGTATCATAAACTACTAATATGATACAGAAAATAATATCTTAGCATCATACAGTAAGATTAAATAACCGAGTTCTTCTTACGTAAGAGATTGAAAGAAAATTGCCTAGTCAGTTGTAGTGAGTGCGATTGCGAATGACACAGCAAATAACAGACTTTCTAACTGTATAAACGTATTGTGAATAAACTCCTAAAGAAATATCATTGAAATATGTCTAATTAGAAAACACGCAAATACTTATCTACGCAGAATAATGAAACAAATAAACATGCATGATGAATAATAATAGTACGTAGATATACGTAGATTACATAAAGATTGTATAGTTCTTGTTCTAGGAGCTTGGTGGCGCAGTGGTTTAGTCTGGCCTAGCGATGCGGAGGTTAACTTTTGCCCCAGCAGTGGGGACATTAAAGATGGCTGATGGTCACATGTAATATGTTCTTATAATAGTAAAATAAAATAATCATGTACCTACTTATAAGGCTCGGACGTACGTACTTAAACTAAGTTCATTTAATAATTTTGTCGGGATGACGACTGCTTTATATTTTTCTGTATTATTTATTTATGTATTATTTTAATAATACCAAAATCGGCCGAAATTACCTCGACATTTGGATCTATTATTGTTATTGACATAAAATATATTACGTTATCGAGTAGTAGACAGCGATTTCTCAACTAGTTGAATTTTACATACCAATGGAATGAAAACTTTGTTAATTATTGTAATGAAAAATGACGTCACTTTAATGCTGACCTCATTTTTAAAATTTTGACGACTCTGTATGAAATATACAGGGAGAAAAGAGCAGCCCTTGACGATTTTCTTGCCTGCCGGTTCTTCTCGTTACAAGGTCTCCCGCTCAGGGTTTGCGAACCGATGGCGTAGCTTCTTTGACATTCACAAGTGCTTGTAACAGCCTAGACTGAATAAATGAGTTTTGAATTTTAAATTTGTCTATATTATTACTTACTATATAAATATTACTTGTGCTTAAATATTGATTTTGTAGGATTTAAAGGATTTTATGGTTGTTTCATTTAGAAGGTCAAGCTTCTATTAAAAGCTGCTAGTAAAGTAAATTGAAGTAAAATTACAAGGACCAAGCTTGCAATATACGAGACAGTTTTTTCAATTCTGGTGAGAATATTTTATTATGTAAGTAAGACTCATTTTATCTTTTTCACGAAAGTGTACAAAGGTGTCGATTTACAAATTGGACGTGGTTAAAAATAGACGGTGCTTTCAACTTCCTGGCACGACGTTGCTTACTTTGAGTCATAAGTTTAAAAAAATAAAATTAAAAAACATCATTTTAAAACCAAATTCGTGTGCTTGTTACCCAGTTTATGATTAGCAAACTTGCAAGCGATATTTTCGTGGCGTGGCATCACATCTCTATCGCAAAGAATTTGATTTATTAAAATTCCTGAGGGATGGGGTGAAGTTTTATTTTTTAATTACTATGGGATTTAACTAATGGAGACCGCAAAGGCGAGCGACCCTCTCTGCCAAAGTAAATTGGCCATAATTATGTACGTTTAATATGAAGTCGGTTAAAAACTACTTCAGCGCGGCCGGCCATTGCCATTCTGTGTCGAGTGCACTCCCGGAAAAATTGTAAATTGTGCTGTTTTATTTCGTAATAGGCGATCTGCCACAACGAATCTACGAGAACATGGTGTTTCCTATCATATGTCAGTATTTTCATGTACACAGTGCTATCTCCAAATAAAATAAAACCCATTACGACAAGTTAACGACAGAAAATACAGAAGTACCTAGGGAAAGGGACGCAGCTCGTACACAGTACAGACAGACCTACCTTTTTTGGTACTATGTGTTTACCCCCCCTTTTTTTTTTTTTTGTTGTAACAAGAGGAGAATGCGATCTTTATGCATACCAAACGGCATGTTGGACTCAGTCATACCAAGGGTACGTCCCTCGCCGCACCCAGCCCTCCCGCCAAGCCTGATAGGCTTCGCGTCAAGGCTGGGTGGTTCTGACCCCTGCCCCACGTGTTTACCTCCCCTCCTGCTAAACTTGGAGAAAAGATTGATCGGTGTTATTGTGGTTAAATGCTCTAAGCTATGGATGGATGTCTGAATGGTTATCAATGTTTACCCTTTTTACTTGCAGCATTATTTTTTCGTGAGATTTAGGTCCCTACACACGACGGCACCTCAGATTATACATTTTGACCTTGAGACCGCCTTTATGCCCTACGTAATAGAAGCTGTTTTCGTGTACAGTTTAACTGTATAATCTGACGTCCTGTCGTGTGTACCTACTTATTAAATTCATTACTAAACTTCATATCTCTTGAGGTAGTGTAGTGTAGGGTGTAGGTAGGTATATAGCATAGGTGTGTCAATCATCTTTTATTGTACATAATTTTAAATAAAAATGAAAGGGTATTTTCTTGTAATTAAATAAAAAATAATTTATTTGGCTTAGATATAATACTAAAATTATCATTTTGGTATAATAAATAAATACATATCTGTTGTTTACATATTTGTTCGTATTTTAACAGTGTTGACATTTCGCCATTTTTTTTACATTGAAAGGGGGCATCGACCTCAACTGGAGAACTGTTGGCAATACCTACAAACAAATATGTAAACAACAATGATATTAAAAAAAGGAAATAACTTGTTTGTTTCTGCTACTAAAATGATACTTAGGTATTAAATTTAACCCTAAACATTATTTTTAATTTTAAGGTAATTATTATAATTTAGTTTCAAGAATATAATATAATAAAAAATATATTTTTATGTTTGGGGGCAGGATAAGTGAAGGACAATTATTAAAAGTTGATTGACCTAGTTAAGTAAGTAAGTACTTACTTACATAGGCAATTTGAGGGACAAAATACAAAACAAAACAAACCCAAGAATGTATACATATATACCTAGGGCCTGCCTGTCTACTTTTTGTATGAAATTGTAATTATTTACCTTCAACTCTCGTTTCTAAACAGTGCCCACGCATTCACGCAATAAACGTATAAAATATGACTAGTCTGGAGTAGGAATTATGAATAGAAACTTACAATACAAAGAGATCTGTGCGTGTTCTTTTCGAAAAGAGGCGAAGGACTTACTCACACTTCAGGCAGGCGGAAGAAAATCAATAACAGGCATTACGACAACAAAAACAGCTGATCGCGGAAAACATTCGCCTTCTAATCTAAACGCGATGCGTACTCACCAAGACTTTTGTTGATTATCGTCCGAGCTATTAAAGTTAGTTATAGCGGGATATCTGCAATGTAAAACATAAAACCAAGCCAATAAGACAATCACATAAATGTATACTTTAAATAGTTCGTATTAGTTTGTTGTTAAAAAGGAGAATTGGTTACGTTCAACACAACTGTGAACAAAGGAATAGTTTGTTTGTTTGTTTTGTAATACGTGCTCACCTTTGCGCCGTACACTCCAATACTTTCTTCTTTTCCCAGCCTTCTTGAGTTTTCACCCATTCCTCGCCAGGTGATCGCCAGTCTTTAGATATAAATGGCATTTTTAAAACACAAAAATCCACAAAACAAAGTTCACACGAAAGCAGTGAAATGAAGGCACCGCACGAACGAACGTCTACGATACGACGCGAACGAAACGAAACGAGGTTTGACACTAGAATATGTTTTCATTTCATTGTTGACTTTGATTGGCCATAGACTCACGACCGACTCGAGCGGGCGGGACTGGAGTTCGCGAGTCGCGAGTCGCGACCGACACAAGACCAAACTGACGACACGCAGAGCGGTCTGTCTGTTTCGGGGATCCAATGAAAAAAATACGAGAGTGCGAGTGCAACCATAGTATAAATAAGTCAATGAGCGCAACATTCTTTCATTAAAAAGAGTTGCGCGCATGGCCATTTGGTTTATTTGGTAAACGTCAAGTCAAACAGCTGTTCCAGCTGTTCGCTTTGTTTTCATTGTATTATTTTATTTTTATTCTTAAGATATTTTTAATTTAACCTACTCTACAGTAAAAAAATAGGTTTTTACCTTTCCAGCATGAAAAAGGCGCTTTGGCGCATAAAAACTGGGCGGGTGGCAAGCATGCATCAAGCATGGCTTGTCAAGCACGTACACGTAATTACTACCACCATTAACATATGGGGGCGTGGCCTGCCTTTGATAGGCCACAGTCATCACTTGATACCTACGTGCTTGATGCCAAGTATCGCTCCTAGACAATAAAAAAGGCTTAGACCTTCATCTGTCCTGAAAAAGGACGAATTAGATATGCACAATTACTTCACTAAAGTGTAAATGTAAAGAATGATAATTATAGTACAATTGGACTAGATGAAGTATAAAATCACACATTTTAGTTCATTTAGTTCATTTAGTTCACTTGGCTCAATACCTCGTAGTCCATTAGAGTCACTTTGTCGTTATGTAAAACCAAGTCTTAATGTTTGCGCAATAGGGGATGTTGAAGTCAAAGTGAGGACTCCGACTCCGACCGACCGCTGGCCGCCGAGCCGTGCAACTGTCTCGCTCCCGCACGCGGTGTTCGTAATCTATCTGTCCGCTTTACTCTCCTTCAGTGAAGTGTGAACTAAATGAAGAACTGAAGTAATTGGGACCCTAATGAACGAATGAAGGAGATATACTTGACAAGTGAACTAGTTCATTTGAAAGATTCATTCACAAACGACTCAACTCTAGGACGAATATAATACAACTAGCTACTACTACCCGTGTATTACACTCTCTTTGCTACTATCTTCGATCATTGATTGATCGAAGACTACTACTCACTGACCATATCACTACGTCTAATACTGAGGGAGATTCTGGCATCAGTCCATTCGAAAAGTCTGGTTAGATTGATGGGAGATTGATCGTATGACTCACTGGATCAGTCTGTTTCCTATTTGGTGTAGGTGTAACTTTTGACAGCAATAGAGTAGGTACTAGGTACCTACGCTAAAATACTCAATTTATGACGTAACTATATTTATAAAGATAAATAAGTAAATAAGAAATATAAGTGAGTAAGTAATCAGCTTAGTAAATAATAAATAAATACGTATTTTGTACAACTTTACGGGACGTTGTTGTATTTGCCCATATTGGTTTTAAATAAGATGTATAATTTTTGAGACTGGGAATTGGCTTTTTATCGTGTAACCAGCATTCGGTCAAGATTATTACATCAGGATCAAAAGAAAGACGAGCTAAATGTGCCAAAAATCCATCTAAGTTTTTGTATACGCTACGAATATTTTGTGTTATAATTTTAAGAGAATTACACGATTGCTTAACTATATCGTTACAACCCTCTGCATCACAACTGTAAGCAGTCGCCACCGTCAAACTATCAATATCACTATTAATATTATTAAGTAGTGCTGTCATTTTGAAAAAAAAAAAACAAGAACCAACAGTCGCGGCCGTTTGTGGCTGAATAAGTTCATTTAGTATATAAGAGCTTAAATTCGTAAGTATAACGGGACTAAAAATGTGGTATAACAATACAATACCTACCAGAGAACAGTATTTATAAAATGTAATAAATAATTTAGTGTTTGATACTTTTGTATAAATTATAAATATAGTATATAGATAAGTGTAACATAGCATACGATAGTAAAAATATAATAATAACACAATATTTAAAAAAGCAAGCAATACAAGTAAGTTTCTTACAAACAGAAGAATTTTCGTAGGCCAAAGCAGGGTTCCGGGAACGTTAAATAGTCATTTTTCTTTCCGTAGTTTGGTCAAATCACCTTCACAATCGATTCTAATATGCGGCTTACCCTCATCTTGTCGTAGGTAGGTTCTTCCAAACGAGGTCCAACAGAATTTGTACCCATTTTCTTGAGCAAAAACTCGTGCTAGGTAATTTAATCGTTTTGCATTGGGCGATAGACATTCTGATATAAAGAAAGGCTTAGCCGGACCCTCCAAATTCAAGAGTGTCGTGTTTAATTTGTTAGCAGGATTCTTTCTATTGAATTTACGCGCCTTTTCCAATATATTATCTTTTGTTATAACGCTTCCCAGGTCTACAACAATATTTCCACTTCCAGTTTTGCTTTTCGTACGATAAATATCTTTGATTTCTTGTTTCTGAACTGGAACTTCGATGATTTTAGCAGCCTTCATAAATATTTCGCACAAATTATCATTATTCTCACTGGCCCGTTTAGGGATATTTCTTATTTCCAGTTTTGTCGAGAGAGATGTTCGTTCCAAGAACTCGATTTTCTTTTCCAGCTCTTTAATGTATAGGCGATCCTCATTTCTCTGTTTTTCCGCATTCTCGTATTTAGCTTTCATATCTTCATACTGTTTGGAAACAAAAGCAATGGACTCCTTGATCTCTTTATTTTGAGCCAAAATTTCTCTTACCGATGATTGCAGAGATGTGAATTTGCTTTCACTTTGTGAGTTAGACTTAGCGAGCATTTCTCTAATTTCAGACATAAAGTTTTTTATACTCGAGTCGTCTTGCTTGCGTCTCGTAGTTACATTTCCACTCTCCAATGTAGGTAAGTCAGGCGCGGATACAAAATATAAAATATACAATATATATATATATATATAAATATATATAAAATATACAAATACGAGACGTCTGGTCACACTAGGCGATAGCAGTTCAGTCTGTACAACGGACTGATGCCACTGACGATACCTATCATCAGTCAGACTTTTGGAATGGACTGATGCGCCAGACTGATCATGTAATCTCCCACATGTCTCCCACACTCACTGCGCATATAAATAATCAATTTAATCAATCATTATTCTCCGACCGACCCTCCCTCTCTAGTACTCTGTACTCTATACTACTCTCCGTCTGTGTGTGTGGCGCAAATGCAATTGTCAAAAGTTTGAGGTTATACAAATAATATTATATTATTATTATTATTGTTGAATTGTTGCTTTAGCGTGATGGGAGATTCATCATTCAAGCCGAAAATAAGCACAGGAACCCAAGATCCAGTGCTGAAAAAGGCCGAGCTCGATTACATGAAATTAATCGAGCAAAAAAATTTTGAACGAGTTTTAAAGCTGCAGCAGATCAACAGAAGAAATAGAATCACAGGCTTTAGTATCGGAGCCGGAGTCCTGGGGATTTATTTGTATTCAATCTTTGCTGTGAAGCAGGAAACTTTTCTGGACGATTTTAACGAACCTGCGAAGGTGCAGCAATAAAAATGTCTGCAGCACACAAAGTAACACAACTAAGATTGCCTCCATTGCCTAGTATTAAAGACATCATCAGGCTATATAAGCTACGTGCTCTTAAGGAATTATCACAGAATTTTCTCATGGAACCAAGGCTGATTGATAAAATAGTGCGAGCAGCTGGCAATATACAGAATCATGTAGTGTGCGAAGTAGGCCCAGGCCCTGGAGGTATAACACGGTCCATAATCCGCCAGGCACCTAGAAAGCTGATTTTGATTGAAAAAGATCAAAGATTTGTCCCATCCTTAGAACTTTTAGCAGATGCTTGCAGAGACAAGGTAGATGTAGATATAATCACAGGAGACATTTTGAAAACAGATATAGCGCATTATATACCAGCAGATGTAAAAACTGACTGGTTTGATTCACCTCCACCAATTAATTTGATTGGTAATCTACCATTCAGCGTTTCCACAATTCTGATTATTCGTTGGTTGGAATTGATTTCTAAACAAGAAGGTCCTTGGTCTTTTGGGCGTACCAGGATGACATTGACATTTCAGAAAGAGGTAGCAGAGAGAATGGCTGCCCGAATGTTGGACAAGCAAAGATGTAGATTATCAGTGATGTGCCAGAATTGGTGCAATGTTAACTATAAGTTCGATATACCAGGTGGCGCATTCCTTCCGAAGCCTGATGTTGATGTTGGAGTAGTCACTCTCACACCTTTAAAGCACCCGTTGATTAAATTACCATTTAAGATGATTGAGAAAGTTATTCGTCAAATATTTTCTATGAGGCAAAAATATTCCATCAGAGGTGCACAGACACTCTTTCCAGTTGAAGTGAGGGAGGAAATGGCTCTTAAAATGTACAATATGGCTGACATTGACCCTGTGACAAGACCTTTCCAAATAGCCAACATGGAATTCGCAAGAATTTGTGAAGCATACAATGAAATTATTAAAATGTATCCAGAATTTGAGAATTATGATTACCGAGCACCGAAAAATAAACAAATGGAGGCATTGGTTCAAGAATAATTTGTTGTTTGTGATTTTTGTAAATAATTTAGTAGATGTCTAATAAAAAATAAAGATACATATTATTTAGTTCACATTGAATTTTATTAAAGAAATCAATTAACATTAACTTAAACACCTAATATTAACTTTTTACCTATGCAAGGGTGGGTACCCACTTATGTTCGCAAACCTCACGCTCCGCCAACCAGGGACAGTGCACTATAGCAAATATTTTATCTTCACTGACCATAGTGTGTACGTGAACCAGGTTCACATCACATACGTGTTCGCACACATACACACTGGTGCACTAAAATAAAAAAAAAACTGGTGCAGGTTTGCGGAGCGCTAAGGTTTGCGAAAAGGTAACCACCCTAAATAATATAAACAGCTGTTTATTATAGTATGCTGTATGTAGGTGATTGTTCAATTTTTCTGTTTATTGAGAGTCTGGCTCCTGTTTTTCTTTCAATTTCTTTTTAATTTTTAAAACCTTAATGTGCTTGTTAGATTGTAAATGGATTTGAAAGGTTCTATCTCCCAGAATAAGTCTGTCACACACTTCGCAATAGTTGCGAGAATTTCCGTCGATGTTTTTCTTTTCCTCGTCTATAATTGATTTTAGGGGTTTGAATCTGCAAGCCTGCCCTTTGATGTAACTCTCTATTATTTCTATGGCTTTGTTTTTTACTTCTTGATCCCATTTACTCAAATCTGTAGTGTCCAATTCGTAAATTGCAGGAACCTAAAAATGAAAAAAATTGGTTTTAGCACAAAATAAAGAAATGTGTGCTTTTAGCGCCATCTATGGCAAAATGATAACAAAAAAGCAAGCACTTGTTTAGTGGGTTGTAGCAGTATTTTTACTACTCGACACTAGATGGCGTTGCAAATAAAAGCCAAGAGCGAGTTAACATTTTTCTTTTCATCATGAATAAATAAAGTAATATCTTTTGAAAAGAGTTGGCTGTAGTAGCTGCATTGTATTCGAGAAAATTAAATTCAGGACATTTATCGTAAAAGAATTAAAGTGAAAAAAATATGACGCAGGAAAACAATAGCACGCAAACATTTAAAGAATCGATTTTTCATTTGAATAGCCAGTTAAATATTTATAGCAGGAATGAGGAAATAAAAAGAAGTATTAACATAGTTCATTATTTCGAGTTTGAGGATAGAATTTGTATAGGACAGAGTATTTCGGGGTTTTTTAATCGAGCTAACTTTAATAGCCCTATTGGGATTGAGACCATTTTATGATATTGATACTTTATCGCTTTCATTAGATTTCCTTAAGAGCGCGTAGTCTGCACACTAGCGCCGCCATTGGAAAGAAAAACATAGTGCTTATTAAAGACGAATTTGTGTATTATCTCTCAGTAGTTTACGTAGAAGCTTTGTGGTTCTTTTTATTGCTTTAATAATATTTTCTAATCTGTCGTTTAGTTAAATGGAGTTTTATTGGTAAAAGTGGCCACTTATCGCAAAAAATCTCCATTAAAGTAAACGACAGTATAGAAAATATTGTTTAAGCAATAAAAAGAACCACAAAGCTTCTACGGAGTGCACTACAGAGAGATAATTCACAATTTCGTCTTTATTTAAGCACTATGATTTTTTTCCAATGGCGGCCCTAGTGTGCAGACTATGCAGCCTTAAGTTGTCAAGAATGAATAATTATTACTTCTCTAGCAGGATGCTCCAAGAACCTTCCTTTGGTCATTTTGTTCTGTCTCCTGGCGTATCTGCGGGTGCCGATGCGCATGTTCTCAATGCTTTCTTCTAGAAGCTTCTTTCCTTCTTCGCTGTTTCTTTGCTCTTCTACCAGCATCAAATATTCGTGAAACTCTTTGAAGCCGAGAGTTTGGAACACACCTTTGGTGTAGTCAGGAGGTCTACAAAGGAAAAAATGTTTTAATGTAAGTACCTTCCTCAACAATTTTATTCATAAATTCACTTTATATTCACGATATTCTAGGTGTGTAGTTTTGTCATATATGTGTAATTATGTTATGTGTGTTAATAAGCAGCAATAAACAATGCATCTTTCTATCCTCAACAATAGGAAACGATTTTTTTTCATGACCCAAACACCATTGCCTTCTCTGAGATTCGAACCTACACCATGGTAGATCCTAGTCTAGCTTTTACTATTAATTATTCTACCATGGCCTTAGCACAAAAGCTATCGAGAAAAAAACGCGCGTAAAAGTACTCGATAAAGTAATTCTCTATGGGAAATATGATTTCACTTTTCGACGATAGATGGCGCTTTACAAATTTCCCATACAAAAATAATCTATTGAATGTTTTTACGGGCGTTATTTTTTTCGATGGCTGTTAGTGCTTCTGGTAGTTATCGATAAAAATTATAACAACTACCTCCATCAACAATCGCAACAATCCCACCACCATCAGCATCATTACAGGGGCCCTACCGGCTTACTTTCCGAACTTCGGCGGGTCTGCCGAGCTTCAACTTAAAACAGATAAATCGAAGTAAGGATTTTCGTAGTACTATTCGCCGAAGTTATTTAGAAGATATCGATGCTCGTGTGACATCATGAATTGGGGTTCGCCATTTTGGCCCGATTGGGGCTCGATTTTTATCTGTTTTAATTTGAAGCCCGGCAAACTTCTAAGTTTGATTCGTTATAGCCGGTACGGCCCCAGTTTTAATCGGAAAACGCTGCTGGTCGATGCTCCATGTAGGTGTTTATGTATGTTCATTCTTCTTCCTCAAAAGTAATTAGGTATTCACCTTTTATGAAGTTTAATGACACTCCTACCTGTGAAGGGTAGTATTAGTATTCTACTCTGGATCCCGTTAAGTACCAAACTAATATTTCACGAAAACCATTCTTATTATCAATTTCAATTCAAACAAGACACAACAACATTGAAAGACGCGCCTAAAAAACAAACAAAGTCTGACATAACATTAGTGCTTAATTTACTTAAAAAACTCACGCTCACTGAGTTTCAATGTCGAGCCGCGAGGTGAACGAACGATACCTAAAGAATTACGTGTGCGAGAATTGGCTAAATAATTACCGAGCAGACTTAAAAAAAAACTAGCACCATCGACAACGCCGCGTGCATTGCTAATTCATTTGAATAATTTTAAACGATTCCGGAGTCGTTTTTATTGGAATACCATGTTTTTTCCGTTGATTTGAATTCAGAATTACTCGGATTGTAACGATTTTTTAGGATTCTTAGCACTGTAACAACTTACGCGTGGCATTTATAGTGAAAAAAGGATATTTAGTTGGCTTGTCTGTCTGCGAGCCTTTTTATGTTTCCGAGTTTTTAAAAAAGTTGGTACAACAGCAATATCTACCTACAAACAATTTTATTAGCCACCAAGTAATAGACACACAGAGATTTTTAATATTGTGAAGCAAATGTGCTGAATTGTAGTGGGAGGGCGAATCTACGTTGTTCCTTACTTCCTGCGTCATTGTCGTTTACTCGAAAATCTTTAAAAATCCAATGCATCGCAATAAATAAGTTAAAAATATACAAATTAATATAATTTATTATTCCTATACAACGTGTTACAAAATAACCCCTAATGCCGAATATGGTACTGAATAACTTTTACTATGGGACCAACTCTGAAATCGCGAAAAAAATCACCTGTTACATAAATTTTGATATTTTCGTAATTAATTGTTGTATGAAACAGCTGATATTTTTTTCGCGATTTCAAAGATGGTCCCATAGTAAAAGTTGTTCAGTTTGATGGTCCCTATCTACCATATTGTATGTATGGGGTATTTTTGTAACACGTTGTATAGCAAAAAAGTTCTATCACCAATTGTAACTTTTAGATGTGTTGTAACCACACAACACCTAATTGTAGAGATTACAGATCATTACATCTGAGTGTCGATCATCACACACGTCCGAGCGGAACTAACTATGCGGTGCGACGCGACGGTGATTCGGCGGGTGTAATGACGCCTTAATGAAGTGATGGCTTGTATTATGTATTCTGTGGTGATGGCGGGAACAAGACGACATGTCAGCGTCTGTGCGAGGCTTACACGCAATGTAGGCATGCCTGGATGTGCCTCGATTAAGGGGTCCAAATCATAAACAGCCCTTTGAAAGGATGTTGTTATTTAACTTATATCTTAGTACCCCTAGCACGAACATCTATCGAGAAAAAACTGCAACCTCTACTTTACAATACACAAAATATAAAAAAAATATATTACCGGGTGAATTTACAGTCGATTCCAAAATATACCGGATATATTGAAAAATGCCGTAATGTTTTTTTGAGACAGTAAAGTGGTCGATGGTCTGGCTTCAAGTTACCGGATTGTATTCTCTAAAATTTAGAAGTATACAACGCATTTTAAAATACCCCTAATCTCATCTAGAACTTGTATCATCTTCGTAGTAGTAACATGAGAGTATTCGTATTTTGTGGTCGCTACCGGCCTGCGCGTACGCACCGAAGAATGACTAGTCTTGATACTTGACGAGATTGGGTTAAGATAATAATTGATTTATAATTATGATCAGTGGATATTTTCTCAAAAACGATATTTTATACATAAATAGCACATGTCTTTAATTTCAAAAGTATAGCTAAACAAATCTAACTAAAATAGACCATAAATAAAAGCACAGAATACATAATAGTCAAAAACTTTCAAATTTTATCGTTTGAAAGAACTTTTTCTACATTCTAGAAAGGGCCGACCCTTTCTAGAAGAAATCGAAAAAGGTTCGTATCTTATTAATTCCTCTACAGCCATTCGGCCATTTTTAGAGGAGTACGCTTGGAAATCGAAAAAGGTATTATATAAATTGATTCCACATAACAGGATGATGAGCGTTTCTAGGCCTCCTCTAGCAAGGAGTCTTACATCATTGGAAAGGTCTTTAAATTTGGAACATTTTATTTTATTTTTTGACAGCAAACGTCAACTATTAGTATTATAGGAGTTATAACGTTCTTAAGTCACTCACTCATAAATGGCATATAGCTGATGTTTTTTTAAAAGCATCCATGAACGATGGATATGCCGAGGTTTGGGCCAACATGCCGGCTACATGATTATAAATTATAATATAACAAGTGCACCTCCACACATAAAACCTTTTTTAAGTACCAAAGACAATTAGTTGAACCAAAGAGGCGCACGCATGTAACCTGATAGCATAGACAACCGCAGCCGCGCGGCGCGACAGATGCTACTAGCGCGTACGTTGCCCGTACGCCGCATCATTGTTTGTGCATTTTTTTAATTTATATTTTTTTTAAGATTTCAGCCTGCTTTGTATAAGCTTTTTTCATAATTATTCAATCCAAGCACATCATGTTTTTGGGATAGCTGTTGTTGACTTTGGGGTTTGGAATTTCAGGAACAATAGTACCTAGGTATACTTACCTAAGTAAATGTCCTTTTCCAAGGTTCATTAATTCATCAGAGTTGAGTTGATTGGTGGGCGAAAACAAATCAGACAAACAGAAAATTTCTTTTTCCATCTATATGTTTACAACATGTTACAAAAATACCCCTAATGCCGAATATAGTACCTATACAACGTGTTACAAAAGTACCCCTAATGCCGAATATGGTGTATATAAAAATCAGCTGTTTCATACAATTTGATATTTTCGTAATTATTTTTTGTATGAAACAGCTGCTTTTTTTCCGCGATTTCAAAGTTGGTCCCATAGTAAAAGTTGTTCAGTTTGATGGTCTCTATATACCATATTCGGCATTAGGGGTATTTTTGTAACACCTTGTATACCATATTCGGCATTAGGGGTATTTTTGTAACATGTTGTATACCATATTCGGCATTAGGGGTATTTTTGTAACATGTTGTATAATCTTAGTTTAGTACACATGACGGCACCTCAGACTATACATGTTGACCTTGAGACTGCCTTTATGCCCTACGTAATAAAAGCTGTTTTCGCAGTTTAACTGTATAACCTGACGTGCTGTCGTGTGTACATTACCTATCGATAAGTGTTCAGTACCTGTAGTACTAACAGCACACGTAAAACATTCGCTAGAGTAATTTTGTATTGCAAATTTTTGTACAGCGCCATCTACCGCCGAAAAGAGAAATTAAATTTTCCATAGATAGTTTATTACTCTATCGCGTACTTTCACGTGCGTTTTTTTCCCCTATTACAAAAAGCATCGAAATTAGTGTACGATGTTCGTCCCACCCTGCGACATTATTAACTAATGTACAGTCACGTCTATAAATATGTATACAGCTTAGAACTTTGTCACTTTAAAAGCTTTTACTTTTTTGAACGAAAATCTATGACAAATGACAACTACAATAAAGTGACAAAGTTCTAATCTGTATTCATATTTTTAGACGTGACTGTACAAGGTTCAAAACCAAGTAAATCGATCAACGACCATCGTCCGATTATCGTGATTATTTTTTGTAAAAATCACGATAGATGGATTCTAAGGCTGCGGCCCCCTGATTGACGACCTCCGTGGTCGAGTGGCTTTGTACACCGGTTTTCAAGGTGTCGCCATCTCTGAGGTCCCTGGTTCAATCCCCGGTTGGGTCAATTTAGAAAAACGAACTTTTCTATATTGGCTCAGGTCTGGGTGTTTGTGATACCACCGTTGTCTCTGATATCCATAACACAAGTGCTTTAGCTACTTACTTTGGAATCGGAGCAATGTATGTGATGTTGTCAAATTTATTTATTTATTTTATTCTAAGGCCGCGTTTCCACCTGCAAGAAAACTTCTGTATAGCCTGTCAGACAATAGCTTATAAACGCTTGACAAACTGTCGCCAGTGCATTTGCTATTAGTTAACACTTGTGCTACTGTACGCACGACAGCACGTTAGGTTATACAGTTAAACTGCAAAATCAGCTTTTATTACGTAGGACATAAAGACGGTCTCAAGGTCAACATGTAAAGTCTGAGGTGCCGTCGTGTGTACAACAGGCTGTGAGACTTTTCGCAGGAGTTATTTTGCAAGTGGAATCGCGGCCTAAGTATGAAAAAAGAAATTATGCTCGTTTCCCAAACACGGAGTTTTGCACTCACTTCCCATCCTTGATTCTCTGTCTGTTGTGCCTCTCGTGGAAGTCCAGCAGTTCTTCGATGAGGCCTCCCTCCAGCATGGAGTCTACTCGGCGATTCAGTCGCTCGTCGTGCACGCTCTGGAAACCGAAAAGGATATGAAAGGTTAATACTTATTTCTGTTAAAGCTGATAAGTTTCTTGCGTCTGTTCTTCTTGTCAGTTAAAAATGTCTGGAACAGGTGGTAGAAAAATATAGACGATTCAAAACCGCTTAATTAGTAAGTTTATTTGAATAAAGCAATTTTTTACTTTTACTTTGCTTTACTTAGGGCCACTTGCAAACATTATCATCCAAAATCAATCATTGAAAATTTCAACAAAACAATACAATTTACAAAATCCCAGACATGCTTTTCAAAGTTTCTTGTTTTTAGCACAAGGTCCAATTGTACGTGAAAATGTGTCGATGTAGTTAGCTGGCTCCAACATATTATTACATTGCAAATAATTCATAAATAACCAATTACATTGTCTGCAGGTCGCCGAGGGGCAGGACCTACCTTGCATTAGTAGGTTGAATATGTTAAAGATAATATCAGGAAATGTTTTTTTTTAAGTTAGGAAAAGGTTTCGTTTGCCAAAAACTTTTTGTAAAACTTGTTCCCATGTGTTTACGCCTAAGCGTCCAGTTTTTTTAAGTTGATTATCATAAAAAGTGTTACATTGTAAAACGATTCAAAAACATTCTTAATTTTTTTATTGATAATAGCTTATGTGTGTGTTTTTGTAGCTTTCAATAACAACAATAGACTTTTTCAATATCCGAAAATTGTCCTTTAACATTTGGACTGTCTGGTCACCCCACATGTGCAGTTCAGTAAGTTCGTGCATTTATTCGTGATAGGAGTCTTGTATCGGCATCTTCTGCCTGACCACAAAAGATTTTAAAACAAGTGTTTAACTTAAACACTGTTTAAATGTGATGCTGACACTTTTTTGACAATATTGTTTGAAAGAGATGGCATCACATTTAACTAGTGTTTAAATTAAACAGAGTTTTAAAATCTTTTGTGGTAAGGCTACTTAAGTTAATGTTAGGTTACAATATTGATAATCGTTACGTTACAATATTGATAATCGTTACGTTACAATATTGATAATCGTTACGTCACAATATTGATAATCGTTGGTCACAATATTGATAATCGTTATTAGTACCTACTTAAACAATTTATTTCAACTTAACAGTCCTTATTCCGAAAGATAGCGACTGTGAAGTACCTACAGAAAGTAAAGATAAACAAGAAAAAAAATACTTTTAAATCTGAATTTGTACTCGTTTGGTATTGGTACCATTCAATATTCTATGTTTCTGCATTGATTCACATATTTATTTACTTTATTAAGGTTAAAAAAAGTAAAAGTTTAATTTCCAAATGAATTAATGGTTAATTGAAATTGATATCCTTTACGCAAATATCAAACAAATACATATATAAATCTATGCAATCCTGTATTTAGTGACTAAGGTATTACAGACATCGCATAGTTATTTAGTTATTTCCCACGTCTATTTAGTATTTACATTGAATCTGTCATCAAGCCCTTCACTGCCATTGGCAACTTAGTCACTGTCTGCCAAATTTGAAGAGATTAGCAATTCTGAGGCATTAATACCTAGATTTATTTATCTGAGATCAATGGAGTCATGGACGCCGCAGTGTAATGAGGACATGCTAGTAACTGGGGTATCATTAAAATAAATTGGTTGTAGGGAAGGACTGTAATTATAAAATACTAGTGATCGCCCGCGACTTTGTCTGCGTGGTCAGTCATTTCAGAACAGTTTTTTTTTCGGGATGATAGGTATGTCCTTCTCTGTGCCCCTGATCACGTGTATGCAAAATGTTTTAATGGTCGGTTAAGTAGTTATCTAATTAAACTGCATCAGTAACATTTTTATAAACATGACATTATGGGCCAGTTTCACAGGCCAGTTTCATCTTTTAGTTTGATTAAAAAATGGGGCAGTGAAATTATCTCTCAAGTAATTTAAGTAATTAGAACATTTCCGGAACCTGTGCCTGTATTATGGGTTTGCACAGTTACGTTTTTTTACTTACTATACTCGATAGCGAGTGTAGTAAGCAATTTTGTATGCAATTTGGCACAGCGCCTCTGTCGGTAACTAAACTAAACTAAAAGTTGACACAACTAAAGTAAACTAAACTAAAATAATAAAATGTCAATAGATATTGAATATTTTGATTTTCATAATACTCGTAAGAACAAAGAGTTTGCTATAAGATAACGCACAAAAAAAGCTATCATTGCTTTGCGGGCTATCAGCATCAGCCAAAAACAGGGTTTCATGCAAATGCTAGAATTAATACGACACGAAATAAAAAAAAATACGTTACGATTTAGAATTGACTGAATTTTATGTGATCTTCAAATGTTTTCAATGTTAGATTTCCTAGACACGTTACTGCCTTGAACTTACGCTGTGACGTGCTAACACCGATACTGCACCCACATGAATGGGATGACATAACGCCTCGTGAACCTGCGTGACTCGTGAGTCACGCTCACTGCAACTCGTACACTCCTGCGCAAATGCACCTTACGTCCATATAAATAAGGCTCAATATTCTTAAGTGAAGCACTCGCGATTCAATCTTATGAATTGGTATTCCTTATAAGTACAATTAAGATGCAATGTTAGGACCAAAATGAGGTAAAACTGTGACTTTATGAATACCAATCCGCAGTTTTGCAGGAAAATGTTATTGGTGTTAGTTAAGTGGAAATCTCATTTTCTTGAAGAGGAAAAATATTGTCAACGAATTTGTTTATGAAGTTAGAATAGGAAATTTGAGGATTTTAACTTACTATTGCGGAGTTTCACACTTTATTCTTATACACCTAGTCTGAAAGTGAAAGACGCAGCAGCTGTCTGGAAAAGTTTATGCTGAATAACGGCCGCTTTCAATCTATCTTCAGTAAGATGATGGAGGAATCTATGCTGTCTTCCAAAAACATTAGATACATTTTCGCTCACCTTTGATGCACTTATCACCGAGAATACTCCGAGACTCCAAGCAAAATTGGTTCGGATATAACAAACAAAAATATTTTTTTAAGTTCTATTTGTAAACAGCTAAGTAACTATTGATATTTCATTCATTTACAAGTATAAGCACAATTTTTAGTTATTATACCACAATCTCATTTTTACCAAATAATACTCCTAACTAAAATTCAATTCAATTCAATTCAATTTATTTATTTGCAAAAACCAAAGAAATAAGACTTTAATTACTTTACTTTTAAGTTTTAATTACGTTACATTGAAATCGGCCAGGAAGAAAGACCACTAAACTATTAGAACTAGTTAAGACTATGGGTCTTAGCCGAATTATGTCTAGCCTAGATATTAGGGACATAATACCTGTTAACTACCTAACAAGATTGGTGTCCCTGTAAGGAGATTACACAGAAAATACTGAAATCATGTGTAGAAACTAGTATGCCTTGTTTCTAACCAATTTACGTACCTGATTAAAGTAAAGGAAAGGAAAATCATTAAGGACGTGTAAATGTCGATAAAAATGTATCGAGCATCGAGCGAGCGATTTTATTTGCATTCCAAATTGTGACTGTCTTTGAAACAGAGTATTTCAGCTATTGATGGTTTGAAAAAAGAAAACTAAAGCATACCTCTGATCTAGAAATAATAAATATTCTTGTTTCGCAAAAATCGTACCCTACCACTCAAACTGGATAAACACACACAACAAACAGGCCCGATGTATTAGTTAGGCACTTGTCAGCGAAACATAAGTAAAATAAAATCATTCACAACAATGAGAATAATTTACGACAGGAAATTCAAAATAAAGTATAATAGTAGATTATGCATTAAGGGCTTAAAGTAGTGTATCGTGTCCCGGGCGCTATTATTGAACCCCGAGTACGAGGGATGCTATGGTTAACTCCCGAGCGGAGCGAGGGAGTTAAGGCTAGAATCCTGAGTACGAGGTGTTCAAGATCGCCCATGACAAATACACATTTAAGCCCGCGATGCATACTCTACTTTTTATACTTTCTGCGAGGCAATTGAAACCAATGACTGTTATAAAGAAAGTACTAAGTAATTATTTAAAGTTAGAATAATAAAATATGAAAAATTAAGAATATTTATTGAAAATTAAAAGTTATGTTAGAAACATTACACCAATTGTGCAACGACAAAGTTACATTCTTTGGTACATTTATAGTTGGGTTAGAGTTTATGTTTTTGTCGTCTATTCTGTAGTGGTCAGTTCGACATTCAAATAAATCCTTCTTGGTGCGCGGGTGAAAATGAATTTCGTAAAAAGTTTTCATGATAACATACAGCCTAACTCAGAATAAGATCTCATTGCACCTAAACTTTTTTGAAACCAACATCGATCAAGCACGACTACAAGGGTTGCATTCCAAATTCAAATCACATTATTCCCCATGGGAAAAATGACTTACTTTAGGAAAGGTTTGCATGACACATAATATGCCATTGACGAGCAGGTAGTATAAAAAATACATTTATCCACCATTTATCTACTAGTGGCTCCGTGAGCTGTAAACCTCGCGTTAAAAGTAGCTCAAATTGTATGTTGTTTAAAAATATATAACGTTTTACCTCTGTTCCTAGAATAATATTAGTATTCCAACCAGTAAGCATTTTTGCCCAAGCAGAAGAAGAGACGCTACGCTCGCGTTTCGCGCTCGCTCGGTCAATTACAACATGTTGTGTTAGTCTATATCGGTAAAAGTATTTTTATTAAAATGAATAATCGTTAATCAATAAAGCACACCACTAGTTCAGTTCCGGTCAACTAGTCGCTAATCAATTAAACACAGTCTAGTACAGCCCTAGTAACAGAATAAGGCTGTGAGTGCATCGGCGTGTTTTTAATTTAATCGTTTGTGTCTGCACCAGACCACGGTACCACTGTCACGGATTATAAACCACATTAAATATTAAAATAAATTCAACACAAGTGAGCGGTTTTAAACCGAGTAGTGTAGACAAGAGCCCGTCGAGCGGAACGCCTTACTCGCGAATATGACACCTATTTATATTCAAACAAAGATGCTTAATATGAAATGTCATTTCTTGTAATTCGCTCTTCTTCAAATTACGAGCTACGTCTATACGTACATAGGAACAATCTTTTTTACATAATTTGAATTGAACACGTCTCTTCATTATCTTGGTAATATCGCGTGTATGCCATTATGCTGGAATTAATTAATTAATGTTAAATATTCCAAATGGCTTCCTTTATTTCGATGAATGGAAAAATCTACGAACAGTCACCCAATTAAAAACGTAGAATTTTCCAAGCACGTAACGTAGGTTTATCGCAATTTTTTTGTTTTTGGCAGTCATTAGATCGTGCGAGCTGTATTTTTATAGACACGTTTTTTATTCACCTACACTGGGGCATTAACTTTTATGTTTTTGTTCAACACGAAGTTTAATAAGCTCTTCTCTGTTTAAGCTGTAAATAAATGCTTGATCGATTATTGTACTTACATTAAAACAAAAGTTTTAATCTAAGTAGCCATATTGGATTTTAACCTCTGTCACCGAATAGATTACCAGTCTCAAAAGTCTAAAATTTAAAAAAAAACTGGTCGTTCTAAATTTGAATTCGAACGAGGACTTAGGAAACTATCAGAGGCTAATTTTTAGTTTATAAAAATACACTATGGTGTGGATTTTCAATTTTTTAAGGAGCTGTCATAATGTCGTTCAGGAACGCTGTCTTCTTATGTGTGTAAACGACACAACATACATACATACTTATCATAGCACAAGACATAGACAGAAACACTGCTCGGAACAAATTGCGTATACATGGATACATGTTCGGACAATTTCAGGCCAACAGTAGTAGCGGGTAAAACAATAATTAAGGTAAGCTTTTATTCGACAGATGGATGTGATACATTGCTACTTCTTTTTGGCACAAATAAAAACTTACCAAAGAAAAGTAGCAATGTATCACATCCATCTGTCAAATCAAATCCATACATGTTTAAGTGAAGTGGTAGATTTGCTTTGTTACTTTGACTAGTAGGGCAGAACGCACATTACTTATTTTGTGCCTAAAGTGTCAAACCTCACATTCATACATGATCTAGGCATGAAAAATTCATATCGCGTCTCAAATATCCTTATACCAAAATAAAGGCGCGTAGTTACAAACGACTGTACGACCTCGAGACCGGTCGTAAAACTAGTACGAACACTACAAGTCGCAGTTTAGGAATAGTATTAAAATTCAGCAGGAAGCCAGCTGCGCGCTGACCGCCCTTGACTGTAGTGGGGTGACCATGAACGTTTTTACTCGGCGTAAGTGGGATTACGCGAAAACTCGTTGTGCTAAAACTATTTTATTAGACAGCTGATGGAATCGTGATAAAATCGTTGAAAGACAGTTGTTTCTGTTGTCTTCTATGATTTTGACTACCACTCCGCAGAAAAAGAGTTTTACCTGTGTAAGAAAACTTTAAAAAGATATGATGTTAGTCTTGTTATTCTGCGGATATCTCTGCCAGTGTCAGAAATCTGTGCCAGTGTGCCCAGATAATTAATTCACCTTGTAATTAGTTTTTGTCTCAGTTTTACATCAGTCTAAAAATGATTACCTAGGTACTTGCTGTTTTGCTTGTAAGTATTTTTTGAATGCCTTTTTGGAATGCAACAATACAGAAAATATTATCAAATCAAATCATTTATTTCAGGCAAAGCCCATAACAATGTTAGTAACAATCTTAAGACTAGTGTTAGTAAATAACATAAATTAATACAATAGAACCAATATGAAATTAAATTATACTTTAAATAAAATCAAATCAAATTTGACATTAATATTACAGCTTAATATTTGTCACAGCTATTGACAGCGTTGAGCACGAACAGTTATCGAGAAAAAAAACGCGCGTAAAAGTACTCGATAGATTATTCTCTGTGGGAAATATCATTTTGCTTTTCGGCGAAAGATTCAAATTTTTCAAATATTTTACAAAAAAACGTTCATAAGTCAAATAAAAGCCTCGTTAATATTTATTTATATTACAATCATGCTTTATCCGTTAACTTCCGATGCAGACTAATTTTAGTGACTCGAGTAAAATATTCTATGATAAATTTTCTTCCGTTTTTGTTTAAGGTGACCAAAAGCACATGATTTTATTTAAATACTTTATATTTGTATAAAAGATAATACCTATAGGTATAAAATAAAAATAAAAACTAGTGGCTCTGTAGAGCTGTAGATCTCGCGTTTTTGTATCATTTTTGAACATTTTTCGAAATGGCTGAAATATTATTTTTCCCTTATCTTCACCATTTCGAAAACTAAATCGACAGAACCTGCTCACAAATTTCACGAGAATCGGTTGAGAATGCAACCTGTAGAGGAGAACAAACGGACAGCGGGACAGAAAGCATTATTGCCCAAGCTGAAGCAGAGACGCTTAATTCTAAACTACAGCCACAAAAAGATCAAAATTAAAAAAGAATTGGCAAAGAATTGGTCACCCTAAATGGTTAATACATGATAATCTGTGACCCAGGAGCCTCCGCGAACCGGATATTGTGACCAATTTTTTTTTAACGTCATTCATCACCTCCTTTTTCAATCACCAATGAAAAGTAAGTGCTTAACAGCCGGTTAGAGTATGGAAAAAATCGATAGAGAGCTTTTTGCTTTTATGTAAAGTTAATCATTGGATTAGAATTTTAATAGGTAAGCATGCTATATTGTTTATTGCACATTTAAATACTACTACTAAACTATCAATACCGATAATACAAAATCACACTTGAAATAAAGCTATTTTAAAGCGCGATTTTTTTCATCAAAGTATGGATTAAATTTCGCTCTAAGGTAATAAAAGCCTATAAGCTCAGTGCTATGATTTGTACGTACAAGATCAACATAAAAAATAGGTAACCTATTTATGTGCTTAATTAATGTAAAAAATGTGCTGTATATGAAAAAAAAAACCGGACTTAATTATCGTTGGACAAAGCTTAATGTTTCTCTAATATCGGGATTGGAGTAAGGTGGTACCGACTCGTGATATGTGGTACATCAAAGTATTCCAAATAGTAATAATATTAATTAAAATATACAAAGAAGTACCTTTGAATCATTAATACCCCTCTAAGTTTGATATGTTGACTGTAGTTGTGTAAGACAGGGTTAAACACTACAGTGAAAGGAATTTCTGGTTCTCAATAAAAAAGAAGTTGTCTGCTTAAGTCAAAAAGTGTTTCCCTGACCTCATTCCAGATCCTGGGAGCTGCGGCGCTCGGCGGCAAACAAAACCACTTTTAATGGTTATGTAAATGAAGTGGCGTTCAATTTGGCCGCGAACCGAGTCCCAATGTGCTAGGGGCGGTGCACGAGACAAGCGGAAGCGGAAGCGGTTAGCGGACAAGTCGTTCCCACCCAACAGAGGTCCCACCAGGTTCAAAACTGTACCTACTTTAAAGCCAAGAAATATATTTTTATTTTTGAATGTCATGGAACAGCCTGTACTTTGTTGCAATCAACTCTGACAGAAATCGCAGTTACATTGCTGCTTTAGTAAGAACCAATGTGACAACTATCTTACTTAAAGCAGCAATGTAACTGCGGTTTCAATCGATTTTAATCGAGAATTGTTAGCAACAGAGTTACGTAATCAGCCCCCAGATAGAAGCAACCATGAACCTCTGGACACCGACTTCAAAAAAGGAGGAGGTTATCAAGTCGACGGTATCTTTTTTATGTAGGTTTTTTTTAACTTGTTCCTCGTATGTATGCCTGTGTTATGGGTCAAATAAGTGAAAATTAATTAATATATTGGGAACAATTACAAAAAAATACAATACCTATTAATTATAATAAAATATTTGATCTTTAATTATTTGTGCGATGTCTATATTTATGGTTTTACACAAAGTTTACATGCTTATTTATTACAATCGGCAATGTTTTAACAATCAAAATAGTAAATAAAAAATAATGTCTAAATACTAATGTACCGTTTTATTCATAAAAAGTTATGGATGACCTACAATCCATAAGCTTGTTATAAAGAATTTCTTGAAAATCATTATTCATGATCGCTCTATAAACCTTTGATAAAATAAATAAAATTAAAAAAGTTATAGAAGGGAAGGGAAGCCTATTTACTCCCTATTTTAGTGAATAACATGGCCGACTACATAACAGCTGATTGAAGTGACTGCTTTCACGTTATTTAATAACATATTTTTAACTTAAAATACTTCTTAAAATACGTTTATGAATAATGAAAGTTATAATTATGACGTTTAATAAGTCATATTAGCATTAGATAATACGAAAAGTACCTATTGCGATTGTTACAAATGACGACTACGTTATAAGCACAGTAGCTACATTTGAGAATCTGCAAAATATTTCTTCTTCAAAATATTTACGATTCCGCTTCCGCTTAGCTTTTTCACCATCGCAAGTACAAAGAACTCTGGTGTTAGGAATTGAAAAAAGTGATTGGAAAACAAACAGCGTCCATGATATTAGGGAAGAACGTCAAAGAATTTGGATCGCATTCGTTCACATTCTGACACATCGCAGATAAATCATTACTTATTATAGCAACCGGAAACTAATAAGCGAACTGGCCCCCCTACCAAATGGCCATTCTACTTAGGGGTCGTCCATTAATCACGTGAGGCTCGAAAGGGGGGAGGAGGGTCCGGAAAATCACCAAATATCACTAGTTGGGGGGTGTAGTAACATATCACGTGTATTTATTTTTTCTTTAAACAAAAAGTTATCCTGTATTTAAAGATAATATTCTCTTAGGGGTAGTCTAAAACCTCACCACGTATCACCAGGGGGGGTTAAAAAGTTGCCAAAAAACATCACGTGATTGTGCGTAGAAGTACAATTGGATCACAATGTATGGGAATGACATAAGCTAACGCTTAGCTCCTGTCAATTACATACATTGTCATTATTTTCTACTAGTGTTAATTTTAGTAGAATGGCCATTTGCGGCCCTCTGTTCTACTTATACAACGTGTAAATAAAATTAAGCAAAACCTCTAAACTAAGTATAGCGCTCATAATTACGAACAACCTTTTGTATGGAAGCAAGCCTAAATCGCGAAAAACAATCAGCTGTTTCATACATTTTAGCAAAGTTCACTAAAAATTTTATACGAACGAAACAACTGATATTTTTTCGCGATCAAGGATTGCTTCCATACAAAACAGTTGTTCGTAACTATGAGCCCCATACTTAGTTTAACGGTTTAACTTTATTTTATTCACGCGTTGCATAAAGTAAGTATTTCTAGAATCTTAAAAAATATTGCATGCGGTCGCCTGACGATTGCAGAAGAAGATTAAAGATGTATTAATGTTCCATAACTGATTGTTATTTCGAAATCTTAAGACTGAAATATTTAAAAAAACAAAAAATTTTTCGCCCTTTTTGCCATTTCCAAAAATTTACGAGTAGGTACTTATACAAAAAGTAAATGTCAAGCAAGATTAAAGTAATCCACCGAAAAGTTTAACAACAGTTTTTTATACAAAAAAAGGCACGGACACGTTAGAATAGAATGGATGAAAACAAAAGTGTTTTTTTTTCAATAGATAACTTATTAAAAACGTGACTTTGGCTCGTTGGTGGAAGACAAACAGGCCGAAGTCGCCGATTAGTCACACCACACCACTCCTATAATATTTTTAACGGTTTTTTAACTCTCTTATATTTTTAGTGAGTAGAGTGGAAATCTGCTAACTAACTTCGGGGAAATTTTATACGGCAGACCAAGAACTTCCAATCACTGAATAGTAAAAAATAAAAATATTTTATGACCATACTTCTAGTATTGAATTACTGTGACAACAGAATATTTATATCTATGATTTCTTTATTTCTGTTTGGAACTGTTACAAGATAAAAACCAAATAGTGCAAACAAGTGGCTCTGTGAGCTGCAGACCTCGCGATTGTGACATTTTTTATCATTTTTCGAAATAACTGAAATTCTAAAAACTAGCTCGCCTAAAAAATATAATTATCGAACCTGCTCACAAAATTTCATGAGAATCGGTATTTTTGCCGAAGCTGAAGCAGAGACGCTTCGCTCGCTCAATAAAAATAAATCACAAAACAAAAGTATATATAAGTAAAGTATCTCAATTACACAGCACAGCATGCAAATAATTAACTCTGAGTTGAGACACATATTAAGATTAAAAATAGTACGTTTTTGTTCGTATTTGTTATTAATAGCCCTAATCTACCACAATATATGGCAAGTTACCCCCATTTAAGGTCAAGGAACAGGGTACGATAGTACACAACAAGAAATAAATGAAGCGGCAGGTGAGCATATACAGGATGTGTAAATGGTTGCTATCGCATTTTTAAATTATTTTTATGATCATGTTCTCTGAAAACTGGCAATATGAAAGGCCTTATCGAAATTATGTTAGTACAAATAATAAATTACTTCTTATAACTATAAGTAGAAGAAGTAAGTATACGCTTTTGTCTATAATCACTCCAATTATCATAGATCCCATTTATTTGGCATCGGTATCCATTCTCTTCCAATCTTTGCTGTCATCTTCTTGTTCATCTTGTTATTCACCCCTTCAACATCCATAATAATCATGCCACACACAATGGGTCCATAATTTCTGCTCTCTTTCTCTTCCTCTCCATTCATCAACTTTAATGTTCACTCTTCTCTTCTTACAACATGTCTTTCATCTCTTCTCATTACATGTCCATAACAAGCTCTTTAAACTTTTTAGTTTATCCTTCGCGTCACTTTTCTTCACATAATTATCCTCCTCAGCATCACTAAATACATACAGTCTCTCTAGAAAAAGTCTCGCTATTAGGTGTCAGCATTCTCATCTCTCCTATTACGTATATACACCGTTAATTTCAAAGTATATCTAAAAATGAAATGGCGATTACAGACCACTTGAATCAACAACTTTTAATATGGGGCCAACCACGGAATCGCGATAAAGGAATCAGCTGTTCCATAGAAAAGTACAACATCTACTCTACTATAATGAATGGAACAGTTGATTTTTTTTCGTGATTTCCGTGTATTTTAGCCAAAATCCTAACACAAAATAACTTATGCCAGTTTTTATTCAAACACCCTGTATACAATAATGAAGTATAGCGCATGTGCAATTGTGCAACAGGTGGGAAGCGCGCGCGCACCATCGCGTGCCACACCATACGTCGGCGATTTAAAAATAATGGCCGCCGATGTATTGCATTCATTATTTTAATTAAGGATACATTAGTATAGTTCTGGCGAATGTTATATTTTTTTTTGTTGAAAAGCTCGAAACGCTAAGTGCCGGCAGCGGGTACGCAAACAATGCGTTATGGTTTTCTTATAGGACTTTATGTGCTTGAAATGAATAGAAAATTTATTTTTTTACTTACTTAATTATGCAATATTATTTCATTTTAGATGGAAATCCAAAAAATAAGTTTCAAAGGTTTAATTAAACAAATAAAGTAAAATAAACTGACTGTTTATGAATTTAGGTCTAAGTAAGTACATACATATAATGTGTATTACTTACTAAGTAAATATTGCATACTTTACCAGTCCGTGATTATGCTCGTAATAGTAGTTTATGATACAAGGTTGATAAGGAGGTTTTTAAAACCTTAACAACCGTGTGCCATACTACGTTTTTCAATATATTTGCAAGAAAACATTATAAGTACCTTCTGAAATAAAAAAAAACCGTAAACAAAAACGGACGGTGGTGGCGTGCGGTAAAATTAACTTTCCGCACGCTGTACTGAACCGTAAACAAAAACGCACGGCGCACGCTGTACTGTCATCGAAAATACACATTTTCGAGCAACTGTATTAAAAATATATATTTTTGAGGGGTATCAAACTTTCTTACATTAGTTTTATTGTTATTTAATCATTTAAGATGATTAAAGATGATGAAATAAATCCTTTGACCACCTTTTACCTGCACGCCATAAAACAAAGGAAAAACTGTACGCATAACATATGATCTTATTAGGGTTGATCCTAAAGTCTAAGTCAAAAAAAAATATCTGTTTATACAAATAAACTTAAAAGGCACTTTTAAATTATCGACTCAGGACTTTTTAGCTTTAACCTTGGGGGAGCCCTATACCCTGCAGTGGGCGACGTGTGAATTGGAATTGGGTTTGAAAATTTTTGTATGGAGCGTGGCACCACCCCAATTTTTTTTAAATCGTTTCACTGTTTGAAACCCGTATACCAATTTCGATTGGAGACATATAGACGAGCAAAAATGTTACGTAGCATATGGGTCTAAAACGTCACATTAAAGATATTTGAGGAAAAATATTTTGCGATTTTTTTACCATGTTTTTATAAGATCGGTCGTTTAGAAAGTGTAGGACAAGCATGTGTATAATACGTTAGTGAAATAAACCTTACTTAAAGAATTAAAGTTCTAATTATAATTATATTCGGACCTATTATGATTACTATCTCGTTAAAAAAGCTAAATAAAACTAGTGGCTCAGTAAGCTGTAACCTCGCTGAAATTGTGAGTTGTTTAAAAATTAATCTAATAGATGTCGCCATGAGGTTGACACTGCTTTTGAAAAGCAGCACTATATGCTGTTTGGTAGGTTAGGTATTATTATTTAGTATATCTATTCGAAGCTAGATAGCGCTTTCAATTTTGACCATTTTTTTGAATGGGTGATTTTTTATCGGAAAATTTCGAAATACTGGCACGAAAAAAAAAACTATATAATTCTCGAACCTGCTCACAAAACACGAGAATCGGTGAAAAATGCGACCTTTAGAGGTGAACAAACGGACAGCGGGACAGCCTAATCTCGGAAGGACATACGAAAGATTTTTGCCCAAGCTCAAGCAGAGTCTCTGCTGCAAAGACGCTTCGCGCTCAGTCAACCAATAAAAAGTGATATACAATACAACAATATGTAATTGTCTGTACTGACAGGAAATATTAACTTTTCATCAAGAAAGATATATATTAATTTAGTAATTACCGATTCGATCAACCACTATATACGGACTTTTTATAATTTTCTAATTTTAATAAACAATACATCGTGGTTTTTAGTGCAAGCCCTATCAACCGAAGCACGCGCACCCTACACCTGTCGCGGCCGGGTGTTTTGATACAGGGTGCTTTTTATTTAGATGTGTTGAACAGCTAAGTGGTGTATTCATTCTTGAACATCATCTTGTATATATTGTCGTCATCTAAGTGATTTTTTAATTCGTAAAAAATAAATTGGTACGTAATAATTATATTATGTGATAACAGTAAAATGAAAAAAAAACATTTTAGCATGTGTTTTAAAGGTTAATATACACGGACACAGCAAAACCATTTTTCCAACTACACACAGTACGCACTCGTAAAAAGCAGGCCCCTATTTCAGAGACGTGACAATTGTAAATTACAATGACAATTTGATGTACATTGCTGTGTCTGTGAGTAGTTTAATCAGTATATTTTCTAGTTTCAAATTGGCTGGCGCCATGGACACCAAATTGTCATTGTCATTTATAATTGTCACGTCTGTGAAATAGGGGCCAGGTTTTATTTGCTCTATGGTATGGTTTAAAAAATGTTCATTCCATTTATAAAATCCGCATTCGTTTTATTATCACAGCAAAATATATCGGCGTAGCTTATCTAATTGCTTAGTTATCTGTGCACCTTTTCTGTAAGCGTTTAGTTTTTAATAAGCATTTTATAGACATTCGTTTGCTAGTAACACCTTGAGGGCGGGTTTGCTATTTGTGATTACCATAGCAATCTCTAATTACATCACGACTAACTTTACCGTTGTATTTTGATGGGAAGCTTTTATAAAAAATAATGGTGATGAGTGGTTTTCTTTTAAAAATGAATAACGATAGAACCATACAGTTTTTATGGCTAAACAGCTTAACAATCAAATTCAGTGCCTGTATTATGAGTTTGCACAGTTATGTGCAATATACTAGATAGCGACTTTAGTAAGCAATTTTGTATGCAATTTAGCACAGCGCCTCTGGCGTTAACTAAACTAAACTAAAAGTTGTCATACAAATATGAACTGCATGAACATAGTGTATAGTGTAGTGATGCAAACGGAAACCGGATCTCTTTGCTAAAATTAGGTTCCTAAAATATAATCCATTCTAATATGTATTATAAATTCAATAGTAACAAAACACCATTTTTTTTACTCTGTGGTAACACTGTTATTTATCGCCATAACTACTAAAACAATTTTTTATGTACGAGTGAAGCTAAACATAATAAAACTGTTTACCTAAATAATTTACAGAACAACATTCGTGGAGAAGTACTACAATAACACTTATGACAGATTTGATAAAAAGTAACAAAATGTAAAAGATTCCAAAAACAACACATGTCAAGTCAACCCAGCAGTTGCCAGTACATATCTATGTATGTGTATATACTACAATGTTTTGCAATCCTTTCTGTCCCATCAATCACTAATGCCACAGCATTTACAACCTTCACCAACTACCATCTAGACTCATTATTGAACAAACATTCCTGCCTATCAAACATATTTCCGATCCGTGTTTCCACCTGTTTACTCTACATTGTAAACGGGTAAATTATAAAGTCGACTGGGAACATCTGCTGTGGGAAAAAAACAAGGTACCTGCCCACGTCACGTGTCCTTCGTAATCTGCCCGGTTGTTAAGTATTACTTTTTATTGACCGAGCGAGTGCGAAGCGTCTCTGCTTCAGCTTGGGCAAAATTCTTCCGTATGTTCTTCCGGTTGTCCTTCTATTCTTCTCTACAGGGGCCCTATCGGCTAACTTTTCGAACTTCGGCGGGTCTGCCGAGCTTCATCTTAAAACAGATAAATCTAAGTAAGGAGTTTCGTATTGTACTATTCGCCGAAGTTATTTAGAAGATATCGATGTTCGTGTGACATCATGAATTGGGGTTCGCCATTTTGGCCCGATTGGGGCTCGATTTATCTGTTTTAATTTGAAGCCCGGCAGACTTTCCGAAGTTTGATGCGTTAGCCGGTACTGCCCCAGGTCGCATTTCTCAATCGTTTTTCGAAATCGAAACTTTGGGAGTAGATTCGATAATTATATAGATTTTTTGTATTGATTTGTTGACGTCAGTTGCGCTTGAGAATTCACTTCTTGTAAATTAAATTCAAAGTACTTAGGTACCTACATGATCTGGAAAAACATAGATTTTCGAAAACTATTCCTGATTAAATTGGAAAATGAATGCGATAAGATAATACTATCACTGATTTTATTTTCTAGTGACCCTTTAATAATCGAACTTAACGTAGCTTTCATACACTGATAATTATCGACCGTGTTTAGTTCAAAATACAATCGAGTAAATTCCGCATAAAATAGTCATTTTAATATATACTTTTTTTGTTCATGCGTAACGGCTTAGTAGTTTGAGGATTGTGGCGTTTTACTTAAAAAAAAATCCCCGACACCAAAAACCTTTAGAAAATTATAAAATAAAATGTGTCGGTTGGCTCTTCCGCTACGATGCTTACGACGCGACGACCCAGATTAAAATATTACTAGGTACATACAAAATATATTAAAGTAAGTAATAGAGCCAATCAACACATTTTATTTTTGAAATGTTTTGGTGAAAAATAGGTCCAATAATTAGTGAGAAAACTGCATCAAAATAGGTCCATTAGTTTGGGAGCTACGTTGCCTTAGACAGACAGACAGATACACACACACACACACACACACACACACACATACGTCAAACTTATAACACCCCTCTTTTTGCGTCAGTGTTGGGGAGAATGCCACTCTGGCCCCCCACACAGCGTCATGGCTGGCGGCACTGGCGGCGAGAGGGTAAGTGCCGTAGTTTTTTAGTGGGTATTCCCTCCTCCCGAGATCCCACCGAACCACTTGGTTGGGTGGGATCACGGGAGGCAGTCGTGGAGGGAGTCGCAACGCTAAATGTTGCGGTCTCCTCCTGGCGAGCCCCACATACCCCCCTCTCGCTCACCTGTGGGAGGGGAAGCGCGTAAATGCGTTTTTCTACGGCATATAAAAAAAAAAAAAAAAAAGGGTTTAAAAAATTAAATATCACAAAAAATAACAGCAACTCAACCATAATAAAATTACCGCTCGTTACTGCAAAACGCTGCATTAACCTCTCACGCGACGTTATTGGTTATCTTTAGGAATATTGCATTTTTTCAAGGTGGTGGGTGGTCCGTATGAAAACTTTTTTGAAAGAGCTGCTTTAAAGCGGCTATGTGCTGAAGTATTCCTTTATAACTAGTATTCGGAGTCTGACTACCTGAGTCTGAGTAGTTACACTTATAATATTGTCTTATGTTAATCTCATCAAGCAATCTAATCTCACACATCTCTTTTATCACTAAATTTTTATTATACACATTTGTCTGGGTTGCAATCTAGTTAAGAACTTTAATGTAGTTGATGATATTAATTTGTAATAATTGTAATCTGTGTTGAGTAATAAACAAATTAATAAATATAAGTAAAATAAATGAATATTCACCCGTGCGGTGGGCGAAATTCAAACATAATCATTATAGAAAAGTGGATTGCATGTTTCTTTCCTTAAAACAACAAACAAAAAGAAGTATATCACAGTTGAAATCAGTCTACAGTAACATTATGTGTTTGTAAGTAAACTGTCTATCGATAATATATCCAATGATTAAACGCGTACTCAAGCATAGTTTCCGTTCCAAATAATTCTTAACTTTTAATAGCTATAAAAAATGGCTAACCCGTCTTAAAAGAGGGGAAAAAAATCTATTTAAGTGGTTTTTCTTGGCTCGCGAGCCATTCGGTGGGTGGCTAAAAAACGTAAACAACACGATTCACCTGCACGCCGTGATTGGCAGGTGGGCCGCGTGCGCATCTGCGGCGAGTAGTTCCTACTACGGCCGCTAGGGTGGCGACATGGCCATAGGTCATTAAGAGGAAACACCACGGTCGAGAGAATTGAAAAATTCCTATAGAAAGTTGACAAAATCAAAGTTTCGTAACTAGGCGGATTTTTATTAAAATTTAAAGAAAGGATTACGCTGTGTTCCTACGTTTTCCTTTTTTCATAAATTAATTATTAAATATATTAATCTTCAAAAACCTAAAAAAATCCCTAGTTTAGACATCCAGCAATTAAATTTGACGAGATTATATAAAAAATCAAAACATAAGAACACAGCCAAAGTATTTCTTTATTTTTTGATGAAAATAGTATTCAAATTGGTCTAGTTTTGGAGGAGGAAAGGGGACTACGGAACGTTGATTTTGTCAACTTTGTATAGGATTTTTTCAATTCTCTCGACAGTGGTGTTTCCTCTTAAAAGGATTTCTGGAAGCTAGTTGGTATAAATATTCGACGGAATTAAATAAGAATAAAGTCTATTGGCGGAGCACGATTGTGCAGTGGGTTAGTGCATTCACAATCGCAACGGTCGTTCATGGGATGGGTGACCAAAAAATTTGTATTGATTTCCTCTGTAATGTTGGTTAATACAAATGCTAATTTATTTTAATGAAAAGAGCATCACTATCTTTCTGACACACAGTCTAGTCGTAATACTAATAAAAAAAAAAGTAGTACTAATGTCTGTGTTCTATAGACAGTAGTGCCTGGCCGTAGAAAACACTTCCTTCATTTTGTTTTGTTGCGTTAGATTTTCTCCAGTAGCTTGCATAGTGTGTTTTACTCTGACATTGTTTTGGTTTACGTAATGTGCGCGTGTGGTCACACCAAAGTGAATTGTTTCGAAGTGAAGCGACTCTTCTGCCTATTTTATATTTGCCTGCCTGATTCACAGACTGGATAGCATTTAAAAATGGAACAGAATGTCTATAAAATATTATCCGTCATATATCCACTGCAACTTCACTCGTGAATGTATGTGACAAACAGAAAATTTTACAGATTTTAAATTCGTCGATATGTACCGTAAGCGCTCTGAAGTAGTCACTTCAGTAGTACATTGTTACATTAATTGCATTGTAATTTGACTGGAATCAATCCAGAAATTGCAAGGTCTTAAGTCTGTCAGAAAGTTACCTGTTCGCATTTAAGCCACAGTATGATGGTAGCCCCTGGTCTCCGCAGCTGACCTTCGCTCATCTTCTGCTCCGCCAGGACCTCGCTGTGGCGGCGACCGGTCTTCAGCCACACCTCTATAGACCTGGAAACGAGAAAATACAGATATTGTAGTGCTGGAGCATCTGTAGATTCTGATATTAAGGTTGCGGGTGTTTTTGAGAATTTCTTCACTCAGACTCCCCTAGAAACTACCAGTAATCTAAATTCCTGTCCTAACATTATGCCAAGTTTCCCCTAAACGATAGAATTTCTATTGAGTCTGGAGTCTGCGGCAGTTAACGTGTTAAACAAGTTATAACAGGACAAGAACCATTTACAAGGTCACGCTTCGAATGAGTCAGATCCATGGGTGGGTTTAAATTTAGTTACTGTCCATAGAAAGCTAATTTATGACTCCAGAATGAAGAAAAAAGCTTAGCTTGCTGTGGAAGATCTGACACGTCTGAAGAAAGACACTTCAATCATTATCAAAACCTAACACAGCGAAATAATAAACATACATATCTTGCAGTTAAAACAGTTCTGCTTACTAAAAAGTCAGCAAAATTTAGATTTTAACCCCAGCTCTGTAAACATATTCCGAAACCCAGTGCAACTACCTCAATAAATTAGTGAATTAACAGTTCCACTGTTTTATAGACGGAGTGTCGATTTGTTCTTCCCACGGTTCTAGAAACAATAGGGCGGGCGGTACAAAAGTACCCACGTATCGCCACAAAATACATAATAGTATGTATCACGTTACAACTAATTCGTGTCGCCAACCGAGTGGAAGCAACAAATGACACCGCATCCCGGGAGCCGCTCGTACGGAGTCGAAGCAGCGTTTAGAAGCGGGCGAGTTGGTAGATAGGCTGGAGTCAGCGATTCCCAAAGTGATCGATATTGACCCCTTGGGGTCGAAATTGATTTCCCAGGGGTCGACATAAACGAATAATTATAATTACACTTGATATTTGATAGGATTTTTAAAGTAATTTGGCTATGGGGGTATAAGATATCAGTCCATTTTGGAAAAGGGGTGCCCAAAATAGTTTGGGAATCCCTGGGCTAGAGTGTTAGTCGAACGCAAAAAAAACCGCAAATCGATGTACAGATTTAGTGTTGTAAAAGAACTGAGTCTTTTAGTCCTAATTTTGCGACTATAAGTTCTTTTTGCAGAACTCACGACTAATTAGTCTTCCGAGTCCTGAGTCTTGAGTTCTTTTGAGTCTTTTCAGTTCTTTCAGTCCTAAAATTTCTTGAGTCGTTAGATTTATTCTAAGTCCTTTCGTTTTTTCAGTCCTTTGAGTTCTTTGAGTCCTTTAAGTTCTTCGAAGTCTTATGAGTCGTGTGAATTATACAGCAGGACTGCAGTCTAATCAAAAAGACTCGTGTCATGAAGCCTTTGAGTTCTTTGAGTCGTGAACTATGAAGTAGAGGACTGCCAGCCCAATCAAAAGACTCGCACATCATGAAGTATTTAAATTGTTTAAGTAGAGGACTGCAGTCATAGTAATCACTTATAGTAAGTTCGAATAACAAAAAATATGTCTCAAAAAAAAGAATATAATGTCAACCATCGTGACGTTAACCGACTTCAAAAAAAGGGAGGAGGTTCTCAAATTGTCTGAATGTTTTTATTTGTTTTTTGTGTGTTTGTTGTGTGGCTTTCTAGGACTGCTGGTTAAGAATACACCATCTATCTTCTTCTTCTATATATAAAAGGAGATGTTCCCACTGACTGAGGTATAAACACACGCACAGCCGTAACCGCTGATGGTAGAAACGTGAAATTTGGACAGATGTTTATTTTCATAATGTGAACACCCACTAAGAAAGGATTTTGAAAAAGACTGAGCTCTTTTGTAAAAGGACTCAGTCGCTAGTTCTTTTTAGGAAAGCTAAGTTTTTATTTAAAGGACTTAGTATGGAGTTCTTTTTGTAAAGAGTGAGCTCTTTTAAAAGACTCAGTCTCGAGTTCTCTTTGGCAAGACTGGAGTTTATTTTAAGAAGACTAAAAACTCAGAGAGGCTTGAGCTTTAACTTACTCTTTTTTGACTTGAGTCTTCAAAAAAAGACTCGAGTCTCAATATTAGGACTAAAAGACTCAGTTCTTTTACAACACTATACAGATTAGCCGTTCGGCACCAAAATATTAAGACCAAGATTTTTGGGGCTTACCTAAATAAGATCTTTAGACTTGTACAGTATATTTGTTTTCCCCGACAGTCGAGCACACCGTCTGAATCAAACGCAGCACCATCTCTACTCACGGTGCGCTCTACATAAAGACATTAAGATCAGTGTTCTATCCTTATAATGGCCACTTAAAAACTCATAAAGTGAACTCTAAGTCCGTTGATGGCCCGAGATCCCCCCAGATTGCGCCTTCTTTTGACAAGTAGTTCTTGAGCTTTATAGTGTTGCACGTCTTTGTCTTCTTGTACTTGTTCTTTGATAAAAAGAACTGTTTAGATTTTTTTTTAATCTTTATGGTTTGGTGGTTGGCGAATGGGTCTTCCTGTTTGTTATCAATCTATATTGTCGCACCATACTCGATGCAATCCTACTTTGAGATTAGTTTTTTTGTAATGATAAACATTATCGTAATATTATACATGTGTTTTATCATGATCTAAGTATTTCCAAACGTATTGATATTGTAACACTAAAACATCCACTTAAAATGAGTTCTAATAAGAAAAACGGTTCAAAAAAACTGTAAATTAAACCGAACGTCATGTACTTATGTCACTAGTAAGTAGTAAACGAAACGGAAGAGGCTTGTCCCAAATAGAAATAAAAACGTTCCACAGAATTTCTGCCAGTTTCAGATAATATCAATGAATATAAAATTATCATTAAAGTTACCTAACTTTATGAATACCGCCGGAGACGCAACTTTACAAAGTCCATTATAAAGTTATTGAAATGCAATATTATAAATCGCATGCGAAATAATTAGTTACAGATTCATAGGTAGGGACCCGATACTAATAAATCTAGCAAGTCAATGACACCATGTTTATCATGGTTAGCGACTTGTTTTAAGACAAGGTATTTTAGACTTTTTCATAACTGTATTATGGGATATAAAACTTCTTTTTCGCTCTAGCTAGTGCTTAAAAATATGTTATCTGTATATTTTGTCGATTTTTGCTAAACAAAATCGGTTACAAAGCTGAATAGGAAAGCCATTATCAATAAATAGTTTTCCGTTTGCTTCATAGTTAACAATTTTTTTTTTCTCGCCATAATTTCTAGGAAGATCGCCACAGTTCATTGGAATGCTCACGGCAGAACGGCGTAAAACATATTACACAGCAGACACTCAATGGGATAAAAAAACAGTCTGTAGGAAATTCATCGACCAAATCTCAGCCATTCTCAGCGTAGCATTTTTATAAAGCCGTTTTTTCTGCCATGATGTAAGCAAGTGCGTTGACCTAACACCTGTAGCCTTTTTTTTAATCACGAAGACTGGACACTCGTCTATTAAGAAGTTTTTGTTGCAGCCTCTTAAGTTATTGATTTATTATTGAAGCAGCTTTCCAACGTCGACTTTCGTGGATGTGATTCATTTTACTTCTTAACGAGGCGCGGAGATTGTGGATAATTTGACAACCTCCGTGGTAGAGTGGTTCGCAGGTGTCGCCATCTCTGAGGTCCCGGGTTCGATCCCCGGCTGGGTCAATTTGGAAAACGATCTTTTCCGTATTGGCTTAGGTCTGGGTGTTTGTGTTACCACCATTGTCTCTAATTTCCATAACACAAGTGCTTTAGCTACTTACTTTGGAATAGGAACAATTTATGTGATGTTGTAAAAAAGAAAATGTTGTTCGTGTAATATTCGGTTTTGAAGGGTCTGTTATCTTTGTACCTTCTTCCTTTGCTTCAACTCTGCCCCCTAGCCAAAGTAACGTTTGCATAGCTTCATTATCGCTTCGCTTTCGAAACATTTTAAGACCTTTTTAAAATCTATTAACGAAGACTTATTTCAATCCCATACATCTTTCCATAGCGAAGCGATAACGAAGATTTGCAAATGCGATTTTAGGTAGGCCCAGCGATGGATGCAGCATATGATATATTTTTTTATTATTTAAAGACGGCAAAAAGTTTAGAATCTGTGACTTGTAAAAAGAGTAGGAATGTCACCTTACTCTTAAGTGCATATTTGGCTACAAATGAAAATCCTAACATTAATAACTTCTTAAACTTTGAAACTTTTTCCGACCCCAACAGAAATCACGTAACTAACTGAATTGTATAAGGAAAGCTTTCTTTACGCCAACTTCTTTTTCAACAATTTACGACGGTGTTTAAACAACAGACTCTGGCAAGAAGACTTTTAAAAATAGGAAAAATTACATAACAAACTCAAGCACAAGGGTTTACATTACAATCATGGAAAACTTTTTCTGCCGAAATATATTTCTCGCTCTTTGACTATGCGTGGGTTTCATAATAGAAAAAGTTTGGATAACAAGCACATGAAATTACCGTGTTATAGGTTTTCACTTAGTTCGTTCATTGTTTACTTAAGTATAGGTTATTTATTTAATATCTATACTTACAACAGTTTTGTTGTTTATGGTCATTTTGAAACGCTTCTCGGAAAAATAGTTTTGGTGTTCGAACCTTCTGAAAAGTTGTCTTCTTACCTAGTTTTAATCAAATTAAGAGCCACCGCTTTCTCTTTTTATTAAATAGTTTAAAAAATATAAGATCCTCTTAAGATGCTGGAAAAACGATCTGAAAGTTAATAGCCGATTAAATAAGTTTACACTAACGAATTTCAACGCAAAGTTTATGGAAAGTTTGATATAGTACCTTATCAACTAGGGACCGACTGTTTTGCACTTTTAAACGTGGTTTTAATTATGTTTCTTACATTGAACCTCAAAAATTAGCACCCAGATGTAAATATAGTGACCACAACCGGAATCATTTTTTTGTTTTATATTTGATCTGGCGGTTATTTACCTCTGACATATTAACGTAGTGGGAATCACATTATTGAATTCCAAGGAAATAGCAAAGGTTGTTTGTTTGGCGTTTCTTTTATGATAAATCATAAGTTGTTATTAATAGGTAGGTACACTAATTTAAGTATCGGTAAAAATATTTCTTCTTTTTTAACCGACTTCAAAAAAAGGAGGAGGTTATCAAGTCAACTGTGTTTTTTTATTTTTATCATTGAATAATGTATTATATTTTTTATTAATGAAGGAATTGTTTCAACTGTCTTTTGTGAGTTGATTCCAATGAAGAAATTATTTCAGCTGTCTTTTCTGAGTTGATTTCAATAACGAAAAAAATATTTCTATATTGTTTCGGGTGCTTTTGGTGCCGTCGTTGTCTCCGAATTCCTTAGCACAGCTGCTTTGAGCTCAGATCTGTCAGTTAATTTATCGTTGAATGATTTCAATATTTATTGCACTTCCATTTCAAGCGATATTATTAATGATTTAAGCTAATGTTTTAATTAAAAACAATAATCAATCAACTATTAAATAGTTAAGCGGCGTGGGATTAAATGGCGAACATTTAGGAAGATTATGGAGGTCAGTAACCGGAATGTTAACCATTAAAATATTTTTTTTTATCAATTGCACTAAATTATTAGCTAATCGAGGTTTTCAAACAATTAAATTAACGTATCTTTGATAATGATCTTTATTTTAATTTCGCTCCTTTACCATTTTGCTAAATGAGTCTAACACCCTTACTAATAAAGATTGTACAGCAGATGTTTAGTTACACAATGGTGACTCTCTGTCAAACTATTTAAGTTTGACATTGAAAAGAAAGGACAAACACTGTGTAACTATACATCTGCTATACAATCTTTATTAGTAAGGGGGTAAGTAATTAACAAAATCTGTCTTTATTAAAGTGTAACGAGACGTAAAGACAATGTCACAGCTTCTAGTTAGCGCAACAAAACAAATGACGGAAGTATTTTCGAAAACGGTCTATTTTTAACCGACTTCATTGAATATTCGTTTGAAATCGTTTTTGTGACTTAAGGCCCCTTTATACCTCAAGTGGCGCCCTCATTTTAATTAAATTTATTGCTCGCTAAGTACATAATGTATCGAAAATTCACATGTACACATTGAAGTTAAGGTTCTATTAGGTTCAGTTATTGTTAATTCGGGTGGGGCGGGAGGACCATCTTTTCTTTTCCTAATTCTAAAAGTCCCACCCGACTTCATTAGACGTGTTATATTAATATTCATATGCGTCACTAATAATTTGAATATTATTTCTTGCTTTTTAGAGGTATTTAATTTTGAAGTGTTTTTGTTTTCAGGTTTTTTTAAGGACGTTTTTCTTTTTTTAAAAAAGCTTTTTTATTTAATAGTATGTAGTAAAGAACGCTCGATTCCAAGCGAGGGTTTAAAAAATAGGGCCCCTGAGCGAACGCTGGAGTTTAGAACACAGACTTTATTGTTATATAGTACAGAGGTTTTCTATTACAAAGAAAAACAAAAGCAAATCAGCTCAATCACAACACAATTCATTCTCGGGTCGTCGTCGACATCGTTCATTCATCTGTATCCGACTCGTTCGAAAGAACGATATCGAGTGACTCCATTCAATTAAACGTTATCATGATTGATTGATGTTGCGACTTCAATGAAATTCGTCCGTTGTTTTCTGAGTAACTTAATCGGGTATGTTAATTTGAAGATGTGAGTCACAATACAAGTGTGCTGTAATGAAAGGCAGAGGTTAGAAACATTTTGCTATAATTTGATAGTGATATTCGATTAATTTTTCATTTTTTTTTAATTAAAAAGGTTAAAGTCATGGTTCGTACTTTTTTAAACAATTATAGCTAGGTTTGAGTTTTCCAATTTAAGTCAATGCTATAATAATCTGAATACCTGCCAAGTGATTTACTTATTATTGTTTTTTCTTAAATTCTCGTTCTATTAACCTCAACTAATCCGTACGCACTCAAATCTGGAAATTTCGTATAAAATCAAAATGAAACTATACGCTTTTAATCTTTGATAAACATAGATATTCGGAAATAAGTTAGAATTGAAAATTCTTTGACTTTTATACTTACTCTTAAGTGGTCATAGTCCGAATTTATACAACAAACTCCTTAAGGCGACTATACCCGTCCACTAGCGCCACCAATACATAATTATACACTTCTAAGACTTTCGCGCGTACAGTTCATTAGAAATAAAACACTTTTTACGGATTACAGAGCGTATATTATTAATTCATGTGTTGTTTTAGAATTATTTAGTTTGTATTTATTGGTTTTTTTAATTCCCGACGTTTCGACACCTTTCCAGGGGCCGTGGTCACGGCAGGACTAAAGCAAAAACCGGGTAATTTCATAAAAATACGAGCAGCCTTTTTGCTTCAATACATTTATTTTTATTACTCGTAAACCAAGTCAATATTTAAAAAAATAAACCACCATGCCCTCTTAAATTAACTCTTATATTTTTTTTATTACTCTTCAACACTTTTCATTCTCTCTGTAAGTTTTAAAATCCATTTAAACCAAAAGTGTTACTGTAATGTAACTGTCCAATGTATCGTCTTCCGAAATTCGCCATTCCCAAGACAGTGCTGACTTCTAAACGGCAATTAATGAACCCTTGTCCTCAATAAGTCCTCAGATATGGCGACGTCTGGCAGGAAGCGGCCGATTAGCACTGACTCCATACTTATAATTGTCATCTTGACAATTGTACGCGACGGCGGCATTGACGTGCTTCTTCAATATTAGAAATTTGACTGTTTACACGCACGACAGACCGCTTGTGTCGCTTACGACAATTGGTCGACAGAAAAATCTTAGATGATAGGGTAAAGACTATGAGAATTGGAAGTAGAAGACGATCGACTTAACAATTTAACATCTATAATTTTGGAAAACATCGTTCACTATCATTAGAGAGAAAACTACTGTATTTACTGCAGTATTTCATAGTTCTACAGGGTAGAAGTAGGTATGTGAAGTTATATTGTATAATGCGGGATCATTACCCTTAGCACGAACAGCTATCGAAGAAAATAACGCGCGTAAAAATATTCGATGGACTAATTTTGTATTTGAAATTTGTACAGCGCCATCTACCGCCGAAAAGCGAAATGAAATTTTCCATAGATTATTAATCTGTCGAATATTTTTACGCGCATTATTTTTTCGATAGCTGTTCGTGCTAGGGGTACAGTTGAAACATTACTCCATACACGACTCATGTTCTAGGTTTTGGCGCACGTGCCTCTTAAGGCCAGTATATCTCAACTCGCAAAACTCTGTCTCTGTCTTTTTCTATATGGGTGAAGAGTAATAAAAATAGCCTTACTTTTTCATTGTTTCTATGTTATTGTTGTTACTTTGAGCATAAAGCCACTTTTTGAAAAAGTAACCATTAAATATTCCTCTATATGTCATTACCTATTTTTCCATATATTATTCGTGAGTTAGAGATGAATAAACTCTAAGTATTATCCAAAAAATTTGGATAATACTTAGAGTTCATTCATTGTGAAAATTTTCTTTGTCTTTGCATATTTTTATAGTCGAATGAAGATACGAATATCGTGTTTTTACCTGTAAAATAATCAAGATAGTTTATGAAACTACAACATATATTTTTATCTGCTCAAAAAAATAACATTTGATTGATTACCTTAGAATCAAAAATAGATTAATTTCGATAATTTCGAATATACTGGCCTTAAGGGTAACCGGTGCGTGAGTTTTAGTCGTGTATTTTTAGCCCAAAAGCCGAAATTCATTGTTGCAGCAATCTGGGACTTCAAAATTTTCCACATTTCCAAATAGGTCTTTGTCTACATAGCTATATACACAAGAAGCTGTTGCCCAATAAATCATTCGAAGGCAAACAGAAAGTGTCACTCTTGCGCAGCTAAGAAAACATACAAACTTACAGATAAGCAATATTGTGGTGGATAATATGGCTCGTTGGTCTAGGGGTATGATTCTCGCTTTGGGTGCGAGAGGTCCCGGGTTCAAATCCCGGACGAGCCCGGTGCATATAGTTTTGCAAAATATATCATTATAATATGTTTTGCTACTTCGAGTAATTTGATTGTCTTTCAAATATGAAAATCTAAAAAAAATTCAGGGTTTTGTCCTGGGACATTCCCTTTTAGAGATAAGTAATCAAATATTTATCGTTTGCTTGCACCAAAGTCAAAACAACATAAGTAATAAAGTGTGTAAACCGATATTCCTTAGGATTAATAATACATTAGAGTTCTATATGACCGCCTTTATTTTTAAGATAGGTACCTATATTGTCATAAAACTAAATTTTCCTCAACTCAATAATCAAATGTTTAACACAATAAATGTCAACAATTTATCTTAAATTATATATAAATCATGTCAAAATAAATAATACTATTTACTGTGACACTCCACGCAGCTAAGAAAACATACGGATATACAGACAAGTAAAGTTGTAGTATATAACATGGCTCGTTGGTCTAGGGGTATGATTCTCGCTTCGGGTGCGAGAGGTCCCGGGTTCAAATCCCGGACGAGCCCAGTACACCTTTTTTGAAAAAAAAGGATTAATCGGGGAAATACCTCACACATAAAAAAAAAATAAAAAATAAAAAAAGGAAAATTGTTTTTTTTTATTGTAAAAAGTTCACTCTTTCTGAAAGAAACTTACTATATACTACACTAAACACGAAGACACAAGTGTGGAGTGGACTAGATGATGTTATCAACTGCGCATGCACATTGTCCCATGCTGCATTCTACGCACAGTAATTCTAGGAATGCCAATACAGTTAGCTAGCACGTTGATGAACCAAATTCCTGTTTTACATATGAGACGACATTTGGTAGCTGATCGGCCCAGGCCCCTAGCATGACCGACGAAACACGAAAAAAAAATCAGCTGTTCCATAGAAAAGTACAACATCGACTCGACTATAATGTATGGAACAGCTGAATTTTTTTCGCGATTCCGTGGTTGGCCCCATAGTAAAAGTTGTTCATTCACGTGGTCTGAAATCCCCATTCCAATTTTAGATATACTTAAAAAATAACGGTGTATATCGCGTGATATAGCGTTTTATTGACACTCAACTGTCAAAATCCATTGTCTTTTGACAGTTAAACGTGATAAATCGCTATATCATATCGTGTTTCGGTGGTCATGCTAGGGGGGCAGACAACGGTCTAATGTACCTAACCAGTCAATCTCCCTAGCTAGCAAAAGACAAAAACGTTAACCAACTGCGCGTTCATCGATTTAAAATTTTAAATATCGATAGCTAGCGATAACTTACATCTTTCAATATCTAGCTAAGTTCAGTATCGATTACGCAAATTCGAATTTGGGTAGAGGAGCAGTTCATCTATTCCATAAATAGCCAGCTTTCTATTCAATTGAACGCTAACGCTAACGAAAGCTTAAAATAAGTGAAGATTAGCCAATGTAGCAAGCTTGTGTCAATCACAAGCGTGTTAAGTGTGGAATCAAGGCCCCTATATACCTCAAGTGGCGCCCTCATTTTAATTAAATTTATTGCTCGCTAAGTACATAATGTATCGAAAATTCACAAGTACAGATTGAAGTTAAGGTTCTATAGTTTATTTACAAACAATAACCCCAGTACAGTTTTGTTCGTTGTAGTAGTAGTTCGCAAAAGTGCCAAAAGTGGCCACTTTTAGCAATAAATTTAATTAAAATGAGGGCGCCACTTGAGGTATATAGGGGCCTTATAAGGCTTAGATAAAGTTTTTTGCTACACCCAGGCTACTAGTATTTAAAAAAGGAATCATCTTGGGTCTACAAAATACTCTGGGGCTCGTCCGGGATTTGAACCCGGGACCTCTCGCACCCAAAGCGAGAATCATACCCCTAGACCAACGAGCCATGTAATGTGAATAGCAATTACTTAACTAGTATTTATTATTTTAAAAGGTGGTGTTACAAATTAAAAAATGACTTTTCCTCACGCTCGCAGCAAAAATCGCGCCTTTTTCGTGCTGGAGGGGTAAAATAGGATTTATTGCTTACCAAGCAAAAGAATATCTTAGAAATTAGAAATTATATTTACTATTTGGCCTTTTCAAGTGATTCTAAAATAATGAAATACGAGTTGCATTCCAAAACTTTTAAATAAAGTGTTCAATTTCTGCGAATGAATAGTTCGCGCGGAAATTTAAGAAGTGTAATTTATATTTTTTTATAATACCAAATAATATACTAGAAAAAATACGACTCGCACCAGATCATGTTTTCGGACGGGAATCGAACCCGCGACCTTTGGATATCCGGTCCAATGCTCTGACCGCTGAGCTACCGAGTCACTAGTGTCCGAGAACATGATCTGGTGCGAGTCGTATTTTTTATATTTTTTTTAGTACATTATTTAGTATTATACAAGGTGTTACAAAAATACCCCTAATGCCGAATATGGTATATGTATATGGACCATCAAACTGATCAACTTTTACTATGGGACCAACACTGAAATCGAGAAAAAAAATCAGCTGCTTCATACAAAAATTAAAATCGAAAATATCAAAATGTTTGGAACAGATGATTTTTTTTTCGCGATTTCAGAGTTGGCCCCATAGTAAAAGTTGTTCAGTTTAATGGTACCTATATACAATATTCGGCATTAGGGGTATTTTTTTAACATGTTGTATAAGTGTAATTTACCTTTAAAGCAGTAAAATTAATGGAGCTGAGAATCCTCTCATAGTTTGAAGAGAAAGGCTTATTCTTAATAGTATACCGCCTTCGGTACATACCGTAAACTTTACTATAAGCAATTGAAGCCACAATTAAGGACATTTTGCACTCGGTGAAAGGCGATTACTGGAGAATGCGGATTGCGTGCTTATTAACCGCTTTTTAATATATGTCCCATAAATAATGATTATATTAATAGCCAATTGTATGAAATGCGATAAATAATTCAAGTAACTTAAAATTAATAGCTTTATAATTTAATGGAAGTTAATCTTGCATGTCAACTTCAATTTGACACCTCTCTACCATAATAATACAACATGTTACAAAAATACCCCTAATGCCGAATATAGTATGTAGGGACCATCAAACTGAACAACTTCTACTATGGGACCAACTATCAAATCGCGAAAAAAAATTAGCTGTTCTATACATTTTGATATTTTCGTATGAAACTGATTGCTGATTTTTGTTTCGCGATTTCAGAGTTGGTCCCATAGTAAAAGTTGATCAGTTTGATGGTCCCTATATACCATATTTGGCATTAGGTGTATTTTTGTAACATGTTGTATATAAAAGAGGACAATAAAGTCGCTTGGAGCACATTTGCGGCATAAACGACCGTATCTTTTTTTACGTTAAATAGAAGTTTGATTTTTTTCACAGCTTCAAGAGACTGTAGATCTAAGTATATAGAATTTTATTCCGTAAATGTCAAAAATAAATATATAAGCTTTTGTTTCGATAATGATTTGTTCCACAATGATCATGTGATTCAGAACAAAGGATTTATCATAGTATAAATAAGTCTATGGGTTTCATAAGCAATTAATCATTCTAGTGTAAATATTACTCCATTCCGTTTACACGTATGGAAACAAAATTTTGGTTCTGTTTCAAGATTCAGAAAGTCCATACATGGCTCGTTGGTCTAGGGGTATGATTCTCGCTTCGGGTGCGAGAGGTCCCGGGTTCAAATCCCGGACGAGCCCGGTTACTTTTTTAAATCGTACTTTGGAAAGGCGGATCAGTCGCACGCAGGTTAAACTTAGAGGGGTCTCGATTTATCTTAATATTTAATATTCGAAGTCAGACATATATAAGCATAAGATAAGTATTATTTTGGCTTAAGCATATGAAATTGTGAAACAAGAAAAAAATAATTATGTGAAAAATGGATACAAATTTTCGTTTGCTACTTAAAAGTTTATTAGATATACAAGGTGTTACAAAAATACCCCTAATGCGGAATATAGTATACAAGGTGTTACAAAAATACCCTTAATGCTGAATATGGTGTATAGGGACCATCAAACTGAACAACTTTTACTATGTGGCCAACTCTGAAATCGCGAAAAAAAATCTGCTGTTTCATACATTTTAAATATTTTCGATTTTAATTTTTGTATGAAACAGCAGATTTTTTTTCGCGATTTCAGAGTTGGTCCCATAGTAAAAGTTGTTCAGTTTGATGGTCCCTATATACCATATTCGGCATTAGGGGTATTTTTGTAACACCTTGTACATAGATAAAAATCTTTTAGGTATTACAAACGTAGTTCTAAAATTTTTATAATATACCGAGCCGCTCATGTGTCGCCCGCTACCACGAACTGAATATCAAACACAATACACACACATGATTTAGTTAACCAAAAGTTTCATTAAATGGGAATACTTTATTCTAGAAGCAATCCAGTCCAGCGATCAAATGCGCTGAAATGCCCTGGAATAAACATTAACCGGCACTGGAATGGAACCCATTCCAATGAGCAATCCTGTCCAGAGATTCCAGTTCTCGCTGTAGGTACTGGATAAACTGGATTACTGGACTGTAATAATGTGAACCGGATATAATACTAACCTTATAATTAAAAAAAACAAAAGAAAGCGTATTAAAATGAAACTCGAAATCGATACCGCTCAATTGAAAAGTTTAACGTATGTCGATTCTCGAGTCTCGATCTTGCGATTGGCTGATTTATTGACAGAGCAAGTGACATTAAAATTGGAATGCCACTAAGATATTTTTTGAGATATATCACGCGACACATTGATATTTCAATAATGACATGTGGACCGTGGGAGTTTATCGATAGAACAGAAGAGAGATTAAGCCAAAATGTAAAGAGCGATTCACTGTCTATTGTCAGTGTCAAAGTCAACATTTGTTTAAGTATTCAAATAAACTTACCTCTTACTAATAAAGATTGTATAGCAGATCTATAGTTACACAATGGTTACTCTCTGTCAAACTATTTAAGTTTGACATTAAAAAGAAAGGGACAAAACACTGTATATATAACTATACATCTGCTATACAATCTTTATTAGTAAGGGCGTTAATTAATTAAGCACTTTTGAATCGTTTGTATTTTCCTACTTTTTAACTGACAAGAAGAACGGGTGCAAGAATCGCATTGTAAATAAATGTGCTGTGAGAAAAGTTCCAGACCTCTACGGAGTTCGGGAAAAAACTCGCAAACACACTGACTTAAAAAAAACCCACGTTCCCCATTCAAATAATAATTAGTAAATGTCAAACAATACAAGTGTTACTAGAATGGAAAACGAACAAAAAGTGACAAGTGCAACAAAAAACGCGGTCATTCACCCTAGACCTACGCGTAAGGTAAAAAAAAGTACAATTTAAACAGATACTTTTTTCTGGAATAAATCGCGTGGCTCTTACCGGTACGGGATAAGGTTGGTTTTGTTTTAGATTTGACGTGACTGAAATGTCATCTCGTGGCGGGAGATAATTGATGATCTGTCACTCACTCGACATGATCAGGGTGCTGATAGATATTCAGTTTTAATATAAACGGCCTGTTGGGACGACAATGCTAAGTGCGTATAACCATCAAAAATTTATCGAAGATATGTTCCGAATCCCTCTGCTAGAGAACACTGAAAAGAAAAAAACTGAATTTTCCGATCTGGTAAATATAAATAATAAATAAATAAATGCTTGGTCAATTTCACATAGCGCCATCTAGCCACAAACTAAGCAAGGCTTGGAACTTACACAAAAAAATAAAGTTACTTATACTTAGATAGTAAAGAAAGTTTGACATTTTGACAGGTTGCTTTGCCTATATGGTAAACTGTGTTATTACCGAATTTCTCGCCAATTTTCTTGAAGAATCCGCGCAAAGGCCAAAGATTGTGAAAGTTAAGCGAATTCACAAAGGTCGATTATTGGAAAGGCTTTTTGGTTGCTTTGGCACTTGGTAAAACTTGTCAATGCGCATGCGCGTGTGGTCGGTGGTGAACTGGTGAGTTGACAATTTAATAATGGCTACTTCTTCAGTACTTTCTTTCAAAATTATGTACCGTTGAATGGGGTACTTTGATCAGTTTTGAAATTCAAATGACCGCATTTTCTCACAAACAAACGTACCGAAAATATAAACATATTTTTAGAATAGTGTAAAAAAATTACCAATCCGTTTCTTTTCTCAAAAAAAAAACAGCTGATCATCTTTAAACCGATTTCAGGGCTTCTTTAACCCTTAAACAGCACACAGGTTTTCGCGCTAAAGCTAGTCATATAATGTAAATTGGAGTTATTATGATAATTTTTTATTAACATTTGAAAGTGGCGTCATACAGTCGCCGTTTTGATTTTTTCTAAAAAATACAGCCAGTGTCACTCGAAATGACGTAAGGATTCTAACGATACCCCATACATCCAAATCCTTTAAGGCATTCAAAACTTATGGTGGACTAAAGAAACCCACATACAAACGGGGTTACATACATGAACCCTGAACACATGACACTCTCTGTTTTTTTGAGCAGTCGTGTAAAAATGTGCTTAGTGACAGCACACCAACGTACCAAAACCACAAACTTGATCGACATTAAAAAAAACGTGTTTGACAGCGCTTGGTACAGAAAAGTGACAGTACAAAATAAACTTTGCAGCCGGATAGATTGCTATGATCGCTAATGTCTCAGAAATAGATATGAAAATTGTACAATCATATAATTTCGATGTTGTTGTTGCTACTGATGATATTTTAAGCGATTATTGAGTGTATTACGATGATAAACGGTAATTAATTAGACATTATACCAGCCCGTGTGGTCGCCCGTATTATGTTAAGAGATTTGTCAACGAACGGGTTGTAGGTTTCCATTGACCGCATTGTCTGGTAGAATGCTATAGCTTTTCAATTATTCTTCTATTTCATTATGTATTTTACTTATTATTGATGAGAGATTTAAAACATTATTCTGAAGACCACTTGTTACTTGAACATCAGCCATTTTTACTGTCCCAACTTCTGAGGCACACAAGCCTTCCTTATGGGTGGATAAGGAGAAATATACCTCTGATTTAAAAATCGCCGTTCATACCCTTGAATGACACAACGGTTCTCTGTCCACCTATTTAAGTTTGACATTAAAAAGAAAGGGACAACCACTCTGTAACTAAACATCTGCTATACAATCTTTATTAGTAAGGAGGATTTTCCATATACAACTTCATGCCTCTTTTCAAAACGCTGGAACACCTCAATATTTATTTTAAATCGTCAGCTGAAAAACAAAATTTGAAGATCCTAATATTGAAAATATCGGTCTTTCATACAAACTTTCATTCCTTATCTTACCCCCTTTGGGATGGAATTTCCAAAAATCCACTTTACCAAACAATGTTAAAAATATCTATGTACAAAATTCCAAGTCTCTAGTTCCAGTGGTTTGGGCTGTGCGTTAATATATCAGTCAGTCAGGACTTTGAATTTTTATTTATTTTAGACTTTGTTGGTCAAAATCCGTCACACAACTGATGATGCCGATACTCTATCAGCTATGTAAATAATTGCAAAATCCTCACAAATATCATCTAAGTTTTATTGTCTGCTCAAAAACTTAAATTCATAACAAAAACTTGAAGTTACACATTTCTAACTCGATATTCTAATGTAAGCGGTGGCTTGTCCGGTTTTTCAGCCGTGTCGTGTGCGTCAATGGAGCCAGTCAAAATTAGCGGAAGCCCAGCACATGTGCGGCCTCATGTGACGAAGCAGCAGGTGGCGGCCATACTTATTTCTATAATTACCTATCATCTAGGATCTTACTGTGGGCCCAAATCCGGCAATTTCTGGAAGCAGCTTCTTGTGACCTGATTACGCGTAAACCATAGGATTAGAATACAATCAAATTAATTGTGGAATATAATAGTCATCTAAAATTTTGGTCTTTGCATGGATGAGATGAGAGTTTCGCCATTAATGAGTCTTGTTTCCTGGACGTTTTGAATTCATTTTTTGGGATTCTTTGCGGGTCTGGGCAATGTTGTTGTGTGGTTGTTTCTGACCAGATAAATATTGACTATTTATTTTAATTCAATGGTGTTGAGTTGTCCCATTTGTTTTAACTTTAACTTCATGGTTTTTAGATTTTTATTAAGGTTGCTGAGGTAAGGTGATATAAATCTAATCAGGTTTATTACAAATTGGTTCTATTAACAAGGAAACGAGTAGCGTAGTATCGAAAAATGCGACCCAATTAAGAACAAAACGTGAAATCACCACGGTTGTTAAGAACAGAATGCGCGTCTAAAGCTAGTGAATTGAGAAGATTATGCCATTGTATTTTATTACGTAAACATAAAATAGTTACGTTACAAATTGACCGATGAAATGAATCGATGTATTGATCCGGGTAAAAAATCAATTTCGACGCCGAATGGGCGATTCACACGTTATGTTTTTTCCATAGTTGAAATAAATTCAGAATATCACTTTTACAGCTTTTAGCAGATTTGAGAATCGTAAGGTCCCAACCTTTAGGTATAATACAAAAATAAAAATAGAGAATATATGAATCGCTGAGAACAAAATTTATCAAAAAGCCGTTTGAAATCATTGAAGTAGAGGCACAGTAATTTTACCTCTGATTAATAACTATTAACTCATTAAAATATAGTCTAATATAGTTATACAAAACAAGGTCGATGGCGCAGTGGGACAGCGCATTTTACCTGCGATTGAGGATGTTAATCAAGTTTCGCTAAGGTCAATCATCGGATGGGTGACCGGTCGATAAACACATTACTATCTTGGGCCATCTCCATCGTGCTCTGAAAAGCATGTTAAGGCGTTCGTCATGGCTGCCTTTAGCCATGGTCCATCCTCCTTATCAATCCCTAAGTAGGCCTAAGGCCCAGCAGGCTTAGCATTAGGGACATTAAGAAGGCTGATGATGATAATGTACATAGCAAACGTATTCAATGTAACTACTTTTGGTATTGTCTTATTTGTCTTGCTAGTTTATTTCATACAGTCATACTGTTTAACGGTATACTGTGGATTTACGTTACCGGAGTATAGCACGTAAGTTTTTTACAAGAGTCATTCATCCCTGACGATGGTTTTTTTGCTTTTTTACAAAAACCTGCCATGAGACGAGTCATGGTTAAGTATCGATTGCATCAATGTCTCAGTACTTTTTCAATCAATAGGTATGTGAGAACTTTGAAGTAAGGTCAATGATTCTCTAATAACACAGAAAATATTGTTGTATGTATTTTTTCAATTCACGTGATGAGTTTTTTTAAATGTTTAGTTTTTAACAAACTATATGGGTTTGAAACTCAAAAATTTCAAATAAAACAAATAATTACAATAATCTTGAAAGGTATGTTGTTGTAAGTTGTAAGTTTAGACTTTTAAAAAATATCCAACCTACGAAATTGCTTGTCCTATTTCTAAAAAGATAATTAAAAGAAGTTTCATTTTCATATTAACTGAGAACAATTGCATGGATTCGAGTCACGTTAATTTGAACAATAAAACTGTTGTTCCACCCAAACGTTTTAAAGCAATTAATCATATTAATGTAAACATTAAACATACGTTTAGTACGATTAAGAAAAATAATTCCAGCAGTCTCGATTTCAGTAAAAACCACATATGGCTCGTTGGTCTAGGGGTATGATTCTCGCTTCGGGTGCGAGAGGTCCCGGGTTCAAATCCCGGACGAGCCCGAAAATACTTTTTAAGAGAGTATTACAAAATGTTATGTTAACTAAAATTAAAGAAATATTTTTTAAAGGAGAGACTACTTGGTTTTGCAATCTATATGTCTCTCCTTTAAAATAACTGATCGTATAAATAAGAGTTCTTTTTTTTAATATCGTAGAACGAAACCCGAAGAAAGGGGGAGACCTTTGGATAAATACTTGTAGCAATATTAACATTCAATTTCTTATGCTTATTGTTATGAATATGAAATTATGAAAATATTACATGGAAAATTGTGTACTTTAAAGTACCTATCAAGAAAATATAATATACTATTAATTCAGGTGTTGTTTTAGAATTATTTAGTTTGTATTTATTGGTTTTTTGACTTCCCGACGTTTCGATACCTTTCCAGGGGCTGTGGTCACGGTAGGACTAAAGCAAAAATGCTGCTCATATTTTTATACATAAAATACAAACTAAATAATTCTAAAACAACACATGAGTTAGTAATATACGCGCTGTAATCCGTAAAAAGTTTTTTATTTCTAATAAAATAATATACTATGTAATCACGCCATAGGGTATTAGTAGTGGTAGTGTAACATAGTAATTGTATTCATTGGTAGTGATTTATTTCGAAAATGATGTGAAAATATAAGAGATTTTTAGCTGAAAGTAAAATTTCACACAGCTCCTCTAGCCTCAAACTAAGCAAAACTTGTAATATGGGCTAGACAACTGATATACTACTTACATACTTTTTAAATATACAACGTGTTACAAAAATACCCCTAATGACCATACATTTTGATATTTTCGTAATAAATTTTTGTATAAAACAGCTGATTTTTTTTTTGCGATTTCAAAGTTAGTCCCATAGTAAAAGTTGTTCAGTTTGATGGTCCCTATCTACCATATTCGGCATTAGGGGTACTTTTGTAACACGTTGTATACTTATTACACATAGTAACACCCAGACCCGTCACAGAAATTAAATTTTATCTATTTATTCGTTTCGGCACAAATAAAAACTTACCTAATAAGAGTAGCAATTTATTGCAATTGCTATTGCAATTAGAGCGATTACGATAGCAATGTAAGTTAGCCGATAGAGCCACAGGAGTCCTTTCACTCGCCCGCATGTAGCTGCTTTCAATTACGCACCTTGGAAGAAAACTGCGAGAGAGGGACAGAAGGGGGGTAGGGTTACCAACTGCTTTTGTTTTTTATTAAGAAAGCTTTTTTCTGAACTTATTTTAGTTAATAATAAATAATATACTAGAAAAAATAGGACTCGCACCAGATCATGTTCTCGGACGGGAATCGAACCCGCGACCTTTGGATAATTTGGATTATTTTAGTTTTCATTTTTATGATGCCTATTAGATTTTACAAATGTATAATACAATTGTTAACATATTTTATGATGTTCAGTAACAGTTGATATTAAGATTGCACTTAGTTAAGTGGCTATGTAAGATAGCTTGGTGTAAATCTTGTTGGTGTTAATAAATATATCACCTGCATCATCTCTTTGTCAACCCCTTATCTGCCTCGCTTGTGCGAAAGGGACAGCAACACAATGTAACAGCTGATATTAAGATTGCACTAAGTTAAGTGTCTATGTAAGATCGTTTGTTGTTTGTAAATCTTGTTGGTGTTAATAAATAAATCATCAGCAACATCTCTTTGTCAACCCTTGACCTGCCTTGCTTGTGCGAAAGGGACAGAAACACAAACAAATCGCATCATAAAGACGGGCCATATGTCGTAGTTTGACAGATGGCCGCGACCGCAAAGTGGCCACGCAGGTTACACCGCTTATTTACTTTCCTATATTTTTTTTGTTGTGCTTCTTACAAAGTAAAAACACAAAATAGAGAGACTACAGAAGTAAAGCTCAGTACTACGCGCGCTCGAGCAACGCACACATAGATGCCTCTCACCGATGCGGAACAACCGGAATCTCAGACAAATCTCAAACGAGTTTGAGTGCGTGACGCAGTGTCAGCGGTAGTACTAAGCGCGTAGTACTAAGCTTAACTTCTGTATTATCTCTACTTTGTGGTAAAAAGGTTCACTTGTCCATTTATTTTTGTAAAAGCATTGAAGAATCAAGGCTTGATTTTTATTATTTTAATCCCGTTCCGTTCCTAATAAAACAACTTTTCTATTATAGCTCGAATTAAGATAAAAAATCGACACTAAAGAAAGCTCTTCTTTACAACATAGGTCACGTCGAAAGTGTAAGAGCAGCTTATGTACCTACAATATTGACAATAGCAAAGCCATCCAACTCTATAAAAAACGGAAATATAAAAAAAAAATTGCCACGAATCTGTGGTAAAGTTGATTCAAATATTTTGTAAGTAGGTACCTATGAATATCAGTGTTAATGAGTTCGGATAGTTTCGCATTAGCGCATAATTTATGAGTGTGCTAAAAATAAATGCGCATAGGACTGAAAGAACGGAATTTCCCGAATATTCTGGGGCACACTGGGCGCTGCAGTTGGCGGTGACCAAACGTCATGCATACAAATAATTCATGACAATTTATGAGACAATTATAGATATTTATACTTCGTGCTGGGACCTATAATTTAACGTGACGATTTGTCAATTGTCATGACAATTTGGTTTACATTGCGGCAAAGCTATGAGTTTTTTCTATTTTTAAATTGGTCGACGTAATGGATATAAAATTGACATGATAGGTGACAAATTATCACGTTTATTAAATAGGGCCCTGGATAGGTGAAAACGCTCCTTATCAAAAGTTAACTGTCAATCCGAAATGGCAATTCACATTCAAAATTGTCAATGTTGAAATTTCGATTATTTACCTGTTCTTTTGGGATTTTCTTATATTTTTTTGTTTCTAAACCACCCAAGTTATGGCGAATGAAACAAAAAAATAATTATTCCAATCAGTCAAGCAATTCCTTTTTAATTGTAAGCAGAAGATTTCGTGCAACTTATTCCCTGAACTTCGATGTTCTCTATCGGTGGACAGACTGTTAAAGAACTTAAATGATTTACGATTTCATTTTTATCTTACTTATCTAGGGATAGTTTTAAGAATTCGCAAAAAAAACTAAAAGCATAAATTAATTCTGAACAATGTGGTCGCACTACAGCTGTCATGAAAAAAGTTGTTATTAATATATAGTTGGACAAAGTTCAACACGGTTCGCCGGACCGGCGCGCGCGGCGCCGGCGCATTATTTTGTTTGTCCGCTCGTGGAATGCGTTTAGGTGTGGAAAGTTGTCGCTATTTCTATGACAACGGAAACTAAGACATGTTTACTTTAGAGACGGCCCGAAGAAAACATTTTATTTATATTTTTTAAACGTTTAGCGTTTTCTTGTGACGCGGATAATCAACTAAATTCTACATTTATTTTTATTTTTATGTGAAATGTTAATAAAGTTTATTTACGTATTGTTTGATTGAGCATTCGACCCTTCAGCTTTTCAGAATTGGTGCTGCAAGCATTCACATACCCCTCTATAATTTAATTGAAAAACAATCTACTTAATATTATAATTATTCTTATAAACAAAAAACGAGTTTTTGATTCGTCTGATTCGACTTCTACATACAAGAAGTAAAAATAATGGTTTAATCAATGTATTGAAATAAATGTATGAACGCTGTAACAGTTGCTGGAATATTGTATAACTGCTAGTCTTCTAAAGGTGCATATTGATATTGAACAAAATTTTTATGCTAAAATTACACGGTTCAACCAAATTGATTCACTTTAGTTGAAAGGCCCAGAATGTATGTACACAATTACCTACACGCATACTCTAATTTGAATACTGTGAAAAGTAAAAGTGACATTCGTTTCCTGTCCCCTGTGTGCCACCGGCGCGCGCGCACCATCAGCCCCCATGCGCCAACATTTGCATAAAAATTTCAATTAAATTCAAAATTCCACATGCAAATTACTCATAACACGCTATTTTATGTACTTGCCATTTCGCAATATTCCGAAATAGGTTTATGTGGATTTTACTGTTGCGTCTGTTAAAAAAATATGATTAAAAATGTTAGTATCATTGTTTATTATCTTTGACCAACAAAGATTTCAAGCAAACTGCATAACTCATGATTGTAGGTTCAAATTCCAAAAGTGGTTTTACTAATGTGTTGTAATTTTAGATTCGTATCGATATATCGGTCATGTTTCAGAGTTATTGAAATTAAGGCGATCTTTAAAAAAAAAATCTTTTTTTATGTAATACCGTATAGGTCGCTGAAAGATCAAGAATTAAGTATCTTATTCAACAAGAAAGCCGATTCAATGATTTTGGCTCTTCACATTTAATTTCAAAAATAACTCTTAAACATTTTTAAGTTTGAGATTATTTAGAAACAACATTGGCTATTCAGGTCGAAATTGCTTAAGTAATTTGTACCAATATTTATAATCGTAAATTAAACATTGATGTGTATCGTTATGGTTATTGTATTTAGTACGAATAGATTTTTTATATTTTTTTCGCATAATCTGCCAAATCGGTCTCGCTCCCGCGCGCGTCGTTTTCTCATTGCTATCCCGCTTTAAAGATTAGATATAACCCCTTAAGTATATTCGCTATTTGTTTAGGTAAACTAATATATTTAAGTTTTAACTAGGAAATAATTTGCTTTTATTATTTGCTCAAGCATCTTTCTGATGAGTGTTTCAAAGTGACTTTACGAAAAAAAATATAGTAAAATTAAAGATCTAAGCATTATTCAATAAGTCATACTTATGCCACATAATTAAGCTGAACTGATCCCCAAAGGAAGTAGTCCAAACAACCGCATTAATTGGTCTTTCCTTTAAATTGTCCGCTTAAAAGTATCAAATTCATTCGCATCATATTACCGAGGCAGGTACAGTCGGCAGCCTAAAATAGAGGCAGCTAATAGGCCCAAATTTTTAAAAACTTTTGAAGTGGTCTAAGCAATAAATAATAATAATAATAAAAATAATAATTATCGTTTTTTTCAGGCATCTACAATATCAGGTGTTAAAATACATATTATATTATATTATTCTTATATTACTTATTTGCTGGCATATTGCGTATTGTCGTGAGATACTTAGTCTGGTTAAATCGATAATCAGAAATATCTGAACAACCACAGATAGCTATTCAAATAGCTACAACTATATGGTAAGTTCTTTTAAAAGTTTTAAAAAAAAAAACTTTTTTGTTTTTTTTTTACTTTGCTTTCATCGTATTATATTATATTTATATAATAAAGAACATGATCTGGTCGATCGTATTTTTTCTAGTATATTACTTGGTATTATATAAAATTAGCATTGTGAATGCTAAAATCTCAAAATTTAATAAACTCTTATTTAAAGCAGTAGTGTAACTGCAGTTTCAATCGATGTCTATCGAGAATTATTAGCAACAGAGTTACGTAATCAGCCCCCAGGCCACAGAGGCGGTTGTAACGACATATTTGATAACTTTAAATGTTCCTAAATATTTGGGCATATCGGCTATCTCCAGTTATATGACGCTAACTGTACGCCATATTTTAGTAACCAAAAACCATTGTCACTTCTGTTGGCTACTTCAAAGTGCCTTCACAAGTCACAACATGTTCTATTACAGTATAACAGTATTTTTTTCGTTGTAAACATGATACTTTTTGTGTGTATTGAAGCAAAGAAACGATGCATGGTCGGTTGGAGACACTTGGTGACTATAGTGTCATACAAACCGCTAGTTTGTGTGGGACAAATTAGTGCGAGCGTGACTTAAATATTGATTTCTTTAGCCATGTAATTAGTACACAAATAATAGCAGGTTGTAATCACACGTTTGGCAATTCACCCTGCGCCTGCGCCGTATGAGATATCTTACTTAATTACCATTACTTACAGTTTTTTTTATAATCAAGATTTACTGAACGATTCCGCAATAGCAATATAGTATATTAAGACATTAACGAATAATATTTTTTTTGTAACGGTAACATTATTGTTTTCTGTTTGTCAGATTACGTAAAAATATTGGGTATTTAATAAATCTTATTTTACTAGTGGCTCTGTGACCTGTAGTCCTTGCTTTTGTGACATTTTTGTCATATTTATAAATGGCTGAAATAGATTTTTTTTTCGTATCATTTCGAAAAACTGAATCAATAAAAAATGTATAATAATTATCGAACCTGCTCACAAAATTTCACGAGAATCGTTTAAGAGGAGAACAGCCAGACATACAAATGCATTTTTGCCCAATCTGAAATTAAGTTAATTAGAAAGTATATAATTAAATCATTGTTTTACTATTTTTTTTATTCCATTCAAACAGAAATTAAAGGCCGCGCTTCGAACCTGTTTTGAAAGTCTTGAAACCATAAAATTACGGAACAGTGACTTAAATTAAACTTTCAAAGGCAACATGAAGTTATTCTATATGAAATCTTCAAACGATTACCACCATTCCAAAAGATCAGTGGCGTCGAAACTCATAAATGACTGGAGAAACTTGGACAAGTTAAGTGTTTGACAAACGTCTCTCTAATAATACAGGTCCATCCATCTCGGAAGACAAACACCGAAATAAACGCGCGGACGTCGGGAAGAAACAAGGCGACGGCAGCGACCCGGATAGCTGACAGAATCTACTTAAATATAAACCTGGAATAGAACGACTGCTTACATGGGCCGACTCAGTACGGGGTAACGAAATAATTTGAGTCAAATCATCACACTCAATTGCAAAAAAACCGGACAAGTGCGAGTTGGACTCGCCCACCGAGGGCTTCGTACAAATTTGAGACTATTTTTTATGATTTAATTACAAATGTATAGTCAATAGTCAATATTTCTTTATTCAAATAAACTTAATAATTAAGCACTTTTGAATCGTCAATATTTTCCTACCACCTGTTCCAGACTTTTTTGACTGACAAGAAGAACAGTGAAGTTTTCAGACTTTTCCCTGTATTTGTAGTATTAAGACGATATTACTTAATTTGATGATTTTTATTCTTATTGAAATTTCATAGTTCTAGGTCAAAGGGAAGTACCCTATAAATTTTGATTCTCTTGAGAGTATCGAAATATGCCTTTTTTGTGGCATAAACGGCCGTACCTTTTTTACGTTAAGTAAGAAGTTTGATTTTTTTACAGCTTCAAGGGACTGTAGACCTGAGTATATGACTTTAATTTCAACTCGATGCCTTCACGCATTCCCGAGATCGAGATCCGGAATCTTGACAGACAGACAGACAACAAAGTGATCCTATAAGTGTTTCGCTTTTGTTTTTGAGGTACGGTACCCTAAAAACTAATTTTTGCTTAGAACCATGTGATCTAAGTGAAAAGCAGATTTTACCGTATATATATTTATGTTTAGATTGGATTACCGATTAATTTATATAAGATTAGCTAATTAGATTTTCTAGAAATTTAATAGTGTAATAACTGCTTTAATTGTCTGTGCATGTCTGAACGCAGTATTATCCGTAATTTACGTATAGAAAAAAGGAATGTAGGTATCCCAACAAAGTTCTAAGAACAAATTATAGACGTGAAGGATGACATTTGCGTATCAACGTCCCAGACTTGTTCCGACGTTTCCCGGGAAAGGACGCAGAGGACACCTTCTAGCTTAGGGCATCCGCACCGAAACGGCGAGACGCCCTTAGAATAGGTTCGAACGAGGAAGATGAATTGCCTAAATCCAGGAAGCCTCTGTGAGAAAAGTGACTAATACTCGATCAGTTAGTTGCTAAAAAAAATTATAACTATCGTAGTTATTTTTTTTTAGCATTTACTGATCTTTTCGAAGAAAACAGAAAAAGATTGTCGTGAATATCTCAGCTTTGCAGATTCGCCCAAAATATCAAACTTATTAGAAATAATTTGACAATATGGTAAAAAAATAAAGCAGACTGAACATCAACGGTCCCAATACCCAAACAAATTGTATTCTACAACTTCATAGCGGTATTTAGCATAAGTATGTTAAATAAAATAGCTTTATTTGCAAGTTAAATAAACCCAACTTAATACATTCCCAACTTCCCAATTTAATACTAACCCAACCCCACTTGATACATTCAAACGCCGACGTCCGTTAAAATGGATAGATTAATTTTTATTTATATATGTATTATTAAGGGAAACATACAGCATTAAATGGTGCATAGTAATAATGAAACAGAATTTAGTACATTAGCCAAAAGAGTTTCCACCACTAAATAGTACATTACGTTGAACAAAAAATAATATAATAGAATACATTACTCACTCCTAGATAGGCGGGAGTGAGTAATGTATTCTATTACATTATAGCTTTTCATTAACCCGAAGAATGAAATTCAGTTCCTTCTCGCTAAACAATATACTCATTTGATTCGCACAAACCATCGTGCATTGTACGTAAAAATAACGTAGGTACTTGCTTCAGGCTTTTCGTAAAGATACGGCGATACCGTAGGTAGAAAACTGTCCCTAATTCATACTCTTTGATAAAGGGCAAAGGGCGAGACAGGGCGTAAGCAGACATCTCCCTCCCTCGCCATTCCAATATCACGGATTGCGTATTAGAGGAAATGTTTAACAAACGATTCTCAAGTGCGAACCGCTATAAAGGTTCTTTCCAGCCAGTCTGATCCTTACTTTGACCTTCAATCTTCAAATATTTGTAGACGGGTTTGACTTAAATTTGTGTCAATTTTGTACCTAGTAAAAACCATAATTTCAAGTAAACTCAAGTGCTTTGGTTTTGTTTGGAAAAGTAAGTAGTAAAAGTAAGTTTTGGTAATGGATTTTATTGTTTACATATTGTGTATCTCTTTTACATAAAAATAATAGTAATTCGAGTCGATTCAATTGAGATCCGAGTTAGTTTTATGAAATTTGTACAAATCAATCGTAACCACGTATTCGTTACTATTGACGTACATTTTGTTACGTAAAATAACAATTAGTTAACAACTGCGTTTCCAAGTATCGAAAGTGATTATAAAAAACTTACTTCCGCTCGCGACTTCGTCCGCGTGGACATTCGTCCCTAGGGAACCTTTGACCAGGATAAAAAGTATCATTATCAATCGATCTGTGTGCCTTTCATTCTTAGAATAATAACAACCTAGAACGATAGTTCCCTACAAAGCGCACTGTCAAAAGTGCGGCAAAAAATACCGAGCCAAAATGGCTTAGTGCTTAGATTTTTATCCTTCATACGTTACCTAATCGTAACTTAAGAACGAAATAGTTTCAATTTCCCTACCTTTAGGGGATTAGTAACTATTTTATTAGATTCTAGTTACGATTAGGTAACGTATGAAGGATATAAATCTGAAAACTAAGCCATTTTGGCTCGGTATTTTTTGCCTCACTTCACTTACAAGGACTCGGCTTCTAGGTGTTATTATTCTAAGCTTTCATCCAAATCAGTTCAGCCGGTTTTTTTACAAACAAAACTCATAAACTTTCACATTTATATAATACTAAATAATATACTAGAAAAAATAGGACTCGCACCAGATCATGTTCTCGGACGGGAATCGAACCCGCGACCTTTGGATATCCGGTCCAATGCTCTGACCGCTGAGCTACCGAGTCACATTTATATTATAAGTAATACCTAGCAGAACAAAACAGTATTTAGCTTAAACGTTACCAATGATCGAAACGAATTTCGATAAAATCTAGCATTAGTAATATAAAGCCCTATTATTAGTAACAATGCAAGTGATCAAAACGATTGCAAACGTGATCGCCTTATCCGTAACATTTGTATTCCCAACAAAATAGAGTTTAAAATTGAATGTACGGTTGTTTATATTCCCAGGACTGTGGTTAAAGAAAACAATAAATTTAATTAGTTGGGTTTATGTCCTATTGTGGAAGGATTGGAATCGGCCAGGTAGGGTTTTATATTAATAATCAGTTAGTGGGATAGTAGAGTTAATGTGACTTTAATGTTTCTTTGTAGTATAAATCAATTTGGTGCTCTATAGATTTAGGGCCTGTTTCACAATGTAAAAGTAAGTTCTGAGTTGCTTACTTGACAGTTGTGATTTGAAAAATATGTCAAATCATTTGTCAAGTACTCAGAACACACTTTTACATTGTGAAACTAGCCCTTAAACTAGATTTTACGAAATAATATTTTTAGCGTCAAACGGAACCCTTATATAATCACTTTGTTGTCCGTCTGTCTGTCTGTCTGTCAAGACCCTACATCTCGGGAAAGCGTGGAGGAAAGGATCGAAATGAAATTAAAACTATATACCCAGGTCTACTATTTGATATTTTCGTAATTAATTTTTGTATGAAACAGCTGTTTTTTTTTCGCGATTTCAAAGTTGGCCCATAGTAAAAGTTGTTCAGTTTGATGGTCCCTATACACCATATTCGGCATTAAAGGTACTTTTGTAACACGTTGTATAAGTACCTACAAAGTACGGAACGGGCGAGTCGGACTCACACTTGTCCGGTTTTTATTTTACTCTTGTCTCAGGAAGTTGAAGAAGCCCTTGTTGTAATAGCAATAGAGATAGTACCAAATTTATAACAATTATGTTACTATGACTGTGATGGTAACATTATTCTTATTCTAACAGACGACATTTTCCTAAATTAAATAATCAAATATTGTTCAATTTTTACTTTTAATGACGAATAATAAGGACAATATTACATAGTTTAAGCTATTGTGTTGTGGCAGTTGAGAGTTAGCAATGATTTATGACACGAATTTTATCTGTAGCGGAAAATTCATCTGGCGCTCCATGTAACAGCTACGCCGTAGCCTGGGCGTAGCACACGCATCTGCCGTAGCCGTAGCATACACATTTAGCAAAAAATATTTTGATTAAAGTGTATGAAATGAAGTCGAATGAAAATCGGTAGAAATCGAGCGCACCGATGGCGTAGCTTCTTTGACATTCACAAGTGCTTGTAACAGCCTAGACTGAATAAATGAGTTTTGAATTTTGAATTTTGAATGTCCCCCCTGCTGAGGCACAGGCCTTCCTTATGGGTGGATAAGGAGGATGGGCCATAACCTACCACGCAGGCCCAATCGGTGGGTGTAAACGACTGCAAATGCAGCCGGGACCAACGGCTTAACGTGCCTTCCGAAGCACGGAGGAACTCGAGATAATACATTTTTGGTCACCCATCCCATGACCGACCCTTGTGGAAGTTGCTTAACCTCCGTAATCACCGAGCTCCTCTATATACTCTACAACATATTACAAAAGTACCCCTAATGCCGAATATGGTAATATGGTGCCAAAAATTAAAATCGAAAATATCAAAATGTATACTTACAGCTGTTTTTTTTCGCGATTTGAGAGTTAGTCCCATAGTAAAAGTTGTTCATTTTGATGGTCCCTATACAACGTGTTACAAAAGTACCCCTAATGCCGAATATGGTAGATAGGGACCATCAAACTGAACAACTTTTATTATGGGACCAACTTTGAAATCGCGAAAAAAAACAGCTGTTTCATACAAAATTTAATTACGAAAATATCAAAATGTATGAAACAGCTGATTTTTTTTCGCGACTTCAGAGTTGGTCCATAGTAAAAGTTGATCAGTTTGATGGTCCCTATATACCCTATTCGGAATTAGGGGTATTTTTGTAACATGGTGATTATTATTGTATTGCCTGAAATGCGCTTTTACTACGAGCATCAGTGGTGAGACGGTCGCTAAACCCTATTCCCGAATCCCAGGCGCGCGACCCCGGACTGTCCCGACCTCTTTGTTGTCTGGCTAACAAACTGTTGCTCGCCAATTCTTGCGTACTACGCTACGGTGGCGAAAGGTTAACGTAACGTTTCAATTTAAGGCTCCTATATACCTCAAGTGGCGCCCTCATTTTAATTAAATTTATGCCACTTTTAGCACTTTTGCGAACTACTGCTACAACGAACAAAATTTTACTGAGGTTATTGTTTGTTAATAAACTATAGAACCTTAGCTTCAATCTGTACATGTGAATTTTCGATACATTATGTACTTAGCGAGCAATAAATTTAATTTAAATGAGGGCGCTTACAAGAAGTTCATGTATAATTATAGAGTTCGTAAGTTCTGTTATTAGTTATTTTAAAAAACAAAGCGGCGAATTTTACTGGATAAAATAGAGTGTTATTTCAGTAACAATCAGGGACGGATACCGTTATCTAAATTTTACCGGTAAATTAATTTCGATAACGTTACGATACTTACGAAATACCGCTATTTGATAACGTTACTTTTAACGTTAATTTAGTGACCTCCACGCTGTTGCCGCGTAACCCCCGACGACGGTTATTTGTATAACGTTACCAAAAACTTACCGGTATTCCTTATGTTGCAGAAAAATACCACTTGAAAAATAGGCTTAGTTGCATTTAATATTTGGTTGACTTTTAAATTCCTAACCTCTCACGAGAATTAACGGGAACCAAAAAGTCATTTACGGAAGACGTCGAGAAATAAAACGCGGAAGTTTTAACTTTTTCCAAAGACAAATGGTAATTTCATATCCATCCGCACATTGTTGGAATCTCCTCGACGAGATATCTGTCATAAATTAAACCTGTGGGTCGTCCGCGGGGAATGCCGCCCTAATCCACAATAAATACGGTTCATAATAGTATTCATGGCATGTCGCGAGAGCACGAGAGCCACCGATTTACAACCGAATCGATGCCTCGTTTGTATGGGGCCAGGAGGTGAGCAGAGGTGATTTTTCAGCATTGAAAAATATCATATCTTCGAAAAATTCATTTTTAGGAAACATGCATTGGAATAAAAAAACGAGTAGTTAGTTATGTTTTGAAATAAAAATAGCTCACGCATTAGTTGAAAGAAGACGAGAGTGAACCCGTTGTAGTTAGCAACAAAATAGCTATTTAAGCAAGTGACACAAAATGAACCGTAGATTTTTTTACCCTGATAAAAGTCAAACAAAATTATTTATCTTCTATTAAAACCTCAATTCGGTAAATCTTCGCATCCACGGAAATCAAAGATTTGCATGTATGAAATTGGTTCCAGGACCTCATCAAATTAATCGAAAACAACATTCTGAATGAAACGAAACTTAATTTAGAAAATATCAAAAAATTTAAAAATGTCCATAATACGTACATACATATTTGCTAATTTCGTGGCCACAACAGCACCGCGAAATATCTTCACGGCGCGCGGCGAGCGCAGGATTAGGGGTCGGTTTCGTCGCGCATGAAGAAAAGCGGTCAAGGCTGATCACGAAGTTAGGGCTAAAGGTTCCGTACCAAAATTTTGGTTTTATTCGTGGTGAGACTTGTTTTTGGATAAAGCTAGCATGAATTTAAATAGCCTTTCTAATATATGTTGTATTACGTGTAACGTATCTCTAAGAAATAACAAGATTATATACTTAGTACTATTCTGACGTATAAAATATTGTAATTTGATACTTTATTATAAAACACGCCTTCTTCGGGTCAAAGTCAAAGTTGTCACAGCCACCTGTTGACCTTAAACTGTGGCAAAATTTAAATAATTACTTATCTCTAAAAATAATTCAATTTACATCCTATTACTGAATCAGAACTATATTAATTAAATAAATAAATAAATATAAATAAATATTTGACAACATCACATACATTGCTCCGATCCCAATGTAAGTAGCTAAAGCACTTGTGTTATGGAAATCAGATACAACGGTGGTATCACAAACCTGAGCCAATATAGAAAAGTTCATTTTCTAAATTGACCCAACCGGGGATCGAACCCGGGACCTCAGAGATGGCGACACCTTGAAAACCGGTGTGCAAAGCCACTCGACCACGGAGGTCGTCAAATTCATATGAATCGATTCTTCTTTAATGATGGTTGTTTAATGAGGAGTTCTGTGGCGCAGTGGGGTTGCGCATCGTCTTGCGCAAGGTGTGCATCGGAGAGAGAAAGTGGCGCCCTCATAGATTTTTCTTTATTAACTTTTTTTTAAATTTATTTATCAAATATAAAACTTTACATTGATGATACACGCACAAAAAACCTCGTAGATTTGTCCGGTGCGGTGTGATGTTGTTTCTTGTGAAGTTGTTAATAAAAAAGGATTTTAATAAAACCTTACGTGGATTTTTGTCTAGTATTTTTAAAAGGTATTATTAAATTCCCTCGTAGTCATTCGTAGAAGTAGATGGCAAATGTGTCGAAAACGGCCACTTTTATCAGTTTCGCTATACACTATGAAATCTAGAAATTACTACGATGGAATATTCCATCGTATTTAGAAGGTAATTACATATGCAATGATGCCTTCTAAAATACTAGACTATGGGTTTCAAAAATTCCACGTAAAGCTTAATTAAAATTATTTATTATAATTACAATATTCAATAAAATTCAGCGCGGCGCCACTTTCGGTCCGGGTACCGCCTTAAACAAGTTTCGCAAGGGTCGGTCATAGGATGGGTGGGCAGAAACTCATTATCAAGAGTTCCACCGTGCTACGTTAAGCCCTTGGTGCCAGCTGCATATTTGCAGTCGTTAACACCCAACACTCCGCATTAGGCCCGCTTGGTGGGCTATGATGGCCCATGCTCCATACACCCATAAGGATGGCCTGTGCCTCAGCAGTGGTGACATTAAAAATGTTCGATAAGCATTATAATTTTTTTTCCACTTTCCTTTTAACATAAGGAACCCTATAAAACTGGGGTGGCACTATCGAATGGAGATATTGCGTAAAGTGTGAGTTGAATTTAGAGAAGCCCATTAATTCTAAGACTTGTGTAACCGACCACAGATGGCGGTACTGTCGACCGCCATAATATTTTAAAACGTGTTTGTAGGGTGTTATTGTCATTGTTTCTACCAGAATACATAAGAATGAGAATAAATATCATCTAATACTGCGTTTTTTATGTTTAAGTTAACCTTTCCTAAAAAATTGTTAAGCTAGTAATAGTTCATAACTAATAAGTACCTACAGTTTAAGTTTGACGTTATTTTAATTGAATAAACATATGAATTAAGAAGCTAAAATCAAATAAATTAAAAAACCTAAGACAAAATCAAATAAATTAAAAAACCTAAGACAAAATCAAAATAAAAAATTTATTGGAAAAATAAATAAATGTTTTTGAACGGTTTATATTTTCCTACCACTCATTCGAGACTTTTCTAGTTGACAAGAAACTTATCAGCTTTCAGAAAATTACAGAAATCAGAAGTAACGATAATTTAAAACACACGTTGCCAATAAATAAGAAAATAATAAAAAAAAAAATACTAATTTGACATAAAGTTATTGAAGCGGTAAAAGTAAGAGAGTTATATGTAACATCCATACATGCATTGCAGTCTTTCAAATAAATTTCTACTTTGTAATAACTTTTGCTCATGAGCATCTTTTTAACATGAATTAAGTACGAATTGAAATACGATACAATATTTAAACGATTGACGAACGAGTTAGCGTCACCGCCCACGAGCAATTAATCGCTGAGCGATTTTTGTCGCCGAGAATACAACATACAGAGTTCAATACGTAAACGCCCACGAGCTACAAAAAGTAGCTCAGCGACTAATCGCCCGCGAAATGATGAATGATGAAAATGAAAGGGTTTACTTAGCCAGCGACAAAAAAAACGCCGCGATTAACGCCGCGATAATCGCATCTACCAAAAAAAAACGCTCATGGGCGGGTAGCCTTATTAAGGGTTTTGAAGGAATCATGTCAATCTTGTTTTGCAAGTTTCTTAATTCATTCATTAGTCTTTAAATGTCACGTGTTTTTGTCTATCGCTAAGGCCTTTATGTTTAATTTAGCCGTTTCACACGTTTTAGAATAGATCATTAATAAAATGCGCATTCATTTATGCGATTAAATGTCGCATGTTTGACGCGGGAGAATGGCTGTTAAATCTATTTAATGGCAAATATATATAAGTAATGGTCTTTAATTGATTGCATTTAAATTAGAAAATGACAAATAGAACAAAAATTTAAACCTTATATCAAACGAACCCCAAATCAACAACAACAATAGAAAATACATAGTAACACAATGTTGTTAGTTCTATTACCAGCATATCTCACTCATGTCGGGTAAGTATTAGTAGTTTGTTACACAAGGGACGTAAGCGAGCTATTACAGAACAAGATCCAATTATCCTTTGGGTGCTATTGGATCGAGTGCACCCGAGATATGTGACTAATGTAGTTCGAGGGTGTAATAGCTACTTACAACCGAGGTAAGCATTCTACTTTACATCATTCATGCGAGGTTAATAAAACATTTATATTGGTATGTCATAATGATTTTTTTTACTAGTGAGAATTAGAGAGAAAAAAAAAGCATTTTCATTGCTTTTTTTTCAGGTAAATATTTCGTCATTTTATAAGAAAAGAGATTGGTTCACCAAGGAGTTTTACATAGGTTGAAATGATTTGAAAATGAAACGTTCTATCTCAATAATGCACTGTGTTCCGACCTATTTGTCTTCCGACCGATATATGACACGAATTAGCAATATTTCTGCGCAATTCGTTAATCGAAACCGAATACTAATAGGGACTATTTAAGGCGATTATTGATAGTCGTACACGCCCACCTCAGTGCGTCACGCCGAGCTTATTCCGGCGCCCGCGCATCTAAAACAATAAAATTGTACGCAATATACCAGTTTCACTTTCGTATTACAGCTTTAAAAATAGTCGGCTTAACATAATCTTTATTTTAACTTCCGTGTGCGACATCAGCTGACTGACCTTTTTTGTTATTTATTGTCCAAGCATTTATTTATTTATTATTTATTTATTATAGTCTTTAAGCTAACGGCCTTACCACAGACTTTTAAACACTGTTCAACAAGTGTTTAAGTTAGCCACTGTTTAAATATGATGCTGTCACTTTTTTGACGATATTGTTTGAAAGAGACGGCATCACATTTAAAAAGTGTCTAAATTAAACAGTATTTTAAAATCTTGTGTCTATAGTTCCAAAGCAGCAAAGAATCAATGTGATATACGATACAGATCAGTAGATCACTCGTATTACTTCCTTCATACACTGAAAAAAGCTCTGTTTATCCTTACTTGTCATGTTTTTTTATAGTTGTCATACGTCTTTTTACTTTTAATCGTTATTTAAAAATAAGTTATTTTAGTCAATCAAATAGTCATTAATAATTAACAATTTCTTTCGAAATCTTTGCATGGAAAACCATTTGTTGTATTTTATAAATAAATATTTCGCTAAAGAGGCGGGCGAAGATTGTTTACCAAATAGCACAAGTTAAGCGGACTATTCCCGCCGAACTCCAAAATCCGTTTAATGCGTTTGGTGCTAAACAATGAAAAGTTAGCTTTAATACTGCAAATGCAAAAAAGGAAATTAAAAAAAAGTTTCCAAATTCACTCCTAAGATTTCCTCGCGTAAAATCCAATTTACCAGATTACCAGATATTGACATCTTCAATGATTCTCAAATGCAGTTCAGACGCAAGCTGCTGAAGTCATCATCCTCATTTTGAACCACTAGTTTTTGAAATTTTCTATTTTTAGATTTTGATTCTAATATAATTACTTATTGCCTTTGTAAATATTTTAATTTTTAATATTTATTCTGATTTTGATTTTAATTCTAATTTTAATATTGTCTCGAATTGTTATTTCAATTATTTTTAATTTATTTTAATTTTTTATTTTAACTTTGATATTTATTGTGATTCTGATTTTAATTATTGTTTTCAGTCTTAATTTTAATTTATTTTAATTACGATTTGAATTTAAATGTACCTACATAATTATAATATATATCATCCTGACCTGTGATTTGGGAGTCTATTGAATTGAATGCTGTGTACACTCCTAAGTGGCAAGCATATAATGAGTGATATCGATCACAAAAATATGTAAATGTTGGATATGTATTGCTGTCAGTGTGCCTATTTAAATAAATAAATAAATAAAAATCGCACTGAGTTCCCTCGCGAGAAAAAATAGGGAAACGGTTTTTTTTTTAATTTTTCATCAAAAGTCGAAAACTATGCAAAAAAGAAAAAATATGTTTGAGAATGTGAAAGCAGATATGCCCTAGTAGCCTCACTTTGAATTTTTAAGACCCCCTTTTGGTCCCTGTTGCAAAATATAAATATTTTTATTTCTCTCTTATTTGCAAAATAGTTGGGCAAACGTCATCTAAATCTATTCAAATTTTGAAGTTGATAGCATTAGTAGTTCTCGAGATATCCAGCTGTTACCTTGTTGCTTTTAATCATTTTGGTACGGAACCCTTAAAACTGTTTGTGAAGCCGATAATAATATAAATATAAATATTTGCTAACTCACATATATTGCTCCGATTCCAAAGTAAGTAGCTAAAGCACTTGTGTTATGGAATCAGAGACAACGGTGGTATTACGAACACCCAGACCTGAGCCAATATAGAAATATTCGTTTTCTAAATTGACCCAACCGGGGATCGAACCCGGGACCTCAGAGATGGCAACACCTTGAAAACCGGTGTACAAAGCCGCACGACCACGGAGGTCGTCATATAATGATTAATACCATATACGTTCCCGACGAATATTATGTTCAAGTAAGTAAATTATCCTAATATATTTTCCAATATACATACATATTGTATTTCAAAAGGGTAACGTACACAATTTATTTGTATATTTTTTATTTACGACTCATAAATTAAAGAGTATGATTTATTTCATTACAGCCCTATATTTATTACTCACGACAAATATTTGTGTGAAAACACATTATGTCATTGTCATCGCAGTAGCTTTAAAATTTATGTACTCCCATAAAACAAAACCAAATAGGTAAATAATATTCATACAACATTGTATTTAGTTTTTTCTTGCGAAATCTACTCTTTTTTTTACTATGTCTTTAGAGTATGGTTGTTTATTGCATAGCTTTAATTGTCGCTTCGCCAGAAATTCACCAAAAGTACATTTTATTGATTTCTGGAATACTGGATCATTTATTACAAATGTACTCGGTTATTGTTAGATCAATAAAAAAGCTATCCTTTTTGCACAAACAAAACATATGACTGTCGGTGAAAATTACGAAATCTGACGATTGGAAGTTTATTTTTATAAGTTTTTATGGTGTTATTCAGGATTTTTTTACAGTTTCTTATTCTGTTCGGTTATAGTGTTTCTTTTTTCTTTTTCGGTCTTGAGTAATTTTTATGATGCAGAATTCAACACCAGGGGCCGTACCGGCTAACGCATCGAACTTCAGAAAGTCTGCCGGGCTTCAAATTAAAACAGATAAGTCGAGCCCCTATCGGGCCAAAATGGCGAACCTCAATTCATTATGTCACACGAACATCGATATCTTCTAAATATCTTCGGCGAATAGTTCAATACGAAACTCCTTACTTCGATTTATCTGTTTTAAGTTGAAGCTCGGCAGACCCGCCGAGGTTCGAAAAGTTAGCCGGTAGGGCCCCAGTTCTTAACATTGGAAGCTCAAAAATCAATCTTTTCATCAGATCGTGAACTGGCCTCGCTTTTATAAAAAGAAGACGTAAATACCATTTAGTATTATTACGGAAAACAATGAATTTATAATACCTACTGTTTAAAAGGGTTTTCAAATAAGTAAATTAATTCATAATCGATCCAAATCGGTAGCTATCACCATATATTTTTGTAATTTAATACAATTCAACGACCTCCGTGGTCAAGTGGCTTTGTACACCGGTTGGGTCAATTTAGAAAACGAACTTTTCTATATTGGCTCAGGTCTGTGTGTTTGTGATACCACCGTTGTCTCTGATTTCCATAACACAAGTGCTTTAGCTACTTACTTTGGAATCGGAGCAATGTATGTGATGTTGTCAAACATTTATTTATTTATTTATTTAATATAGACAAAAGCAAGTACACTGTAAAAGTTTGGGCAAAATACTCAATTATTAGCATTTAAGCAATACGTTACAATAAAGCTCCTCAAATGAAATACTTCTTACATTTTATTGTTAATTTATCCGTTCAGATAAATAACTATATTGTGAGTATTACACGCAATATATTCCAGTATTTTCAGTTGTTGTAAGCCATTACACTCGTTATTATAAAAATACACCCATAGTCCAATTATTGGCCCTTTGACCTATTGCTGGCATGTACTGCGCAAAACTCTTTTCGAAAAATTAACAGAAAAGTTTTCCTTTACTTTCCTCTGTCGAGAACGAGGCGAAGGAATACAATATATTCAGACACATGTGTCGTAAGACGTGGCCAAATTCTAAAGTGGTCCCGTGGGCCGCGCTATTCTCGCGTCTGAATGGCTAGGGAGATTCCGTTGACCCGTTCGGCAACAATCGCCACAGACTAATAAATTTTAAAATAAAGTTTCTTTAGTTTTAACTGCTAGCGGGAAAGTGTTAGTGTGTCAAACATTCTATATATAAAGCTTAAGCTATTGTTTAAATGGTTAAATTACAAATCGGATTGAGTATTATTGCCTTGGCTCACATTTCGCAAACTTTTTCGATTTCGATTAAAATATAATGTTTTTACAACATTTATGGTTTTTCCCGAAAATTAAAAATTAAAAGATGAGCCAGCCTAACGATTGTAAGTCTGTCTGTCTACTCTACGTCAGTATGACAATCTTTCGGCGCGGGAGTCTAATTCAACCATTTCGTTTTCAGCGATGCATTATCGGATATTAATGACATTACGCGATTCCACTTTCGGACTAAAAATAAATGAAACGCAGTAGGAGAACTTTATTACTACTTATCACATGAATGCAAACCCATTCATGAAATTAAAAGGGGTCATCTGGTCCGTGGGAGACTTCTGGACCAAAACTACGCTATAACTACAATACATTAGTAATAGATTATCTAGATTCTAGCAGCGATTCCCAAAGTGGTCGATATTGACCCCTTGGGGTCGAAATCTATTTCCCAGGGGTCGACATAAACGAATAATTATAATAATTACACTTAATAATAGATAGGATTTTTAAAGTAATTTGGCTGTGGGGGTCTGAGATATCAGCCCATTTTGGAAAAGGGGTCTCTTGCCCAAAATAGTTTGGGAATCCCTGTTCTAGACCAACATTTGTATGTAGAGATGAAGAATGTGGATCATAAGTTATTGAAATGCAATTTAAAATGTTTTTTACAAGGGTGGTGGTAATTAAGCATTTAGTTGTTAAATGATTTATTTAGTAATAATAGTAATAAATGCTTGGACAATTTCACACAGCGCCATCTAGCCCCAAACTAAACAAAGCTTGTAATATGGATGCTAGACAACTGATATATTACTTATATACTTTTTTAAAATATATACTTATTATACATATTCACACCCAGACCCGTCACAGAAATTAAAATTCATCATTTCAATTTCTGCCCGGCCGGGAATCGAACCCGGGACCTCTTGCGTGGTAGACCGGCATGTTGACCACTTCACCACTCAGGCCGTCTCACATTTACATAATGATTTATATGAACAATTTTGCGTTTACGTTTTTAGACTCCAGCTCCTAGACAAAGTCATACGCTTTCGCTTCGCCTTCGCTTCGCTTTGGAAAGATGTATGAATTTGACGTTTTAAAAATCGAGGGCTAGCGAAAACTTGTGTCAATCCCTAACCTCTATCGATAGCGAAGACTTGCAAATATGACATTCATATGGATCCATAGTAGATTTCATATTGAGGATAACCAATAGGCGGCCGTTAGTCATGCAGTGTTGGACGACCTCCGTGGTCGAGTGGCTTTGTACACCGGTTTTCGAAGTGTCGCCATCTCTGAGGTCCCGGGTTCGATCCCCGGTTGGGTCAATTTAGAAAATGATCTTTTCTATATTAGCTCAGGTCTGAGTGTTTGTGATACCACCCTTGTCTCTGATTTCCATAACACAAGTGCTTTAGCTACTTACTTTGGAATCGGAGCAATGTATGTGATGTTGCCAAATATTTATATTTATTTATTTATATTTAGTATGTAAAGTGTGTTACTGAGTTTCGAATATTGAATATTGTCGTACGTGCGTAGTTGATAAAAAATGGAAACTGTCATTATTTTCATTTTTCAAAAATTTTGCCGACACATTAAAAGTGTCATGGCGTAGCAAATCTTTAAAAGTTGTGGTACATTACCGGTCTGAACATTGGATTTTTGCCATTGGGATGTGACAAGTGATTTAGTGAAACTATCGCGGAATACGCCGCCGGCTCGTAAATCCGATGCACGAGCTACGCACTCTACGTCACGTTAAGCGTGACCTTGATATTAACGATTCCGCCATTTATATCAGATTTTGAACATATAATATAGGCTTGGAGATAAGATGCAAATGATACACTTCATCGGTTGGTTATTAACTGAGCCAGCGCGAAGCGTCTCTGCTTCAGCTTGGGCAAAAATGCTTTCGTATGTCTGTCCGTCTGTCCGTTTGTTCTCCTCTACAGGTCGCATTTCTCAACCGATTCTCGTGAAATTTTGTGAGCAGGTTCGATGATTACATAGTTTTTAGGGTTCTGTGCCAATGGTAAAAAGGAACCCTTATGGTGCGCCTCAGTCTGTCTGACTTTCACAGCTGGATATCTCGAAAACAACTAATGCTATCAACTTGAAATTTGGAATAGTTTTAGATGATGTTGGCCCAACTATTTTGCAATTAAGAGAGAAATATTTTTTGCAACAGGGACTGAAAGGGGGTCTTAACAATTCGAAGTGAGGCTACTAGGGCATATGGGGTATCATATGAAAGAGCGCTGCTTGCACATACTCAAACATATTTTTTCTTTTTAGGCCGCATAGATTTCGACTTTTGATGAAAAATGTAATGTGATAGAAGTTTATGTAAAGATTACAGGAAAAATAAAACGATGTCTCTAAGTAGTAAACTTTTTCAAATGATGGTACGGAATCCTCGGTGCGCGAGTCCGACTCGCTCTTGACCGTTTTTTTGCCGAGCCAGTATTTCGAAATTTTTCAATACTTTCAAAACTTACGCCGACGTGACGCCGATGGTATTGACACCCGTATTCACAAACATTACTATGAGGTCTCACGATGCCCGCGGACGAACAGCGTCCCAAGTCCCAACTACCAATCACAGGTTATACGTAAAACAAACGAACCAATCACAAATCTCTATTTCGTTACCATAGGCAAGGGTCGTTTGAGTGGTGTTCTTGAACACGGGTGTGAATTTCATTACTGTTTTTTTTATTGAAAATACTCTTACTTGTTAAATAGAATAAACCGCCAAAGTTGGATAGCGTGGAAGTCAAAAGCAACTGTTCCTTGAAAGAACATTATTTATTTGTTTACAAATACAGGATGTGACATACTGATAAAGAGTATGCCAAATGAGTACTATAAAAAGGATAAGATTTCTTATAGAAACTTATATCTATTTCATTTCAAAAGTACGGCCGTCCACATTGATAGAACGCTTGAATTCTAAAATGCAAGCGTGAATGCAAAAATCAATAGAACTTAACAGTTCAGGTCAGGACATGTTATTGTATAAGTAAGTATATATGAGTTTTCCCTCCTTTCTCTCTGATGATTAAGATTAAGTACCCAGTCCCTTAGCCTATATTATATTGCGATAATCCCATCATTCAGCACCGGGCCCGCCTTCCTATTCGATTCCCCGTCGTGGCTATATCTGGGTCAGTAGAACAAGCATTCTTCGCGCTATTCTGGTTTTCCTGAATCACGTGCCCCTGCCCAACTGTTGCTAGGCTAACATTTTATTACGCACACAGACTGTCACAGACGTAATAAAAATTACAATAACGTTCAAGATATTACTGTACGGTACCTTGCTTAGTACTTCACATACTGTTGTAGAACCTATTTGGAACTTCATTACCCTATTTATAGGTTCGGTGGTCGAGTGGCTTTGTACACCGGTTTTCAAAGTGTCGCCATCTCTGAGGTCCCGGGTGCGATCCCCGGTTGAGTCAATTTAGAAAACAAATTTTTCTATATTGTCTCCGGTCTGGGTGTTTGTGATACCACCGTTGCCTCTGATTTCCATAACACAAGTGCTTTAGCTACTTACTTTGGAATCGGAGCAATGTATGTGATGTTGTCAAATATTTATTTATGTTTACAAAAAATATTGCAGCGTGTTTCGTTCAAATAAAAGTTTCATTCAAACAATTCAAAAAATTATCTGTTAGGAACATAGAATGAATACTATTGACAAATTTTTATTTTTAATTTTTCCATTCTTTCAACGAAGGGATTGACGACAAACGACTTATAAACAGATACTAAATTGGTCTGAGGCTAATAAAACTGTAATATATTAAAATTCTCAGACAATACACAAATAGTTAGTCGCAGGCAAAATTGTGTCGCTCATAAAAAGGGTTTCTAATGACGACACACTCAATTTAAGATACAGAACAGTATTCCTTTCATTCTAAAAAAAACCGCCCAAGAGCGAGTCGGACTCGCACACCGAGGGTTCCGTACCATCATTCTGAAAAAGTTTACTATTTAGAGACATCGTTTTATTTTTCCTGTAATCTTTCCAGGGGGGGGAGGGGAGGTATTAAAATAATGTTTTCGACCCCTTTGGAACGGAACTCAAAAAAAAATCATTTTATAAAAATATAATAATTATAGAAACATCAACAAACATCCGTATTTTTCAAATATTTATGCACAAAATACACACCTTTCTATGTAAATTATAAGTTCTTCAAAACTTTAGTCTACACCGAGTTGTTGCGAAGTTGAAGCGACTCGGTGAAGACATGTCGCCATTACAGCAAGTTTTATCAACTTTTTGCTAATGACTTGGTAACATAGTGAATACAATGATTTTTATTCTTTTCCGTTTTTCCTGCACTGTTAGAAAGGGAGGTACTGCTCTGTAATTTATGTGAGTGTCGTCAGAATTGAGCCCAGCCATTTTAATATTTCACCGTCGTTTGTCCTCCTTTTTTTTCAATTTCCTGGTGGCATTCGATTAACTAGCTAAAGCCGTTTCAGCTACCTACTTATCATTTCGTGACTTTTATCTAATACTATACCCTGCTGATATGATAATGAAGATGATGATAATGATGATGATGCCAAAGTATACCAACGTTTAAGGTTTTAACTTGCATAATATACTTACACACACACACACTCTCTCACCCACTCATACACACATACACATTAAAAATAAAAAATAAAAAAAGATAATAATTATACATACAAGGTGTTACAAAAGTACCCCTAATGCCGAATATGGTAGATAGGGACCATCAAACTGAACAAATTTTACTATGGGACCAACTTTGAAATCGCGAAAAAAAAATCAGCTGTTTCATACAAAAATTAATTACGAAAATATCAAAATGTATGAAACAGCTGTTTTTTTTTCGCGATTTCAGAGTTGGTCCCATAGTAAAAGTTGTTCAGTTTGATGGTCCCTATCTACCATATTCGGCATTAGGGGTACTTTTGTAACACCTTGTATAACTTAACTAAATTAGTTTGTTCATATAGTATGCAAGTGTTACGATGGAGTGGGGCTGTCTGTCACAAGTATTGTAATACTCACTAGGCAGTCCTAACCTGCTGTTATGAAAACTGCTGTTTTGTAAACTAAATAAACATTTATGATTTTGATTTTTTTTTTCCTTAAATAATTTGCTACGTATTTTAATGAACTGTCTTTTATATCATCTTAAAACATAAAGGCATCTAAAAAACTCAAATAATATTTTACTTTATTAAAAATTAGCAGCAATGTAAAATAATGATCTATCAATCAACCGGAAAAAATTAGAAAAATGTTGGAAAAGTCAACTTGGGATTGGAGCAAGATGTTTCTTATAAGTATTATAATAAAAAAAGTTTAGAAACATTTCTCTGGTACCAGTCTGCCAGAGTAATCAATTAGTTAAACCAAGCTAATCCGCTCGCATCACAACTGAAAAACGTGATGTGAACTAAGAGCTTTTAGCCGAACGTGAAAAGATACTGGGATTTTCAATTACATTCTAGCCAAACGTTCTTACTAAACGAAAGTATCAACATAGCAATACAAGGTGTTACAAAAATACCCCTAATGCCGAATATGGTATATAGGGACCATCAAACTGATCAACTTTTACTATGGGATCAACTCTGCAATCGCGAAAAAAATCAGCTGTTTCATACAAAAATTAAAATCGAAAATATTAAAATGTATGAAACAGCTGATTTTCTTTTTGCGATTTCAGAGTTGGCCCCATAGTAAAAGTTGTTCAGTTTGATGGTCCCTATATACCGTACTCGGCATTAGGGGTATTTTTGTAACACCTTGTATAATTCGCAATCCCAATCTAATTTCAAATGTGAAATTTTTCCGCAGCAATGTAATGTGTAAACATCATCGTTTAAATTCATAGAAGTACATTCTACGATCCATTGTTAAATCGTTGCGCAAATCCGTCAATGGAAACTAACTTGTAATGACTGTCGTCACTCGGTCTGACCTTGTGGGCCCTTCCTGTCCTTGGCAAATAAAGTGTACATTACCCTAAGAACAAGAATCTATAGAGTCGACATACACGTCTTTAAAAAAAAATGCAACCAAATCGTAGATCATACTATAGTTGTCCGGTTAAGGCGAGCTTTTAAAAAATTGCGACTTTTTTATGTAGTCCCTGCAAGATCCTATGATCTGAGATATATGTTTCTTTATATCTTTATCCAGACACATATTGAACCAGAAACACGATTCAGTGATTTTGGCTCGATACATTTTAATTTCGAAAATACCTCTTATAAAATTTTATAATAGAAACTTAAGAATTCTTAAGTTTGAGAATTAAGTTGTAAGGTTATTTAAAAACAAGTTTAGGTATTCAAGTCGAAATTGCTTTAAGTAATTTGTATCATCAATAACCTGAATTGCTATGGTTATTTACTATGGATTGATTTTGTGATATTTTTCGCCTAATCTGCCAAATCGGTCTCGCTCCCGCATGCGTGGTTTTTCTCATTGCTATCTCGCTTTCTAAATACAGCCGGCGCAGGTTGACCCTTTTTTTTGCCGAAGAAAACGCATTTACGCGCTTCCCCTCCCGCTGGTGAGCGAGAAGGGGGTTATGTGGGGTTGACCAGGAGGGGACCGCAATCGCAGGTTGACCCTGGTAATAGGTACCGAATTTTGAGCCATAAACTAAAGTTCGTGCCCAAAAAGTAAGACAAAAATACAATACTCTCAAAAAAAAATTGTAAATCAGATTCCCTTTTGATAATATTTGATGTCTGTCATGTCCATAGATTTTTGGTCTATGACATTACCCCTCTGTACTATTTGCCTTGTAGGTATATTCGCATCGCGTTCTTCAACATTTAGTATTGTTCATAAAATTTGCATACAATTATTTTTTTGTATTTCCTAATACTATTGTTTAGTATGGATTTGCTTGTGTGTCTTTCTATTTAGCTATTTTGTGCCAATATTCTATGTTTTATTAAATTTAGCTTAAAGTAGTATTGATTCATTCATAATTCACTTCGCAATTTTTCATAAAAATAAAAATAATTTTTTTACGGTTTATTATATTATGAAACATCCGAATACGAAATACAGTATGCCCTATTTCTCATTTAGTTCTAGCATCTCATTTTCAAAAACACCCAACACTGTATTTTACAATAATAAAGTACCATAGACATCAGCAATTTTTAAGGCGGCTAGTCTATAACCCACTACGCTTGCACCTCGAAATATGAAATTTTTGGTCACCCATCCCACGACCGACCCTTGCGAAAGTTGCAGGGCCAGGCGCTAAACCACTACGCCACCGAGCTCCTAAATAAAGTACCATACATACTCAAAAATATCCAGATAATTTTTGACTTCGAATACACAGCTGGATTGAAAACGTAGGGCGGTTAGTGGGCGGATGTACGGCGGGTGACGCAACGATGTGACATCACCCACGCCCGCAAGTTGACATAGTCTTTATTGCCTAGGCGATTGTTTTAATTAAATAGATTGGTAAGGAAATTATCTGGTAAACGCCAAACTAGCGCCAAAACTGCATAGTTTTATATGTACTGTTATTGTATTGAAAGGTGCTGAAACGCCGGAAATGCAAAATCAGTAATTAAATTTAAAACATTTTACATTTATTTAGATGATTGAGAACATTTTGTTTCATGACATGGCAGCTTTATTCCAATGATTTTTTCTCATCTTTGAATTCAATATTATTTGAATTGTAAACGGTACATCTAACAAAAAAGCTGAAAAACAAAATAACGTCTTTTCTAATTCGTGTTTAAATCTTTAAATACATACAATCTGACATAAAGACCACGTCTATTCATAGTTATGTTTCATTGATAGCCTTATTTGTTAATAATGGCGAGGTTATAATATATTCAAGAAGCGTAACCCTTATTGGAGGTCGCGGACGAGGATGCGTACGCGCTGTAACGTTGTGTTTTTTTTCTATATCGTAACAGAGAGTAAAACAACGTTACATTTTTATATTTATTAATATTCCATCTTATTTATTTATTTACAAACATAAAACACTAATTTATTATTATATTTCATTAATTTTCCTTATTCTATATTTATTTCATACATGCGATCTCATTTTATCCATACTCCAAATTCAAACTATCAACCTCCTTGTATAAAACTTCTTGGTATGGCTTTCTATGTATTTATTTTTTATAACTTTTTAATTCATGTTCGACAACATTTAAAAATATTTAAATATTCTACTATCCTTTTCTCACACATCCATTTTACACCATTCATCCTTTTCACTCTATTACTTTTTCTTGTGTTGGCCGTTTTCGTGGTTTTTCCCGCCTTTTCTTGGGAAAATTTTGACTCTCACGGCGCGAAGCTGATTTTTGCTCCGAAACTTTAAGGAGACTGATACGAATTTAAAACAAATGTTGTAATTTTGTTGTTTCCTTTTGAGAATATCATATTTTTGTTGTGCTTTTCATTCTATTTTTTGGAAAACTTGTTGGAGGAACAAAAACCAATATATGTTCAAAAACCGCTGTAAATATCATTTTCATGATAACCAGTGTTAATTAAGAAAGGGTATGTATTTATTTTAAGAAAATTCTTTAAACTGATTTTTTTTGTATTTATTTATCTATAAGTATTTATTATTCCTTTTATTAACACCTTTTTTTTCTCTTGCAATTCCAGGAGGGAAGAGGTGGAAAGATATTCAACGATTTTAAAATATATTGATTTATATATTTTTTTATTAATTTGATGATAAAATTATCATTAATTAGTACCTACCTGCATTATCTAAAGAAGTGCTGCAGATCGGGGCAGCTCCAGTCCTAATCTCAGAAGTTTTATACGTGTTTTTCGTCTGCTACAAGTAAGAGCGTTCTTATTTTTATAATTTTTAACAAGAATAACTGCGACTTCGGTGCAACGAGACGACCGACGGCAATAAATTGTACTATCGAAGACCTCGATTTCATATAAACAACTTTTAATTTTTATAACTAAATCTTTTTTTATATTATATCATAATTTAAGAGAGCAAAAGATAAGGTGCCCACCCCATTCATTTTGTACTTTTAGAGTAATGTCAATCATTTGATCATCCTACCTACTTATCATACATAAGGCTTTGTTTTAAGTTTTTTTTCTTTCATCTCGTTTAATGTTTTTATTTTTTTTAATATACTTGTAAATTTTTATTCTAGTAGTTTTATTTGTAAATATTTAAAATCTGCTCACTATTTCATGTGTCTTAACTGTCAACTATTTCCTGGCCCGGCTAAGACACAAGAAATAGTGAGCAGATTTTAAATATTTACAAATAAAACTACTAGAATAAAAATGTACAAGTATATTAAAACAAAATAAAAACACTAAACGAGATGTAAGGAAAAAACTTAAAACTAAGATTTATGTATGATAAGTAGGAAGGATGTTCAAATGATTGACATTACACTAAGTATACAAAATGAATGGGGTTGTCGCTTGTCTCAGTTTGTTTTCGAGGTCGAGCATAGGAAAGGGAAGGATAATATCATACCCGACACATTATCTCGGTTGCTTAAATTTGTTTCACCATCGCAACCGTGTCGGCTTTTAAATAAGCCTCACACTCGAGCGGACGGTGACTCCGATGTCTAAGCCCTAGAGTCACTACCCGCTCTGAAAAAACACATTAGTGTTGGCTTATTTTACGAGTCACCGTCCGCTCGAGTGTGAGGCTTATTTAAAAGCCGACACGGTTGCGATGGTGAAACAAATTTAAACTTAATTCTAAAACCTAAAAACTAACTCAAAACAAAAGTTAAAAGGAAACCTAGAAAATATATTTACAACAAAAAACAAACGAAATGATTTACATTTGTATCACAAGTCTCCGATGTCTAAGCCCTAGAGTCACTACCCGCTCTGAAAAAACACATTAGTGTTGGCTTATTTTACGAGTCACCGCCCGCCCTTCAACAGACCAAGGATTTTGATGCTGAGACCCCCTTTTGACCTGATTTTGGCAGAACCCGCCTTTCCAAGATGCAAACCGGCCCCTGATGATTCAGCTCTCACACAGGCACTACTTAAAAGACATGCAGAACTTTGCCCATCACCAGCGGAGCAGTCGGCGGTGCTCAGCCTCGTCACCAAGCTCCAGAGTGTGCTGGACAACCTAGTGGTGGCTCCGGGAGACTTTGCCGCCTGTCAACTGGAAGAGGTTCGCCAAGTGGGTTCGTACAAGAAAGGCACGATGATGGCAGGCAAGAATGTGGCCGATATCGTGGTCATCATGAAGACACTTCCTACCAAAGAAGCTGTGGAGGGGCTAGCTAATAAGGTAACCGAAGAAGCGAACAAGCTAATGCGCGCAGAAGGCACAGTGACTGTATCAAGCACCTGCCACGAGCGCGGGTTCACTGTAACAGCGGCCGGAGCAGCTGTTCGAGTGTTGGTTACTACGCTGCACCAGAACTTGAGGAAATTGGAGCCAGATGTACATTTGGAGTACAAGGTGATCAACAGCCACCTAGCGGCCATCAGACACAGCCGCTGGTTCGAGGAAAACGCGCACCACTCATCCATTAAGGTGCTAATCCGGCTCCTGCGCGACATGTGCGCGCGCCACTCGGGACTCGAACCCCTGACCCCGTGGATGATCGACCTGCTCGCGCACCACTGCATTATGAACAACCCCGCCAGGCAGGCGCTGCCGATCAATGTTGCTTTTAGGCGCGCGCTATCGCTGGTGGCGGGCGGGTTGTTCCTGCCGGGGTGCGCGGGCCTGCCCGACCCGTGCGAGGCGGCGCACGCGCGCGCGCACACGGCGCTGGACCTGCCCGCGCAGGACCTCGCCGCCGCTACTGCGCAGACTTTACTCCGCGTGGTGGCTCGCGGCGGACATCGCTATGTCCTAGGGCTGCAATCGTTCGAGGGCGGCAAGGACATCTCCACCGAGATCACGGTGTGGGACGGCGTGGTTGTGTCACCCCTAGCGCCCGCCTACCAGGAGACGCCGGAGCCGATGGACACGGACGATAAAGATGAAGACGGCGTACAGGACGGCGTGGCTGCTTAATTTAAGCTACTTTTAAGTTAAAAACTTACTATAAAAGTGGTTTTTATACTTCTCAAATATATTACAAATTTTCAAAAAAAAAAAAAAAAAAAAAAAAAAAAAAAAAAAAAAAAAAAAAAAAAACTGTCAACTATTTCCTGGCCCGGCTAAGACACATGAAATAGTGAGCAGATTTTAAATATTTACAAATAAAACTACTAGAATAAAAATTTACAAGTATATTAAAAAAAATAAAAACATTAAACGAGATGAAAGAAAAAAAACTTAAAACAAAGCCTTATGTATGATAAGTAGGTAGGATGATCAAATGATTGACATTACTCTAAAAGTACAAAATGAATGGGGTGGGCACCTTATCTTTTGCTCTCTTAAATTATGATATAATATAAAAAAAGATTTAGTTATAAAAATTAAAAGTTGTTTATATGAAATCGAGGTCTTCGATAGTACAATTTATTGCCGTCGGTCGTCTCGTTGCACCGAAGTCGCAGTTATTCTTGTTAAAAATTATAAAAATAAGAACGCTCTTACTTGTAGCAGACGAAAAACACGTATAAAACTTCTGAGATTAGGACTGGAGCTGCCCCGATCTGCAGCACTTCTTTAGATAATGCAGGTAGGTACTAATTAATGATAATTTTATCATCAAATTAATAAAAAAATATATAAATCAATATATTTTAAAATCGTTGAATATCTTTCCACCTCTTCCCTCCTGGAATTGCAAGAGAAAAAAAAGGTGTTAATAAAAGGAATAATAAATACTTATAGATAAATAAATACAAAAAAAATCAGTTTAAAGAATTTTCTTAAAATAAATACATACCCTTTCTTAATTAACACTGGTTATCATGAAAATGATATTTACAGCGGTTTTTGAACATATATTGGTTTTTGTTCCTCCAACAAGTTTTCCAAAAAATAGAATGAAAAGCACAACAAAAATATGATATTCTCAAAAGGAAACAACAAAATTACAACATTTGTTTTAAATTCGTATCAGTCTCCTTAAAGTTTCGGAGCAAAAATCAGCTTCGCGCCGTGAGAGTCAAAATTTTCCCAAGAAAAGGCGGGAAAAACCACGAAAACGGCCAACACAAGAAAAAGTAATAGAGTGAAAAGGATGAATGGTGTAAAATGGATGTGTGAGAAAAGGATAGTAGAATATTTAAATATTTTTAAATGTTGTCGAACATGAATTAAAAAGTTATAAAAAATAAATACATAGAAAGCCATACCAAGAAGTTTTATACAAGGAGGTTGATAGTTTGAATTTGGAGTATGGATAAAATGAGATCGCATGTATGAAATAAATATAGAATAAGGAAAATTAATGAAATATAATAATAAATTAGTGTTTTATGTTTGTAAATAAATAAATAAGATGGAATATTAATAAATATAAAAATGTAACGTTGTTTTACTCTCTGTTACGATATAGAAAAAAAACACAACGTTACAATACCCCCCTTCCCATTAAAGTTTCGAACGGGAGGGCGAAACGAAACGCTGCCCTCAGCGTTGTACTAAACAACAAAAAATAATAATAAATGACAAAAAAAAGGTACTGAGTGGAAAAATCCAGTAATGCGATGAAAAAGAACCAAAATACTGGGACCAATGAAAAAACAAGTCCAAGAACAAAAATAAAACAACGATGCAAACCAAGGGAGTTGGTTTAAATTTGTGTCACATGCTTCCGATGTCTAAGCCCTAGAGTCACTACCCGCTCTGAAAAAACACATTAGTGTTGGCTTATTTTACGAGTCACCGTCCGCTCGAGTGTGAGGCTTATTTAAAAGCCGACACGGTTGCGATGGTGAAACAAATTTAAACTTAATTCTAAAACCTAAAAACTAACTCAAAACAAAAGTTAAAAGGAAACCTAGAAAATATATTTACAACAAAAAACAAACGAAATGATTTACATTTGTATCACAAGTCCCCGTGTCTAAGCCAAAGAGTCACTACCCGCTCCGAAAAAAAAACATAGTGAAGGCTTATTTAACGAGTCACAAACCGCTCGAGTGAATGGCTTATTTAAAAGCCGACACGGTGACATGGTGATACAAGTATAAGTCAAAAAACATAAACCTAGAAACGTAAGAATTTACAACAAAAAAACGGGCTCCGGTCATCTTAGTGATGGAAAGGTCTCCTAGAAAACGACCCCCACACTCGGAGACAGGACACAAAAATACGCCTGTGTATGACCCTAAACACGGATCGTACACTACAATACTAACCAAAATTACATATCAACAAATAAACATATTTACAAACAATTACATTTTTTAAATACGCTGGGCAAACAGCACACCTACTATGTATAGAACCTAATATTATACATCTATTTGCAAATCCTACAGGACACAGGCGGAGCACTAGCCCTTCGAACCTGTGCCTAGGTCAGACCCCCATGACCTTTAACCCCACAGCAGCCAAGGTGTTGGTTGCGCTGGTAAAAACATAAGGACATTGATCGCCTCTTACGATGCCCGTGTAGGGATGATACTATTCTTTATCCGGTAACACACAGAATCGGCACTATGATGTTGTTTTGCGCAGAAAAGACATTCGTCGCCTCTTACGACTCCCGTGTAGGGGTGACATTATTCTTGTTCCGACATCACACGGAATCAGCACTAAAAACATTTACACCTTAATATCTTTTACATGCCAAATGCCCAGCGATCTACTACTATCTACAGTTTCTAATTCAAGTACCAGAGGAGAAATGACTCTGCGTACTTTACATTTTTCATACTTGGGTGCGAGTTTTGCTGCCTTATACTGGGCTGCATCGCTCTGAGTATAAGATTTTTTATATACAATTTGGCCTACAGAAAATAATGTTGCTGGACGCCTACGGAGGTTATAATATTTAGAGTTCTGCTGGTGAGCTTTTACTAAGTGACCGCGAACTGTAGTAAAAATGTCGCTTAGAACACCAAGTTCACCCGCATACTCCTCCCTTGGCATATAAATATCATAATCACTCCCGTCGGCCTGTTTATAAAATGAGCCGTTTACTACAGGTTCTCGACCATGAACTAAAAAGAACGGCGAGAAGCCTGTAGTCTCATTGATTGCGCTATTTATTGCAAATTGTATTTGCGAAAGATTTGAATCCCACGAGCGATGATCATTTTTGACGTACGACGCTACCGCAGTCATAACCGTTTTGTTATACCTCTCAACTAAATTCACTTGAGGCGTGTAGCGAGGACCTAGATGAAAATGTGGCACACCGTATTTATTTAGATTGGCACGAAATTCAGATCCCGTGAATTGCACACCGTTATCTGCAATTACGGTCTCTGGTATCCCATGGATTAAAAAAAGGTGGTTTTCAATTTTTTCGGCAACGGCCGCGCTCGTGGCTCGCCTCAAGGGAAACAACAAAGTATATTTGGAAAAACAACACGTTATGACCAATAAATGCATGTAACCTTTACGTGACTTTGGCAACGGACCCACTAAATCGGCTGATACCACCTGAAACGGACGGTAGCACCGCTTTGGCTCTCCCATTTGTCCTGGTGTAAGCTTCGTGGAATGCTTATAAGAAGCGCAAACATCACACTTGCTTACAAACTCAGAGACATCTCTTGCAATTCCAGGAGGGAAGAGGTGGAAAGATATTCAACGATTTTAAAATATATTGATTTATATATTTTTTTATTAATTTGATGATAAAATTATCATTAATTAGTACCTACCTGCATTATCTAAAGAAGTGCTGCAGATCGGGGCAGCTCCAGTCCTAATCTCAGAAGTTTTATACGTGTTTTTCGTCTGCTACAAGTAAGAGCGTTCTTATTTTTATAATTTTTAACAAGAATAACTGCGACTTCGGTGCAACGAGACGACCGACGGCAATAAATTGTACTATCGAAGACCTCGATTTCATATAAACAACTTTTAATTTTTATAACTAAATCTTTTTTTATATTATATCATAATTTAAGAGAGCAAAAGATAAGGTGCCCACCCCATTCATTTTGTACTTTTAGAGCGCAGGGGAACATTTCGGGCTGTTGCTACGCTGCGCCAGTGGGTTTTTATGTAAGACGAAAATGTTATATACAAGGTGTTACAAAAATACCCCTAATGCCGAATATGGTATATAGGGACCATCAAACTGATCAACTTTTACTATGGGACCAACTCTGAAATCGCGAAAAAAAAACAGCTGTTTCATACAAAAATTAAAATCGAAAATATCAAAATGTATGAAACAGCTGATTCTTTTTTCGCGATTTCAGAGTTGGCCCCATGGTAAAAGTTGTTCAGTTTGATGGTCCCTATATACCATATTCGGCATTAGGGGTATTTTTGTAACACCTTGTATACAACGTGTTACAAAAGTACCCCTAATGCCGAATATGGTATATAGGGACCATCAAACTGAACAACTTTTACTTCGGCATTAGGGGTATTTTTGTAACACCTTGTATACAACGTGTTACAAAAGTACCCCTAATGCCGAATATGGTATATAGGGACCATCAAACTGAACAACTTTTACTAGGGGGCCAACTCTGAAATCGCGAAAAAAAAAATCAGCTGTTTCATACAAAAATTAAAATCGAAAATATCAAAATGTATGGAACAGCTGATATTTTTTTCGCGATTTCAGAGTTAGTTCCATGGTAAAAGTTGATCAGTTTGATGGTCCCTATATACCATATTCGGCATTAGGGGTACTTTTGTAACACCTTGTATATATATTTTTTTTTATATATATTTTGACAACATCACATACATGTGTAATCAACACTTTAGACAAATCAGTTGTACGTTTATGTATGTTACTATTACAAACATTGTCAACATTGGTCACATGAATTTAAGAAAACAGGGAACGCGGCGGAGACCCTGTGGTAGGAATATTATCAAGGAAATCCTTAATTGCTTTCGGATCCGTAAAAGTATTTTGTTTCAATAAATGCCATTAGTTTTGTACTACACAATAATGGTCATTGGTATTTATCATTTATGTGCTATATTTGAATCATGAAAAATTTCTTACATTGATTTAGATAATTGAGAAGCTTTTGTTTCGTGACATGTCAGCTTTAAGTCATTTTTTTTTCCTTTTTAACTAAATTAAAAGTTTACGTAGTTTTTTGCCCCAGATATGGAATAACTTTAAACCAAAATCATTATGGTTTTGAATGAATTTTTTTGTACTAGCCATATTGATCTGAAAGAGATCTATATCGAAAACTAAAAACGTTAATAATAACTGCTCATGTAGGAAAAAGTCGAGATGACGAATTATAGTTTACTAAAGGCCTGTTTTACAATTAATAAGTAAGTTCTGAGTAGCTAACTTGAAAGATGATTTGACATATTTTTCATATCACAACTGTCAAATCATCTGTCAAGTAAGTTGCTCAGAACTTACTTTTTGGTTGGTTAGTATAGTTATAGTCTTAATTGAAAAAGAGTAAGATCATTTTACGAAAATCCTCGAACTAAGAGCCTATTTCACCAATGATTTTAAGCGCGATTTGTCACTAAACGAGTTTAAGGCTGTCGTTGTCATAACAATGAAGTAAAATTTATTACAAAAATGTACAGTTATATGAACGATGCCTTGTAAAATCTTGTATCAATTTTATCAATGAGCTGGTGAGATTCATTTGGAATAAACGGGGATCAAAGTCGACACTTAAACCACATTATGCAAAACGTGATCTTAATCGCGTTTAAAATCGATGGTGAAATCGGCTCTAAAAGTGATGTAAGTAGTATGTTTACATATTTATCTACCTATTCACAAATCACAAACGCAAGAAAAATCCGTCGAGGCTGCCATTATCTGCCCCAAAATGAACTAATATTTCGCAGTTGTGATTAATTAAAATTTGTATTGGGAATATACTTTTAGTTGCCTTTCTTTAATTTTTAATTAAAATAGAACAGAGAGATGGCAAAGGCAGCCCCCAACGGATTTTCCTTGCGTTTGTAATTTATGAATATTAGGTGGATAAATATGTATAGTATACCTACATCACTTCTAGTCAAAGTATTTCGTAAAAATTTGATTTTTTTTCAAAATTTTTAATTTCGATTTTTATTTTAAACTTTTTAAGAATTCATACGTTATCTACTCTAAAAACCGTATCTAAATATAACCGTTCTGGAGATAAATAGGAACATGATAACTGCAGGACATCTTTTCTTTTAGCGGCGGCTAAACACCATAACACCTATCTAAGAACCATCGCCGATAAACTGCAAACCCATTACAGAAAAACCGCATCTAAATCGGTCTAACCGGTCTGGAGTAAAATGGCACATTTTCGTTTGCGCGCACAAACAACTTCTCACGCTTAACGCATATATTTTCTCAGTTTCGTCGCGGGTAAAAACAAACAGTATTTGAATCAGACGTTCCTTAACAAATAATTCGCTATAATTGGTTCATTCTCACGATAATTAGTCCAAAAAACGTCAAGTTTACGCTTCGTGCTTTAATTTTAACGCTTCACATCTGAAGCGTGTTTAAGTTTACGAGGAAGAAAACCCCAAAATCGACAAGGGCCGCGATTCTGCTCATGTTAAAACGTAATAACTCAATCGTTCCTCAATAGTGTTTCTACGCTTTTAGTATGTGTCAAAAAGCGCCATTGAAAAACCATTAAGACACGATTGTTACGTTAGCTGAATCGAGGCTCTGTTTTGTTGGAACTTTTTTATTAAAGTTGGGTAGAGTTAGGTCGGTGCGCTGCCGCTGGTTCGATATGAAGTGGGACTTCCGATTTGAAGTTAACTTGCCTAATAGAAAACAACGGCGAGCTTAAGTTGAAGGGTCACCATGCTTTAGGATTTTTATACAATGTTTTTGTGCTTTTTTTTTCAGTTAAGAGAATATTATATACAACGTGTTACAAAAATACCCCTAATGCCGAATATGGTAGATAGGGACCATCAAACTTAACAACTTTTAATATGGGACCAACTTTGAAATAGCGAAAAAAAATCAGCTGTTTGATACAAAAATTAATTACGAAAATATCAAAATGTATGAAACAGCTGATTTTTTTTTCGCCTTTTTTTGAGTTGGTCCCATAGTAAAAGTTATTCAGTTTGGTGGTCCCTATATACCGTATTCGGCATTAGGGGTACTTTTGTAACACCTTGTATATTGGAATCAATATTGAATTGATTTTGTTGATTGATTGAGTGTTTTACAAATAACCTTGTATATTTTGAGAAGTCATATTCTCAAAATATACAAGGTTATTTGTAAAACACCAACAACCTCGCGGGAGTGGATTACTTAAGTTGATGCAAACTGTTAACGCTACCGTAAACTATCGGATATACTGCTCACAGTCAATGCGAGTAAAAGTGAGAAAACGATAGTTTACGGTAACGTAATCAACTCATGGTATGGTAGGGCCACTACGATTGTTCTACGACTCTCCGAAAAACACAAAAAAAACGACTTTACATACAAAACTCGTAGAATAAATGTCGTTGTTTATGATGTTAGTAATTTAATCTACTCCTGCGAGGTTATTGGTGTTTTACAAATAACCCTGTACAGAAGAGCATCCTAAAACTGAAGTTGATGGTACTTAGATGGAGCGTAAAAACATTTTGAAATACCATCACCAAAGTAAAAAAGGTGAATTAGATTGGGTAACATTTACTTTCCTTATTATTTACAAGATTTGCACATACTCGTCACGGGACTGTCCGCAAACTGCCTGCTAGATGGCTCCCCTAGCCGCTGTGTCGGCAAGCGGCTGTCAGCAACTTACCGCCAAGTTCTAAACACGTGCGTTTTGGTTGATAATGTACAGTACGCACCCTACAATTAAGGTAGGGGGTCAAGTTACAGACGACAGCGGTATAGACAATTTCTATAAACGATTTTTTGACGACCTCCGTGGTCGAGTGGCTCTGTACACCGGTTTTCAAGGCATCGCCATCTCTGAGGTCCCGGGTTCGATCCCCGGTTGGGTCAATTTAGAAAACAAACTTTACTATATTGGCTCAGGTCTGGGTGTTTGTGATACCACCGTTGTCTTCGATTTCCATAACACAAGTGTTTTAGCTACTTACTTTGGAATCGGAACAATGTATGTGATGTTGTCAAATATTTATTTATTTATAAAGGATTTATTAAAGCCGAGTCAGCTAAAAGCCAAATACCTTACATTATTTAAAATAGAACGGGGACTAAGTAGTTAACTATGTACCCAGTGTTTGTAATAATATCAAGTTTCCTTCAACTCCATGTTAGACATGGACGTTTTTAACCATCTCTGTGGTTTTGTTGGTTCGATTCTTAGAAAGGGAGGTAAATTTGTACTCGGTTTGGTTGGTGGTAGGATTTATTCCAAGTCCGCCTGGCTAGCTACCACCATCTAACCTAAGTATGACGCCATAACAACAATTTCAAAATTGTTGCGTTCCGGAGTCAGAGGTAAGATAGCAGTTGCTCAGTCGTGAGGATTCCGGGTGTAGTGCGCTTACACTTTCGGCCTTACCGTCACTTAACTTTAGGTGAGGTCAAGGTCAAGCATTACCCCTTTGTGGATAAAAAAACGTGCTCATTAGAGTATGTCTGAGCTTATTAAAGCTCAGACATTTTAGTTCTTGTTGCATTTAGAATTTGTTAAGCTAAGTCTTATATAAGTTAATTATTTATTCTGTGCTGAAGCTTATAATAAAAATACCTTGTAAGAGTTCATCACAGGGTACTGGGATAAATATGTAAAATTCTGAAGTCTCTTGTAACTCGGGCCACCCCTGAAATCATGTCACTTCGAGTTACAAGGGTAAGATCTCACCATGCGCGAGGTAATTGCGTGCGTTATAAAACGCAGCGGCACGCGTAACGAGAGCGGAAACGCGCCCGCCCTGCGGCCACGCACATTACAATAAGGCTGCCCCAGACCTACCAGTTTCATTTCTTTGCTTTGCTGTTTTAGTTGAACAGGGGCTACCAGCTAACGCATCGAACTTCGGAAAGTCTGCCAGCCTTAAACTTATAACGCGGCAGTAATAATCGTGCAATCGACGGGCTTCTTAAAACCAACTTGGAAGGTAATGAAAATTATGGTTGATTTCTGATGAAATGTGTATGTTTTAAATAGTTCTTGGCCTGATATTGTGATGATAAGGCGCTAACAGACTTCATACGAAATCCTCAATTACTGAGGCTTACTCCAACTTTGGCTCAAAGCTATGTTAACATTACAATATAAGCGGCAGATATTCTGAAGGGGATATATTAGGTAAGAAAATAATGATTAGCAGTTGTGACAATTCTGTACATATAAAATAAGGTATTCTATGACCAAAATTTAATAATCGATTCCCGCTGTTTCCCCTTTAAGGCGACGCATCGACAAACTATTTTCGTATCGACTGTCTCGCTCAAACTTTCGTAAATTACACTTAACTATCTCACTCGCAAGCAGTTTTGCGACGCCAAACCGGTTTTTTTCGTTTAAATAAAAACCTATAATATATTTTAAAAATCCAACTAGCATTTTAAAGTGTGTTCAGACTAATCTACTAAGAAAATTTAAAGGCTTAAATCGGACAGGTTTGTCTGTAAAATGCAAATCTCTGTTTTAAAAGAGGTTACTTTGATATTTTTTTCTCTGTTATAAAAGTTAACGAATCGTGTTTCAGCAACTGACAAACTGAAGTCAATGAAATAAATAATCAGATAATTAAATATCACTTCTATATGTTTTGTAATTGATGAGAAAAATCGAGATCCCTGCCACCAAAATGTCCGATGCGTCCTCTTAAGAAGTAGCGATCTAATTAAGGCAAGGCTTCGGCGTTATCAATTAAAATAATTATGTAAATTACACAGTTTCAAGGCGGGCACTGTGTAACGTTTGTCATTTTTTTTATCTTCTGATTAATGAGGGTAACTCGCGTCGCTCGATAACTATCTAAGGAAGTTAAGCAAGGTGCTTACTTAGGACATTTAAACTATTTAATAGACCTATTTATTTTTATAGTGACGTAGTTAAAAAACGTTACTGAGTTAGGCGTTTGACTTTAAACTTACTTAAGAAAAGTATAATTATTATTGAATTACACATTTCTTGTTAAATCTCTCTTGACGACCTCCTTGGTCGAGTGGCTTTGTACACCGGTTTTCAAGGTGTCGCCATCTCTGAGGTCCCAGGTTCGATTCCCGGTTGGGTCAATTTAGAAAACGAACTTTTCTATATTGGCTCAGGTCTGGGTGTTTGTGATACCACCGTTGTCTCCGATTTCCATAACACAAGTGCTTTAGCTACCTACTTTGGAATCAGAGCAATGTATGTGATGTTGTCAAATATTTATATTTATTATTTATTTTATTTATCTCTAGCGGATTATTATGGTCAGTTATTGCCATCAAATACACTGGCCTTCAAAACATAGTACCACATTTTTAAAATTGCAATCACTTTTAAAATACACAAGAGATATATTTTAGAAATAAAAAGGACTAGAAAAAGAATTCCCTTTTTTAAATAAAAACTTCGCAATCGATAACCTTCTTAAAAAACCTTTTCTCTTGTACTTCTACCCTCTTATTAATAAACGAAGAGTAAGTTTACACCTAGTTTAACCAAAAAGTTTGCTTAGGAATATGAGGCTTTGATACATATAACGTAAGGAGTAATAATGCTTAGCAATATTGTTGGTTATACCGGGTGTAAACTTACTTTTCGTTTATTAATAAGGGGGCTATTGTTTAAGAGCAATTCTAAAATGAAATGAAATTCTAAAATTGTGGGGTAGGTACTGTTTTGAAGGCCAGTGTAGTTAGGAGTAAATAATAATAATATAATATCCTTAATGCAAATTAAAACCAATTATAGAAGTAGGTACCTACTATCCTATCATAGTTAAACGCCCGCCCCTCTTCTAGCCCAAATTTGCGTGCCCAACAGGATCCATAATAATGGTCTTTTTATATGTAACATCTTTGTAAACACTATGGTTTCGCAATAAATTATTTGATTTGATTTGAAGGTTTCCTTAGAGATCTTTCTTGGTGTCGGTGTCCTTGTTGTTTCAAAGTTTAGTACAATAAAATAGTAATAATGATACTATCATAACAAAAAGCATATAAGCCCCAAAACACTAACATTAACCCTTCAGATTCCTGGCCACCAAATTTTTGCTGTCAGGGTCACTGACCGCAAAAAAATTGGTGGCCACAATGCAAAGATAAACCCCGTAAAGTATTAAAAATACCTGCGACTTAAAACAAAATTACCTGACAAATAACTCAGCGATGCCACCCTTCTTTCTGGATCGTTTGGTGCGACACTTTTATAGTGTATTCATTTCATAAACAGTCGTTTTCCCACGGACGAGCGTAGCGATAGATAGCTGCAGCTGATAGTGAACACCAGGGGCCCTACCGCGTAAGTGTCGTCGACTTCGCCGTCGGCTTCGCTTGACAGATAGATGTGATACATTGCTAGTTCTTTTTGGCACAAATAAAACGTACTAAAGAAAAGTAGCAATGCATTACATCCATCTGTCAAATGCAGCCGACGGCGAAGTCGACGACACCCCACAGCTTTATGTTTACGTTTATGTCATAATAAACAGGTTGCTTGATTTGATTATTACTGATTCTTGTTAATTATATGGTTTGACTACCAAGTAAGCTTTGAGGTTATTACAAAAGCGACGGCTGCAGTATTGAATACCGTTAGGTGCATTGTTAATGTAATGTTCATCATCAAAATATTATGGATTTTGAATAATTATTAAAATTAATAACAATAAAAATATATCTATATATATTTGACAACATCACATACATTGCTCCGATTCCAAAGTAAGTAGCTAAAGCATTTGTGTTATGGAAATCAGAGACAACGGTGGTATCACAAACGCCCAGACCTGAGCCAATATAGAAAAGTTAGTTTTCTAAAAATAATAATGTTTTATTGAATTCAAAAATTACACAACTAAGTTAGGTAAAAACATAAATAATAAAAATATAAAATAAAAGACGAGTAGGTAGAATTTAAAAATTGCACGGTATAAACAGCTTCTCTATCATTCTAAATCAGCTTCTTAAGGTGAGGCCAGTTCACGATCTGATGAAAAGATTTTTTGAGCTTCCAAAGTGAAGAACTGATGTACAATTCTACTTCATAAAAGTTACACTTGATACCAGTAGGAGTTTCAAAATTAGTATCGTGTCAAATCGAGTCTAAAACTCAATAAACTAGGTACACACGACGGCACCTCAGACTATACATGTTGACCTTGAAACCGCCTTTATGACCTACGTAATAAAAGCAGTTTTCGCAGTTTAACTGTATAACCTGACGTGCTGTCGTGTGTACATCGATATCGAATCGGTATCGCATCGTCTAAATTACAATCTGCATAGTTGCAACGGGTAGCATTCGGCCTGGGGCGCTGTTTCGTTATTATTGAACGCAGCACGCCCACTGCGCCCGCGCATAAGGCCCGGAACACACGCAACGTTTGGTGGAAGCGACGAAAACGCGCACATTATCGCTATTTAGGAAAACACATGACTTTTTTAGTATTTTGAAAGCAATTAAAAAAAATATTACCACTTTTCCATGTAATACGTTGTAACGTTGTTCCATGTAACGTATGTGATGAATACAAATAAATACAAAACAAATTGAAAGTATTTTTACTTCTTTTGGAAAAGTCAATTAAATCAAAAGCTTTATCATCATCTCCGTTACTTCACAACTTTGTAACTATTTAATAAACATTTACATAATATTTATATGGACTAAAATATTTACATAAAACCACGTGAATGAAACAAAAAATATAGCGTTCTGGTAAAGTCCCCCTACGTCGCTGAATATCATATTCTCAAAAGACCACATTCGCAAATCACGATATTCGGAAAACATCACTTGGAATTTGCACATATTAAATGCATGTAATATAATGACAACTTTATGTAAATATGTGCAATAGAGTTTAATGTAAATTCCAAGCAATTTAGGTACTTGAGTGCAAGCATAAGACTGCAGCCGCTAGATATAATTAGGCCCTTATGGCACAGTCGGTACGCCCATGCGCCCGCGCAGGGCCTATTACGTTGCGGAACACCCCCAGTCCAGTGAAGTATTTTGACTGATTTATACCATAACATTCATTAATAAAGACGGGTTTAGATGAAGGCAAACGATCGCGGTTGTAAATCGTTAGATATGATTTGACCTTATTAGGATATCTGTACACTCATCACCATCCCCCACCCATATCCCAATTTATTTGGGGTCGGTGCAGTGTGTCCTTCTCTTCCATTCCTTCCTGTCACTCGTCATCTCCTCATCCACTCCCTTCACTTTCATACCATTCCTCACACAATCCATCCATCTTTTCTGCGGTCTTCCTCTTACTTTCTAACCCTCAACATCCATATCCATTACTTTTCTAGTAACATGCCTTTCATCCCTTCTCATAACATGCCCATACCAAGCCAGATGATTTCCTTTCAACTTTTCTATCACTGGTGCTACTTTCAAACTTCCTCTCACATACTCATTTTTATCCATTCGCGCACACCACACATCCACCTCAGCATTTTCATCTTTGCTACATGTAATTTTCTTTTATCCATCTTCCTCATCGCCCAACATTCTGATCCATACATGACTACTATCCTTATTAAGGATGTCTGTACACTCTGAATGAAATCTTCTCTTGATGAAATATTTATTTTATCGTCAAAGATATCATGTTTATTGTAACTACTATCAGTATTAAGGTATCTAGTCGAGATACTAGAAAAACTACTTAAATAAATATGATAAAACACTACACATTTCAATATTCTCGATATCCCTATTAAATTCGTCCATGTCGATACCAAGCAGAGTGTATTGAATAATTCTAGTAAAGAAAATATACCCAAACTAAATAGAAACGTACGTACCCGAAAACGTTAATTAACGCCCGGAAAATGAGACACAATAGATATTCCATTGTTATCCGGCCGCCTGCGTCCGCTCGGGCGTTGATGAATTAAATCGGTGCTGGTCGTATCGTTATTCTCAAAATTAGCAAATTTGACCCAAAGAATTAAAATCTATGGAACAAGCATATCGCTCAAAAAAGAGACTTAAAATGCTGGAATTTAGTTATGCTGCATAAAGCTACTGAACACTGATTGCATAATAGCGACCATGATCTGTATTCTCATAGATATTCTCTATACTTAAACGAAAACATATTTGATACTTTTCTTCTTTTGTCTTTCATAACATTTGACACAGGAAGTAATTTCTAATAAACTCTATCTTTTCTTTAAAATACAAACAAACTATAATACTAAATAATATACTAGAAAAAATACGACTCGCACCAGCTCATGTTCTCGGACGGGAGTCGAACCCGCGACCTTTGGATATCCGGTCCAATGCTCTGACCGCTGAGCTACCGAGTCACTGCTAACAAACAAACTGCCATTACTGTAAAGAACACGACTGTCACCGGACGCGTGGCTGGCCCGACTAAATAATGTTGTGCGGGTTGTATTTTTTTAGCTCCGTTTAGCTATTTTTTAAGCAATATATATTTGCAATTACACTTCCATATTTTTTAGTTTGCTTCCTCAACTAATACTTCGGTCATTGAAAAAAACCTCGAATTTATATTTGTACATACATTGAACTCCTGATTTTCATTGTGGAAAATTTTCGCCTCATGCTTTTTTTATAGCTCGGAAGCGCACGGTATAATAAAACTGTTTTATTAGGCTGCCCACACACCTTCAGCATCTTTTAATAAAAACTGGTTTTATGCAACCCGTATGAACGCCGCTACGATCCGGAATAATCGTAAAGAGTTTTCTAAAGTATGTAGGAAACTGAGTGAGAAGGTTTAATTTTAAAATTATTTCAAATTACGCTTCGATGAACAGCATTGCAGGTAAATATTGAGTCCTTACCTGTGAAATTGGTGATATTTTTATCACACACAGAAAACCCTATAACTTCTGTTTAGTAAAATATTTATCAGTTGTTGGATATTACATCAAATTATAACCATAGCCGTCAACTATCAGCATAATTAGAGTGTATTTATTTTGTTTTCATAGCATTAAAAAAATACCTTGAAAGTTACTCCTTTTTTTGTTAGCGAAAATTACCACTTTATCCGTTGTAACTTAGCCGAAACTTATTTTTTTCGCTTTTGCTTAAGTTAGCTTAATGTTCAAACATTTGTACACAAAAGTTTCGTTACAGTAGCGTCCGTGAACGCGTTAAATAAATTATGAAAATGCAATTTGTTAAAAATTCTTCACACAAAACGTCAATATCATAAGTAAGGACTTAAAAAATAAATTGACCGAAGGCAGCGAAGAAGCGATGAATCATTTCTTCGCCGTCTTCATCAAAGCTCTAGGAACTCGACACTTACACGGCCAATGAGGTCTCACAGTGCCCGCGGACGCACAGCGCAGCGTCCCAATCCCAAATACCAATCACACGTAATACGTAAAACAAATGAACCAATCACAGTGCTCTATTTTAACGCAGTGAGTTCGCATAGGCAGGGGTCGTTTGAGTATTCTTGAATACGGGTGTTAGTATTGCTTATACATATACGCCCTTTCTAATAAAGATTGTATAATACATGCTACAAAAGTACCCCTAATGCCGAATATGGTATATAGGGACCATCAAACTGATCAACTTTTAATATGGGACCAACTCTGAAATCGCGAAAAAAAATCAGCTGTTTCATACAAAAATTAAAATCGAAAATATCAAAATGTATGTAACAGCTGTCTTTTCGATTAGATAGCAGATGTATATTTATAGTTACAAAGTGTTTTGTCCTTTTCTCTTTAGTGTCAAACTTAAATAGTTTGACAGAGAGTAACCATTATGTAACTATACATTTGCTATGCAATCTTTATTAGTAAGGGGGAAAGAAAATAAAATTAGAAAATGAAATAACATTTTTGAAAGGAAGCCAAGTAGCGTTTTTAATTCGTTTTTTAATTTTTGTTGTGATGTGTTTTTTATTTGTCTCAAATAATATGTTTTTCTTTCTTTTTTTTTTTTTTTAAATATGTCCTGATACTCACTGACTGGTTCATAATCGCAAAGTTCAACCACTGAACGAATTCGGCTGAACATCATTATTAAATAAAGCATGTGTTTAGAAACGAATTATCGAAATTCTCACAGGAAGTGGAATTCCATACGGATGAAGTCGCGAGCTAGTAATAACTTAATTTCCTATCGAAGTAACAAAAGCTTTAAATTCGCACGTAGAACACAGAAGAGACAGTTTCAAAGCTTTTTGTAGTTAATTAGACCCAACCCTTAAAACACAAACCCAAAAGATCATTCAAATCTTAAGATACAGTGTAGAAGCGCAATAACAGTGAGTTTCGTGATTGAGTAAAATGTATTGTTTTGTTTGATAAATGCTCCTTCCTCCCCGAGGCTGAGACCATTGTGTTTGTAACACAATACTTAACCCTTGGTATTAAACAGTTTACTACCTGTGTTGTGCGAATAGCTATGGGGTTCTATTTATGGAATCTTTCATTTATTTTGTGATGCAACTATTCACGGATTGCGCATCGTAAAGTTGAGAATGGGTAGAATTAACAGAACTAGATATTTATCGACAAAATCGTTATTTGGTGGTATACAAAAGAAATCTGAGCAAAAAAATTAAGAGTTTTTTTTAATTCGAAATAGCTGCATCGAAATCTTTATTATTGTGGTCCGTTCTTAAATCCAATATTATAATGTTTGCTTTAAGTACACATTCATATACAGGAAAGTCAAAATAACAATGAAAAAATTAAATACCTAATTTTTACACTTCTAAGACTTTCGCGCATACAGTTCAGGAGGACTAAAGCAGTTTTGAGCAGCGTTTTTGCCGGCCCCTAAATTCTAAAAACCAATAAATACAAACTAAATAATTCTAAAACAACACCAAAAAAGTATTTTACCTAATTTTTAATTAATAACTTAATTTTTTTGACGACCTTTGTGGCTTTATATACCGGTTTTCAAGGTGTCGCCATCATTAAGGTCCCGGGATCGATCCCCGGTTGGGTCAATTAAAAAAAAAACTTTTCTATATTAGCCATTAGCTTAGGTCTGGGTGTTAGTGATACCACCGTTGTCTCTGATTTCCATAACATACTTTGGAATCGGAGCAAAAAAAAAATTTAGTTCTTATTAATTTATTTACATCTCAAGCATATAAAAATTATATTGTTATGATAAAAAAATATAAACATACATTAGTTTTACTTGCAATTGCAACTGGGTATAGAAATATTTTTTTAACACAAAGATACTTTTTTTAATACTCAACCCAACAAGTATAAATAAAAAGCTATAAATCATATACTTACTCTTTTTAGAAAAAAATATATATATTAAAAAAGAAATACTCAACTAGGCCCCGACGAGATTCGAACTCGTGATCTCCTGTTTACTAGACAGGCGCTTTAACCAACTAAGCCACGGCGCCGTTGAGCGAGGTGACGAAATTACGCTACCGTACCCCCTGCGTCCTTACTGTTACGTCACGATAGAATTACGAAAACTGTGCATGTACAGATATTTTGATAAATTAATTAGTATCGGCACAGAATTAATAGTAATGATAATAGACAAACCATACACCGATACCTAACTTATAATAAATTAATAGCTAACAGGTTCACCACCTAAGTACTTATATACCTATATTTTATCAGTAAAAAAACATTGTGTAGCTTTCGTTTTAAAATGAACTTATCTTAGCTGTTAGTAAAGAGTAGACGTACATTGCCTGCTGTGTTTGACGTTCTTTTAAAATCAACGAACATGCCAGGCAATGTACCTCTTCTCTCTACGAACAGCTAAGATAATGTAAACCAGCCATTAAATACAGTTTGCCACTTACTACGGTTTTCATCGCAGGGTTTTAACGGGATGTTAACTAGCGTTAAAACTGTTACTGTATTTCACCATTTAAAGCCAAAATCACCTTAACCCATAACTAACTTTACAAGGGTTCCTTTCCTACCATTTTAGTTCAAAACTAAGTGAAATAGCGGAAGCGGCTTAATAATAAAGTAGAGGACATGGCAAGTTAAGCAAGTTTAGCGCAGTATTGAGAATTTTCAATGCATTTGGTGCATAAAACGAGCACACACCGGGAAAGCATAATGAATCACGATTGTTGTGGACACGCCGCAATGTACTGCTGTACCGATAGCAGAAAATAGCAGTTTATGAAACTGATGCATAATGAAGGGTATTAAAACACGAGTGTGTGTTAAAAAACTGAGCCGTAGGCGAGGTACTTTGTGATCGAACCCATCAAATATGAAAAATAAATAAATCTTTTATTTTTACGATACCGATCGAAAGGGTTTTTTTACTTGAACAACACAGCATCTTAAACAATAGGAAAACCATTAAATTCAACATTTAAATTTCAATTACTACGTATTGTATGCGATTTAAAAAATCTTTAAATGCAGTTCCTATAATTTTTAAAAACAAAATGAAGTGTTCTTTCGGTATTTCCTATCTTCAATATTTAAGGTAAAAGGTGTGTCAAAGTTTTGGGGCATCCTGTACATTGCGTTTTTAGCCACCCACCAACCCGCATTGGGTCCCGCCCCGCGAGGTGGGTTTTGTATGGCCCATCCCTCCTTATCTGTCCATAAGGAACACCTATATTAGTAATGGCAATTAATGCTATTATTAATTAATTTGATTACCATGCTAATTTTCATAATTAGCATGCTATGTACTATTGCTATGCTAATTGCTAATATGAATTTTAATATAAATTAATATGAATTTTAATATGATTTTTAATATTACGTATTTACACGTAAAAATCAAATCTTCCATCTTTTACACGACACGTCAGTATTTAAATGCCAATTAATCGACGTCACAACAATTAAATAATTGACTGACCTACGACCTACGACAAGTAAATCATTTCTAAACAAAATTAACCAGAATATTGAACTCTAAACACAAGCATTTTACTTAACTTTTTAAGAAATTGCTCTGCATGCGTGCACTCTTCCCTTTCACTCACTCACTCGTATACATTCGATAAATCATCGTCCACTGTCGGAAATTAATTCACGAACGAAATTATTTAGCAGCGAAATTATTTAGCAGACAGTTCGCGGCGCGATGCTAACGAGCGCAGTCGCATTATTTCATATCGGAGACGAATTCATTCGCAATGATATTTCGCGCCGCGTGCTAAATAGCGCGGTCGTATTATTTCATATGATAGCAGCAGGACGCGAACGCAGACGATTTCGCGCGGTTTGATGATGATTAGCATTCATTATTTTTAGCAACTATGATTAATTTAATGAATGCTAATTGACGATTAGCAATTAATTATGAATGCTAATGCTAATTGTTCCATTACTGCTATATGTGCCGTTTGATTTTTGAAATTATGTTGCATTTTTTATATGTGCAACTAATAATTTCTCACAACATTACTCAATGGTAAGAAACTTCACTAATAATATCAGTGTTTTCTGCGTAGACTTAAATTTTAAAGGCAATAAAAATTTTCAAGCTTTTACTGTCATGTTATTTTTTTGGCATTTTTAATTTTATTAACAACCGTTACATTTATTTGCTATCTGTACATAGCACAGGAGCTACCGCGTGGGAACGCTCCGTCATATAATCGTTATACAATAACGATATACAAACAAAGCGTACGTATATTCAGATCACGTGTCTGTCCGTATTACTGCATAATTATCACACGATAACGGTGCGCTTATAACATACAATTAAGAGGGCGTAGTCTGCACACTAGCGCCGCCATTGGAAAAAAAATCATAGTGCTTAAATAAAGACAATTTTTTTAAAATTTTGAGATTTAAGCATTCACAATGCTATTTTTATACAAAGACAAAATTGTGAATTATCTCTCTGTAGTGCACTCCGTAGAAGATTTGTGGTTCTTTTTATCGCTTAAACAATATTTTCTAGCCTGTCGTTTAGTTAAATGGAATTTTATCGATAAAGTGACCACTTATCGCAAAAAGTCTTTATTTAAGCACTATGATTTTTTCCAATGGCGGCGCTAGTGTGCAGACTACGCAGCCTTAAGTTTTAAATAAATTAATTATATACAACTTCAGCATTTTATCATTAGCACCGCATTAGGCAAAGTTAGATTCCGGATTCCGGGGCACTGGATCCTTAAGTCATAGATTAAATATTATTCAGAGCTACATTTTAAGCAAAGCTACTTATATTTAAGATCTACTTCATGTAAGTATTCAAAATCCATAACTCGAACTTTTCTATATTGGCTCAGGTCTGGGTGTTTGTAGTTCTACCGTTGTCTCTGATTTCCATAACACATGTGCTTTAGCTACTTACTTTGGGATCAGAGCAATGTCTGCGATGTTGTCTTATATTTATTTATTTAGTCTAGCCCGTTACAAGCACTTGTGAGTGTCAAAGAAGTGTCAAAGAAGCGGGAGACCTTGTAACGAGAAGAACCGGCAAGAAACTCGTCAAGGGCTGATTTTTTCTTCCTGTATATTTCATACAAAGACGTCAAAAATTGAAAAATGACCTCAGCATTTAAAGTGAGGTCATTTTCCATCACAATAATTAACAAAGTATTATATTTAAAATTTAGTTACTCTAAAGAAGTAAACCGTATATACCCGGCAAAATCCTTGTTTCGCATTGAATTTAGGATGCATTAAGAAAGAAATATGAATTTTGCTGAACCTAAAGATTAACTGAATTCGCTAAGTAACCATAATAATGTAACCATAATTTCACTTGAAATGAGAAAATTTTGGATAAGTTCATCGCTCACTTACATCGTTAATGCAAGATTTTGAATATGTACTTAAGTATCTAAAAAAAATTTTTTTCCTGAAGAACAATTATGCCCTATGATCATCTATCATTGCCAATACCAACAGAACAGAGAAATTAGAATGGTATTATATAATTTAACATGAAACAGGAAGTCTTTGGGAACAGGTGATCCTTCTTTAGAACCTCCTTAACTTAGTAGGCGGCTGTAAAGAGGACATTGTCCATACTGAGTACTATAGTTGGCCTAGCTATAATGATTAGATACTAAAGATATCGTTCCATACTCAACCTTCAACTAAAAAATTATATGCACATTGACCAGATAATCTTACAAGTGGAAGAATCCATTCACATAACACACTTATCGGATAATAGTCTATACTATGGGTGACAATCAAGGCCACAGTGTTAGATGGTCACTTATCAGCTCGTTGTAACACATGGTCCTTATAATTATCTGTAATAATATAAATAATCCCTTAATCTCCCGGTTGGGGTCCTCGGAACGCCACGAACTTGCGATTGAGACGCGCAGAAAAGTTATTTATAATAATCGGAACTTTTTGCACGTTTTTATTATGTTATTTTATATTGATGAACTTCTTTAATAAAAACTTTAAGTGTAAGTGATTTTTAAAGCTGGAGTTGTTATATTTCTTCTGGGCAAGTTCGTACAGATTATCGGCCTATTCAAACTTCATAATGTAATAAATAACAATATTATAGAGGACTTATTTTCTGAATATATATTTATCTACCTATCTATTATTTGCATTATCTTGCGTCTTGCCTTTCTTTAATTAAAAGAAACATATCTAGTAACTCCTTTGACACACAAAAAGACGTCTATAGAGGGATATTTGCTAAACACCAAAAACCTCGCAGGAGTAGATTACTAACAAAAAATGTATACTTTCCGTACAAACGTCCGAACAGCTGATCGAGTTTTGTATGAAAAGTCGTTTCTTTTTGTCTGTTTTTAGAAAACTCATAGAACAAATTTTATTGTTTATGATGTAATCTACTCCTGCGTGTTGTTGGTGTTTTACAAATAACCCTGTATATTAGCCACAATGCCCGTTAAAACGCAATGCTGTGGCGATTGATAACCCTATTACATAAAACTGTGTCAATAGAGTTTAAAATTGAATGACTGCGATCATTTACTTTTGGAGGGCGTTGCTACATCTGTGTTGATTGCATATCTTATCACTACCAGGAAGTATGTCATCAATTATGTTATTATATTACTAGTCTATTATTTCAAAGGCTAATGTACCCATATATTTTAACGATTCGCCATAAATCATTCATTAATCTGGATGGGGTATCAATTTTTTGTGGGTTCATTTCACAAAATATTGAATACATACTTTGTGTCTTTTTTTCAGCTTGGGCAAAAATACTTTCGTATGTCCAGATGTCCGGCTGTCCGTCTGTTTTCCTCTACAAGTTGCATTTCTCAACTAATTCTCTCAAAAATTTTGTGGGCAAGTTCGATAACTTATTATGTACCCCTAATGCCGAATATGGTAGATAGGGACCATCAAACTGAACAAATTTTACTATGAGACCAACTCTGAAATCGCGAAAAAAAAAATCAGCTGTTTCATACAAAAATTAATTACGAAAATATCAAAATGAATGAAACAGCTGATTTTTTTTTCCCGATTTCATAGTTGGTCATGGGACCAACTATGAAATCGGGACCAACCAACCAACTTTTACCATAGTAAAAGTTGTTCAGTTTGATGGTCCCTATCTACCATATACGGCATTAGGGGTACTTTTGTAACACCTTGTATAGATATTTTTGTCGATACAGTATTTCAAATTTTTCAAAATGGCGGATACTAAAGCGAGGTCTACAGCTCACAGAGCCACTAGTCTACTCCTCATCAGGTCTAAGGAGACCTGACTCAACCCTTTAACGCCCGGAAAATGAGACACAATAAATATTCCATTGTTATTGATGAATTAAAACTGATGCGGTCTCTTTTATTTTCTGAGAGAAAAGAAAAACTAAATCTAACTTTAGCACTATTATGTATTCTGTGCTTCACTCCACTTTTTAGATAAAGGGGCCTATGTTTGACCATTTACTCAAAGGGGTTAGTTATTATTACATCAGTAGCTCTACCATGAGTTGATGCAAACTGGTTTCGCTACCGTAAACTATCGGATATACTGCTCACAGTCGATGCGAGTGAAAGAGGGAAAACGATAGTTTACGGTAGCGAAAACAGTTTGCATCAACTCATGGTAGGGCCACAGATGTTCGTCGTAAATCATAAAAACTCTACCTTTTTCACGGTTCATCAAATCTGTGAGGTCAAATATAATTATGCAATACCTATGTGACCTCAAATAAAACAAAAATATACGGAGATCAGGTCATCCCATTCTTGATTTAGAATTCATATATGTAGGTATAATTATACAAATAAATAAACCGTCTCTCGTACACAATAAAGAATAATTGACATCTAGATTTTTGCAATATTTTTTATACCAGAAAAAACTCGAAGAAACGAGTTATTTTTTTCTAGTATAAAATGTAAACAATAAAGTAAGATTCATATTATTATTAAGTTCTATAATATAACTGTTCCTTTTAATCGGCTCAGTACGTTTAACTTTAAACTACGTAATATTCAGTCGCTGCGATATTTGCAACACACGAAGAAATCGAGAGTGATTCGACTTTCAAAGTATAAAAATTTTGTACTAAAAGGCCAAAATTAGTTTGATGGTAGTTTGTATGAAGACACAAACTGTCTTGAATTCAAATATTGTAATGTAAGTTATAATTTTGTTGTCATAAATCCACTTAACAAGCGACGTCAAATGCATTATACGAGTATTTAAGTGACATCAGGATTCAGGACTCGATGTTCGGTTTTTGGTTATCAATCATTGCCATCGGGTCATCGACATTACAAAGGATCATAAAACCAAAATGCTCCTTGAAACCAGAAAATTATTACACTCGCTACTGCGGAAGTGTGAAAAAAATGCGCACTTGGCCTCGATTGTTAACAACCTAAGTCAAGGGCGCATGAGCCGGCAAAGTTGAAAAGCTACTAAAACTTTTAGCGGTATCATGAATGGAAGTGACTCACTGAAAACGGGCGGGTGATCGCGAATGGTGCGAAATATAAGAATATTTAGGCGCCAAGGCCGAACATCACACATTACTCGTGTTTGGTGCTTGGCGGATATCAATATACAAATATTTGTATTGTTAACATTTTTCTCAGGCTGGAGATGTTGGAGGCTTGGTGTTTAATTTATTGTTTTAATAAAAAAATATGGTGTTTCGTTTATATCAAGTATTGAAAAGATTTAAATTTTGTTTTAAAACTATTGATTCTAAGGTGTCCATTAAGAGGAAACACCACGGTCGAGAGAATTGAAAAATTCCTATAGAAAGTTGACAAAATCAACGTTTCGTAGTCCCCTGTTTCCTCCTCCAAAACTAGGCTGATTTAAATACTTTTTTCATTAAAATTTAAAAAAAAGATTAGGCTGTGTTCCTATTTTTTCCTTTTTCCTAAATTAATTATTAAAAGAGATATATTAATCTTCAAAAACCTACAAAAAATATCCAGCAATTAAATTTGACGAGATTATATAAAAAAATCAAAACATAAAAACACAGCCAAATCATTTCTTAATTTTTTGATGAAAATAGTATTCAAATTGGTCTAGTTTTGGAGGAGGAAACAGGGGACTACGAAACGTTAATTTTGTCAACTTTCTATAGTATTTTTTTAATTCTCTCGACCGTGGTGTTTCCTCTTAACAGGAACGTTAAAATAAATAGGTAACGAATCTGATAAACGTTACAATGCGATTAATTTAACTATATATAAATATATATATATATATATATATACATTAGCGACAACTTCGCTCTACAATGTAGGTATGGCAAAGAGTAAATTTTACAGATTTTGTCATTTCTGTAACGATATAGTTAATTAAATCGCATTGCTCTTTTTGATCAGCACTCTCAGTTTTTATAATCAACCTGTCTCTTCAGAATTGCTGAGAGGGACGTCACCCGTTTTGACCAACCAAAAGTGGTGACGCGGTAAATATTTTTCAATATTGTAATTATAATACACAATTTCAATAAAAGTTAACTTAGAATTTTTAAAACCCATAGTCTAGTATTTTTAGAAGATATCATTACATTCCACTGAGTCATTTTAAGATAGCAACACTGATGTAAGCAAAGACTTCTATGTATACACTACACTATACAGGCTGAAAAGCTGCTCATTAAGTTATGGTGCATACACCGAAACTCCTTTAGTCTATTGCGAGCGACCGAGAGAAACAGTTGATGCGCCGCGAAGGTTGGTTGTGATGTGACATAATTTTAGTATTGAACAGCTCGTCTATGTAATTGAAGTCATTGGTTGTATGTAAGTGGTAGTTTTTGACACATTTTCTATCTACTTCTACGAATGACGGCGAGGTGGGAATGCAGTGATACCTTCTAAAAATACTAGACTAATGGCCGAATACTCAAACTCAACTTTGAGAGTCTCTCAAACATCGTCCTGTCGCATTAAATGTCAAAGATAAGATAAAGACAGCATGATGTTTGAGAGCCCCTCAAAGTTGAGGAGCGTTTGAGTATTCGGCTATATAGGTCCGAAAGATTTCACGTAAAGTTTGATTAAAAACCTTCTCTACTAAGAACGTATTAAATTAAAACCTCTTTCGGTACGAGACGCATCTTAAGTTAAAATATCAAAATAAAATGTCCGTTCAAACCAATCTAAAATGACGTCATTAGAGTTTTATGTCCCCATTAAGATAGCGATAAAATAATTATTCAATTTTATGAAATTCTTGTTAAAACAGCGTTTAGGGTACACACTTTATGTACCTAGTTGATTACTTTTAATTTGATTTAAAAAAAACAATATTATCCGGATCTCCGCTCTGTAACTTTTCGATCTGTGAATCTGTGATAGGCATAGACTAATTAAAAAGGTGATACACCTGAGTTTAATTTATGATTTGTGCGCATAATTAATCATATTTATTCGTAGATAATAAAATAAACTTGGTTAATTCGTTTTATTTCAAACTTATCGTTACGTCTATTATTATCGTCATGACGTAGGTATGTAGTTGTGGACTATATTCATGTTAAAATATATCATAATACATTTAAAACTATAGAAACTCACACAAGAGTCTCTAATCAGTCATGCAAGTTGTGATTATACAACCTGGAGACGACAATGCGACAATAAATTAAATATCGTATAGCTAAGAACTTAAAAAAACAATTAAAAATATCCAATAGTTTAGTCACAGGAAATATTTTTCAGTTACGATTTTCAATACAATTAATTTTTGTGCTATTTAGTTTGTTTGAAAAAAAAAACTTTTTTATTTCGTTCCTAGGAATTATTTGATAGTTTTAAAATACTCCTATGAACTAGTGTCACAAATGTTTTCATTTATTGTCGTATTGTCGTCTCCGGGGTGGAGAAAAAAGTATACGTCTTTTTTTGTTAAAACTTAACATGGTGTCGGAACCTAGAACTATTTTCACAAAGAATTCATAGTATTAAGATGCATGAAATATTATTTCTAAGTAAGCCATAATTATAGCTTAATTTTGGATATACCTACTTATTCAGCGATAATAAAGTAGGACTGATGTACAGTGGGCAGCACATCAAGTGTATACACTTTGACCTTGAACCCGAATGCGAATGAACAGGGAGAATCGGTCGCATGAGACAAATAGTGTTTTCGTAATTCCGTCTCGACTAAGTCGTGGTGCTCGACCGACTGTGCATGTGTGCGTCATGCGCTTCTAGTTTATTTAAATAGATTAAAGTAGTGTGCGTCGGATGCGGCTGCTGATTCAATGAGTTTGCCGTGCAAAAGAAATTTGTATTGAACACTGTAATTCAAACATGCTCATCGCCGATTTACTAACCTAATAGTGTATTTAACGAGACGGGAACTAAAAATGACTGTCTGTGACGTTTGCTTATTTTATTAATTTTATAATGATTTACTTAAGTATGCTGGAATGGTATACGAGCTTTTAAATGAGGAAATACTTACGTTAATTATCTTAGTATTTAAAATAGTGTTTAATGCATGATTTACACAAAAAAGATAAAAAAGTCACTAACGAATGGTAGGAAAATATAGACAATTCAAAAGCATTAAGTTCTAAATTTATTTGAATAAAATTTTTTGACTTATTGACTTTGATAAGAGGCAAATAAGATATAAAATATATCTTTCATTATTTTAAGGAAAATGTTGCTTATCAGCTGTGATCTACAAAATTAACTGTTTGTAAAGAATTTTAAAGGAGCTTTTTCCATAATCTTAATTTCACAACTCGAACTCTCTAATGTTACAAAACTTTTATGTAACGGACTGATTGAACACTAAGCTAAGTAGTGCCACTAAAATGAATAAAAACATATTATGTTTAGGCTAAGTTAAAACTAACAAAGTGAAGATAATATTTGGTTTTGCATGCGAGTGAAACGAATTCTACGAGCCTTTTGCGTGAGCGTCAGGATGGCTGGTTGTCTGCATCGGTTCGCGTCAAGCTGGTGACCAAAAATTGCTACCTACAGTCAGTTAATTGCTACCTAATTATAAACCAAAATAAAGGGATTGTAAAATGTCCAACCATTCTGATATCAGGATGACTTTAGTAAATAGATATTATTTCATATAAAAATGTATTTCAATAAAACATTGTTGTAATCGTTTTAGCTTATTTCAATACCCTTAGTCCATTCCCTGTAAAATTTTCAAATGATTTAACTTTTTACTTGTTACAGCTACAAGGTAGACATTGTTAAACGTGAGGGTAGCAATCAGGTAGCAATTACTGAAGTAAAGAAGAAATAATAACAAGAATTTGTATTTCTATCATATCAATTATAACGAAAGAACTAACAAAACGGCATAATAAAAGCTTATTGCTTTTTTCTTGTTTTATCAATGTTTCTGATTCTACAGTTGGTAGGTAGGTAGTATATCGACTAAGATTTAAAAATCTGGGTAAATAAAATCAACTTTTTGAGGAAGCAACAACATTTTTAAATTTGAGATTTTAGTATTCCCAATGCTATTTTTATACCAAGAATTTGTATAGTTTACACAAACGGAGAGTGGTCCAGCCATCCTGATATCAGAATGGCTGGACATTTTGCAATCCGTTTATTTTGGTTTATAGTTAGGTAGCAATTAACTGACTGTAGGTAGCAAATAGTAACCAATAGGTAACAATTTTTGGTCACCAGCTTGACGCGAACCGGTGCAGACAACCAGCCATCCTGACGTTCACCCTTTTGCAGCTCTGTCGGTCAAGGTCAAGCAAGACAATACACATCATAAAATTGTTCACTGTCAATAGGTAATGCATAAAATCAAAATAATAGGCTGCGCGTCTTTCAAGTGATAATATGCAAGATAAGGCTTACAATTCGGTATTTTTCTTGAATGTCTTGCTTGATCATACACTATATCGTGTAGGTAGTAAATGGGAAATAAAACACTTACGTTTATACGGTAATTAAATAATTTATTATTACTATCACAATAAAACCTTTTTCTATTATATCAATTATAACGAAAGAACTAACAAAACGGCATAATAAAAGCTTATTGCTTTTTTCTTGTTTTATCAGTGTTTCTGATTCTACAGTTGGTGGGTAGGTAGTATATCGACTAAGACTTAAAAATCTGGGTAAATAAAATCAACTTTTTGGGGAAGCAGCAACATTTTTAAATTTGAGATTTTAGTATTCCCAATGCTATTTTTATACAATACCAAATAATAAACTAGAAAAAATACGACTCACACCAGATCATATTCTCGGACGGGAATCGAACCCGCGACCTTTGGATGTCCGATCCAATGCCCTGATCGCTGAGCTACCGAGTCACTAGTGGCATCGTCGAATTGCTTCTAGTATATTCCACTCTTACGCTGCAAGCCAGCGTTAATTCATCAATGCAAGGAATTCAACTGAATTCAACATTCAATTGAAATATCTTTCGAATAAATTTATCTCTAATCTTATCTTTTGAAAAATCTCAAATTTAAAAATTATATAGCTGTTTCATTTTAATCAATTGTCAAAATATCAAAAAAGATAGTGACTCGGTACCTCAGCGTTCAGAGCATTGGACCGACATCCAAAGGTCTCGGGTTCGATTCCCGTCCGAAAATATGATCTGGAGCGAGTCATATTTTTTTTAGTATTGTGTAAGTAACAACATGTAACAATTTAATAATAAAAATAGTGTTAATAATTATAATAGAAATAAAAATGACTCGCTGGACTGGACTTATAAAAAATATTCACACAAATATTGCAAATAGGTACCTAAGTAAAGCAATAAAAGTAGGTTGTTAAACGCAAAACATTCACAAACAACAAAAAACGGTTGCATTGTTCTGTTCTATTGTAACAATTTTGGAAACGTAAAGTGAACATTATCGTCATACCTTTAAAGAGCATAATTGAATGACCAACAGCGGTAGATTGTCGGTCTAGTCAAAGGACTTACGATACTTTTGTCATGCTCGCTAGTAAATGTGTGCCTGTGGCCACTTATTTGTAGACCATCAGAAATCAGGAATATAATATAAAAACGTAAAGTGTAAGCATAGTCATATAAATAAGTTGTTTTAAATAAAAAAATAAGTAATTATTTAATTTAGTAAGTCGCTTTTTGATTGTGATTTGTTTTTTCAATACCGATAGCGAAGATGACGTAAGCTAAGTCCAAAACTGATCTAATCTTTTGACAATACTTATTTTTCCTATCTTATTTAAACATAGAATACACACATTGATAACTAAACAAAAAACAAGATGAATAAATAAAACGTGATATTATTTATGCAAATATATCTAAGAAAAAATTAAAAGTAACATGTAAAATTTTTTTAATAATAGAATGAAATGGTGCGCCCCGTGCCGAGAAGCAAGAATTAATGTTGGCCAAGAGTAAGTAAGTATTATAATTTACCATGAAATAGTATTATTTTTAAAATAAATTTTAATAAGGCAAACGTTAATCCACGTTAGTTATTAACACCACAATGTCGATTTTCATTCAGAGGTAATAAGATCGGCATCGATAAAAATTAGTGCATGTTCAGGATTTAGTAAATAAATAAACTCTAAATCAAAACGTGTTAGAATAACAAAGATGCTTATGACCCAAAGAGCTCATCCACCATTTCTTGTCTCTGTGTGGTGCGGCATTATTTCATTTTTTTCGCTTCTTTCTAGCTTATTTTGATCTCCGCCGCACAATGTCCACGGAAATCTAAAACAAAAAACACTTCCAATCACACTACTATTTAAAACTATTTTTTTTTTAACGTAATGAAGTTACGTATTGTGAATCAGTGTTAAATCAAGTGAGCAGGCTTCACCGCTAAAAGGCGGGTTAACATTGTAAGTATTAAATAGTCAAGTAAAACCACGTTAAGTAAGGCAAGTAAACGTCGGGAATTCAAAAAACCAATAAATCCAAACTAAATAATTCTAAAATAACACCTGAATTAACAATATACGCGCTGTAATCCGTAAAAATTGTGTTTTATTTCTAAGGTAAGGTTTCACTTTACCGGGTTTACATATCAACATGCAAAATCAACAAAGAAAATCTCGACACCATAAATTCAATATTCAATCAACAATTTAATATTTCAAAGAATCAAAACATAAACGGTTCAAAATGTTTAGATTATCAATGACTCGCATATTTTGTTTAAGTTTAAGTTTAAATCGATAAATAAAAAAAAATGTTTACTTATTCGAATGCTCTCACACTCAAAAAAAAGAATCCGTCGCCTTTTGTTTCTTTCATGGGCGGCAAGTTCAAAGAATCAAATCACAGGTGTCTGCTTATGTTTGGAAAATTACCAAGTCATGAGAACAAAAACTACTTATGAATTATTTTTATTTTAAATACGATAGGATACGATATAATATTTTAAAAGAAGAAAAATGAGAATAATAAGTGCGGCTTCGAGTCCCGTCTGAGGTGCTCTATATTTTCTAGTATTTTTCTAATATAATTATTTATCTTAATATAAAAATAGCATTGTGAAAGCGCAAAATCTCAATTTAATAATTATATACTTAGCTATTTCATCTTTATCGATTGTCAAAACATCTAGAAAGATGTTTTTTTCGAAAACGGGACGAATGGTCACGTTAATTATGCCTAACCTTATGAAATTATTTTATATACTGCTGCAACATTTTTTAAAACACACAAGAAGGCCTTGACAAACCTACATTTGAAAATCTTCGTAATTGCTACGCTTTCGAAAGATGCATTGGATTGACAAAAGTTTTCGTTACCATCGAATTTTAAAACATCAAATCCTTGATTGCAAAAATTTTACTTTTGACTAAGGGGGCAGATGTAAGAGACTAAGATAATTACTCACATTATCAATTTGAAGAGGATGTTCTTATGTTCTTGTGCTTAAATATGGGTCAGACTATCTACCTATGGCCTTCTCGTAGCGCTGTCGTGATGGACCCTCTTCCCACCGCCGCAGCCAGATGGTTCGTCTCTACAGCAAAAACATAACATTTAATAATAATAACGTTATAACAAAACCAAAACAAAATTAAGAAAAAAATAGTTTTTAGAATTTAATCTATCGATCTAAGAGAAGCTCGATGGCTACTCGTAATCATAATATCTATCATGCCAAGTTATTAAAAAGCAAATTAACTATTTAAGACTACACTTATCGATCATAATAATAATAATTATGAAACCATTAAAAAGAAACGCGATAAATTCGAGATAGGGGCATTGACAAAAACGTCATTTTCAAGTCCTTATTTTTCGAAATGAATTAACCGATTTTAATGAAACTTCATATGCATAGCAGGATATGTAGGTTTAAAAAGTTAGCAAGGAACATTTTTGAAATGTCTTAATTTAAAAAAGATAATTGGAAATTTCTGTTTCTATGGAAAATTTAAAATCTGTCTAACTAGATGTTATACTATTTATCAAAAATGAGTTCTATTAACTTTTGAGACCAATATATTTTACTTATGTGTATGAAGTTTCATTAAATTCATTATTTTTTATAAATAAGGACTTGAAAGTTGTTATGAAATGCCGTATTTCGTCAACGCTCACTCGATTTGTTTAAAAAGACTAACACTTTTGATAAATTTTTACTTAGAAATACTATAAAAAGTTACTTACCGATACTCCAGTTTGTTGTAAATTTTTTTAAAAAAAATAAACTTCACTAGCCGCAACACGACACTAAAAACTGTGCGCACTGTCTACTGAGATCAACTGACTGACTAATGACGTCACGCGAGCAGCGAGACGGGGCGGATGGTGACGTATGCGCCAGGGGCGTTGCCCACTAACGTCAATATTTTGACAGCTGATCAGTAATTGGCCCTTAATTTTGACAGCTAAGCAGTCATTGGCAAATTTGCACACACTAAACAAATCCACCAATGATGACAAGGTGACTTTCTTTCTAACACTGTATAGCGTGTCGTAGTTATAGATATGTATAGTGTATACCTTGATATGCTGCTGTGCGTACGTCTTGTTCGGATAATTCTTTATTTTGGTACAATTTAGTTCATTAATATGTTTTTTGACAGATTTTGACTTTTATTCCAAAGGCATAAGGTTGATGAACTGTCAAAGGTGAGTACATATTATTGAACTCGACTTTACGTAGCAAATTATTGGTCAACTTAAATTAAAAACTTATTTTTACAACGAAGGAGAAACTAAATAATAATAAAAAGACATATACAAACATTATATACACATTAAAATTAATCAACTGTCGACATATTTCTGCACTACTCAATTAACTCATTCGACGACTTCGCAGAAACGAAAAATATGTGTGAGTTAAAAAAACAGTTTAATAAAAATAAACTGTACCGTTTTAAGAAATAAGGTATATTATCTATCAGTCGCGTGAGTTTAGCGCGGATTTTATGAATGAGCGACACATGAATGGCGGACGGATGTGACGTCAGCGTGATGGCGCCGCGCGTACGCACCCTTGGTTAGGGTTCCCACTGTTTGTTCAATAATATTATTTAAATATATTTAATATATATTCTATGTCACATATGTCTTAAGCATCTTTTTATTTCTTTGGATTAAAAAAACTAAAACCCAACTACGAAAAAATCGCGCGCTAAACCACTTTGTCCTAGAGGTAGATAATAATGTGCGATTGTAAGGAAGAAACTCTAATGCTAGATATGTAATATTGTAAGACGTTACAAATGTATGGTCTTTAGTGTTATGCCAAAGTGGTTTTTATAAAGCTGACTAGCAACTATCTAGTTACTGTACATATTAACAATAATAGTCGATTATTACTGTCATAAATATTAATAATCTAAAAATAAAAGGTGTCAACTGGCAACCCTATTCTCGACATCGCATATTGACATGTTGTTACCTTCTCCATGCAATTCATTTGTTCGTAAAAGTGTGTCATTGCAGTTTTTGTTGTTGTTTGCATAATTTAAAGGTTACCATTACGCAATTAAGGCAAGTTGTAATTATTATATAATGATGTTGTCGTATTAGTAGGAGATGGGCCGACATTGCTCTCGATTCGGTTGGCAACGACTGAACTAAATTGACAGGACTAAACTAAATTTAGTTTTTCATCCTATTCTTTCTGTATTGAAAAGACAAGAACAGAATGCTATGATTAAGTTTAGTCCTGTCAATTTAGATGTGCCAACCGAATCGACACCTTTTTCGGCCTTATTGATTAACCAAAAATATTGCTAAGCAATATTACTCCGTTTGTCATCTCAAAGCGTCAAATTCCCATGCAAATTTTTTAGTTGAACTAGGCGTAAACTCTCTTCGTTTATTAATAAGGGGTTATATTGCTAATCAAACTTATTGGATATGCTAGGTAAGTATAAACTTATTTATCAATTATTTGTTTAGGGCTTATTCACGTCGGAAGCTGGTAGCCGGCGCTGGCTACAAGCGCTTATCGGCGCCGGCAGTCGCCGTCTCCATACTTGGTGCCAAGCCAGTGCCGATTTACTTTGATCAGCGCTGGCTGCACTTTTTAACCGACTTCAAAAAGAGAGAAAGTTATATCAATTCGTCGCGTATATATATTTTTTATATTTGTCGCTGAATTTTTAAAGGACCAACGTATTTTACTGAACGCATTTAATAGTTAGGTATTTGTTCAACAAGTGAGAAAAGTTATTTAATTTGCTTTCTTTGTAGAAGTTATATCAATTCGTCGCGAATATATGTTTTTTCATATTTGTCGCTGAGTTTTTAAAGGACCAACGTATTTTAATTCACGCAGTTAATAGTTATTTGTTTAACAAGTGAGAAAAGTTATTTAATTTGATTTCTTTGTCTTAAATATAGTAAAATGTTTCCGAAGTCATTATTGTACAACATTTTGTAGAATTTTTCTTCATCCCCTTTCATTTCTTTTACAAATAAATGATGTTATTTTTCCTTTCATCATGAACACCAGATTTTCGCATTTTGAGGAACACATTTTCTACCAAAAATCTTCGTCCGATGAGCTCGACATTTTCCTGCTCATACCAGCTTGCTTTATGTAGCGGTTACCTGCGCTTATGAGTGCCGATAAGCGCTGGTAGACCGGGCCGCCGCCGGCTACCAGCTTCCTACGTGAATACACACAAAGGCCGTATACAGAAAGAAAGCTGGAAACTTATAAGCGCTTACCGGCGCTTGGCAGCGCTGGTCCGTTCTATACAAAGAAAGCAGGTTGAAGCAGCGGTATTGCCATACACACATGCATGAGGGTGACGGACGACGAGGGTAAGAAATTAGTGAGCGGACAAATTATAGTATTTAAGTGTACTATCCTATATTCATGAACGATAGTATATAGTACTCAATATGAAATTATAGTATGAATACTATAATTATAGTACATAATGTAACACTGGCGCCCAGCGCTGACCAGCGCGTGTTGAAGCTTGTCGGAACTTGTCGGCACCGTTCAGTGCTTATCGGCGCCCGTTCATATATTTTCCTGCGCGGGTTACCAGCGCTGACAAGCGCCGGTAAGCGCTTATAAGTTTCCAGCTTTCTTTCTGTATACGGCCTAAGGCCGTTTATGTTTAACAGATTAGGAATGAGGTCACTCCAGTGGTATTAGCGTCAATGGTAACGAATTATGGAAATGAGGCAAAGACTAGCCTACGACCTTATTCATGAATTTCTAGCTATGACGTAATTCCTGGCAATACTTCTAAATAAATTATCTATATTCATTTTTATTATTATTTGACGACCTCCGTGGTCGAGTGGCTTTGTACACCGGTTTTCAAGGTGTCGCCATCTCTGAGGTCCCGGGATCGATCCCCAGTTGGGTCAATTTAGAAAACGAACTTTTCTATATTGGCTCAGGTCTGGGTGTTTGTGATAACACCGTTTTCTCTGATTTCCATAACACAAGTGCTTTAGCTACCTACTTTGGAATCGGAGCAATGTATGTGATGTTGTCAAATATTTATATTTATTAGTTATAAGTAGGTAGGTATTGTGGATTACTAAGCCGATTTTTTTTTGTTTCCGGTACAGTTGCACCGATACTTATCACCCAACACCCAATGAAATAACAAAAAGTTTATTTTTATCTTTATTTAATTTAGGGACTTTTACACAGAGTACGTCAGTCCCATTATACCCTGAATGGTTCGTAAAACTGCCAAAGGACAAGAAGTTGATTAATAGCTTTTAATGTCTTATAATAAAAAAACGAGTATTTTCTCGGACACAAAAGGAGAAAAAAGTAAGACTTATTTTTCATAAAAAGTACCTACTTAGAACACAATTTACTGGCTATTTTATACTAGAAAGAAGCAACTCGACTTTAACTATGCACTTTTGTTTCTTTAAAGTATAAAAAGCTTATTATACGAGGTGTTACAAAAGTACCCCTAATGCCAAATATGGTAGATAGGGACCATCAAACTGAACAACTTTTACTATGGGACCAACTTTGAAATCGCGAAAAAAAAATCAGCTGTTTCATACAAAAATTAATTACGAAAATATCAAAATGTATGAAACAGCTGATTTCAGAGTTGGTCCCATAGTAAAAGTTGTTCAGTATGATGGTCCCTATCTACTATATTCGGCATTAGGGGTACTTTTGTAACACCTTGTATAGCACTGTGTATGAAAATGTGTATGTCAAAGACAATTAAAAAATATTAATGTTGACCTACACCACTGGGGGTCAATTCTCTCGCACTGCGACATCTCGAATTCGACACTAACTCTAATCACAAATCTCTATTAAAAATGTCACTAAAATCTCTATTGTAGCCAAAAAACTTATACTCAGCGATTTTCGACATTTCAAGTCGAATGACGATTTCTTTATTTATTCGAGATATCTCGAATTTGACACTATGTCACGCGCCCGAGAACCACCTCCCTGGCCACCGGTCACCCTCACACCACCCGCAAAACAGGGTGTGTCTCTTCGTCTGATAGGCCGTGTGGTCCAATTTACGCATCAGTCTATTAATATAAAATATCTACTCCAAAAACTAGAACAAAGCGAGTAAAAATACTCGACTCACATACAATGCTGTATTAGATCGTTAAACTTTTTAAGTCTCACAAGTGCGCTACGCAGTGTCTGTCGTTCATAGCGGTGCGTCTAATTTGGGCCTGTGAAGTAATGTTCTAGCATCCTTTTTGCGTAGCGGCCGGCTTCAGAGCCATCCGTGTATATTACATTAACATAAATCAGTCAATACACGGCATTCCTGGGGCGGGTTGTTCTGTTACGCTTTACGAATTATAACTTTATTGCCGACGCATGTGATCCGAAATAAAATGTTGTGTGATTTTTATTTTATTTCAGACAAACTTGAACTGACGACAAAAATTGCGCAGTTTCAAAGACGCTAGTGAGTGATAATTTTGCAGACAGGACTCACTAAGCATTTTCACATGTGTGAGACTGACTAAAACTATAATGAAACAACACTCTTCTGTAGTTAGAAATAAAACACTTATTACGGATTACAGCGCGTATATTTTTGATTCAGGTATGTTATTTTAGAATTATTTAGTATGTATTTATTGTTTTTTTTTATTTCCCGACGTTTCGACACCTTTCCAGGGGCCAAAGGAGACTAAGAGTTGAAAGGATTAGAATAGGACAATGTTACCTACTATCAGCCGGTTGTTGCCCTTCAAATCCGTCAACCTTAAACTCATCGACATCAGCCATTTTTAATGTCCCCTCTGCTGGGACACAGGCCTTCCTTATGGGTGGATAAGAAGGATGGGCCATAACCCACCACGCCGGCCCAATGCGGATTGGTTGGTGCTATCGACTGCAAATGCAGCCGGGACCAACGGCTTAACGTGCCTTCTGAAGCACGGAGGAACTCGAGATAATAAATTTTTGGGCACCCATTCCATGACCGACCCTTGCGAAAGTTACTTAACCTCCGCAATCGCAGGGCCAGGCGCTAAACCACTGCGCCACCGAGCTCCTCCTCAAACTCATATCATGACACAATGAAATAACTTATCAGTCGCAGAATATCCCATCTGCGGACGCGCAATTGAAACCACTTCCTGGGCTTGCGTCACCCGAATAATCGCGCAAGTGGCCCCAACTTGGGCGCTAACTCCCGCTCTTGACCTTATACCGCCTGTGGGTTAGGACTAACCAAATGTTTTGTTTTAAATATTAGGAAATTAGCCACCGCCCGCAACTTTGTCTGCGTGGTCTATTTCTCTATCTCTCGGGGACACTACTTTTTTCGGGATTAGACTCAAAATTGTATTAAGTAAAAACTGATGCATTTCAAGGAGTGGGCTGTGGTGCAGTCGAGTTCGGGTTGAGTTCGAGTCGTGTGTTATCGTCTGAACGCAGCTTTAAACTTACAAGAGCCCTCTGTTTTGGTCGGGGTTTAAAAAAAACTAAACCAGGAGCTATTTAATTATAGAGCCAGACCAAAATCGCGTGACCCAGAACAGCCCTTGGTAGTTGTACACGTCAACAGCCAATTACCTATTGACTCACTGTTAAGGTGCTTTTCCATAAGCGAGGTCAGGAATACAGGACTTAAATTTTCTGCTAAAATATATTGTTATAATTATGGCTGTTTGGTAATAGAATAACCTTATAAAGCCAAATATGGTAGATAGTACCAAGCATTCAATTCGGAAAAATGTTTTAAGCCCTGAAAACCACAACGTGGGTAAGAAATGTTTTTCAAAGTGTCAACCCTAGACAAATAAACGATTGTTTACGATAATCAGTCCCATTAATGAATAAAAGCAAAACACAATTTGGTTCAAGAAAGAAAAATTTAAAAAAATGTGGTTTTTAGTGATAATAATATTTTTTAGGGTTGTATGCATGCCCTATCCTATCTACCATATTCGTCTTTACAAGGGTATTACCAAACACCCTGTAAGTTTGTCGGGGAAGAACCGGTAGCAAATTCAGCAATAAGAAGCAGTTTTCATTATATTATTTCAATTGTGTGGTGAAGAGGAAGTTATTAGGGTATCAGAAGTGGTCCTTCACATGAATAGATCAAAAATATCGTTTGCCTTCGTCTCGCTAGTGGACAAGCACCTTTACTCTGAAAACTAAAATTACTTCAACATGAAAACATAGGAATTCTTGCATAAATTTATGTGATTTATTTAATTTTTAAAAAGCTTAATAGTTCTCGAAATAATTCAAAAACGCTTTAAATTTAAAACCAATTAGCAACGATCAAAATTAATTGGCCTTTAAGGGCCGCAAATCGTTAACGCGTCAATATGCGAACTATGTTATATGTTAAGTTACGTAGCAGAATCGTTGTTATAATCGGATGATAAATAATTCGGGGTTATCGAGGGGCCCGCCGTGATACCGACAGGGTGACCATGGCTCCTGTTATCTGTACAATTGATATTCGACGAAATAGAACGAATGTTACATAATGGGTATTATATGATAAAATAAACAATGAATACCGAGATAAGAATCCTTTATTGTTTGTTTTTAGCTTAATAAATCTTTTAATTGATTAAAATAAAGACGTGGCTGATCTACCACTTCCTCATTATTTATAATGTTAATCTTTACACAAAAACAACACATCTCTGTTGTGAGAGAATTGCAGAGAGGTACCCATTAAATAGATAATTTGAGGAAAATGATTCATAAATGAATCGCCGAAGCCATACCAGACGTATTATTGTACAAATCGCTAAATACATAAAGAGCCACAGACTCAGCCTGTCCATTCAAGGCGCGGCAGTCCGCGAAATTCATCAAATTTGGTAACATCAGCTTCGGGTAGTAACGCCAAGGTCGTGTGTTACGCACACGCGCAAAACTAGGAAAGCCTTGACTCCGGCCGTCGACCCGCGGAAGTCGCCACGCCCAGCGTAACCAGACACTCAGTCGATACCTCACTTCCCCATCCGATGAGCGAACTCCACCCCGAATCCGCGGGGGAAGGGGTCTCTAAAACTGGTCGTATCTTTCCATGTCATCGGGTGACCTTCAAACCCTGATGTTTTATAACCACCTTATTCTTTAGCCTCTTTCTGTTACTACGCAAAAAGGAAAATCGAGACGAGATGTCTAATTTCCTCAGACAGCTGACCTGAGCCTATTAAATTTGGTTTATAGGGCAAACTGGTTGGCGAATGATGCAATAGGATCCGTTCTTTTCCACGATTTAGCTAATTTTATGAGCGTCAAGATAAATTTAGCGTTTTCGGTCGTAACTTGTGAATTAATTCGAACTATGTATTATGTATCATTTGGTAGTGGTTGATATTATTATTATATTATGTTATTTTATACTAGTGACTGTGAGCTGTAGACCTTAATTTGTGTCATTTTTTTAAATGACTGAAATACGATTTTTGCGCATATCTCCGTCATTTTTATTTTTTTTCGAGAAACTGAATCGGCAAAAGAAATGTATGTTTTATCGAACCGGCTTACAAAATTGCACGAGAATCGGTCTGTTCTCCTCTACAGGTCACATTTGACCTGTAGAGGAGAACAGACGGACAGCCGGACGGACATACGAAAGCATTTTAGCCCAAGCTGAAATGAAGACGCTTCGCGCTTGCTCGGTCAAATACGAGAAGCTGATAGATATTTCTATCTATTACATTATGTCGTTTTAGTCAACAACCCAGCCGCGTTACCCAACATTAAAAATGCAAATGAATACTAAGAATACCTTTTGAAAGAGGAAACTTTATCTGACTAAATAAATGGAAGCTGAATGATAAATTCAATGACTCAAACGACAAATAGGTAACAACGTATTTTGGTTTTATTGATATTAAGATGTGAAAATATTTTTATATAATATATACAGTGTCACGTCTTATTATTTATGGGATTTAATAATAAAACGGCCAAATTAGAATTTACACTAATTTACTAGGTTATAAGATTTTTAGCAATAAAACAGGGACGTGGGTAGATTCGGGATTGCACTGTAGTATGTACCACTGTAGCAGGATGACACTCCCCTGTACGGTCGCACTGTCCGACGAACTTCAACTGCGGCCCCAGGTCTTCACGGCTTAACGCAAGTCGCGTAGGTGCAGAACAGGCCCAACGGCCCAAGTCGATGCAGTAAGGCCCGTAGGGAGTTCCTGAAGAAGCCGAGGTTCCAAATTAGTACCAGGATTGGTGAAGTCTGGTAATGCCACTAGTAGCGCTTAGCCGGTAAAAAGGGATCGATCAAGTGTAAGCAAAGCCAAGCCGAGAAAAGAGAAGTGCACCAGAATAACTCGTACACGGAGTGATATGAGCATTTTAAATTAAACTGGGTTGAAGTGGCAGTACAAAGAAAATCAGAAGCGGTTACAACTAAGCAGTAACTGGTGGCATTTTACTATTTTAATTAGGTATTATAATATTATTATTTCTATATTACTATTCTTTATTATTACGTATTCTATGTTATTAATTTTATGAAATTACAATTAACCTACACAAGAACAATTTAATACACCGCCAACAAAATATGTAGGTAACGTACGTTAATATTTGAATCTTTTGAAAAGTAGAATTTGAAAATGTATCTTATCTACTCTATTAATTCGCACACTCAAAGCATTGCGTAAACGCAAACCACAAAAGCATCTATGCTAAAATAAAACTACAGCTGTTATAATACAATTAATAATATTTGCACAACTTACCCAGTACGGGATTGAAGGTAATCACAAACACGATAGTCACTATCTGCGAGCTTCAGCAATTACCAACTCTAAGGTTTACTATGTAGGTATAACAAGTTTAGAATTTTAGTTGGTTAAATTATAAAGTATTCGTAGCACGAAATTGGTTATTATAGCGGAACACGGTTGTTCGCAAGCAAGCTCGAGCGAGTCAGTCTGTCGCATTCAGTAGTCGACCGGTCTCGTTAGGAACGCCGCGCCTCGCCTCCTGCGCCCGCGTTCCCCCCGTGCGTATTTGCTGCGCGTGCGCACCGTTTTATAAAACGGCTACCTACAATGGAGAACTTTAGAAATATAATTAACGGATGTTACAGTACCCCTCCTCTTAGAAAAGGATTTTACGTCTCATAAAATCCGCTACTCATTAAACTCATTCACTAAAACACTAACTATTAGTCAATTTCAAATCTTTGATGTGCCATGAACCTAGGTCGTTACCGGACATGTCTTCTAAAACATACACTAAGGGGGACTTCTTATGTTTGATACGACACTTTGAATATTTTGGTGCAAGCTTCTTAGTAAAGCGAGCATCTTTGTCGCTTTGGAAGTAACAGCGCTTCCAAACGACGTCACCAATATTGAATTCAGCATATTTCCGTCTCAAGTTGTATCGCTGGGTGTTCTTTAAATGAGCCTGCCAAAGTGCCCATTGAACCTTATCAAAGATGGTAGCGAGGTGACCCAAGTTTTCTGCATAAGCATCGCGCGGCAGAAAAATTATTTCATTAGGGGTATCATTTTCCAGGTAATGAGACCCATCAGTTACTAATTCTCTTCCATATACTAAAAACGCTGGTGTAAAACCAGTAGTTTCATTGACTGAGGTATTCATTGCGAACTGAATCTTCGCAAGATTCACATCCCATGTGCGATGATCATCATTAACAAATGCAGAAACTGCTGTCACTATTGTTTTATTGTATCTTTCTACAGTGTTAATTTGAGGTGTATATTTTGGGGTATAGTGAATACTAGGAATGGAATACTTTTGAAACAAGTTACTCATTTCATTACTTGTAAACTGGACCCCATTGTCTAATATAACTGTTTGCGGAATACCGTGAACCAAGAAGACGCCATTTTCCAAATGCCCAGCAACCAATTCCGCAGTTGCCCTTCGCAAAGGGAACAAAAGGCAATATTTTGAGAAACAACACGTTACTACAAAAATGTAACAGTGTTGTTTTCGAGAAGGTGGCAGGGGCCCTACCAAATCAATAGAAATTGTTTGGAAAGGTCTACTGCATTCTTTAGGTCTACCCATTGTGCCTAAGGTACCATGTGTCGGTAATTTATAGGCTAAGCATGTATCGCAATTGGATATAAACTCAACTACATCAGCATGCATTTTTGGCCAGTAGTAGCGAAGGAGTAATCTTCTATAGGTTTTAAATATCCCGAAATGACCAGATGTAGGCTCAGAGTGATTTTCTTTTAGAATGTTGAGGCGTTGCTCCTGTGGTACCACTAACTTCCAGTCAAATTCAGAAGTAAGAATACTCTTGTTTTTACTGAGGCGATACAAGGACCCATTTTCAACCCGGTAATTAGGAAAACTAGTTGGTGACGACTGTGCCCCATTGTATATATTTAAGTACCACGCATCCTCAGTCATATGGGAGTTACTGGAGTTTGAGATTGCCGCAAGAGTGGGCAGTCGAGAAAGAGAGTCGGGAACAACATTTTCCTTACCGCGTCGATGTCTTATATCAAAATTAAAAGCCGATAAGCGGACGCCCCATCTGGCCAGCCTACCAGTTGGATTCGTAAGAGAGAGGAACCACTTAATAGCAGAGTGGTCCGTATAAACAGTAAACCGCTTACCATTTTCCAAATAGCATCGCCAATGTTCCAAAGCAACTAGGACAGCTAGCGTTTCGCGCTCTGTAACACCATAATTTCTTTCAGGTCCAGAAAGAGACCTGCTCATATAAGCAACCGGATGTTCTATACCATCAATGGTTTGGCAGAGCATAGCTCCCACTCCAAAATTACTGGCATCAGTGTGCACCTCGAATGGTTCTTTAAAATTTGGACAAATCAACACGGGGGCATTAACTAGTAGTGATTTAAGAGTGGTAAAAGCCTTATCAGCGTCGGCCGACCATTCAAAAGGTGGTGAGCTTTTTTTTGTAGAAGTTAACTTGTTCAGAGGTGCTGCAATTGTGCTAAAGTTTGGTATGAACCTTCTATACCAGGAAGCCGTGCCAAGGAAACGCTTCACTTCCTTACGATTACAAGGAGTCGGGTAGTTAAGTACGGCCTCTACTTTTTCTGGGTCAGTTCGCAGGCCTTGTACATCAATTACGTATCCAAGATACCGCAACTGACTGCGAAAGAATTGACACTTGCTTAGATTAACAGTTAGATTAGCCCTCTGTAATTTTTCGAGTACACGTTGAAGCAAAGATACATGTTCCTCGAAAGTTTGACTAAGAATTATAATATCATCCAGGTATGCGAACACCTTAAGTTCAAACTCAGGGCCAAAAAGAGTATCTACTAGACGTTGCTGTGTAGCTGGCGCATTCGACAAGCCGAAAGCAGTTACCTTGAACTGTAGTGTTCCGCGACCTGGAACATAAAAAGCCGTTTTTTCCCGATCCTCTTTTTTAATAGGTATTTGCCAGAAAGATTTAGATAAATCGATACTGGATAAATACCGTGCATCTCTCAAGTTATCAAGTATTTCGGAAACATAAGGTATACAGTAAGCATCTTTTTTAGTTACTGAGTTAAGTTTCCTTGAATCTAGGCAAAAGCGTGGTTTGCCGTCCTTCTTCCCAACAACTAGCACTGGCGACGACCACGGGCTCTCACATGGCTCTATGACGTCAAGAGCCAACATCTCATCCACCTGTTCACTGACAATTCTTTGTTTTTCCGGTGACATTCGATAGTACCTCTGACGAATGGGTTCCGCGTCTCCAGTATCAATAGCGTGGGATATAGCATCCGTTCTACCCAAGCCAACTTCCTCAAAAGAAATCGACTTAAAACTATCAACAACACTATCAGCAATCGATTTCTCCCCATCATCCAAGTTTTCGTAGCAATGAAGAAAAATTTGGGGTTCGAGAGATAAGTTAAGGAGTCCAGGGTCATCGGCCGTAAAAAAATCAACATTATTTAAGTATTTTGGAAGAATGTTGAATTTATCCCAAAAGTCTACACCAAGAATCAAGGTTGAATCAACTTCCGGGATAACATGCATTTTAATAGTATGATCTTGATTATGAAATGTCACAGGTAAGAGCATGTAACCTTGTGATCGGAGTTTTTTGTCCTCCAGCTGCATGAACATAAATTTTTTCGTCATTAAACAATGCAAACCCAAATTTTTCCATTGCCTCGTGAGAGTTCTTACCTAAAATACTGACGACGGATCCCGAGTCCAGTAACCCGTAACAGTTGAGGTCCTTATTACCATTCACAATTATTCTTGCATAAGGACGCGGATCATTACTCGGTTTAATAGTGAAAATTGAAGCAATGTTGTTATAAGAGGAAAAGAATTTTTTGATCGTCAACAACCAATTTTCCCAATCCGAGCTATCGAAAAAACTAGTTGACGGTTTGCTACAATTTTCACTCGTTAGTTTTTTTTATTTTCAGAGACTTTTATTATATTACAGTCTGGACATTCTGGAGAACGTACTCCTTTTTTCCCGCACTTAAAACAAAAAATATCTCGTGCAGCGGAACATTCCTTCATGCTATGAGTGTCTGAACGGCAACGAAAGCAAAATTTTGTATTAGAAACTGCATAAACTTTCGAGGGACCTGCGGCAGGTTTTGTAAAATTGTTAGACAATGAAAAGGGCTTAGGATGTGTATCTGCATTTTTTGATATAAATTTATTAGGTGCACTATAAGCAAACTCGGGAGCAAGTGTTTTAGATGAAGAAGGAGCAGGTTCCTTGAAGTTTGCAGAACGGGCTTTGATTTGTTCGAAATTCCTGCAAAGTTGCTGCAATTGATTTATTGTAGTAATATTGGGACAGTTAGCTAAAACGTTATCATAACACGGACGTATATTGTGTAGTATTATTTCAAGCTGATCTTTCTCGACCATCGGAGTACTAATTCTGGAAAACATACCTTTCATTATTGACAGATAAACAATAATGTTTTCGGACTCCCCTTGAGTACGATTACGAATTTCAGTTATCATTCGATAATCATAATCAAAGATATCAAAATCTTCGCGGAGCTTAGCAACAATACCATCCCAACTGTCTATGTCATCTATAACTGCCCGAAACCAATGAAGTGCATCTCCAGTGAATATCTCATATGCAAGAGACATCAACTTCTCGTCGGAGAGTTTTTTTGATGACCGAAATTCTTCCAGCCTTTGAATAAAAGACCTAACGCACGATTTTCCGTCAAATTTAAGTTTTGATATATCAGAAGACATGCCGCGATCACAACTCACAGAAACATTAAGATTACCTAGACTAGATGTAGCTTTAGTCATATCGTCAGCTGCTGTGAAAAAAGTATCAGGATCGATATCACTGCCAGGTTTAGATGCCATTCTTGAAAACTGTGTAGAGTAGTCATTAAACTGTGATTTTATAGTTTTCCAAATAGAAATAGACTCAGGTGTCTCTGGCTGCTCGACGCGGCGTATTCTATGATGTAGGTGATGTAATAATGAAAGTGTTCGATTGGTGAGTCCCTCATCAGGCGCTGATGCTAAACTATCTAAGTTAAGTTTAACTTTCTTTAAAGACTCTGTTATACCTTTTACATCTTCAGAAAATTCTAGACAAGAATCGGCAATGTCGTCAGAGGGATAAATTTGGGTCAGTTTACACACTTGGCGTCGTAATTCTAAAACAGTACTTGCTGGTATGTCACCCCTGATAGTGACTTCGTATTGCAATTCTGCTTTTTGCAGATGCAGGAACTTAATTGAATAAGACATTTCGTTATAAAAAACTGGATATGTTGTGCAAATAAAAAAAACAAAAATCAAAACAAAAAAAAACAGTTAATTGCCTACACAAATACAATAAGCCAAACAGTCACAATGTCCGTTCTGTCACAATAATCAACTTTGATCAAGAACGATGTAGTAATAGTAATGCGATGCAAAAAGCAAAAACATATAAATTTAAGTACAAAATATCAATAGAAATCCCGACAAGTCCCTTATTACCTGTCGGAAAAATAACAGTTTTCAAATTATGTGCTTTCCATTGATAAGCTCCCTAATAAAGTTAATTTATATTTTTTTTTTATATAGATAAACAATGAATTTCTTTAATCTTCAACACATAAAAAATATAAATTAGAAAAAAAAAAAAAAAAAAAATGAGAAGTTAATTAAGTAGGTAGGTGCGCGATTCAGCGAGATAGTAAACTACAGCACATAATTTAAATTATTAACTATCATCGTTTACAAAGTTAAGTACAAGCACACAGCCAACACCAGCTAAAATAAAAGCTACCTACATACAGTAGTCAACTACAGTCAATCTCAAAATCTTTAAACTAAAAGAGTGGGCGCCATTGTCACGTCTTATTATTTATGGGATTTAATAATAAAACGGCCAAATTAGAATTTACACTAATTTACTAGGTTATAAGATTTTTAGCAATAAAACAGGGACGTGGGTAGATTCGGGATTGCACTGTAGTATGTACCACTGTAGCAGGATGACACTCCCCTGTACGGTCGCACTGTCCGACGAACTTCAACTGCGGCCCCAGGTCTTCACGGCTTAACGCAAGTCGCGTAGGTGCAGAACAGGCCCAACGGCCCAAGTCGATGCAGTAAGGCCCGTAGGGAGTTCCTGAAGAAGCCGAGGTTCCAAATTAGTACCAGGATTGGTGAAGTCTGGTAATGCCACTAGTAGCGCTTAGCCGGTAAAAAGGGATCGATCAAGTGTAAGCAAAGCCAAGCCGAGAAAAGAGAAGTGCACCAGAATAACTCGTACACGGAGTGATATGAGCATTTTAAATTAAACTGGGTTGAAGTGGCAGTACAAAGAAAATCAGAAGCGGTTACAACTAAGCAGTAACTGGTGGCATTTTACTATTTTAATTAGGTATTATAATATTATTATTTCTATATTACTATTCTTTATTATTACGTATTCTATGTTATTAATTTTATGAAATTACAATTAACCTACACAAGAACAATTTAATACACCGCCAACAAAATATGTAGGTAACGTACGTTAATATTTGAATCTTTTGAAAAGTAGAATTTGAAAATGTATCTTATCTACTCTATTAATTCGCACACTCAAAGCATTGCGTAAACGCAAACCACAAAAGCATCTATGCTAAAATAAAACTACAGCTGTTATAATACAATTAATAATATTTGCACAACTTACCCAGTACGGGATTGAAGGTAATCACAAACACGATAGTCACTATCTGCGAGCTTCAGCAATTACCAACTCTAAGGTTTACTATGTAGGTATAACAAGTTTAGAATTTTAGTTGGTTAAATTATAAAGTATTCGTAGCACGAAATTGGTTATTATAGCGGAACACGGTTGTTCGCAAGCAAGCTCGAGCGAGTCAGTCTGTCGCATTCAGTAGTCGACCGGTCTCGTTAGGAACGCCGCGCCTCGCCTCCTGCGCCCGCGTTCCCCCCGTGCGTATTTGCTGCGCGTGCGCACCGTTTTATAAAACGGCTACCTACAATGGAGAACTTTAGAAATATAATTAACGGATGTTACAACAGATTAGTCTTAACATGAATTTAAGAAGCTTAAATTTTCAAATATACAAACAAAGGTAAGTAACATTTAAAATTAATGTAGTTTTTCAATGTGATTGAAACGTAAATATCGTATTACTAATATCTATAATGGAATAAACTTTCAAGAGTTACGCAGCAGGAAACTAAAGAGCGAAGTTGATAAAATGACGGTACGACTATGTGCCAACCAGCCAAGCCAATACACTAATTATTAAATTTCGGGATAATTAAATACATGTGGATAGGGATAAAACGCAAAATAACAACCACCTTCTCGCCACTAATTAACAATTCAAAACACTTACAAAATAGCTGGATTCATTCATAGAAGCGCCACTGAATTGTTTCGTATTCCTGAATTAATTTAAATGGCAGACGTGTTTGAAAACAAAGCTGAACGCAGAAGTGGCTCCTACATAATAAAATCATATTTGATTTTCAAATTTCGCTGAAGAATCTAGAGAAAAATGGAAACTAACTCACCTTAATATTTTCCTCCTATTGTTCGGATGGAGTCGTGCAGCCATTACTGGATCTATGGATTTCAATTTTTGATGGATCTCTTCATTCGTGAATTTAGATTCATTATCAACGTCCTCTTTCAGTTTTGCTTTCGCTTTTTCATCATTAACATTAATTTCTTCAGTCACACTTTCTACAACATCACTTAGTTCTTCTGCAATAGTTGATTCATTTGAACTACTAGGCTCTGTACAGCTTTTTTTACTACAAGTTTTATCTTCATTGTGTCGTTGGTCATTAAAATCTCTTTTCCTTCTGCTTTTATCCCATAATAATGCTTCTGCGTCATTCATATCTTCTACTAAAATTTTGTATACTATTGATTCAATATAGTAATTGGTTCCACCCACTACTATCGGTATTTTTCCTTGTTCTATCAAATTTTCAACCTGTACAAAGTGTTAAGGTAACTTTATCTATGATATACGTATATAAATATATAAAACAGTTCTTCATTATTCATATTTAAAACATGAAGGAGAAGTACGATTATTAACTTAAAATAAATATTTATTAAAATATAGCTGTAATTAGAATTTTATAACGTCTTTGTCTTTCAGTTTATCATTAAAACGATATTCATTGAAACGGCAAAGTACCTACCGTCTCAAGGCTGAAACAGGTCAATTGTAAAGCATAAAATTAAATTCTAACGCCAATGTGTAGGCACTTGAATAAATACCTTTATTTACCTGAGAACGAACCTTTCGAAGAAATATGTAGTACTTTTAAGTGTTTTTCAATGAAATTAAGTTTCCTCTTTCTTGTTCGTATTTTTTAAGATTTTGTTAAAGCTGAGCGATTTGACAGACGCCTTTAACTAGTCACGTCATTTCATATAATAAATAATTGCACTCCTCAGCAAAAGAGCTAACATAGCAGAGAAATTTTCTTAAGATTGGAAAAAGGATTTTATATTGCGCTTACTTAGTCTTATGAGAGGAATATATTGAAACTCAATCGCAGAATTGCTTAAGCTTAATAGAACAAAACAAATAAGCCTCAAGTAAGCCTTTTAAGGAGGTAATATTTATCGTAGAATTGATTCTCGTCTACTCGAGTACTAATACTAAGTTAAATTTAACCAGTTGCGTCTATTATTGTGATATGTTTATTCTAAACTACTACTGCTACTACTACTACTAAAATTCTAGCAAACCTACAACACTAGAAACTCAAACTTAATGTTATTTGGCTGTGATCTTCAACCGGAGATTCTAATTTGAGCGAGAAATCCATCATGCCTTGACTTTTTTAACTGATAGATCCAAAAATATTTTTTAAGATTCGAGCAAGTAAATCTAATGCTAGTAATTTTCCCAGTCATGCTCAAGTTGCAGAAGCAAAAAGTAAAGTAAACAGCGATCGAAGACCTACGGTAGGTGTTCCATGAACAAACATTATATCCGATGAATTCTTCAATCAAATGTTTTTGCTCATCTACTTAACCAAATCAACCGTGCTGATTGACAGTTGGGTTCAAATGGATTCAATGGCTGCTATTTTCGGGCTCAATAAACCAATTAACGGTTTATTTTTATAAAAAACACTGATCGTAATATTATTGTATTGACGTGAGCTTAGTAGTGTTGCTAGATGTTTGATGGTAATATTTATAGTGGTATGGTAACATTATTATTAGTTTAAGTTGACTTTCAAGAACAGACAAAAAAGGTAGAAACACTGGAAATATTACATCAATAGAAGCTTCTAGTAAAATACAGAATACGGAAAGAATACTAAAATCATTTGATGAAGAGTGCATGAAGTGCATATTATAAGATTTTGTTATATGTTTACCTTTGTCTAAAGTGAAAAAGATGGTAGATTTATAAAAAGAAAACTGATAGCTTTAAAACGCTATCAAAAAGTTCAAATTATTTCCAGGACTCCAGAATGGACGAAGGAAAATTAAAAAAAAAGTTCGGTTTTACCCTATACCTTTATAGAAGCCGTAATTCCAAAACCGTTTTTATTTCACTTCGATACAAAGTAAATTATTTATCTGCTTAAAACACTATTACGTTTGCATCCGCTAGTCGGCGCTATGCGTCCTTTCCGAATAAGAACAGCGAAAGAATAGAGTCCGATGACGTCATCGTATCTTCCTGCCTGTTACAACGGTAGTAATTACATGCTCAGTGCAATAACAATGCGAGGTAATTTTTAAGAATCTAAAATTTATTGTCAAGAATTTAGAAGGGCTACAAGAAAAATGTAATGTCATATTTTAAGTTAAAATGTATATATTACAAAAAACTGTTCCCAAGCTCATTAGGAATGGCAACCCTTACATTACAACAAGTTTTAGAAAAAGTTCGTTATTCAGTGTTACAAAGTTGAAAATTGTTTGTTTTGCGTGTTATAGGTACGTTGTATTTAGTCTGATAGCTTCGCCTATGGGATCTCTAATCGGCTTAGCCGGTGAATGACCGAAACGCAAAAAGCCACACGAGCCTTCTTAAGGTGCCGCACGATACATCAGCTTATTTGATTAACGAACCACGGTCAAGAGTGAGTGGTGGCTTACATTACATCACCCTAAAGTCATCGTTTTTAGTCAACATAAAAAAATCAAATACTGATTCCAGCTCTATTTCAGTTGTTTCTTGTTTCTTTTGATGAATGTTATCCTCCAAATCTTCAAAAAACTGACCAAGTGCGGGTCGGGCCACGCGCGTTATGGGGTTCCGCAGTTACCTTATACAATAATGGCTTTAAACTTATATTTACTTCCTGTTTTACACAACTAACACCTAAGTGTCTAGACACACTATGCCGAAGTTACGCGACCGAAGTTCGGCCAAGTTACGCCTGTAATGCTTTGTGAATGGCTAGCAACACATCTGCCGAAAATTACGTAGCGTTTTTTTCTTATTGAAAACGTTGCCGCCGAACTTCGGTCGCGTAACTTCGGCATAGTGTGTCTAGACACTAAAACTAAGTATACTTAATAACTTGTCAATTAAGTTTTACGAAAACTTTTCCGATATAAATCAGCTGTCCTGAATTTTTTCACATTTCCAAAAGCAACCGTTTACCTGGTAGAGGGGGGTCTAACATAATCCAACGACACCCCACACTATGAGATTGAAAAATACTTTTCGAGATTTTAGCTAAATTACAGCTTTCTAGTACTTAAGGTCTCTGAGCTAAGCCCCGGATGGACGGACGGACATGGCGAAACTATAAGGGATCCTTGTTGACTTGACTACGGAACCTTAAAAAGGATACAATTCTAAGAGCTCTGTTCCTAAAGTCGACGACGGTGAACATCTGGTGAGGTTCCAGGATGTCCAGGAGATGGTGAGTGGCAGCCTCTCTCTCCTGCTGACTGGCTTTAGCGGTCACCACATCCAGCCCTTTGTAGATCTGTAACAATTTAAATATTGTAATTAAATACCATCAATGGCCACTTTATTTTAAAAGAAGTAACAGAGATCTTAGGCATACAGCTTTTAATAATAAATATTTGACAACATCACATACATTGCTCCGATTCCAAAGTAGCTAAAGCACTTGTGTTATGGAAATCAGAGACAACGGTGGTATTAAAACAAACACCCAGACCTGAGAAAATATAGAAAAGTTCGTTTTTCTAAATTGACCCAACCGGGGATCGAACCCGGGAGATGGCGACACCATGAAAACCGGTGTACAAAGCCACTCGACCACGGAGGTCGAAAATAATACTAATAATCCTTATTAGTATTATTTTAAATGCAAAATTAACTTTATTTATGGATGTTGGTATAGAGAGGGATTGATTGGGCCTTGAAGAAATACATAGGATGTGTTGACTTCAGCCATATTTAATGTCCCCACTGCTGGGACACAGGCCTTCCTTATGGGTGGATAAGGAGGATGGGCCATAAACTACCACGCGGGCCAAATGTGGATTGGTGGGTGTTAACGACTGAAAATGCAGCCGGGACCAACGGCGTAACGTGACTTCCGAAGCACGGAGGAGCTCGAGACAATAATTTTTTGGTCACCCATCCCATGACCGACCCTTGCGAAAGTTGGTGGATAAGGAGTATCGGCCATAACCCACCACGCAGGTCCAATGCGGTAGTTCTTCTACTTCACAAAGACCGTTTTGCTATGAATGTTGTTAGGCGTGCACGTGCACATTATTTTAGTGTGCGTAATACGAGAGCGTGCAGACGTACACTAAAACAATGTGCATGTGCACGCCTAACACATTCACGGCAAAACGGTCTTTGTGAAGTAGAAGAACTACCGCATTGGACCTGCGTGGTGGGTTATGGCCGATACTCCTTATCCACCAACTTTCGCAAGGGTCGGTCATGGGATGGGTGACCAAAAAATTATTGTCTCGAGCTCCTCCGTGCTTCGGAAGTCACGTTACGCCGTTGGATAGAACAACTATAAACGATGATGCGATCTATGATGAAACGCACGTTATTTTTAAACATCGCATTTGTGTCTATGGCACTCGTCTGTCAGATATATGTTAATTTTGTTTCAGTGTCGTGTTTATGTAGCAGGTAAGGTTAAGAGTTCCTAAGGGATTAGTGTAAGGGTTGTTGGCGAACAGTGTAGTGTGGTACCGTGCGTCACGTGCGTGTCACAAGAACACTTTTGATCATTAAATGCATAGGTTTTATGGCACATCTTGTAAAACTTAGAAGTTATACTGCTTTCTAATGGCCAAACTTATGTTTACGAGTACTTGGGGTTTACTCTGAATTTGAAGAAAACTTTGTTCTAACACCCCAAAATAATTTAAAACAATACTTAATTTAATTCAAACTGGCACCTATCGCATCGTATATGATGCACAAATATGCATATCATAAGAAAGTCGCTTTTCAGAGGAGCTTTTCCGTAAATCTTCACAAAACTTAAATCGTATAATATGAACATCGTGCAGTATAGAGTGGACCCTGAAATATGCAACAAACTAATTTAAATTAAATCCCCAACAAAGCACTTCAAAGTCATAATATTTCGTCCAAAATATGCAACCCTTTAATAAAAAGGCTATCAAACGGACACATCTATTTTTGGCCTGCTAAATAAGTCGGTGTTCCAATTATGTTGATGAGGCTAAAACGTATGAAATGTATGGATGTGGGACGAGGAAGATAGCTTTTCAACACCTGAATAGAATCAGAGCTTAGGGTTGACACTCTTAAGAAATAAGGGATAAATAAGGAAGCGGTCTTACAGACCTAGGCTTTTTTTAATCTGATCGAGCACATCAAGTTAAACAGTGGCGATTGATCATAAACAATTTAATTGATAGATTTATGCAGTCTCGCTCACCAAAAACAATAGAAAATAAAGGGGGAGCCACTTGCTTTGACAAAAGTGTTTTGTATGGCAACACTCGACTACTTTTGTATGCAAAAACCACTTTTTGGCCAAGCTATAGTTTTCTTAATAAAAAATTAAATAATATCTAGCAGCCCTAATTATGTATCTCAAAACGCAGAAGTTATAAAACTTAATGACTGGAGTAAAACATAATTTGGTCTAAGTCCAAGTGTAATGAATAATTATTAGGATAAAACCAGTTTAATATAAAATACGGTTTAGCGTTATAGGGTCTGGGTGCATGCGATACCTCAATCGTCACTATTTATGATTATGTATTCTGTGACTATGTGATAACTAGGGTTCCGTACCAAAATGGTAAAAAGGAACCCTTATGGTGCGACTCAGGCTTTCTGTCTGTCACAGCTGGATATCTCGAGAATAACTAATGATAAAGTGAGGCTACTAGTGCATAAGAGGTATCATATGAAGAACCGCTGCTTGCACATTCTTCTTCTTCTTCTTCGTCGTTTCGCTCTTGGCAGAGCGGTCGTGGTCACGTTGAGGCCTCCACGTCGGTGGTAGAGGTGGACACAGCTTTCCGCACGATCTCCCGCCATCTCTCCCGATTGGTAGAGTATCTGGCGCAGTCAGACACACGGTTTCCCACTGCGGATTTGACTTGGTCGGTCCAGCGCATCGGTGACCTGCCACGTGATCTGGTTCCCTCCACTTTGCCCTGCACGACCAGCCGCTCTATGGAGTCGTTACCCCGCCTAGAGACATGGCCAAAGACATGGCCAAAATGGCACATTCTGCTGCTCTTTATAGTTTTCGACTTTTGGTGAAAAAAGTAAAAAAAATACCGCACTTCAACCTCACCTACGGCTCGGTTTTTAAACACACACTAGTGTTTTAAAACCCTTCATTATGCATCAGTTTCATAAACTAGTGTTACTATTATCATAATCCGTTAAGATATTTTCCCTAGCAATAATAAGCGTGTTTTTTGGAATTTCACAAATACCGTGGTCATAGGATTACTGCAATACCGTTATGTTAGAGTAAAATAAATAAATACCTAGAACAAGAAATTTAGTTTGTGTAGATACACTAAAAAAGTTGAAATACACACTTTTATATATAAATGTATATAACACGCGAATCTCAAATGGAAATGAAATGTTTGACGGTTTCGAGTGAAGTTCGATTTCACCCCTATGAAGACATAGATCTTGTAAGATATGAAGGAATGAATGAAATTCTTTATTCAAATAAGCTTACATAATAAGCATTTCTAAATCGTCAATTCTTTTACTCTATCACCCATTATGACGTCTTTTAGCTGACAAGAAAAATGGGCGCAAAAAACTTATCAGCTTTATCAGAAGGAACGATATTTACAAATATGTATATCGTTTCCAGACATTACATTCATATACGTTATAATTAACCAACAATATGGATACAATATGGAACCAACTCTGAAATCGCGAAAAAAAAATCAACTGTTGCATACATTTTTATATTTTCGATTTTAATTTTTGTATGAAACAGCCGATTTTTTTTCGCGACGTGTGGCACCCCTAAGGAGTAATGTTGTATATTCATAAATATCAATGTAAGATGAAACGAGTGGAAACAAAACTTACATTGACATTACGCCCGCGCGCGCCGCTAACCGACTGGGGGGGAAAACCTAGGTTTTTTCCATAGACATAAATAATCTATGGTTTTCTCCGTCTACCCGCACAACTTATTCAACCCACCACAAACATAAAAACAGAATACAATGCAATTTACATTGCACTGAAAATGAATGAACTAATCTATAATAAGACCTACCCATATATGAAAGGAGAAACTGACTGAATGACTGACTGACATCATCGCACAGTCTAAATACTACAGCGTAAGAGTTAATAAATAAATACTAGAAGAAATTCGACAATGCCACTAGTGACTCGGTTGTAATAAACTGCTAAAAGTTTAATCTCTCTTGTATTCAGCATTCCTGGCATTCAATGTTATAAAGACTTTATAGTGGAACCTCCGAAATTAACGGTTTATGTCAATGACTTCAACTACATAGACGAGCTGTTCAAAACTAAAATTGTGTCACAACCAACCTTCGCGGCGCATCAATTGTTTCTCTCGGTCGCTCGCCATAGACTAAGGAGTTTCGGTGCTTGCACCGTAACTTAATGAGCAATTTTTCGGTACTGTACAGCCTGTCTAGTGTAGTATATATATAGAAGTCTTTAGTTTATGCTTGCCAAAAAACTCAACAACCTATCATCTTATAAAGTAGGTAATCGACGATAGGCCGCGACGCGAAGATGGAAATGACCGGATTGAAATTTGAAAGTCAAACAGAATTATCTGGTTTGCGTAAACGATGATAAAAAACATCAAAAAAGTCGCAACAGTGTTAAGGGTTATCTTGATTCGGTTACGAATTCTCAGTTGAAGAACTTTTAAATGGCGTAAAATTAATTTTTAATTATTATAATTGTTTAAAATCTGATATTATAATATATGTTGGCGAAAAGTACAAAGCTATTTTTATTAAATTACACAGCTTGACATAGTGTTGTTCTAATCCCTAAATAAGTAGTTTATTTATGCACCGTGTTATGTTGTGTAAAAACGAACTAAAAAAAATAAAAAGACGAGTGTCTATGCAGGAACAGGTACACACAGAGACATTGCTTTCGGAGTTTTTGGCGCCATTTTGTCGAGTTCGGTTTGGTGTCTATTTTAATTATTTTCAAATTGATTCGTAGTGGATATTGTGTCTTAAAATTGGTGCAGTTATATGGTACAAGTGTCTACGCAACTGAACAATATGTGGGATAATTGAAATAGGCGCGATCTTGGTTGTGTGAAGCTGAGACTTTTATTGAAGTGGTGGATTCCTCGGCAGAACTAACCGAGTTAACTGTCTTGATATACTTGGTGCCAAATGCTCCAAGCAGCATTGAAATCCGATGCACCCGCATTCTAATGAAAAATTAAACAATATCTACCACTGAACTATTTAACACTTGACACTGGCAAAAATTACTTCCAAGAGGAAAGTAGATTGCCATAACAAAAAAAGAAGAAGAAGAAGACATTGCTTTCACTTTACATAACGGCATCCTATAGCCGCCATATTGTTTTTTTCTTAATTATAGCCAGTGTCACTTGGGATCATGTAAGGAATCTACGAAGCCGCTAAAGTCAGCTTTTTCCCAAAATGTTCTTAATTAGTATTTCTTACCGATGCTATGGTAACGCATGGTTTCGGTAAGAAATACTAGTTGATTTGTAAATAATATTATATAAAATAAATAAATAAATATAAATATTTGACAACATCACATACATTGCTCCGATTCCAAAGTAAGTAGCTAAAGCACTTGTCTTATGGAAATCAGAGACGACGGTGGTATCACAAACACCCAGACCTGAGCCAATACAGGAAAGTTCGTTTTTCTAAATTGACCCAACCGGGGATCGAACCCGGGACCTCAGAGATGGCGACACCATGAAAACCGGTGTACTAAGCCACTCGACCACGGAGGTCGTCAATAATCCTATAATCTATGACGCATTAGTTTCTTCAACTTTTTTCCTATAAATTTAGTTACATTACAAGTATTAGTCCGGATGCCGCTATCAGATAAGGTCAAGTGTCAAGCTACCACGCCGAATTCGAGCCAACATTACAATCGTGATTACGTAGTTCACTGGGTTTAATTATAAAAGTAACATATACAAATAATATAAAAAGCTCTTGTTCCACAAGAGTTGAACATGAAGTATAATTATAATAATAAACATTATTGCACACGGGAACGAAAAGAAATTTCAAGCAGAAAAAATAGAAAACATACTTGCGACCTAATTGCGACCTAATTGCTATATAACAATCTTGGGTGAAATAAAAATAAACAAATAGGACACTTGAGATAAAAGGGCACACATAAAAGGGCAGGATAATTCTGCTATGATAGTAAGAGACAAAGAATTAGCAGTGCCGAGAAGAAAAAAAATAACTCCTACTTTGATCGCCAAACGGCTGAGCCTCTTTGATATCTATTCTGATATAGTCTAGTTCTAGATAGTCAAACTCAGGTAAAAGATAAAGATTATAAATGCAAAAAATAAATTAAAAATTATAAATTCAAGAAAACTTACCAAGTTCATAGAACAGGAAAATGTATGAGTCGTGATGTAACAAAGAAAGAGCAGTGTGGTAGATTTCACTACATTCCTACTTAAACATTTTTTTTATATAAATTCGGGACAACTCACAACAATTATATAAGGTGGAACCAAATTAAGTAATAATACTGGGTCGAAATACGAAAAAAAAATTCGTCCTCCCATACAAAATGTATCGGTCAGCTGATCGACTTAGTATGGAAAGGCGAAAAAAAAAATCGTTTTTAGACCTATGTTCCTTGGATAAAGTTGTTCAGTTTAAGCAACACTATCACCTGCTTCAGTATTGTTACTTAATTTGGTTCCACCTTATACCTACCCAACAAGCAAAGTAATCCTATAAAGAAAAATTATAAGTAATTATCTACTAATAACGTTCTTATAAATGTATTGATGTAGACTTTTTTACTTATAATAGCATTTGACAAGCTTTAATATACTCAAGAGCATTCATTTTTGTATCTTAGTCTTATAGTTTGCTACAAGACTAACGCACAGAACGGTTACAGGATACTTTTACTTATAGTAACCTTTCACAAGCGTACATACTCTCAAGAGCATTTGTTTTTATTTCACAGTCTTCTAGTTAGCTACAAGAAAATCTTGTAAAACACTTACAGGTATAAGTATCCTATAATTGTTTGCAGAAAGATTAAGTAGTCCTGACTGATATTTGATCCTATCGTAGTATTTTATAAGAGAACAAGATATTATAATACACTAAGCTACGCTAATTATAAGATTGCATCGTTATTAGTCTTGTTCAAGATTCTTTTAAGTGTAATTGTACTTAATTAGGGCGATATTAGGTGAAATAACCGTATAAGCTACTAGATAAATCACTTTACTAGTAAACATCTGCCATTTTGTTCTGATACAATTGTTCACCTATTTGTTTTGAGAAAATTGTTAAATATGGATTTAAGTGAATGGAAACGAGTTAAAAGGAGCGGTGGTTATAGAAGAAAAGTGACGAATAGGTATAAAGAATTAGTGAAGCCATATTCTTTGGGAATAATTTCATCGGCCTCCGAAAGTAAACCTGGTGCGTCAAGTGCAAATACAGGTGATGTAAATGAGGGTTCCGCGGTGGTTTTTTTTTCACCCTTAGCCCATCATTTGGATAGCGAAGAAGTTGAAGATTTTTTCGAAGAATACGATTCCAATTTCGAGGAAACCACTGAATATGAAAAAAATCGTGAATTGCAACAATTGAACAGTGCGCTCGTATTATGTAGGTAGTTACTAAATAAAAATATGGTCATACTTTGTTGATACGGATAGTGAAAGATGTTATTTTATTTTTAATAGCAATAGTAACATTCATCTTCCGGGTAATGATTGTACACTAGCATATATTGACAGCCTTGACACCACAATTGTTTTATATTAAGAAGTTTTTTAATATTGATTATGTTAACAATAAAGTGACAGTACAATCTTGAATCAGTGAATCGTCCACAACCAGAACACTTTTCAGATAGAATAAAATGTGTCATTGTCCACGGCCATTTATATTCGTTGAGTTTTATAAAGTTATCTTTACTTAAAAAACAGTCAACGTCTAAAAATACCACCATCGCGAAAGGAACTGAAAAACAAAAGATTTTTTTAAAAGTGTGATAGAGTAACCCTTAAACTTTGTCATGCATTCATGAAGAGAATATGCTGTAATCTAGTGATTTATACGTCTCGTAATTGAATTCTAGCAAATTTAATTTATACAAGGTGTTACAAAAATACCCCTAATGCCGAATATGGTATATAGGGATCATCAAACTGAACAACTTTAACTATAGGGCCAACTCTGAAATCGCGAAAAAAAACCAGCTGTTTCATACATTTTGATATTTTCGATTTAAATTTTTGTATGAAACAGCTGATATTTTTTTTCGCGATTTCAGAGTTGGCCCCATAGTAAAAGTTCTTCAGTTTGATGGTCCCTATATACCATATTAGGCATTAGGGGTATTTTTGTAACACCTTGTAGATTAGTAGGCAGATTTCGCAAGGAACCCTAATATGTTATAATATGGAGGCAAGTTATCTGGATTGAAAATGCTATAAGTACAAATTTACCTATAATTGTTTTATAACATACTCAATGCAGAGAATTTTAAAACATGGCGTGTGTTTGTAATTATTTTCGAAATATTATTTTAATAATAAATATGCTATGTGCTATTTTTTAAAGGGCGTTGTGAAATTAACAAAATTTTGAGAGACATTTACAATAAATATGACTTCCCCGGCAAGTTCACATACTATAAATACAATATTTTACAATACTTACATGTCCTATGATAATACAAATTATAATAGTATAATAGTGAAAATACATATACTTACGTTATTTTCTGGTTTTTTTGTGTTTAACACAAACCAACCGGCCGAAACTCAAATAGATGTTCAGAAAAAAACGTACTTATAACTAATAACTAAGTACATTAGTAGTGCATTATAAACAAGATTGCTCTAGTAATGTACTTAAGTCACTAACTAATAAGAGTATTTGTGTTTAAAAATGTGTAGTCTCAGAACATTATAGAAGCAATCGCGCTTCCATAAGTGTATTATAATGCTTAGTGACATTCTGCGAGTTGATTATAAGATCGTTATTAGAAACTAATGCTCCTATAACTGCGCCCAAATCCAGCATTGTAACAAACTTCAAGTATCTTATAAGTAAAAAAGAAAGTAGCCTTAAAGAACACTTCAAGTATTGATTTTGCTTGTTGGGTATAGTCCTAAACTAAGCAGAGCTTGTACTATGGGTACTAAATAACGTTTAGGATACATAAATAGGTATACAAACGACCATGACTCGGGAACAAATACTTGTGCTCATCACACTAACATCTGCCCCTACCAGGGGCCGTACCGGCTAAACTTCGGAAAGTCTGCCGGGCTTCAAATTATAACAAATAAATCGAGCCCCGATCGGGCCAAAATTCATGATGTCACACGAACATCGATATCTTCTAAATAACTTCGGCGAATAGTACAATACGAAACTCCTTACTTCGATTTATCTGTTTTAAGTTGAAGCTCGGCAGACCCGCCGAAATTCGAAAAGTTAGCCGGTAGGGCCCCAGGATTTGAACCCGTGACTTTTGGCGCAGAAGGTGGGATCTCTACCGTTACACCAAGTGGCCGTTACAACACCCACAAAACCGTCTGTTAACGTGCAAGCAAACACGAGTCAAAGAGATTGACGACCTCCGTGGTCGAGTGGCTTTGTACACCGGTTTTCGAGGTGTCGCCTTCTCTGAGGTCCCGGGTTCGATCCCCGGTTGGGTCAATTTAGAAAACGAACTTTTCTATATTGGCTCAGGTCTGGGTGTTTGTGATACCACCGTTGTCTCCGATTGCCATAACACAAGTGCTTTAGCTACTTACTTTGGAATCGGAGCAATGTATGATAAATGATTCTGATTCTGATTCTGATTATGTGATGTTGTCAAATATTTATTTATTTATTATTATTATGACTTGAATTAGAATAATAAAGATTCTAAATCAAGCTGGCGATGGCAATAATGGCTCATTGCCATCATCAACCTTTTTAATGTCAAACAAGGCTTATCATATTATTGTCTTGTATTTTTTAAATAAAAATCTTCTCATATATAAATAACAAGTAAAGTTTGCAACGCAAAAGTCAGTTTAAAAAATCGTTTGACAATTGCATTGTTAGCATATGAATGCATTTGAATGGCGCCTACTAAATATGTATGAAAGATATTCTATTTATATTGCAGTACAAAATATTCACCTTCAACGACCTTGCTTCAAATTATATGTATTGTGGTAGGACCGAACTACTACGCATTACATATCTTAAAAATGACCAGCGTATCTTTACCCTTCCTTAGAATAAGACAGAGTGAACTCAAAGGTCTTTTTAAACTAGGCTTGTCTTCACAACCAACAACGACCAAATTTCAGAGGCCTATCTTTTTTGACGCACCACAAACAAGCGTGGTTGGAATTAATTTGGATAGTATCGCCTACTACAACCAAATTATAAAGGTACCTATTCATACGCAGATTGTATCATAACATAGCTTTAGTTACAGTGGTAGGTCACATTTAGACGATAAAAATAATATTTGGACTGTAATGCGTAATAATACCCACCGCGGACGTTTGGTAAAATGTACGCATTTCAAATACTGCCTTTTATTAAGTTCGTGAATTAAATAAACGCTGTACCTAAATTAATCCGCTTCTCAAAGATTGGAAAACAGACCGCTAAAAGTTTTTATCCTCGAATTCCTTTTAATTAATAAAAATAAGAAGAAAACTCAAGAGTTCTTTGCCGGTTCATTTTATTCAGTAATGATTAATTCTGTAAACATAATAAGACTAGAACTACAAGAAAAAATAACATTCAGATTGTTCTATGTTTTTTATTGACTAAAAGGTAAACAAATAAAAAAAAAATCCGGGTTCGTCCGGGATTTGTACCCGGGACCTCTCGCACCCGAAGCGAGAATCGACCAACGTAATTAAAACAGCGTAATTGTTCATGAATAATTAAATATTAACATAAGTGCAAATAAAACGAAATTCTATTTACTTTGATGATTTATTGCTCAAGACATTTCACCAAAACATGTATTCTTCGATACGCTTGAGTATGCTGAAGAGTCAGGGATTATAACCGTCACGAGTTTTAAAAAACCTTAACAATCGTTTCCCATACTATGTTTTCAATATATTTGCGAGAAAACGTTATAGGTACCTTCTGAAATAAAATAAAAACCGTAAACAAAAACGCACGGTGGTGGCGTGCGGTAAAATCTACTTTCCGCACGCTGTACTAAACCGTAAACAAAGACGCACGGCGTGCGGTAAAATCAACTTACCGCACGCTGTACTGTCATCGAAAACATTTTCGCGCAACTGTGTTGAAAATACCATTTAAAGACTTCTGGAAAAACTATAATACATTCCATTTTACCCACGATGGACGGAACGGAACGGAGTCGATATATGCGTTTGGGGTTAGATGTCTGTATGTCTGTCACCATTTTTCTCAGAAGCCGGTTTTGATGCGGTTTTTTGCATTTAAAAGGTTTCATTTCAGAGCAGGTTCTTAGACATCTTTCATGGTGGTAGACCGCCAGGGGCGCAGCAGCAACCAGATAAGTTGGCACTGGAAACGTTCTCAAAAACTACTAAACTGATTTCGCTGCAGTTTTTTGCATTCAAAAGGTGTCATTTCAGAGCAGGTTCTTAGACATGTTTCACGGTGGTAGACCACCAAGGGCGCAGCAGTTTTGTTGAAATTTGAAATTAGTGAAATAAAATGGGTTATAGTATATTCGTCAAAAAAGCTTGTATTTTGGCATAGTTCCAATCCATAAAATAAGCCCTAGAAGAAAAACATTTGGGCTTAAGAAGATTCGAACCAGAAACCGTGAGTTTCCTAGTAAGAAAATGCGATTAAATTAACTTAGTATTTTAATTTGTAAAATTGACTCTTTGCCATACATTCTCGAATGAAGTTGCCGCTTCTGTTGTAGATAGTTAAATTAATCGAATTGTATATGTAATGAGATATTAAACGACGACACCCTCGCGATTTTCTTGTCACCTCGCCACTGCGTAGTGTAATCTAGGCGGATCCATTCACCTTGAATATAAATGTGAATTACAGACAGATATTGTTATCGGGTGACGTTTTTAAAATATTAAATAACTGGGCATAAAACTGTTACTATGCCCAACGGCCCACGACCGAGGCATAAGCTGAAGCGGTGGAAGTGTGGCGTCACAGATGAGGAAAACTTGTTTTAAAATGTAACCACGATATTTTAATGAGTATGAAGTGTTACATGTGAAAAGGCTCAAAAAGCAAAGAATGGAGATTTCTTGTTTCATGTTTTTTTTTAAAACGTTTTTTTTTCTAAAAAAACTTTTACCAAAAAATCTCTATTAAACTAAACGACAGGCTGGAAATTAGTTTAAACGATAAAAAGAACCACAAAGACTCTTCAGGGTGCACTATAGAGAGATAATTCACAACTTCGTCTTTATTTAAGCACTATGTTTTTTTTTGGCGGCGCTAGTGTGCAAGCTACGCGCTCTTATAGTTACATACATAATAATATATCAAATTTTATAGCATTTCTAATTTCTTGCACGTTTTATGCCTATCATTAAAAATGGTTTTATTTATTTAATACGCATTACTTTATTACAGTGGGTTAGGCGGTTCGAAACATCGCGCGAGACAATGCGCAGAACTCAAATTCGATGTAAGTGGGTGTGGGAGAGGAGAATGGCATGGCACTGCTACGCGCATAGTGGCTAACTTCACAGCCGCCATTAAGTTTGAAACGAATTGTTCCAAGACAATTTTTCATTCTGTGGGTCTACGTCATTAGTAAGGTTGTTAAAAAACCACAATAAATTGTTAATAGACCACTTACATCAATTATTTAGTCCCAAACTAGTAATGCTTGTACAATGGAGGATTTATATAATGGATAGAATACACGACCAGAAACATAAACAACCGTCGCTGCCGTTGGATCAAACGATCGTGTCATATGAACCCATGTTACACAATCAATCCTGATCGTGATCCGATCAAAATCCGATGATCGTGATAATCATTCGTTTAAAATCGTTCGTATTACTTATTTCACATGCGACGTCACTCGAATTGTATACTACACTGATAACTAACTACTGGCCAACTAGCGATTCAAAAATACGGAGTTTGGCTATGTCAAATGAAAATGAGAAGTAAACGGTGCTCGACGCCAGCCGAAGGACTTCAAAAATAGGGCTCCATATTTATTAGATTGACAGATCGCGAACACGTTACATAGTCAGTCTCACTGAACTCGATCAATGGATCTTGACCGGATCACGATCTGGATTGAATGCTTTATGGATTTCCTTATTAATTAAATAATATCTCTAATGCTCGCTTCTTGTACTACACATAATGTCAAAGGCATTAAATTCACAGATAACTAAAAATCAGCCAAGGCCGTCCGCTTATCGGCTCTACGCACACTACACATTCCAACCTAATAATTTTGCCTACAACTTAATATTGCATATATCCATATAGTACAATAAATCATTATGCACGTGCTTCAAGATACGCTGTATTATAAACGCTATTGTTTTAATAATAAAGTCGAATTTTGTACTTTGTAATTTTGTAGACGTTTTCGCATATATTTCTTATCAAATGTTAAATTAAAGTCACTGTGGCCACGGAGAGGACTGATGATAATATAAAACACTTATTTATTAATGAAGATATTTCGTTTATATATTATCATACAACCTATTGATAAGCTGGACTTCGAATTGTATTAATGAGATTTTATCCACAAACCAAATGATTAGAATCCGAAGAATCTTTTCGTTCATAAAAGGGTTTCGTATTTTAAAAAACGAAAACTAAGGACGAGTTTATGCTGTTAAAGTGGCCCCACACCTTCCGATCCGATCCGTTTTATTGGATGTTAGAGTCTTCCAAGGGTGCAATTTAGGACTGAAAGTGTCAAAGTCAGAATCGGAAGGTATATAATAATCTATATATATAAAAGGGAAAATCACTCACTCACTCACTGATCACGAAATCTCAGAAACTACAAGTGCTAGGAGTCTCAAATTTTGCATGGGGGCTCCTTTTAGGACGTAGGTGCTCACTAAGACGGGATTTTGCGAAATTCAACCCCTAAAGGGGTGAAACAGGGTGGCAAAGTTTGTATGGGAGGACGCGATTCCTTAGCCCGATTGACTTGAAATTTGGCATAGACATTCTTTCACAAAATTAATTGAACACGTGTTTCGTATTTTTTTAATATTTATCACCTAACAGGGTTAAAAAGTGATATAAAGCTAATTTTGCTGTGATTGACTTCGACGTCGGAATTGAAACTATTTTGTGCATTTGATTGATTAATTAAGAAAAATAAATATCATTTGTCATCTCAACGTAGTATTACATTCTCTTTGGTCATTTCCCCTGAGAGTAGGTAGAATGCATTTCATTGAATAGTTCCTATGGCGTTATGTTGGCAGTGCTGTCATTTTTTCCTTCCTTGCGTTGTAATAAGGTGCAAAATTATTCCATCTAATTATCAGTTTAATTTTAAAAGAATACAATATTCGGTCAGGTCGCCTGTGCTATAACAATTAATAAAGCACAGGGACAAAGTTTAAGAGCGGCTGGTGTAGATCTGCAGTGATTGTTTCTCCCATGGCCAGCTCTAATGTCGCCTGCTCGAGAGTCAGCTCGCCGAATAGCCTTTTTATTTTGCAACCGGATAACATGACAAGAAATGTGGTAGGTATAGAACATGTTACAAAAATATGTCGAATATGGTATATCGGGACCATCAAACTGAACAACTTTTACTATTGGGACCAACTCTCAAATCGCGAAAAAATAATCAGCAAAAATTCAAATCGAAAATATCAAAACGTATGAAACACATTTTGATATTTTCGATTTGAATTTTTGTATGAAACAGCTGATTTTTATTGTAGAGAAGTGTTGGATGATCGAGATTGAGAATCCTGTTAATGCACAACATATTTTTATTTAGAACTAGCTGCACCCGCCATGCGTATATTGCAATGCTCCGTTTTTTTAGCCAGGGACTTTCTCGGTCGTAAGCAGAACAACTCGCCAAAGTTTCATCATAATCGGATCAATGGTTTAGGAGTCCCGTCGTCTGTACACTTAGATCTTTTAAGCTATGCATAAAAAACCGCATCAAAATCGGTCCATAAGTTTGGGAGCTAGGTTGCCTCAGACAGACAGACACACACAAGTCAAACTTAAAACACCCCTTGCGTATGTTGTGTACGTCGTATATACATATAGCGGTGGCCACATAATTAAGGACACAAGTCGATTTTCATACAAACGAGGTAATTTTGAAGTCTTTGTTTTCCGCTAGGGATTGAACTAGCTGTGATCTGATGATGGCCATCCAGGGAGTGAATAGAGAAGATTCAGATAGCAATACACACCCAACTGATCTGGTCAGCATTCTAAGAGATGTAAGCATAAGAATTTACAGTTGCAAGTTTTCATACATTTCTATACTATATTCGCGGTTTTTTTAAACATATCCTTACATCTCTTAAAATGCTGGTCAGATCACTTGGGTGTGTAAAGAAATCTGGATCTCCTCCATTCACTCCCTGGATGGCCATCACCAGCGGCGGTATCAGCTAAAAACATTGAAGTTCATGTTAACTGTGTTTTGACAGATGTATGTGATACATTGTTATTTTTCTTTGTTAAGTTGTTATTTGTGCCAAGACGAAGTAGCAATGTATCACATACATCTGTCAAAACACAGTTAACATGAACTTCAATGTTTTTAGCTGATAGAGCCCCAGATCACCGCTCGGTCAATCCCTGGCGGAGAAGCAATGCTTAAAAGTTACTTCGTTTGTATGAAAATCGACTGGCGTCCTTAATTATGTGGCCACTACTATACCTATATAGATATCCTGTAGTATAGTCTAATAACTTCACACTCACCACATTAGTAACTACATTGTACCCGTGCGAAGCCGGGGCGGGCCACTAGTAATCTTATATAATACCAAATAATATACTAGAAAAAATACGACTCGCACCAGATCATGTTCTTGGACGGAAATCGAATCCGCGACCTTTGGATATCCCGTCCAATGCTCTGACCGCTGAGCTACCGAGTCACTAGTGGGAACGTCGAATATCTCCTAGTATATCAACTCTTACGCTGCAAGCCATATGGACAGTCCTCACAGATAGATATGTCTATGATAGTCCTTTACAAATACACGCAACATTGCTTAAGCTTGCCGTGTCGGCTGTCTTCGGAACTATACCATTGCCTATAAATAGGCTGCCTCGTAAATGAGAATTGTCTGTGGGATGACGTCACATCCGAAACAAGAAAGCTTGAATGAGGACCAGTCTACGCTCTACGCCTACGCTACGAGTAGTGAAGCCATGTGTTCGAACTTATTGAGGACACAAGGTTTTCAATTAGTTATTAGATTATAAATAATTATATAATAAAACGTTAAGTGCAATAGGGTATTTTACACCATGTAAGAAACAATATAAAAATGCATGTTTATGATAGATTTCATAAAAAGTGAATGAGAAACGTCGATATTTATTCATAAAAATGCAATATACATTTTATAATTCAATTTAAAAAATCGACTTTTTTAATCTATTCTTCAAATGTTCAAAACGCCATTCGCCATATTGGATTCCGACGTGACGTCAGCCCGACAGTAAGCAAACAGGATTTCGTACTCGTCGTACTGTGTTATTTTATAATTTTATGTGATTATCACTTTTATGCTTTATTTTACTAAAATCGCATCATGGAAGACGGTTTTGTGGAGAAATGTTAAAACAGCAATGTAAGTACCTATCATATCAAGTTTTTTCCAACATTAAGTAATACACAACACGATAATACCCTGTGTATGTTTACTATTACAATCCAACATAACCTATTTTTATTTTATTTTGTTATCAGGTCCGGAAGGGAATCTGACGACGCAATAGGCTATGTGCAGCTCAAACGGGTTCAAAACACGTGCGTTGTAGTGTACGGTATGCCTGGAACATAAAGTGCGTTCCAAGCCCTATGTACTGATTGACACATAATGTGAATGAACAGGAAGAGACTGTGAGTAGTGTTAAGTGCTACGATTGTCCCTCGTCAGAAGGTGGCTGCAAGCATGGTGTTACGATGTACACCGCCGAACCGAAGCCCTGTCGTCGTGTACTTCGGTTGAGTTTTAATGGAAGAAATCGAATCTGGCTAAGGTTGGCTCATCGATAAACATTTTGTGTGCAAAAGAAATTTCTAAAAGAAAATCTAAGGAGATGGTTGCAGACAGCAGTGTGCAATGCAAAAGGTTAATTTATGGGGAAACGCATAACCTTGATTAGTATAGTTCCACAACAAGTGATTGATCTACCTTTGCATGAATTTAAAAATCATGTTAAAAAGACGCTCATGGGTAATGGTTATTATAAAGTAGACAATTATCTGAAAGACCAAAATGCATGGAAAAAATGTAACACATAGCTTGTAAATATAAGTACCTACTTTGTTGTTTATAATCTGTTGTATTGTATTTGGTAACTGTTGTAAAGTAATAAAGATATATTTCAATTAGTTAAGTGTTTATTTCTGTTATTCATATAATCAAATTTCCAATTTAAGTTAAAGAGACAGGACATAACCGAGTGACCATAAACTTGACTGATGACAGCCAGATTAACAATAGCAGATCATGATATAATATTTAAGTTTGTAAATATTGTAACTTATTTCTGTTAAAGCTGATAAGTTTCTTGCACCTGTTCTTCTTGTCAGTTATAAAACTCTGGAATGGGTGGAAAATATAGATGATTCAGAAGCGCTTAATTACTAAGTTTATTTGAATAGTTTTTTGTACTTTGACTTTGACTATTCTCCTACCCTACCCTATGTATAGTGCATATGTATTCACATATTTTCCACATGCACATGACATTGAAATGAACATTATTATATCCTTAACATTTTTATGGTGGCCAAGTTGACCCATTCTTCAAATCAACTCGGCTGTGATGGACCAACATCATCTTTATACAGTGAGTGCACCATGGAAATAAAAAAACTATACTTATTATTTGATATATTTATTTATTATAATATAATAATACCTTTTATATAAACTCAAAGTTGCCTGTGTAAGTATTAATCCTTCAAAACACATGATTGATTTTGAATCAAAAAATGCAAGTGTTAGGTTATGTTCACATCGCTTATCCTTCTTGCATATCCAGTAGACACAAAATTCACGAGACCATCAGGTGAACAGGATATTTTTTTGTTTGTTTTTTGGATTTCTTTGGATCTCTTCTTACGTTTCAACCAAGTTTTTCTCATTTTGATGTCACTTGGCACTTGAACCCACTATTTTAGTGGAGATTTTACACTTGTTTTACTGCAATCAGGCACAAGACACCAATGATAAAACATTACAACTCATTATTTTAAAAACTTTCGTTACTTTTGTAAAAAGACATTGTAACCACTCTTGATTGTTTCCTGACGCCTGACGGAGTGACGTCACGGGCCTAAACAGCATGGCGGCTTGCGTTTCTGCGCAATAATTCAAAATCATAAATAAAAAATCATTTTTAAGGTATTTCTTGGTTTTATAAAATTGAAATAAAAATTGTGCTGGTTTATTACGACCTCAGGAATAATATAAACATGTTTTCAAAAAAAGGTGTAATTCCCTATTGGAACCGTGATAGTCAGACAGTTGAAATTTTCACAGATGATGTATTTCTGTTGCCGCTATAACAACAAATACTAAAAAACAGAATAAAATAAATATTTAAGTGAGCTCCCATACATCAAACGTGATCTTTTGCTCGATATTGAAAACGGCAACAGTTATACAAATAAATAATTAAATTAAAATAAAACAAATAATTAAGGGGGGTTTCCATACAACAGACATGATTTTTTTGCCGTTTTTATACATAATGGTACGGAACCCTTCGTGCGCGAGCCCGACTCGCCCTTGGTTTTTTGTTTATTTATCCACACTAGATACAGATAATAATTAGTTAGGTAGGATAAAAATATAGTATCAAGTAAATTATTTTCGTATTTTTTTTCTAGGAATATCTCATTACACTGATTTGCGTGGTTATCCTATTAACACCCTAGCGACAGGGCAGAATTTAGGTCACTACGAAATTCGTCGAGCGAATTATAAGCAGCACACAGAGAGGGCTCATTTATTCTTGATACTCGTAACAAGATTAACGAACACTTTTATAACACTTTCACGATCAAGACCACCGTGGTCGAGAGGCTCGTACACCGGTTTTCATGACATGATCGCACTCGCAGTCTGGGGCCGTACCGGTTAACGCATTGAACTTCAGAAAGTCTGCCGGGCTTCAAATTAAAACAGATAAATCGAGCCCCAATCGGGCCAAAATGGCGAACCCAATTTATGATGTCACACGAACATCTATATCTTCTAAAAAACTTCGGCGAATAGTACAATACGAAACTCCTTACTTCGATTTATCTGTTTTAAGTTGAAGCTCGGCAGACTCGCCGAAGTTCGAAAAGCTAGCCGGTACGGCCCCTCCGGTCACGATGTGATACAATTTCAAAGGTTCAGGAGCACCTTTATGATAGGATGTGGGTAATAAGGTTTAATGGGTATACAACATGTTACAAAAATACCCCTAATGCCGAATATGGTGTATAGGGACCATCAAACTGAACAACTTTTACTATGGGACCAACTTTGAAATCGCGAAAAAAAAACAGCTGTTTCATAAAAACATTAATTACGAAAATATCAAATTGTATGAAACAGCTGATTTTTTTTTCGCGATTTCAGAGTTGGTCCCTTAGTAAAAGTTGTTCAGTTTGATGGTCCCTATCCACCATATTCGGCATTAGGGGTACTTTTGTAACACGTTGTATATCTTAAAAATTAAGCGGTAAAATCCAAAGACTTAAACGTGTATACTACACTAGACAGGCTGTACAGTACCGAAAAATTGCTTATTAAGTTACGGTGCATGCACCGCAACTCCTTTAGTCTATTGCGAGCGACCGATATAAACAGTTGATGCGCCGCGAAGGTTGGTTGTGACACAATTTTAATTTTGAACAGCTCGTCTATGTAATTGAAGTCATTGGTAAAAGCTAGTTTTGTTAAAATTCAATAATATACGCCAGTCGCCCACAACTGTAGAAAGTGCCCAGTGGGCGGGGGGGCGGTGGGCGCGAGCCAATCTAATTGACAAGTACCTACTGCCAAACTAATGACTAATTTCCCTCGAGTTTCATTCTACTTTTTTTTTTCTTACACCAATAAGTGTGTCAACGACCTCTACTGTTTATTATAATTATGTAATAACGAATTAACAGTCGTTCAATATTTTAATGTTAGTTTATTAAAAATAAGCCGCTGTTTTATTGCATTAGTAATCAGCTCCGTTTATTACTAAAACTTGATGATGAAAGCAATAGTTAAACCGAGAATTAAGTTATAGTTTTGTGAAAAAAGATTTGATAAAAAAATAGATTATTATGAACGTTCTGCGAGGAGCTCGGTGGCGCAGTGGTATACCACTATATACAAGGTGTTACAAACATACCCCTAATGCCGGATATGGTATATAGGGACCATCAAACTGATCAACTTTTACTATGGGACCAACTCTGAAATTGCGAAAAAAAAATCAGCTGTTTCATACAAAAATTAAAATCGAAAATATCAAAATGTATGGAACAGCTGATTTTTTTTTCGCGATTTGAGAATTGGCCCCATAGTAAAAGTTGTTTAGTTTGATGGTCCCTATATACCATATCCGGCATTAGGGACCATCAAACTGATCAACTTTTACTATGGGACCAACTCTGAAATCGCGAAAAAAAAATCAGCAGTTTCATACAAAAATTAATCACGAAAATATCAAAATGTGTGAAACAGCTGTTTTTTTTTCGCGATTTCAGACTTGGTCCCATAGTAAAAGTTATTCAGTTTGATGGATTTATCTACCATATTCGGCATTAGGGGTATTTTTGTAACACGTTGTATAAAAATTAAACAGAATTTAAATGGCATCGTCAGACAGGTCTGATAACTGGGATATAAATAAAACTGGCTCTCAAACTTAATTTTTAATTTTAATATTTCTTCTGTAAAACAATCACTTTTCTTCAATAGAACCTTACTAAATGAATTTCGATACAATCACAAACTATATCTGTATGGAACGTCCAAAAACTGCTCTGCTCTAATTTTAAACGAATCCAAAATATCCCGAATAAGGCTTTTCAGCGTCCCATATTTGGGCAGGGGTTCCCAACCTTTGATGTTTGACACGCCAAATGAAGCCCATCGACATCATTCGAGTGGTCATTCGAAACTCTTAATTGAGCTATTGAAGCGACCGTCGTGGGTTCGAGTTCGAACCCCTGGGGATGTGGTATCTTTGTTGTTCTTATGTTATTGTTGTCAAAATTGTGTTCTAACACTTGACTCTGTGTATTATTTAGTAGGTACTTGGTAACAAGATGGGTTTATTTCCATTTGAAAATGATAAATAAATAAATAAGTATTGGACAATATCAAAAACATAGCTCTGATTTCAAAGTAAGTAGCTAAAGCACTTGTGTTATGAACTCAGAGATAACGGTGGAACTACAAACACCCAGACCTGAGCCATTATAGAAAAGTTGGTTTTCTAAATTTACCAAGTCGGGGATCGAACCCGGGACCTCAGAGATGGCGACACCTTGAAAACCGGTGTAGAAACCACTCGAAGACAGAGGCTGTTGAATTGAAACAAAGCATGAACATATAGAGCTCGAGGGCGCAGTGGTTTGGCGCCTGGCCCAGCGATTGCGGAGGTTAAGCAACTTTCGCAAAGGTCGGTCATGGGGTGGGTGACCAAAAATTTATTTTCCCGAGCTCCTCCGTGCTTCGGAAGTCACGTTAAGCCGATTCCCGGCTTCATTTTCAGTCGTTAATACCCACCAATCCACATTGGGCCCGCGTGGTAGGTTATGGCCCATCCTCCTTATCCACCCATAGGAAGGCCTGTGCCCTAGCAGTGGACCCATTAAAACCGGCTGATGGTCTGGTCTATGACTATTGTAAAAGCGACAAATATTTACAATTATTTAAAGATTTAATTTAACCAACTCTTAAACCTATTTCCTAGTTCCTAATCCTCAAAAATAAAATTATAATATTTTATTATTATTTTTACCAATTCGATGATAAGAAGCAAAACATTGAAGAATAAGCTGCATTTCAAAATTTACCATTGTTTTGTTCAATCGACAATTTTATATCCATTGCGTCAACCAATTTGAAAATAGAACAAACTACTCATAGCTACACCGCAACGTAAACCAAATTGTCACGTTATTAAATAGGGCCCAGATCAAAAATTCAGGTAAATATCTTAACAGGATAATCAAAACAGTATACTCAGAGAATAGGTACTCGACGAAATAAAAGAAAAACAGGGACAAAGCAAAACAATACTCATTCGTTTCGACAGTAGGAAAGTACTCGACTCTTGAAAGAGGCATTCTTTATCTGTTGACGTTATTGGATTTAAGATATTTTCTTTTGTCAAATTTCTGGTTCGAGTTCGTAAACTCCCTTTAGGGATAATTAAAAGGTTTTGATTTAGGTGAAACTTGAGTTGATGGAACAAATTTTTCTGGATTTTTATTATTTAACCCAGCAGTGGGTGTCATGCGGTTAATAATGATGATCATTATATTTATTTTTTAAACTAGCGGCCGCTCGCGATTTCGTTTGCGTGAGCAGCTTTTTTCTATCCTTCAAGAACAGTTATTGTTTTCGGGACGAAAGGTACTTTAAGTCCTTTTCTGTACTCCTGATTTGACAATGTGTATGCAAAATTTTATGATGATCGGTTGATAAACTACCTAGTTAAGACGTGAAGGCGTAACAAACAAACTGACTGCTATATTTCAACAAACCACATAACGCGGTGAATATTGAAAATTAAAAGCGGCCATCGGCACTGGGGCCCGTAAATCAGGAGGGTAGGTCAGGGTCCCTCGAACAAAGGAACAAACCAGTCGTGGTGACCTCCAGACGGTGGTCGGTTTGTCGGCGAATTCCTTGCTATGTTAGTAAAAAAACATACACGAATACGAATGCGTATTGAAAATATGCCTGGAGGTTCCGTATTTAAAATCGAACTGCCCTACACCAGTTGTATAGTCACACGTGTTCTTGATAATTTTAGATTAGACAAAAGATGAGTTAAGAATATATTTTGGTTCAGATAATTGTATTTATAATTTTTCGTTAAGACTTTTTGGGATACTGTAAAAACTAAGATATCATAAGTTGAACATTACTGCGTAAACGTAAAAATGTGGAGGTAAGACCACAGAATAAATATTTAATAGTAGTAAAACAAAAAACTAATAAATGCACTATCCATCGTGTTAATTAATGAAACAAAGTAAGACGCCGAAGCCTGCGCTAGTTTAAAACTGTGCTACAGGCCCCGGACTCTCCCAGTAAATGGTACCAACCAGCGTCTTTTCAATCTCCTGTATTTCATCTTCAAGAGTGCAATACAGGTATTTTATAGATTGCTTGCAGTGAAGACAATGAATAATAATAACAATACTCGTAAAGCGCAGAACAATCGAATGGCAAAATGTATATACCTACTTTGAAAAATTCTCAGTTCCATAAAAAAGCATCAGAAACATGAAATCTTTCGATAACACAAATAAAGTTTAAGGATTTCATTACGGTACCCTAAAACATGAGTCTTGTTGCCCACCAGTACCCGCTGCTTGGCTTGCAATTGCACGTGATGGTATGACGATTTCAAAAAATTGTCTTCGCTATTTAGTAACCGTGTTTTTAATTACGACCACTATCCAAAAGTGTCCAATTAATAAGGTTGCCAATTAATACTTTTGTAGCCATAAAACTAGGGCAGGCGAAAGTGTTATGTAAAAAATAGCAGATTAAATTAAATTTTAAGTATTATATTTTTTTATATCGTGTTAAAGATCATTTTTTATGTTCTTAAACTTATAATTTTTTTTTTTTAGTGACAATAAATGTTGTTATCGATTGATTTGGCCTTTTTATAACACGTTGCTTCCTTATTTGTTTCTTTGTTTGGTTGTTTATGCACTTTAGCAAACGATTTTATACTATCTTCCCGACGAGCTCACTTGAGACTTTGAACATAGGGCTCGTTTGATTCGTCTTGACAAGTTTTTTTTTAGTTATAGCTCGTTAACTAAAAAGCAGAAAAAAAAACTTTTTTTTTATAAAATCAAGTTTGTGTAGCAAATTAGTTGCTTTAACATGAAATCACATACAAAACAAAAAATGTTTTGAATTTGGTTTTATCGTTAAAAATTAGAGCAATCAGGCTCTTTATTCAAATGGTCAACATTCTATTCGTTCACTAACTTGAAGTTTGAAAATCCTTCTATATTATTAATAAATGCGAAAATGTGTGTGTGTGTGTTTGTAACCTTTCACGTTTATATTTGGATGATTTGGCACACCAATAGTTTAACCCGGACTAAAACATAGGATACCTTTTGTTCTGGTCAAACTAAAGGTTCCCTAGGGTCTACGCGGACGAAGACGCAGGCGGCAGCTAGTAAAGGTAATCAACTACAAAAGTAAATGTCATAACCCTGTCAATTCCAAACAATACAACAATGTCTGAGATTTACATAAGCTTGTGACATGTGACTTAATTGTCTAATGCTTATTTTTAAACTTTAAGTTAACGAACGAATAGACTATTGGCCATTTGAATAGGGGGCAGGCCTCTGGTGACATGGTGTATGTCATGTATGAGTAGCATGGATGGAATGATCGAAGGATATCATGGATAATGTTTTCAAATGTCAGGTGAACATCACCTTGCTTTTTTTATCTGTCAGTTGGCAGCCCTGGTCATTACTGTACTTGTTTTTATAAAACGATACTTAGTTAATTAGAACACAACTTTACACTAGACGACCCCGCCAATACAATGGCATAAGTCACAAATTTTATTTATACAACGTGTTACAAAAATACCCCTAATGCCGAATATGGTAGATAGGGACCATCAAACTGAACAACTTTTACTATGGGACCAACTTTGCAATCGCGAAAAAAAAATATCAGCTGTCAAAAAAATTAATTACGAAAGTATCGAAATGTATGAAACAGCTGATTTTTTTTCGCGATTTCAGAGTTGGTCCCATAGTAATAGTTATTCAGTTTGATGGTCCCTATCTACCATATTCGGCATTTGGGGTATTTTTGTAAAACGTTGAATATTGTCAAGCATGGATCTCCAGAATAAGATTGGCGTCAGGCGTTGACTCTCTTTGGGTTTCAAAACTAGGTTTGGTTGGTAGGGCTTATTTCAAGTCCGCCTGGCTAGCTACCACCATCTTACCTAAGTCTGGCGCCATAACAGCAATTTAAAAATTGTTGTGTTCCGGCAGTTAGAGGTAAGATAGCCAGTTCCTCTGTGGTGAGGATTCCGGGTGTAGTGCGCTTCCACCTCGGCCTTATCGTCACTTAACATCAGGTGAGGTGAAGGCCAAGCGCTAACCCGTTGTGAATAAAAAACACCATCAAATCCCGATTAAGTAGTTTAATTCACTGAAGTGAATGAAGACATCTTTGAGTACGGATTAATCAATTTTAATTATTCAGAACAGTTTTAATTTTTATCCAAATCGCCAGTCTTCAGTAAAAAAATATAGTGAAGCTAGGGAAAATGGGAAATTAAACCAGATATTGTAACTTTGGTGCCTATTTCACAGAGGCCGGATAAGTCCCAATTAAGTTACTTGACAGAATTTTCTTTTTTTCCATATTTAAGGAATAGCAGAAGGAAGTGTTATCCAGGACACTGTTAACAAGGCCCCTACTGTTGTCATTTATCATCAATACCGATATAGGACAACTTATAACATCAAACATACTAGGAATACATCAATACTAAGAAGTCGACTTCAATGAGCTATTTGAACGTGATTTCAAGGATTTTAATACTAAAGAATAGATTCTCAACCAAACTGACACGTTTATCCTCAATTCAATTTCAACTTTATTATCAGGACCTTTAATACTTAAATTCAGCGATTTGCACACGTATTACGGCATGTTTTAACAATACGCACCGACGAAGTGTCTATTTGGTTATAATATTATATTTATGTAAATACTTTACGCATTGTTACTAAACACAAAATAAATAATAGTACTAGTTACAATTAACATATTAGAGCCATACTAAAATAATATACTAGAAAAAATACGACTCGCACCAGATCATATTATCGGACGGGAATCGAACCCGCGACCTTTGGATGTCCGGTCCAATGCGTTGAGTTACCGAGTCACTAGTGGCATCGTCGAATTTCTTCTAGTATATCCCACTCTTACGCTGCAAGCCAGCGTTATTTCATAAATGTAAGGAATTACCTCGACATTCAATTGAAATATCTTTCCAGATATTTTTAATTTTAATTTGAGATTTTAGCATTCACAATGCTTATTTAAAGTAATATTATCAAGGTGTGTTTTGTAGCAATAATTATTATTCTAAATGAGTTTTCGTAATGTAGTAAACTCCTTTTACACAGTTTTAAGGAATTTGTGAAGACAAGCAAATCTGTAAAGAGTCATTTTACTACGATTCGGCTGAAATAGCATCATGGAGGTCAAATTATGGAATGCGAGTGTGCTGTGGTTTTATCGGCAACTTTAAAGAAACAAGTTATTATTGTTATAGAATATGTATTTTGCATTTCGATAAAATTAACTGGGTTTCACAATCAGGTATTTAACATAAGGCTGGCCCCAGACCTACCGGTTTAATTTCTTTGCTTTGCTGTTCTAGTAGAACAGGGGGCCGTACCGGCTAACGCATCGAACTTCTGAAAGTCTGCCGGGCTTCAAGTTAAAACAGATAAATCGAAGTAAAAAGTTTCATATTATAGTTATTTAGAAGATATCGATGTTCGTGTGACTTCATGAATTGGGGTTCGCCATTTTTGCCCGATTGGGGCTCGATTTATCTGTTTTAATTTGAAGCCCAGCAGACTTTCCGAAGTTTGATGCGTTAGTTGGTAGCCCCTGTTCAACTGAAACAGCAAAGCAAAGAAATGAAACCGGTAGGTCTGGGGCCAGCCTAAGACTTGACATAGTAGTAATGTTGGCACTTTTGACAGTTCATAAACCTTAATGGTTTTGTATTGAAAGTCAACATCCTGTCAAAAGTGCCAACATATTAATGAACTCGATATAATTTTAATTAGAAGATAATTGTTTAAAAAGTGTTGTTTCCGTAATTGGCATAAGTACCTACTGTATAACATTATATTTGTGTAAATGCTCCGGAAATGCTGTGGTAATAATGTTCACTAAATAAATAAATAAAAACACCTGAAATTAAGTAAAGGAATAGGTCGTTTTAAAAACCAAACCTACTGTAATTCGAACACATTCATAACCAAGGCCCTATTTAATAAACGTGACATTTGACACCTGTCATGACAATTTTATATCGTCTTCTAAGATTTTCGCGCGTACAGTTCATTAGAAATAAAACACTTTTTACGGATTACAGCGCGTATATTATTAATTCAGGTGTTGTTTTGGAATTATTTAGTTTGTATTTATTGGTTTTTTAGAATTCCCGACGTTTCGGCACCTTTCCAGGGGCCGTGGTCCCGTGACCACTAATTATTTTATTTCTAATTTTATATCGATTGTGTCAACCGATTTGAAAATAGAACAAACTACTCGTAGCTACACCGCAATGTAAACCAAATTGTCATGACAATTAACAAATTGTCACGTTATTTAACAGGGCCCAGTTCCTCTTATTTGAAGTCAGCAAAAAAAGTCTCGAACGGGCGGTGGTGGTAGAATAATATAGACAATTCAAAAGCACTTACGTTAATTTGAATAAAGAATTTTTAATTTTGATTTTTTTCATGCCCAAGTCAATCATAATAGTGCAAAATACTGCATTATAGCACTAAAATTATGTATACCGGTTGGTATATATTCAGGTATTTAGTTATAACGGAGGGACTCGAGGACCCCGACGCGGTAAATCAACCAGTTTGTCGGAGAAATGGACGGTTCCACTTGCGACTCTAGAGGTATGCTGATTTTTTTTTATTTTTTAAAAAAAGAAGTTCAAGTTATGGTGTACGTGTGCTTAATTCGATATATTGTTGTCATGGAAAGTTATTGTGTTTAAATTACTATTTTCAGCCTATTACTATTCTTACAAAATGTTATAATGACTGATTACTCCCCATTCCTATATTTGAGAAACGATTCGTTTTGCTTACGGGTGGTGGAATTATGACACAATTACTATGGACTTAATGTCAAAATACTACCATACATACGTAAGCAAAACGAATCGTTTTCGAATATAGGAACCGGCCATAAATCAAATAAATGTAAGTAAGTAAGTACCAAATGTTTATCACATCGTATATTTATTATACGCTTTATTCCACATAAACAACACATAATTAGTGATATATAAAACATAAGAGTATGATTTCTTACTAATCACACAATTATAGTACTATAAAGTTTTTGTCGACTCAGATTTATTAAAAATCTCCTTTCACCGAAGTATAATGCAGTTCTGCACCCTTACTCCTTAGACTGTGCTCTGACTATCAAAAGTAATATCATAAGTGAGATGGCGATACACGCGATGTATAGCTCTGTCTCTATCACAACATTACTTCAATATTACTTTAAGTGCTTAGAGTACCCTCCCCGATTAACTCCAAATATTAAGTATACATATAAAAAAATATATTGTTCTAACGTATTCTGTATTAATTTATAAGTTTCTGAAACTCTGAATTTTCTTGGAATAAAAATGCACAAAACAAGTGTACAAGGTGGAACCGTCCTCCAGAGGTTTGCGGATTTTATTACCTCGGTTCTTGTTTCATTTAGCCGACCTACCCCACACACATGCGAAGTATGATATACTAGCCATTGTCCACGACTTTGTTCACCTAAACCACGAAACTTATGCAGTTTTGTCTTACCGTAGGCGTTCACTTGAGACTTTTATAACTCTTCAGTGTTAACCTCTTTCTTTTTTGTACTCTTTCTTGATTTGCTAGCTGAGGTTAAATTTTTAAATAAAGATGGTATGCTTTATAAAGAACTCCATTATTCAGTGATTCAATCAGTATAAATAAACAAATAAATTGTTTGAGCGATCACTTGTTATGAGCTGTTTAGAACAAAAGAATTCTTTGATATTTTACATGAATAATAATAATAAATAAATGCTTGGACAATATCACACAGCGCCATCTAGCCCCAAACTAAGCAAAGCTTGTAATATGGGTGCTAGACAACTAATATACTACTTATATATGCTTTTTAAATACTTATATACTTATTATACATTAGTAAAACCCAGAACCGTCACAGAAATTAAAATTTATCATTTCAATTTCCGCCCGGCCGGGAATCGAACCCAGGACCTCTTGCGTGGTAGACCGGCATGTTGACCACTGCACCACTCAGGTCGTCATATAATAATAAAAATAATAAGTAATATATTTTGAACTACCTTTCTACTGTTTAGTACTTTTTGCATAGTTACCCACATTTTGGATATTATTAACAAATCACATAGTTCAAGGAAAACCAAAGCGGTATTGGCAATCAATTAGTACCTACATACATTTTTACAATGTTCTGCCAAACACCCAATTAAATAGCCAGGAGTTTATCTGCTGCTTAACAGGAAGTTCCGACCAGATATAAACCGCAGCCTTCCTGTAGCTTTGCTATCGCCAATACTTTGGGAAAAACACTCCTGATACTGTAGCCTAGCTGTAGCTGATTCGATGGAGTAGGGACGTTCAGTGTCAATACGATAGAGAAGCAAAGAAGCTATACTATAAACATAGTGCCGAACATAGTGCTAAACATCAAACGATGACCCAGAAGTTAATTTTGCTGAGACAGGGCATTGGCCCTAATTGTAGCAGCACATTTTTTGTTTTATTTTTATACTTATTTATTTCTTTCATGTTACTTGTTTCAATGTATACTCTTTTTTCTTTTCCTTGTGTGTTGTTAATAAACGTTTTCTATTTCTATTTCTATTTTCTATAGTGGTAGACGAGCCCATGGGGTTTAAATCACGTGATAATTAATGCGAAAAAGTGATAGCTGTGTAGATGGGAACTGATGAGAGATTACTGAAAAACTGTCTCAAAAGATTTAGATGGGAGCTCGCTAGGAATATTCCTCGCTAGGACGAGGTATACTAACTTTATGGTGTCGACAAGCTCATCGCTGAGATCGACGGTGCCACACAGACCACAGAGGTGCGCGAAAGCGTTTCGATACTGCGCGAAAGCGTAGGCGTTCATTATACCCTTTGCGCAGCTCTATGGTCTCCGTCAATTTCAGTGACATCTCGTTGATAAGCTTGTTAACGTTGACGCAATAGGCCAGCGCTTGACGTCTAAATCTAGGCGCTCGCCGACCCCGCCGTCGAATATTTAAATTCAAAGGGAACTGTTAAACTTGCGTCGCCGGCGCCGGCGCCGTCAAATATTAAAATTCAAAAACAACTGACAAACTAATCAACTTTAAGGAGGTAATTTTAATACATACAACTATTTAGTAATCTGTGCCGGGGTCACGTGAAGAAATTTTGTCAATAGGTACTGATTTGGGGTTTCGACGCTGTGTTAACCTTTTGAACGCCAGAGCTCAAACGCATCGGCGCCCTTCCCACGCCAAGCCATAAATTCAGAGCAAATACCTACAAATAAAATAGGAATGCCAACGATGTTATCGATAAGTTGTCAATAACCGATTTAATCTCTGCTATTCGTCACATATTTTTGAAATAAAATATATTTTTTTGATTTCGTATTATTTAACAGCAGTTACAAAATTCTATACAAAGTAAAAGTAGACATTAGAACTACAAACGAATAAATCAGGTAATAATAAGATACATCACTAATCTCGTTCGTGTAGGCATTCGCTGTCGGGAAGACCCGACTCTGGCGTGGTTGGCACGACCTTTGACAGCTTTCTTGCGTGCGAGGTAATGATGTGACATTTCAAGTAAACTTATAATTATTATTATAAATTATAAACAACAAGGTAAAGAAAGGGTTGTCTATTAGAGTACTAATTAATTACTTAGCTTTAGTTGATTTTCTCCGTTTTTACTTAAAGAGGCCTGTTACATCTCGATCATGATTTTTGCGTAAAATGCCCCTTTTCACATTTTATAGTAATTTTCCAGTTGTATTTATCGTTTTTATGGAAATAGGATAATAAATTCATGCTTAGTATAACAAATTTTCACTCTGCGAGAAAAAGCTGAGTTCGGACGGCCGGCACATATTTTGTAGTAATTTTGCAGTTGTATTTATAGTTTTTATCGAAATAAGATAGGATAGGAAATCACTAGCAGTCTCCCGTAGCGCTAATGACGTCACCGCTTGACGTGTCTTCCCGACTGTGGCGTACAGGTAACTGTCTATGCGCTGTTCCGTAGGGATGCGCGAGAGTGAACAGTTAACTATCGATCGATAGATATAAATAGTAATCATTTTTCAATAATTTCATAAATATTACGCATTAAGAATATTCAGATACAAATAGTTGCTATTAAAAAATAATTATCGATGTAGTAGTAAGCTGCTTTCAATAAAATATTTCATAAATTCAAAATTTAATTTACCTAACTTACCCATCACTAGCTGTCGTGTCTTGCCGACTGTGGCGTGAGGAGAACACCATTTCGGTTAGCAATATTTAGTGATAATTTTTGCTAGTGAAATGTAACTGATGGATATATCTTCGTGCCATTTTACAATACATCATTAAAGTACTTTTAAATAATAGGAAAAAGAAACACAGAAAAGTTGATTTAGTATGTTTATTTTGTGTTTTAAAAATGTCGTTTTCTCGTCGGCCATACACGACGGTGGCGTGTTGGGCACTTTTTCATTTGTCGTCCAGTGCCGACCGTGGCGTTCAAAAGGTTAATGACATCTGTTTTTCCTTAGAGAATAAAATTATTTTGAAAGCTTTTCGTTGATTTTCGTGCGTACTAAGTATACAGTGAAATTAAAAAACTTTTTACGGATAATTGTTTTCATTCAGTTACGTACGACAACTGTTAAGGTGCTGAAACGTCGGGAATATATATAGGTACTAATAGTTTACTTGAAAAAAACGTATTACGTTTGTAGGGGAAGCTCACTGTTCGCCGGACTCTTAAATTATGGCGTTCGTCTCGATTTTCTTTACTACACGCCCCATTAAAAGACCACATGAGATTATTTGATATTTAGTGAGATGCATTAGCTGCTAAATTAATTTGCAAAAAAAACCTACCGTCCTGCCTTCCATATTATCAAGTTTTTTTAATAGGAATTAAATCATGTTTTTGTAGATAGAAGGTCCCGACATTTCGGCCGTCGACACATATACAACGTGTTATAAAAGTACCCCTTATGCCGAATATGGTATATAGAGGCCATCAAACTGAACAACTTTTACTATGGGACCAACTTCGCAAAATCGCGAAAAGAAAAATCAGCTGTTTCATCCATTTTGATATTTTCGTAATTAATTTTTGAAGTCGAAGTTCTACAATAGTAGTGATGACGTTCATCAAGTCGTATAGAGCTTTTGTTCTACGGGTATAAGGAAAAAAAATATAAAATAACGCGCACACAAAAATTATCTTTGTGAATTCACATTAAGTATAGTTAATTTATTTTTCAGTGTTGCTTTTGCATATGGGTCATCGGCCTTAAGTATTGAGTAATCATAATATTCGCATGCGTGTGCGCACTGGCAAACATGCCCGAATATTTCGAATTCCGAGTAAACGTGACTGCGTGCATCTTGTAAACAAAATGCATACCTATTATAAAACTGTATCGGCCTTACCACAAATGATTTTAAAACACTGTTCAACAAGTGTTTAACTTAGACACTGTTTAAATGTGATGCTGTCACTTTTTAAATTAAACAGTGTTTTAAAATATTTTGTAGTAAGGCCGTATATTTTTTTAAATTAACTACTAACATACTGGAGAGGTCTTCATCATAACAAAACATTTTATAGTCCTCACAGGTAAGGTAAGCAGATAACAGGAATTTTCCTGACATGTCAGGATTTTCAACTATTTGTCAGGAAAACAGGGAAAACCTGTTGTCAAGGGTTTTTGAAATCCCAAAAAGTAGTAAAGGACCTTATTAATGAAAACACATAATTTGTTCATTATTTTAGTTAGAAAAAGCCACCGAGCTCCTCAAATGTAGGTGTTGATGTACAAATTGTCAGGATAAATTGAAAAGTCAGGAAATCTTACTATTGTATGTGGCAGCCCTACTCACTGCCACTGCCACCGCCTAGCTGTGCGGCCTGGAGCCTGTCGTCTTCTTCAAGACCTGCCTTCTTTGATAAACCATAAAAAGACCCATCACGCGAGCCCAATGAGGATTAGTGGTTGTTAACGTCTGCAAATGCAGCTGCAGCTTTACAATGGGATTAATTTAACAATGTACAACAGAAGTGGCTTATTTCAGAGCGCTTGCGGTACAAAACGACGTACCTATTTTAATCTGTAAAATTTTCTATTTGGCATACATTCTCGAGAGAAGTTGCAGCGGAACACTGTCTATTGTCAATTTAATCGCATTGCCATCCGAAGCAGGGAGGAGCACGAAGTATAAATGTTTGTCACCCATCCGATGAGTGATCCTAGCGATAGTTGATTAACCTTTTTTACTTATCAGATTTTCTTAAAACTTCTATACATATAAAATACATCAATATTTCTCGGAAGCTTGTACGTTATTTTATGGCATGTCAGCATTGTTATCGATTGTCCTTATGTAAACCGCTTAGCGTTTCACATCATTATCGATCCTTTATGTTAATCATATTTATCGGTTATAAATAAACGGTATTGGCGATGATAAAAGTAACTTATTATCAAACAATGAAGAAAAAAATCTCGGCACATCTTTGGTCAAAAAATTATAGGCGCTCTCAAACATTAATAAAATTATGTATTAAATATAAATCCAGTATTAATTATAGGGATAAAGAGAGGCAGATCCAGGGTGGCTAGGTTAGGGGGCTCTAGCCGCCCTCCCCCATCATCTTGACTGACTTCAAAAAAGGAGGAGGTTCTCAAGTCAAGTTTTCTTTCGCCAATCCGATTTGTCGTTTCAGGAGTCGTCGAAAGTCAGTTGACGACTAGATCGTCAGCTGCTACCATTGGCTGTCGTTGTTGACTGTACAATAACATTCATTTTCAAGAATGCAAATACATACTTTGAATGTGTTCTTGCTATCGGTCGCGGCGGGCGACCGTTATCCTTTAAGGGTGTTGCCATAAAATGAGCGGAAAGCGATAAGTAGTCAAGTCATATTTTATTAAAGTACTTTTTCAGTTAACAGTTTCTTTTTCACACACTGTCGTCACGCACTTTCATGCAGATTTTATAAAAATTAAACCCGTGTAGATGTGATTTTTCGAATGTCCCACGCGGATGTAGTCGCGAAAATAAATGTGGACAATTTTTTTATAAAAAACCCAACAGTAAGTAGGTATATTTTTTAATGTTTTGAAAAAAAACTATTTACCTCGAAAAAAAGGTAGCCAGACCAAGCCAGATTGACGCAGATTAACAATCCAGCACAATCTGATCACGCCAGATTGCGCCAGATCACAAACAACGTTACACATTCAATCTCTGTCAATCTTTGTCAATTTTGTCAGTCTCGAACGGTCTGGATTGTGTGTCTAATGGCTGCCTTACACAGTGCGTGATTTATAAACAAACTTATAGGTTCATAATGCCCTATTTATGTCAAAAAAGCCGCGCCGAAAAATTTAAAATTGAAAATTGCTCATTTGAAAATAAGAACCTACTTGTAGGTTCTTATTTTCAAATGAGCAATCTAAGAATGTTATCTCCTGATTTCTATTAGATATATTTAATTTTAGAGCTTCTTTTGAGAAGCACAAGTATTACAGTTTCAATACAATTCCAATTTAGTTATACTTAATAAAAAAACAATAGTAAGTATCATCTAGTTACCTAAGTATATCTATCATTTTTCATAGATCAATCTTTACCCAGTAACGTGTGAGCATCCTTAAACTGATTAAGGTGCGCTTGAGAATGACGTCACACGCCGTACACATTCCTTCGAAGAGGAAAACGAACGGATTCTCAGAACACACTGCACTATTTATATCAAATACTCATTCGCTAACAAACCTAAAAGCTGAAATACAATCTTAACACCTTACAAATAAGGTCGAATTTATTAGCTTTTTATTTGTTTGCTGGCAACTTTAAAATGGCGAAGTTTGCGCGGGAAAACGTAGCGACCGGTGGTGACGATCCAATTTTGAATGCGTTCGCATTTTGAATTCGCAAACGGATTCTTGCTCGATTCGGGGAGCTATTTTCGAACTCATGTTGAATGAATGACGAATGCGTAAACCGTGGTTCAACTTTATGCCAGAACTTACTTACCAATAATTTGGTGAGTATGTTTTTGTACTTATAAATCGTACGTATAATTTAGAATTTATTTTTACAATTTAAAAATTGTATCATTGGTGTAGAGTTTTATTTTGGTTTATTATTAATAGCTCTCTTTATCGACACCAGCCATTTTAATGTCCCCACTGCAGGGACACAGGCCTTACTTATGGATGGCTAAGGAGGATGGGCCGCGTTATGGCCCACCACGCAGGCCCAATGCGGATTGATTGGTGTTAACGACTGCAAATGGAGATGGGACCAACGGCTTAACGTGCCTTCTGAAAATACATTTTTGGTCACCCACCCATGACCGACCCTTGCGAAAGTTGCTTAACCTCCGCAATCGCAGTGCCAGGCGCTACACCACTGCGCCACCGAGCTTCTCAATACTCCTTAGCACTTATACGTAATATGACAAGAAATATCAAATTTCTTAACCCTCTTGAGCTGAGCTTTGGATTTTCACAAAAAGCTCTGTCATCTACCGAATCTCCAGCCAAGAAGTAAGTACGTACTGTTCAGAATAACAGCCTCAGCATTGCTTTTGGCTAAAGTCCAAATGTATTTCGCAACAAACGAATAACTGCAATGAGAAGTCCAGCTTTTAGGCCAAATTGTATTTTTTTTTCTTCAACTAATTATTTTGTTTGCATTTTTTTTCTCTTGTAAACAGTCATTATTTTTTGAGAACGTACCATAGACTTGTTTTACAATAATAACAAACCTTTCAGACTCGAATTGTCACAATTGCATTATCCATACTTAATTAACAACACTAATCCGTATAGTCTTAGAGCATGCTCTAAGTAGAAAGGTTTTAAAAAATGTAGGGGTATGGTAGAGGAGCTCGGTGCAGTGATGTAGCGCCTGGCCCATCGATTGTGGAGGTTAAGCAACTTTCGCAAGGGTCGGTCATGGGATGGGTGACCAAAAATTTATTATCTCGAGCTCCTCCGTGCTTCGGAAGGCAAGTTAAGCCGTTGATCCCGGCTGCATTTGCAGTCGTTAACACCTATCCGCATTGGGCCCGCGTGGTGGATTATGGCCCATCCACCTTATCCACCCATAAGGAAGGCTTGTGCCCCAGCAGTGGGGACATTAAAATGGCTGATGTTCAGTATGGTAGAATTAATAAATCATATTATAATATCGCATCGCAACCTATCATACTTCTTTTTATTTTCATGCTAATTGAACAGATTTGCATAGGTAGCTAGTATCCAAAGTTCATTGCGTCTAGGGGAAAACCGTATCACCGATATCCGGTATTTATTAATACTAAATAACAAATACACTAGTACTAAGTATTATTTATTTTGCTAATAAAATAACTTCAGTTTGGTTAGGTTAGAATTTAATAACACCACAATTCCTCGTATCAAAAAAAAGGTTAGCACTTATTTTATCCACTAGACTAGAGTCTAGCCAAGTCAAGTCAAAAATAACTTTATTCAAATAAACTTAGTAATTAAGCACATTTGAATCGTCTATATTTTCCTACCACCCGTTCCAGCCTTTTTTTTATAACTTCGATCATCTTTATATGATCGAAGGATGTTAAGGCCGAAAGTGTAAGCGCACTACACCCGGAATCCTCACTACTGAGGAACGGGCTGTCCTACCTCTATATCCGGAACACTTTTTTTTTTTATTTGTTATTATAGCGGACTTGAAATAAACCCACCCCCATTTAATCCTTTTATGATGATGTGCAATCATTTACTCTTCCCCGCTTAGTTTTTGCAAAATTCTACACAAGTGGGTGGTTTCTTGAAAGATGCCTAAATCCTTGTTTATACCCACTTGTGAAACACACCATAAATCACCACGTAAAATAATAAATATACCCCCTTACTAATAAAAAATGTATCACAGATGTTCAGTTACACAATGGCGACTCTCTTTCAAGATATTTAAGTTTGACATTAAAAAGAAAGGGACAAAACACTGTGTAACTATACATCGGATATACATTTTTTATTTATAAGGGGGATAATATACAACGTGCTACAAAAATACCCCTAATGCCGAATATGGTATATAGGGACCATCAAACTGATCAACTGATCATCTATGAAATCGCGAAAAAAAACAGCTGTTTCATACATTTTGATATTTTCGATTTTAATTTTTGTATGAAACAGCTGATTTTTATTTCGCGATTTCAGAGTTGGTTCCATAGTAAAAGTTGTTCAGTTTGATGGTCCCTATCTACCATATTCGGCATTAGGGGTATTTTTGTAACACCTTGTATAGTACATTAATAATAAGTCATAACACTTTATAGTACTTATACGACATTTTCTATAACTTGAGTGCAATAACAGCTGTGTTATTACCGTGGTTAGGTTCATTCTCCCGAGCATAACTTAGTAATTATTAATAGCAGAATTAATATTTTTGTCCTAAAAAGTAGTTTAGCCATAAGTTAATACAAACATCATAATCAATATTGAATACAACATATTGTAACTAAACTGAAGATAGGTGTTAAGTTAGCGGGCCTTAATCCCTAGGGATCGTTGTGTGCGGTCCGTTCTATATACATAAATATCCCTATATTGAAGCGGGACGGAAGGAAGCCGGCTATGCCTGTGGAATGAATCAGAAGTTCTATTTGTCTACTCAATAACAAGTGTTAAGGGACTTTCGCAACGGCCGGTTTTTGGATGGGTGACTAAATTTTCTTTGGATTACCGCCATGATGCATTCTAGTGAAGATACATTGAAATGTTAAAAATAGCTTTTAGCAAGCTCCTTCGTGTTCTTCAATAAAGGATCGGAAGGATCCTCTACGTTAAGTCTGCTGCACTGATTTGCGTTTTCAAATCAAAATCAATGTTTTTGTGGAATTTAAAGTATTTTAAGGATATATTTTAGTATACGGCTCTTGCTAATTTAAAATAATAATAATAAAAATCGTTTATTGTCTTGATAACATTTTACATGGGTACATGCAAAAAAATTAATCAATCCACAAACACACAAAGGAGATAGCTCAGCTTGTGTTGGTCTTGACCTAAACCAACCAAACCAAACCAACCATAATAAATTTAAAAAAAAAATAAGAAATAACCAACGCTATTTTCCAGCTTTTCCCCCTACATAGGTACTTTAAGATATGCGGACTAAATACAAAGCAATACAGTAAAACTAACTTAAAATTAAAATTAAATAGTGATATTTAAAAAAAATAATGATGTTTACTAATAGGTTTGTTGCAGAATTACAAATTTTAGAGATTAGACAGATACGTAGAGCCAAATTTACTATAGTGAACAGCTAGATATCGAATTTCTAAGCAATAGATAAGAAAACCTTAGCTACAATTTCGAAGTACTTATGCTATTTTTATATAATACCAAATAATATTCTAGAAAAAATACGACTCGCACCAGATCATGTTCTCGGACGGGAATCGAACCCGCGACCTTCGGATATCCGGTCCAATGCTCTGACCGCTGAGCTACCGAGTCAGTGACTCGTCGCGGGTTCGATTCCCGTCCGAGAACATGATCTGGTGCGAGTCGTATTTTTTCTAGTATATTATTTGGTATTACTTACTGTAACTTTAACAAAAAATACTAATTATTATAATTATAATCTCTTTGGGATAAAAACGTGCCATAAAAGTTCGCATCTTTGCCTCTAAACGAGCAGACAAAGAGCAGCAAACACAGCCTTTATCATCGATCGAAAGCCGAAATCGCAACACGCCGAACCGGTTCCTTAATAGAAAAGAGTGCAACTTTTGCCAGGTCGTTGACCCCAAGCTATGTGAGGAATGTCCGGGACGGAAAGAGGGAGCTGAAAGGTCTTAACAATTATACCTTTTGCATTATGGCTAAATGAGGAGCAGGTGTGTATGGGGCATTGTCTGGCTGTTGCGGTTGACAATTGGCATGCGGCGTTATTGTATAACATTCTATTTAAAAAAATACAGAAGATGTCGATGTAAAGACAGCATCAGGGTCAGATGTCAATGCGACTTCAGCCAAGACTTTAAGACAAGTATTTAATACTCATTTGCAATTTTTTCCAATCTCTTGGCTTTCGATAAATGTAATTATGAGACTGACATAAGTTTCAATAGTTAATAATAGTTTTAAACGAAGCTTTATACAAATTATTTCGATAATTTAATCGGTGCCTATGCATGCTGCATTTTTTAAAAAGCTTTGAAGAAAACCCCCGACATAAAAAAGCTAACACTTAATAAAAAAACCCCATACAAAAAATCAAATTCTTAAAATGTAAAAAAAAATAACATCATTATCATCAAGTCATAAATAGATCTATGAAAAAATCCTAGACGTCGGGGGACCGCTAAGTATGGATTTACATGTAAGCACGTCACATGTCTGGACTGATAGGTATACTGTTAGGTATAGCTAGACAATGAAATTAAACTACAAACTTCAAATTTTTATTTGCAGACTAAAACACTTAGTCTTAAATTATAAATAGTACTTTCAACTTAGTCACCTTGTACAGGTATGGCAAATTAAAATTAATTAAACAATAGGTAATTCAATTAAAATTAAATTTTAAATTAACATAAACATTTCAAATTATAAATTTCCTTAATAAATATAATTATTAAGGAAATTGTGTTTAAACCTTCATATACCAACTCAAAGTGTACTTGCGATTAAGTACGGCATATTTTATTTAATAAATTTTTTGCTGAACTTAGAATACCACCACTTAATGGCCGGGTGGCCTCAAAGAATATTATTTATAGGAACATTTATGCTCTTTAAGGGTGACAATAAAACTAACTATAACTGTTCAATTGAAGAGTATACATTAATAAATTATCACTTGCGCTTGCGCGACAAATCCCTAGGGAACCTTTACTCTAAAATAGAGTATTGTCCCCTATTTCGTATAGGTGTACTCTATAATCTATAGAGTACGCTTAAATACTCTCTTTACGTAACTCTTGTGTAACTCTACCTTTAAAGAAAGACAAATATTTGTTAAAAGCTGCGAAAAGTAACAGAAAATATGTTTGCTGCGTACATTAGTTTTGTTCTACCTTAATGAAAAACTCTTCTATTTGTCTGAAAAAAGGTGGCAACCCATACCCTTATTTTCCTTCCCATTACCAATAGCTAGTATCAAAATGGGGAAACAAAAAACTAATTGGATACAAATACACAAATAGATTTTATCAACCCCCTTTCATCTCCCAATGGAGCTGTAAATTCAGTAACAAAATGGCGTAAGATGTAAATGATTGCAGACAACACACGGATTTTATTTAATTAAAGGCATCACATCGGGTATGCGGTTCGGACACTTTGTTTAGCAGTCATTATATTTTACATAACTGCATATTTTATGAGGGCCTAAGCTAACGCAGTAGGGACTGCTGATTCGGGTTACAAGGTTAGGTCGAGCTCAGACGCGCAGAGTCGAAGTGGATATAAGGTTGGATGAACACGTGACTTGAACGCTGTGTCTTCGAAATTAAAATGGCGTTCATGTTTCTGGCTCCAAAAACGTATTAACTTTAATTAAACCAAGAAGGGTTTGCAATTGACGGCTTCGCTACTGTGGTCTCTCTCAACCCGTCGTGGTCTTGATGATTATTAGCTAAAACCCCCCAAACAACCTCTTGATCTACTGTCATCAGCAGATGGAATGTCCGAAGACGGATGAATAAGAGGCTATCTGATAGAGAACAGAAAGATGGATTAGCAATCCCAGATTTAACGAATCATGATATCAGGGTTAAAACATAATGATGTCAGTATTACCACAGAATATATAATAGTACTAGCTGTAATACCGTATTACCACAGAATAAACTGAGGTATTACTGAGATGAGAACACGGTATGCAATATATTTAGGAGAGTATCTGTTGAGCAAGCTTTCGTAATTTTGCAAGAAAACTCAATTAATTTCTTTGGCTATTCAATCCCATCCAAATGGTGGGGAACTTTGAAAACGGTTCTTAGAAAATATCGATATGAAATCCGCGCCAAAACGCGCCGGGTCTTATCTCACCATTGTCATGGTGGGCCCTACATTAAAGCTAATGGTGGTATTAACGGCTACTCCGTCCTGGTTGTCGGCGGCCACTTAACAGCCCATCAAACGTAACGACCTTGTGGATTTGCGGTTAAACCCCACTTTGTTAGAGGATGTTACACTTATTCATTTGCCGAATTAGAAATAATAAGAACATTCAAATAATTACAGAAACTACCTCATGCTGTTGTCCCGATTCAATTGGGGTCTTATTGGGCGCAGCATTCTTTTCTTCCATACACGTCTTTCACTCGTCTTCTCAATTGGAACTGGACGGGAACGGGTGGTAGAAAAATATAGACGATTCAAAAGTGCTTAATTATTAAGTTTATTTGAATAAATACATTTTGACTTTGGCTTGACTTGAATTAACCTTCCAAGCTACAATTTCATCAATGAATTTACACGACACGCAGGGTAAATTTGAACTCGGTGCCATCCTATCGACCGATTGCTCAATAGTTAGTTGAGGTAAATAGTTATGTCAAGATTAATTTGCCAAGGTAAAGTTAACTTTAAAACTCTCATGTAAGTTACCTTGTTTCTTCTTTCTTTTTGGACTGGTCGATGACTTAAACCTATTAGTTGATAACCGAGATAATATATCTCACAGCGGATAAATTCAAGCGCATTATTCACGTAACAAGAAAGTTGAGAACATGATATCGACAACTGCAAGATTAATTTCATTTCCTATAGTCACCTTTCACAACAGTGACTCATTCCTGCATCGTAGGAACTAGTAGGAAGGCAGACGTAGGCGGTCCGATGCTGATAAACCTTGTTTAACCACTACTATTAGTCTTGAGTTTCGTAATGAGATGAGGTGGGACGTAATGCGATCACAGTAGTCGATTATTGAATCGGCTTTTGTCTCCTGTTTTGGCGCTCGCTAATCGATTTGGACAGATTTTCCAAAATTAAGTAAATGGATCGAAGAATTTTCCCCATGTGCGCGCTTCTCTTTTCGTAAAAGCATAGAATACATAATACTAGTAGCAGGTAGTCACTAAGGTTTCTGGCGTATCCATAACAGAAAACTTTGAAGTTGTAGCGGTTTCTTTCAGTGGCACGTGGCCAAAGACATTTAGTAAATATCCACGACGCAGACGAGTTTCAAAAATGGTTTTTCGAATGATATACCTAGTTACAGGTACTTCAAAGTCACTGTTATCTCAGCTGTAGTCTAACAACAACGCTATATCAACCATTAGGAAAATTTTAGTATCTTAATTACATGCCATGCGAGTCCATGCATGTGAATGAAGAATAAAAAAACCGAACAAGTACGAGTCGGACTCGCCCACCGAGGGTTCCGTACAAACTCGATGATTGATTACGTACTTAAATAAAGACTATATTTTTTATGATTTAATTACAAATGTATAGTTTTCAGATTTTTCCCTGAACTTGTAGTAAAAGACGATATTACTTCCCTTTCATAGTTCAACGGGAAGAACCCTATGAATTTTGATTCCCTAAGTTGAATAGATTCTCTTGAGAGTGTCTTAATGTACGTTTTTGCGGCATAATCGGCCGCATCTTTTTGAACATGTTTTTATTAGGTTGCTTCTCGTTTGTTTGTTTGTTTGTCCACAAATGCAAACGATTTTATACTAGCTTCCGATGAGCTAGAGACTACAGAAATCTTACAGAATTTTCAGGTTTTTAGCTATTTTGAAAACAGCGGAGCATTTATCTTATATTATTTTTCAATAGTAAGGGTATCGCTCCTACTCTGATTCTGATAGCATATATCTCGATTGAGTAAACATTTTTCACTCAACACGTACGTCATATTCCACGTCATTCGTTCATTTTACGTCACTCGGGCTATTTAATCAATAATTTTGTAATTTAATACATATCACATAATATAAGTAGCCAATTGATTAGAATACAACGTATATTTATGCCTTTCGTAGCACGTAGCAGAAAAATCAAAAATCCTTATCCTCACTACTTATATTATAAATGCGAAAGTAACTTTGTCTGTCTGTCTGTTACGTTTTCACACATGGACCGTTGGACCGATTTTTGCCTCACCTACATATATTTCCCTACAATAATATTCACCTATGGTTGCCTCTCTTTCTATCGCGTAGCTCTTATCTTTGACGTATGAAATTGGTCCGTCCGGACGGACCCGCCCGCCAGTAACGCGTGCGCCTGGCCTGACGCAACTTATAGACTACTGGTTGATACCCGCGGACCAAATTCAATCATGTGGAATTTCTCTTCACGTAGGAATTTCAGGAACAAATAGCATCCTATTAGACAATATCCTTCTCAAGGGTCTTATCAAATATCTGTATCAAAAATCAAAGTTCAGTGGTTTATGCCTAACAGACAGAGTTACTTTCACATTTAATATTGTGTGTCGATGTCCACTTCACTTCAGTTCAAAGGTTTCAATTAAAGTTATACCATAATTGTAGTTTACATACGAGAAAAAAAATCCCTAGGAATAAGGAAATTAGAAACACGTTATTCTAAATGCATTGCATTAGAGGGAGATTATGTAGAAAAATAAAATATTTTTGTTTAATTTTTTGCATTTTTTAATATTCCAATCCATTCCAAGAACATTTTGCTCGTAATTTGTCTGTCTTCGTCCTCTTGTATAAAATATAACAAGTTTGTATAGAGTAAAATGATATTCTGCATACAAAAATTCTATATTAAAATATGACATTGTTCAAAGTGTTCAAACCACGAGTGCAATTGTATATTTAATACCTAGCTTTCCAAGAGTGCTGATCGTTAAACAAACTGTAATTTAAACCTAGACCACGGTATTTCCTTTGCGTATTGGGTTGCTAAGCGACTGACAGTTTGTGTCTGGTCAAGTAAGCTTTGTTAAAAATAGGTACATATGGTTACTTACAGAAGGTAGTAAGGTACTAAGGCACAAAAAACACGCAGTCGATTTTAAAATAACTTATATGATGCTGTCCAATCTCCAATAGGGAAGGACCTGAAGAAATATGTCATTGGGTAGGATTACTCAGCTGATTGGTAATCCTACCAATGATTGGGTGGGTTACATTTACATCAAGAAGAACTGATGGCTGTAGAAGGTGAAAAGGGGCGGGGGGACGCTGGAATGGCGACCGCCCGACAAGACGACTATCTGGTGAATTTCGCCGGAAGCCACTGGTCTGGTTGAAGGCAGCGCAAGGCCGATCGTCATGGATCTTTTGGGGAAGTCTATGATGCCCAGCAGTGATCCTCTGGTAAAACATATTACTCAGATATAGTAAGTAAGGTTGGTAGGACATATCTCGTTTTCGAGTGGCATTTTCTTTCGATTGGTTAAAAGTTGATAAGGGATGTAAGTTTTATCGGAAAAATTGTCCATTACACACACTTGCTCATATTTTTCAACATCGTCATCGCCTTATATCTACTAAAAAGGCCTACGGACCAAACGAACCGAGCACCGCCTATCTGTGTAGCGCGGGGCGTAGCGGAGAGTGTTCTTATTGTTGCGTGGGAGTTTTCACACCTACACAATGTTAATTCGACGGTAAAATTAAATGTTACGAAGCGAAAGTACTGTCACATCCCGTTAGTATGCAGGGTGCACAAGATTACATGGAGAATCGAAGTAGATAAGCTGCTGCTAATATTGGAAAGGAATCGGAAATCGGAATTTTAATCAGGTTATGGCTAAGGCTCCTCTAATGTTAATTCGTAATGGGTTATTACGATACAGTTACGCATCTAATACACAGGAAGATAATGATTTCAGTAACTTCAATTAAGTTTGTGCTGTGTATAAAAAATCGTGTTCAGTTGTGAACGGATCCAGAACACATACTCTGAGCGATTCCTGACCTAATTTTCATAGCTTCCAGGATTCCCTCCCCACATCAAGCCGAAGATTCCCCGAAGCGCTGCCAATACTCCGATTTATTGCCGAACTTCGGTATTCCGATGACAATAAAATCGGTTTGTTTTTCGTGCGCCAGTTACACGGCTCGTCTAACTCAGTTAGATAATAAACAAATATTATACTACCACGACTCCTAACTTCCACTGTGGGACTTCTAGTTATAGGCATATTCTTCAATCATTGTGTAACGCTCGTTTGCCATGTGTACACTCGACGCCACAGAAATCGCACCTCTTCAAAAATTGTCTTTGAAACAATTTAAATCATATCTAATTAATAGTAAATGCTGTCATAAACTCCTACCCCTTCGTATATAACCAACAGTCTCTAAAACCGTTGGAACAGTCGTCATACGGAATAATGACTGAGATAGATTCAGTTTCCGAGCAACATTACACAGTCGCATTTTTGCAATATTATTACAATTTCATTTGAGCAGCTTCATGGGCAATAGTATCCATCTTGGGTTCCTTTTTTTAATTGAGCAATTTGCGTGCGTTCTTTCTAACGTTTCGATAGTGAATTTTCCTGGATTTACCCCAACTTATACCCTTATAATGAATGCGCAAGTAATTACATGTGTAGCGTTTAATTGTGGTAACTGTTATGTTTTTAAATCGATCAATTATTATTTAAAACCCCAATAAATGTACTTTTAATAGATATAAATATTAAATTAATAATACGTGTGCTAGCAGAGGTACGCATATCTAAACTAATTGCATATCTAAATTAATGCATTTTTTTTGACGCCGAGTATATCCTTAGAAAAGTCAATATATTGAAGTTACGCTCTACCTATATCAAACACTAAAGTAAGTTTTTTTACACAGCTGCAATTATAACGAAGACTTTTTACACAACTGCAACGAAAGGTAACGAACAGTTATTTAGGGGCACCAAAAGCTTCAATGATTGTCTGACAACCCTATTTTTTCCTCGCAATAATTATATATCTACATTTATTCAGTGTGAGCTTCATAAATGGGTCAGATGTGACCATAAGTCGTAATAAATCAAGCATTAAAATATTTCTTAATTATTCTTTTTTTGACCCTAATTTGTTAACATAAGGTTAAATTGAAAATTTTTAATCATCAAAGGAGGAGAAATTAGTCCACGAAATTAGAGAAGCAAAATCCATCTCTAGTTTATAGAGACATCAAAAGGAGAACATAGTTCGGTCTCAGTAAAAAATATTTATTGTTAAAAGCTGCGCTTGCGTTTAAAAATGCACGATGTTTCCGGATTCCCCGGTGTATGACGAATGACGCTTGTCAAAGTGTCATCTCCGTTTAAGCGTATCGTGTTCGTTGTGAAGTTTCAGCATCACTCATAAAAGTACAGAACTTATGCCCGTTTGCACTAAACTTAAGAATCGCCTAAGTCTTTTCCTTACTACAACTTGACCAAATTGAAACGGTGTCATTAACTCAGCTGTCATGCAGATTTCATGCGCCTATTTATCTTGGTCGAGTTGTAGTTAGGAAAAGACTTAGGCTATTCTTAAATTTAGAGCAAACGGGTGTTAATGTCCCTAACCTTTGTCCAACGATCGTTTGGTTGAGTAATAACCGGCGCATTGTTGAAAATATGTTCGACGTTCGAAACAAACCGACAGTAATTTTTATTTTTTGAACTTAGCTTCCGCCCGCTACACTGTCTGCGTAGAGTTATGCAGAAACTGTTACGATTATCGTCGTTCCCACAGGTACTTTCTCAAATCAATTGCTTCAGATCGCTTTGATTCATAAAGGATAAATAAAATATTTATTTAAAATTATCTTACATATCACAAAATTACAACTATAAAACCAAAAATAGACTGATGATGATGTCAATGAAATCCGTAAAAAAAATCTTTTCCAATAATAAAAACACTAGTGGCCGCTCGCGACTTCTTCCGGCACCTATCCTGTATGACCCTAGGGAACCTTTGACCAGAATACATAGTAGCCTATATGTTAATCCAAGTCCTAATCTGTCTACTTAACAAATTTCGTCCAAATCCGCCCAGCCGTTTAAGCGTCGAGAGATAACAAACACACACACAAACTTTCGCATTTATATTATTAGTTAGTAGTATTAGTTCTATCGGGGAAGACGACAGAATATCTGAAAAACGATTGATTTGTAGTTTTATTTACAGGCGATTTTAGTCAATTAGCGCTTTTTATCGACAATCGCTTTTAAAATCTAATCGCAAACCTAATTTCAATGAGGTGGCGATTCGATTTTGCATCATTAAATTACTTAGTTCTTATTTGTTATCCAAATTTTCTCAGAAATACATTTTATCTCTTTTACACGAAAATATTAAATAGCAACGGCATTTTATAAGAATCAATTATAGTGGTGGCCACATAATTAAGGACGCCAGTCGATTTTCATACAAACGAAGTAACTTTGAAGTATTGCTTCTCGGCCAGGGATTGACCGAGCGGTGATCTGGTGATGGCCATCCAGGGAGTGAATGGAGGACATCCAGATTGCAATACACACCCAAGTGATCTGATCAGCATTCTAAGAGATGTAAGAATATGTTTAAAAAAACCGCGAATATCGCATAAAAATGTATGAAAATCTTGCAACTGAATTCTGATGCTTACATCTCTTAGAATCCTGACCAGATCAGTTGGGTGTGTATTGCGATCTGAATCTTCTCTATTCACTTCCTGGATAACCATCATCAGATCACAGCTAGTTCAATGCTAGGAAAACCAAGACTTCAAAATTACCTCGTTCGTACGAAAATCAACTTGTGTCCTTAATTATGTGGCCACCACTATATAAACAGGCCTTTATGATAAAAAAATACTGATTCAACAGGTTCAAGGTTTTAAAACGTCTTATCGTGGCTATCAGTCGTAGGCCTTCCTGTCCGGAGGGCGGACAAACCTTCTTTGTAAAATTCAATAACCCAACCTCCAAGGAAGTTATCAAAATGACCCTTAACACTTTCTATTAAAGTTGATAACTTCTTTTGTAGTAGCTCGTGTAATACTGACAAGTCTTTTTAATACAAATAAAGATAAATCGAATGGAAAACGCTTCGAATATTATCGGAAGGCAAATATTTAATGTGAGTGGCTTAAGTAAAGATTTTTTTCTATTATTCATCATTTAACACTTAAAGTCGTGTTATCTAGAGAAGGAAATTTTATATTGGAAAATAAATATTGCCAAATAAGTTTTTATTATTACACGAACGTAATACAATACTTCCATCTTATTATAGGTTATCTATTTGTGGTACCATCATTGACGTTGATTTACTTAACACAAAATAAGTGACGTTTTCAGAAATTTATAAAATAAAAAACCGGCCAAGTGCGTGTCGGACTTGCGCACGAAGGGTTCCGTACCATACCATTATCTATAAAACGGCAAAAAAATCATGTCTGTTGTATAGAAGCACCCCTTAAATAATTTCTATTATTTTAATTGAATCATTTATTTTTAAAGTGAATAATAACTAAATATTCTGTGAGTATTTCAAGCGTCTACCTGTTGCCGTTATCAATAATTGAGCAAAAACGAGCAAAATTAAATCACGTTTGTTGTATGGGAGCCCCCTTAAATATTTATTTAATTCTATTTTTTAGTATTTGTTGTCATAGCGGCAACAGAAATACATCATCTGTGAAAATTTCAACTGTGTAACTATCACGGTTATATGAGATACAGCCTGGTGACAGACAGCGAACAGACAGACGGACAGCGGAGTCTTAGTAATAGGGTTTCTGTTTTACCCTTTAGGTACGGAACCCTAAAAATTACGCTAATCTAAACATAATATTTTTGAAATAGAAGCACATGTGAAATCTGTGAAACTTTTCAGTTAGAAGTAGAGAAAGACTAAAAAGTTTCTTTGAGAAATATTACTGTAAGCTTTTGTCTCTGATAGTTTCAAGTCAAACCTAAAGTTGTTTCACGAAGAATCGCCGAGGCAAAGGTTATAAGATCATTATTTCCATTCATTCATTTTGTAATTAAATGCTACACGAAAATGTACTCAAAATAGCAGTAATAGAGCCTATTGATAGACTACATAATGTACCATACTCACGCAAATAAACTATTACTTACTTACAGTATTCAAACCATCATTTAATCAAGTATACTGCCTAAAGTAGGTACTTAATTACAAAAAACCAATTAGAAAGTTCAATATTTTAGTACGTATAATCGTCTGACAAACCTATTACAATATCTAGCACTACAGATCCGCAATTCATATGAATTTGAGGAAGGTTGGGAGCGTAAAATTCTTAAAAACCAACGATTTTAACCCTTATGCATTTCACCTTAAGAGTCTATCTAACCGCATCCGTAAAAGTGCAATCGAAAGTTGACCGAATTCAGTGGTTAGTATCTAGACTCGATAAAAATGTTGTGCATTCTCACAACCGGAACATTGGAAAGCAATTAACCTCACCTCCACATGGTTTGGTTGAGGAAGTTGAGCTTGGTGCACATTCGAGTACCTACATAACATCGTGCAGTCAGCGTCATTATGGGAACAAACACCCAATACTCAGGAGCATCTAAATTTACCAAAAATGTTCTAAGTTCAAAAGCCTCTAAGAACATTGGTCTAACAACACTTTGAGTGTTCCGATATTTTTGATTGCTTTAGTTAGAGTTTAGAGGTTCCTAAATATTTGGTCATACTGTACGTACATACATAACACATCAGTGCTTCTTTCTACCCGACTACAGCGAAGCAAAATGTGAGTATGTATGTATGTTCATCTGTTCCCTCATAACTTTTAAACTACTTATCATAATTTTACAAATGAGGTATTGATAGAAGCGTCTTAGCCGTCCGTTGGTTAAAGAATGTATGACGTTACATTAAATAGAGTGTGGCGCCCTCTAGAGGACTTAAAATCATGAACTAAAAACAAATCTTTTCTGATGATGCCGTATTGGGTATCAAATGAAAGAGCTTAATTAAATATTTGTATATTGTTAGCTTTTGCTCGTGCCTTTGCTTGCAGTTACACCCCCTACCCACCCTATTTACAACCCGTAAATATTTAAAATAAAAAGTAGTTTAAAAGCTAAAACCCAACTACAAAAAAATCGCACTCTAAAAAGTACGAAACAAGAAAATATTCGAGTCCAAAATTCATAAAAGGCTAAAAGACAAATAATATTTGAAAAAATACTAGAAAAAATCGACTCACCCGTAGCACCTCAGACGGGACTCGAACCCGCACCCTTGGGATTCCGGCCCAATGCACTGACCAATTATGCTACCGAGTCACTAATACCGAGCATAATTGGTCAGTGCATTGGGCCGGAATCCCTAGGGTGCGGGTTCGAGTCCCGTCTGAGGTGCTACGGGTGAGTCGATTTTTTTCTAGTATTTTTTCTAATATTATTTATCTTAATATAAAAATAGCATTGTTAATGCGAAAAATCTAAATTTAATAAGGCTAAAAGACGTCATAATGGGTGGTAGAGTAAAAAAATTGACGATAAAAATGCTTATTATGTGAGCTTATTTGAATAAATAATTTTTCGATTTTAATTTCAACAATTTTATCAAAACTAAAGCGAGTATTTTTCTGTAGCGAAGCTAAAACGGTAACGGTTTAGTTTTGGTTTTATCGATGAAAACTAGCGTGATTGGGCCCTTGAGTGAATTTTCAGGACTAATGATGAGGAGATTGTCGAAAACCTATTATAAAGTAAAAAAATTCAACACTTTTATCAACATTAACAGTTTAGGCTATATCTCCCAAAAAGTAAACCATCGATTGTAGCATCGATTAAAATCGGTCATCGAAGTTAGCTTAGTTGTGCACCCCGCCTTATTCGGTCAGATCAAACCGTGCAAGCCACCACACCGGCGCGATATCACTGTAAAGACGTACAGATAACATTGTCGAATTGTGATGGTATTTTTTTTGCCGTGTGTAGTGTAACGGTGTATGTATCTGCTAGAACAAAGACCAATGGAACCTGATGTCCGAATGCAGAGTAACTGTTAGCAGAGACAAACTAGATCAGGCTGTGAAATCGGCTGTGCAGGCCAGCCAGATTAAACCAAAATAAAACGAGCAAGCAAGATGCAAAGATCGCATCTTATGTAAATCCCTCTCCACAGATGCTATGAAATAAAGATTCGGTCCTTTTCTTATCTGTCGATGAATTCCAATATCATTGAAGAACATACACTTTTAAACTTTTGCGTTGCATTGTACCTACTTAATTTAATAGTTAGTTGTGAAAATACCTATCATTAGAATAGTAACGTACGCGTTTAATTTCCATTATTTTAAGTATCATTGAGGAAATCGATCAAACTGTCATTACCTATTTACCCAAAGGATATTAGCACGAATTCTTCAAAAAGACTGAATATGATTTTAAATGCTACATTGTAAGATTTGTAAGGCATATACCTACTGAATGCAAGATAAGTAGGTCAGTTCCAAATTATGAGTGCATAAAGATATCTGAACGTCACAATTTGACCTTAGCAAGTGATTTCTGAACCGTTATCGCGTTTACGCAGCGGATGTTTCAAATAAAAACATTGACTCTGATCGTGCATATTGACCTGTGCACTATCTCTTAAGAGCAAAAACGAGATCCGGTTAGCAACTTTTTTTACTAGTTGGTGTTCCGAGGGGGCCTAGTGTTCAATATTTAGGCTATCTGCGAACGCCTGTCAAATATAATCGAGAGCCGATACATCAAAGAGCATCCGAAGTTTTTTTAATTCCTCACCAAGATTGATTTAGGAGTCAGCAAAAAGTTCTGACTCGTATGCTTTATTACAGTCTTAATCGATATAGTGTCTGGTGATTTGATGCGAAATGCAAATCATCTAAGTACCTACTACCTACTCCAACTAAGCGCATAATTTTTGTTTTTTAAAGTCGTCGTTGAATTAATGAGCTCATTTTCCTCTTGTAGAAAAGCCGTTGTTTCCTCAATATTTTATGTGGATATGGATTAAAAACCGTAATAATCTTAGGGCCACTTGCGCCAAGCTGGGTTAAAATTTAACCCAGAGTTAGTTCATACAAAAGTAGCACTAACCCTGGGTTAAATGTGCTAACACAGCTTGGCGCAAGTGGGCCTTACTGCTGAGTTATTTTGAACTTGCTAATAAAGTTTTTAGATGGAACTTGTATTCTGAATATAAATAATAATAACAATAAAATATATTTAAAAAAAATAGTGCGTCCAGCGATAAAGATAGTTGTCTAAATACAAAAGTGTTGAACTCTGTTGCTAACAATTTTCGATTGAAACTGCAGTTACATTTCTGCTTTAAGTTAGATATTTGTCACATCTGTTCTTACTAAAGCAGCAATGTAACTGCGATTTCAGTCAGAGTTGATTGCAACAAAGTTATCAAGGGACAGGTTTCTAATGCTGAATAGAAAATAACTGATTTTGTACGGCGAACCGCACATTGAAGTGAGAAATTCCTAATTATTACAACATTTGTAATCTGCGAACTTGCATTTTATTTACACGTTTATTGCACTTAATTCATAACTAAAATAAATTCTATTACTACTCTAAAGTCTATTACGGTTAGCACTCGACACGGTAGTATCATTTTGAACTCTTCTATATCAATTTCCTATCATCTCCATCATATCATATAAATATCAGAACAGCATCCCTCTATCGTAGATCAATCAGCTATCACTCTATCATTCCTATCATCTAAAGTTTGTAGGGCTACACCCTACAGTTCTTACCTATAAAACTTTTCTCGCCGGTAATGGTGAAAAGTTGTATGTTTACACGTTGTTACACGAGACCAAAATTTTGTTCTTTCTCGTGCCTTTAAAACACTCACTGTGCTCAATAGTCTTTAATAGAATCACTCGTTCGTGATTCAAAGTCGGCACACAAGTTTACTTTGGTCTCTTGTAAAACAAATAACTATTTTCAGTTTGTGAATTACTTACTTCGTTTATAAATTGTATGTGTATATGGATATTGAGATCAATACAACCATTTAGTAGGTAGGTATCTATAGTCCAAAGTGTTGCCAAATCAAAACATCATTAAAGATTTATAGTAGGCATAAGAATAATGTGCTTGACCTAGCTCGAGTTTGCGGATAACATTAACCAGATAAAATGACTTTGTTGCTACGTACAAAATATTTGCCATTCTTATCTGATTTTACTTAAAAATATTTATAATTTCTGGAAAGCTTACAAGTCCTTCACCGGGGACCCCGCTGGTGTCACTGCAATCACATAATATTCAATGTGTAAATTAAAAAAAGCAAAACCGATAATCTAAGTATAAGGCTCATAATTACGAACAACTTTTTGTTTGCAAGCAATCCTAAAATCGCGAAACAAAAACTGTTGTTTCATATATTTAAGCAAAAAAAATTTTTTTTTATAAAACATCCATATTTTTTCGAGATCACAGGATTGGATTGATTCCATACCAAAAGTTGTTCGTAATTATATGCCCTCTACTTAGTTAAATTTTTTTGCATTATTTTATTTACACGTTGTATACAAGGTGTTACAAAAATACCCCTAATGCCGAATATGGTATATAGGGACCATTAAACTGAACAACTTGTACTATGGGACCAACTCTGAAATCGCGAAAAAAAAAACAGCTGTTTCATACATTTTGATATTTTTGATTTTAATTTTTGTATGAAACAGCTGATTTTTTTTGCGATTTCAGAGTTAGTCCCATAGTAAAAGTCGATCAGTTTGATGGTCCCTATATACCATATTCGGCATTAGGGGTATTTTTGTAACACCTTGTATAAGGCGACAAGTAAGAATACCGCAGTCACTTATTGAATATTTTAGTTACCAACTGCACGGCGCGTAACAGGAAAGTGACGAAATATTAAACTAGTGTTTAATATTTTTTCTTACATCCGTTATTGAATATTTTTACGATTACGCAAAATCAACTCCAATTCAAAATAATATGCGACCAAAAATTATGCGTCTGATAATTTAATATCAGAGAGCGTGCGTCATAACATGCATGTCGCAATCTTTTTAAATACCCACATTAAGATCAGTTGTAAGCTTTCGTAACTTAATCTGACGAATGAAAAGCAGATATAAAATTAAATTAAACAAGAGAGTTTAATAATTAATGTTGTTTAATTGGCGAACCCCAATTCTCATGTCACACAAACATCGATATCTTCTAAATAACTTTGGCGAATAGTACAATACGAAACTCCTTACTTTGATTTATCAGAGGCCGTACCGGCTAACGCATCGAACTTTGGAAAGTCTGCCGGGATTCCAATTAAAACAGATAAATCGAGTCCCAATCGGGCCAAAATGACGAACCCCAATTCATGATGCCACACGAACATCGATATCTTCTAAATAACTTCGGCGAAAAGCACAATACGAAACTCTTTACTTCGATTTATCTGTTTTAAGTTGAAGCTCGGCAGACCCGCCGAAGTTCGAAAAGTTAGCCTGAAGGTCTGGGGGCTGATTACGTAACTCTGCTACTAACAATTCTTGATTGAAATCGATTGAAACCGCAGTTACATTGCTGCTTTAAGTAAGATAGTTGTCACATGGTTCTTACTAAAGCAGCAATGTAACTGCGATTTCTGGCAGAGTTGATTGCAACAAAGTTACTTAATCGGGGGGCTGGTCGAACTCCGGTACCATATTCACAAACGCTTACTGTTAGCTTTGCGTACCTATCGCATTATGTTGATCTCTACTCAACCCCTGGGATAAGACCATGCCTAACATATTGAAATTGACATGTATGATTTGTATGAAAGCTAACTGCGCGCAGTTAACTGCTTGGCGGTCCGTTTGCCACCTCCTTACTGCAAAAAAAACAGTCAAGAGCAAGTCGGACTCGCGCACCGAGGGTTCCGTACCATCATTCTGAAAAAAATTACTATTTAGAGACAGCGTTTTATTTTTCCTGTAATCTTTACATAAACTTCTATCACATACAATAATAAGATAGGGGGGGAGGTATAATTTTTACATTTTTCATTAAAAATCGAAAACTATGCGGCCTAAATAAAATGTTTGAGAATGTGCAAGCAGCACTTTTTCATATGATACCCCATATGCCCTAGTACCCTCACTTAGAATTTTTAAGACCCCATTTCAGTCTCTGTTGCAAAAAAAAAATATCTAAAACTATTCCAAATTTCAAGTTGATATCATCAGTAGTCGAGATATCCGGCTGTGACAGACAGACAGACAGACTGAGTCGCACCATAAGGTTTCCTTTTTACCATTTTGGTACGGAACCCTAAAAAGATCTAAGAGCATCGTTCTAACTAAACCAATTATTTTATTTGACAAGGAGTCGGCAGCCTTTTTTCTGACAACACATTGGTATGTAACTGCCATTATTTTTTCTACTTTAGATAGTATCTCGATCGTGTACAATCGGCAACACATAAGTTAAAACATTTAAAACTATAATAACATTTATTACAAAGGAGTATAAATCATAATCATAAAAATCGTGGAAGTGTTTATTTTGTGTGTTGGGTGTTGTACCAATTACGTATGCACGGACATAGCAACATATAGAGTGTGGACATCGAAAAAAACAGTTTAACGACCGTTTGATTAATTATTGTTGGAGTAGGAATATTTCGGTGTGCAAAATGAGTCTAGTTTCTATTCTAAGTTAGGGTTCAGCGGACTTAATTTGGTTCAAGCTTTTACTTAATTCTCTCTACATCACCTACAATTTACATAGCTCGTCCTTATCTGTGTAATAACTTTAGCAATTACTTAATTTTGACGTTGGAAAACCATTGAAACTCAATATTTACCACGCTATTTTAATAAATAATAATAATAAATGATTGGAAAATTTCACACAGCGCCATCTAGCCCCAAACTAAGCATAGCTTGTAATATGGGTGCTAGACAACTGATATACTACTTATATACTTTTTAAATATATACTTATCATACATAGTAAGTAACTTAACACCCAGACCCGTCACAGAAATTAAAATTCATCATTCCAATTTCTGCCCGGTCGGGAATCGAACCCGGGGCCTCTTGCGTGGTAGACCGGCATGTTGACCACTGCACCACTCAGGTCGTCGTTTATTTACGCATTTGCGCAAAGACAAAATAATAATAATAATCTAGGTACATTTTTAGTACTGACAACTAACACTTACAAGAAGCGATAATAAAATTATCGCTTTATGTAAGTGTCAAAACCACATCTTCGATGAATGAAAACAAATATTAGAAAGAATCTAGAATATTGTGAACAAGCAATCAATTAAGCATGCTTTACGGTCTAGGTCAGATTACTATGGCAAACAAAAAATTGTATTTATTAACACCTGGCTGACTACACCGGAAGTCAAAAAGCTAGACTTTGCAGCTAGAGATGTAGTAAGTAGGTACTGAGATTTAGAATAATTTGGAAAAGAAACGGTCAAGAGCAGATCAGATCATCAGATCAGAGGGTCAGATTGTCTATCGAAACTAGTTGATTTCAATTTCAATGCTTTACTGAATCTTACGAGATATCTGACGTAACATTCAGCAAGATAAGTTTTAGACTTTTTGACTGAGCGAGCACGAAGCGTGAGCGAAGCATCTCCGTTTCAGCTTGGGCAAAAATGCTTTCATATGTCCGGACTGTTCTTCTCTACGGGTCGCATTTCTCAACCAATTCTTGTGAAATTTTGTGAGCACTAGTCAGCAAGTTCTATTATTATATACCTACTTATATTTTTATTATTGATTCAGTTTAAAAAAATGGGGAGACATGGACGTCGAAAACTAAAAAATAACATATTTCAACCAATTCGAGATTTTTTTTTAAAATATCTCGACCACGAAGTCTACACGCTCACAGAGCCACTAGTAATAATCTGTAAACAAAACGGTCTAAAATCAGAAAACAAAACACAACAACTGAATCGTCGCGCCAAAAAAATCACCACCCAAACATTCGAAATTCAAAACAAACAGAAGAGTACACCACTAGACAGAAATTAAAAGCCAGACGCATTTCCCATGGGTAGGTAATTACGAGCGGCGAATTTCGCCGGCAGGTGGTGACGCAACGCAATGCCAAGGCCCGCTCGTGCCGTTGACCGCGTCCGGCATTTGAGCTCACCACACATACGGACAAACTCGGACACCTAATAGGGTTGCCAATAGTTTAAAGTTGAATGCGTTAAATGTCATTGACCAAGCGAGCGTGAAGCGCGAGCGAAGCGTCTCTGCTTCAGCTTGAGCAAAAATGATTTCGTATGTGTCTGTTCTCCTCTACAGGTCGCATTTCTTATGCGATTCTCGTGAAATTTTGTGAGCGGGATCGATAATTATTACATAAATTTTAAGAAATAATATTCAAATCTGCATTATTATCTACATTTAAAGAAAACAAATGAAGTCGGTTGAGGCTTTTAGAATAAAAAAAACACAAGAATTTCCTCTAACCCCACCCGACTTTATTTGTTTTCTTAAAATGTAGATAATAAATGCAGATTTAAATATTATTTCTTGGTGAATTGATTAGAGCTTGTTTTTTATGTTTATAAAAACGTAGGGTTGTCAAACCCTATCTCTAACTCACTTATCAATGGAAATAAATTCAGTGAACGACGTATCATACTTGTCAATCTCCAATAACTGCCCAGCTCAAATTAGTATGCTGTTAAACTCTTTGTCCATTCGAAGAAAAGTTAAGTAATCGCTTAGAGAAATTCCAAGGCGCGAGAAAACACCAAAGTACTTATTATATCAAAAGGTCACACACAGTAGAAAGTAAAATTTAGTGTTGTTTGTTTATTTCATCATACTAAATGATAACAGGTAAAATCGTTAAAAAGCCGTAGTCGTCCTAGAAAGGTGTCGAAACGTCGGGAATCCAAAAAACCAATAAATAAATAAAATAATTCTAAAAAAACACCTAGGCCCTATTCAATAAAAGTTATAATTGCAATTTACAATTCCAATCTTTGATACATTACTTACAATGTTAGGCGACTTGTTACTATTCATGTAATACGCTCAAACATAAACAGCAACGTACCTCGAATTGTAGTTGTAAATTACAATTGCAAGTTTTATTGAATAGGGCCCTGAATTCATAATATACGCGCTGTAATCCGTAAAAAGTGTTTATTTCTAATGATCTGTACGCGCGGAAGTCTTAGAGCCAATTTCATCAGTAATTTTAAACTCGATTTGTCATTAAACGAGTTTAAGGCTGTCACTGTCATAACAACGAAGTAAAATTTGTTACGAAAATGTACAATTGCATAATAAACAATGCCTAGTAAAATATTGTATCAATTTTATCAATAAGCTGGTGAAATTGCTTTGGAATAAATGGGAATCAAATTCGACACATAAACTACATTATGCAAAACGTAATCTTAATCGCGTTTAAAATCAGTGGTGAAATCGGCTCTCAGATGTATAAAATCGTTAAGCATTAAAAGTTCCTTGAAAATCATACTTGAGAAAATGGATTATTAAGGCAAAGGGAAGAATGTCAGTGACATAAATTATGTACCGGTACGTACTATAAATTGTTGGCTCAACAACACCAACATCCACCAACATACAGGACTAGAACCCATGACCCTTGGGTAAACCAGACCAATTATTAATCAGAAAATTAATAATAACCAACTTCTTAAACTATAATAGTTAAAAATTGCATGAATTTTCAGACAGATTAGAATCAAAGCAGCTCTTTTTTGTTAACATAAAGGTATAAATTCGAGCAGCTGGTTGCGTTAAAATATTAGAGGAAAGTTGAGCGGTTCGGAATGGAATATTGAAAAGGCATGCGGAACTTGTATGGCGGAGCGCCAAACCTGTGGAGAGACCGCATTGCGCACGGTGCGGTACACTGGGCTCAAGTGAAGAGGCGCAGAATACTTAATTGTTTTACTACAGATAACACAGATTAAGTAACTGTTAGTATGTCTACGTCGGTCGAGGTGGCGCAGTGTTTTAGCACCTGGCCCTGCGATTGCGGAGCTTAAGTAATTTTCGCAAGGGTCGGTCATGGGATGGTGCGTGACCAAAAATTTGTTATATCCGTGCTTCTGAAGGCACATTTAGCCGTTGGTCCCGGCTGCATTTGCAGTCGTTAACACCCACCAATCCGCATTCGGCTCGCGTGGTGGGTTAAGGCCCATCCTCCTTAGTCACCCATAAGGACAGCCTGTGCTCCAGGAGTGGGGAAAATGGCTGATGGTGAAAATTAAACTAATTACCTATCAGTGGCGAAGGGTCCATACAAGCAGATTCCCATCAGCTTACCTTTTAGAAATCCTACCCCACCGATCCACTATATCTATTCAGATCATGACATATTTGTAGAACAGCTTACCTTCGTCATAATTTCACCCCTCTATACCAATGAGCAACTAACTACCTCTTTTAGACCACTTTTTGCTACCCAACACTAGTTTTCCGTTTAGGACATCATCATTTAAGGCGTTGGCCAAAACTTTACAATGTCATATTGTGCCAACCATTTAGGCACAATTAGATATAATTCATGGCTGCATGATCTATCGCGCGGTCGGATACAGTCACCGAATAAAGCAGTTATATTTTAAAGCAAATGAAAATATTTATATTTTTGTGTACCCGATAATAAATTCCTATATCTTGGTATTAATATTTAATTACCAAGATTATTAATTAATGGAATTAGACTATTTTATTTTTGATATAAATGTATCAAGTAGTTCATTGAATTTATTTCAAAGTATTCCCACTGAAACCTTAATTTTGCCTGACGATATAACAACAATGCAACTATTTTAGTGACTATCAGCCATTTTTAATGTACCCACTGCTGGGGCAAAGGCCTTTCTTATGAGTGGATAAGAAGGATGGGTCATGACAGCCGGGACCAACGGCTTAACGTGCCTTCTGAAGCACTGAGGAGCTCGAGATGATAAATATTTGGTCACCCATCCCACGACCGACCCTTGCGAAAGTTGCTTAAACTCCGCAATTGCTAGGCCAGGCGCTATACCACGAGCTCCTCACTATTTTAGTAGTAAAATATTGTTATTAGTCTGAATAAATAGCTATACTTATATTTATTTTACATCGTTATTGTCGTTAAACGTTTTCTCATCTCATAAAAAAGAACTAAATAAATAAAGAAACTCACATATATACAAACACACATGAACCCTAAACATAATACACTCTTTTTTTGAGCAGTCGTGTAAATAAAAACTGCTAGAATAGCCCACTACCACTACGTAAAATAACAAAAAAGAGCTGTTTAAAAAAGCTCTTAGCTACTTTTTATTAATGTTTTGCAATCAATCACTAATGTAGCAAATCAATGATTATAAAAATACTCTGTGTAATATAATTATTTAATTTACCTAGTTACCTTTTTTTAATTAAATTCAAATCGCGTATTGTAAATCCAAACGCATTTTTTTATACTAAATCAATCGTTCTCGCGGCGAAAATTGGAACTAAATAGTAAAATACTGTTAAAGATACAGCAAAAAAGGAAAAATAAGTTCATTTAAAAAGTATATTTTTTCAAATTCAAAATTGCACTGATGTTTTTAAAAATACCTAAGAGTTTTAAGATTATTTTTAATTAGACATTATTTTAAAATGCTATACTAGCGACGCTATCAAGCGAAGAGATAAGATGGTCGCTGTACGATTTTTTTTAGGGTTCCGTACCAAAATAGTAAAATCCCTTATGGTGCGACTCAGTCTGTCTGTCTGTCACAACTGGATATCTCGAGAACTACTAATGCTATCAACTTTGGAATAGTTTTAGATGACGTTTGCTTAACTATTTTGCAAATAAGAGAGAAATAAAAATATTATATTTATTGGATAGAGAAAAATCTGAAATTATTTTATGTCTTAGAAGTTTATGTTAAGGAAAAATAAAACGATGTGTCTAAATAGTAAATATTTTCAGAATGATGGTAAGGAACCCTCGGTGCGCGAGTCCGACTGGCTCTTGACCGTTTTTTTGGCAGGTCAATAGCCTGGCGAACATACGAGTATAAGTAAGTACTAATAGTATTGTAAAAAAAACTAAGCAGCATTGGCCTTCAACTGAAATAGAGCGTTCACCTGAGTCTTAAAATCTAGCTTTATTTCCACAACCTGGATTGCGCGTGACGACTATAAAATCGATGATTGCGATTCTGAGAATCGGAAAGGTTTCGATTACAATTGTGAATGGCGCTTGGCGGTTCGTTGTTTATCTTTTTTTTTAACAGCTTGTTAATTCATTGTCTTTTTTAGGGTTCCATAGTCAACAAGGCATTATTGTTTCACCATGTCCATCTGTCCGTCTGTCTGTCTGTCCGTCCCCAGCCTAGCTTATAGACGTTTAGTACTAGAAAGTTGTAATTTGGCATGTATACATACATATTAATCACGCCGACAAAGTGGTGAAGTAAAATTGTGAAAAATATTTTTTTAAGTTACCTAAACGTGAAGTGGGGATGTATTTTTTTTTCTTGTCTACCTCATAGTGAGAGGTGTCGTTGGAAGCAATTTTAAAAATACTGCGGGTTTGTGAAAACAGTTTTTTGATTGAGGCATCCGTTTGAGAGTTATTAAGCTTTAAAGTGCAAAATTTTGATAGAGTCAAGTGTCCCCACCCCCTGCCAGCCAAATGGTTGTTTCTGGATACGTGAAAAAATTCACAGTGGTTGTATACAAGGTGTTACAAAAGTACCCCTAATGCCGAATATGGTAGATAGGGAACATCAAACTGAACAACTTTTACTATGGGACCAACTCTCAAATCGCAAAAAAATCAGCTGTTTCATACATTTTGATATTTTCGTAATTATTTTTTGTATGAAACAGCTGATTATTTTTTTTGCGATTTCAGAGTTGGTCCCATAGTAAAAGTTGTACAGATTGATCGTCCCTATCTACCATATTCGGCATTAGGGGTACTTTTGTAACACCTTGTATATGACGAAGTTAAAAGGAAAACTATCACAGCTAAGTAGGCTTTACAAGTTTACGAGTAACAGTCGACCAACTTATAAAATGTACTTGGCGCAGTACAAATTCCTCATTGGGAACTACTTAAATAACGTTGTTAGGCATGTGAAACCGGTAGTATCTACATTTAAGTATATGAACCCAAATGGGCTACGGAACCCTACACTGCGCGTGGCCCGACATGCACTTGGCCGGTTTTTTTGTTTCGTTTTAAAGGCGTGTTTGAATTGGCGCGTTTCCACACGGTTGTAGATTTATTGTTATCTGTTTAGAATAATCTTTGATAATGTACCTACTTATCAAAACTTTTTTCCACTGCATATCTGTATCTCTGCTTATAATTTAAAAAAAACTAGTTAAAACTAGCTAACACTTAATGCATAGAAGACTGTTAGAAATATACCGCGAAAGTTTTCCGATATTTTTTAATAAAAATAAATAAATGCTTGGGGACAGTGTTAGAGGGGACTCCTGGGAATAATTGTGTCCAAGCGTCCAAGTATTATCCAATTGTCCAATTTCACACAGCACCATAGCCCCAAACTAAGCTAAGCTATGGGTATATGGGTGCTAGACAACTGATATACTTATTGTATAGCAACACCCAAACCCGTCACAGAAATTAAAATTCATCTTTTAAACTGCCCGGCCGGGAATCGAACCCGGGACCTCTTGCGTGGTAGACCGGTATGTTGACAACTTAGGTCGTCAAATGTCTGTAAGTACTTAATTATGTTTTTTTAATATTGCAATTACAATGCTTTTTTGATTCAGGTGGGATGGAACAGATGGGCTCAGATGGAGGAGCATTGGTCCGAATAACCAAAGGTCGTGGGCACAGTCTGTGCCGTGGGTTCGAGTCCCACCTAAATGGTTGGACACGAGACTTTTTTTTAGTATATAATTTAATTTACAACATGTTACAAAAATACCCCTAATGCCGAATATGGTACATAGAGACTATCAAACAGAACAACTTTTACTATGGGACTAACTCTCAAATCGCGAAAAAAAAGTAGTCAGCAGTATACATATTGATTTTTTCGATTTTAATTTTTGTATGAAACAGCTGATTTTTTTTTTCGCGATTTGAGAGTTGGTCCCATAGTAAGAGTTGTTCTGTTTGATGGTCTCTATATACCATATTCGGCATTAGGGGTATTTTTGTAACATGTTGTATAGTAAAAACATTCAACATTTGAAACCACATAAGTATACTTGTACAGTATCGTCATTACACCATTTCTGTTAACTATGTGAAGTCACGTGTGTCAGCACGGCTCGCCCGACATAATTGATTTTCATTTGGTATGCGATAAAACGCGCTTACATACATAATATGACATTCCAACTTTAGAATTATTTCTCTTCAATATACTGGCTTTTATCGAAAAATATTATAGACATAAAAATACTGACCCTGTTATACAGTTTCCGGATAACCATCAGCCATTTTTAATGTCCCCACTGCTGGGGCACAGGCCTTGCTTATGGGTGTATAAGGAGGATGGGCCATGACCCACCACGCGGGCCCAATGCGGATTGGTGGGTGCTAACGACTGCAAATGCGGCCGGGACCAACGGCTCAACCTGCCTTCCAAAGCACGGAGGAGCTCTAGATCATAAATTTTTGGTCACCTATCCCATGATCGACCCTTGCAAAAGTTGCTTAACATTTGCAATCGATAGGCCAGGCGCTATATTACTTTACCACCGAGCTCCTCAGTTTCCAGATAGCACCTAGGTATCTTCTGGTTTGATTCAGAAGTTGAAAAAATATTTATGTAATTATCTGTCAAGTCCGATAACTATGTTCATTTCATTCAGAATTTCAGAATTCTGAAACCCATCTTGACCTCGAATCTGCACGCAGATGTTCCAAAAGCACATGAAGATGTTCAAAACTGTCCCTATAGTCCAGTCAAAGCTCTTTTATTATTATAAATATTATTATTATATTATGTTTATATTATAAATATTATTATTATATTATATTATTATTATATTATAAATATTATGTATTTATAATAATAAAATAGCAGAGATAATTATAAAAATAACTGTCCTCTTTCAGTGACCGATTCTATATAGTTTAGTAATTATAACCAAATAAAACATAATAATAATAATGCTTTATTGATTAAAGAAGTATTCGTCTGTCTTCCACAGTAGACATTAGTCTGTGTTATGGAAAACAGAGTCCTCTCCCTTAACATGATACATTTGACAATAAATAATAATATTTATAATAAATTAATAAACCATTAAACTCCTTTTCTAAATCTTCAAACAACTGTTACAATAAAGATATAATAAGTTATGAGAAGTTCTGTTTTCCATAGGGTAATGTGACCGGTGACGTAACGTAATCGGGCCATTAATAATATTAAAATAAGCCTAAACGATTAATAGTTCTAATGTTTTTCACATGCCATGTAGCTTAGTCTACATTTCAGGGTAGCAACAGTAGAATTATTCACTATGCTTATTTAACCAGAAAACATGTGTTTGCAATTCGGGAAACGATAAATTTGGTATCACTATGGCGTCATGGTGGTCGTTATGGAAATATAAAAAAAACTAGTTTCCGCCCGCGATTTCATCCGCAAGGATTTGGAGAAAATCCTAAAGTTACCTTTAACCAGGATAAATAGAAGTCTATGTTTTAATATCATCTTGGGATTGCATGGTTTCTATACAGAGTTTCTGTGGCCTTCTTCCAGCTTCATCATCAGATCAGCTCCATGACACCATAATGTTGCATTGTCTTTCAGTTCTGACCTATGTTCAAAGTTTCAAGTCTCTAGCTCATCCGGAAAGCTAGTATAAAATCGTTTGCAAAAATTGTGTACAAAAAAAAACAAACCAAATAAAAACGTGTTAATAACAAGTGTCCAAGTGTCAATGCAGTCGGGGGACCATAGTAGGGGGAAAAATAGTAAATGTCACTTGGGCTCGGGATGATGTAATAATTCTAACGATACACCATACATTTAAATCCATAAAGGCATTTAAAAGTGAAGGTGGATTAATGTTACGGCCACACTACCGTGATATGGCAATAATTATGCCCCTTGCAACATTTAATGGCATATCACGGCCGTAACATAAATAAACTCACATACCCACATACAAACATATATGAACCCCGAACACATTACACTCTCTGTTTTTTGGACAGTCGTGTAAAAATACTAGTCCAGCCTCCCTAGCATAAGCACCGAAACACGATATATATCGCGTGATAGAGCGTTTTATCGACACTCAACTGTCAAAATTCATTGTCTTTTACGTGTTACTTACGTCCACGTTAAACGTGAAAAATCATATCGCGTTTCAGTGATCATAATAAGGGGGAAGGGTAGACTGTTTCGATAATTTGTGTACGTCACATTAAAACTGCCGTAAATAACTGCATACTACTCGTTCACTTCATCATTGCCGCTACCTCCCGGCCCGCTTCGGCATACCGCACCCCCGGCGTCGCCTTTCTAGTACGGCTAGCAATAGATTTTGTCAACAAGTCCCCAGAAAACAAGGCAATAAGACGCACTGATGGCGATCCTGTCTCTTGAGCTAAAAGTCCGGCCTCAGTTCGGCCAATGTCAACGTTACAATCGTGTCTTAATGGTGATGCTTTTGACACAGTTCTTGTTCCTAAAACAAAAAGCAATAGAATCACCATTGAGACACACTATTGTTGCGTTACGAACTCAGAATCGAGACCCCGGTTGTATGATGATGATCATAAGCGTTTGTTTCCGAGTCATTAGTGTTTACCTACTTTTGTATCCTGTCCGTTATTTGAACAGCTTTGCTTATTTTATGACAGTATCAAAATATTACCACAGTCTATACTATAATATAACCTTTTTTACGCTGTGATATTACTGTCATTATTTAAACCGCAAACTAAGGCCATACATTGGAAATGTTTGAAATCATAATTAAACAAAAGAGCTTAATTAATATTCTTTGACATCAGATAAAATAATAATTTTGCTAAATGTCACAAGTATAATAATTTAATTACATCACCTCTACATTAAACACGCTAATTGAATTACGCTTGACATTTCGTGATAGTCCGTAATTTTAAGAGCTCGCTCAGTTTCTGGCTGTACTCACTTGAAGCAATCTCAAATGTGCTATTAGGCTATTTTTGTTTTGTCTGACACACGGATGGGTGATCAATATAGCTGCGTTCTGATTTTAATAAATATAACTGAATTAATTGATCAAAATTATATAATAAACGAGACTAAGCTACTGATTCTACCACCAGTTCACAAATTTGGAGGCCTCTCCGTTAAAGAACTGGCGAAAGCAAACTCATCGATGTTTGTTAACCTCCCTTTTGATCCCTATCTACAAAACGAACTAACTGTATCTTTAGATCCTGCAGTTTGTGATTTGGAATGGGATTTTAGTTGATGAATATCCGCGCTGTAATCCGTAAAAAGTGTTTCATTTCTAATGTCTAACTTTATTACAGTAGGACGGAATGAAAGGTTAAGTTTTCAATTATAGTGCAAAATTATAATAAAAGAATTACCATTCCGCTTGTTGAACGTTTCTTACATTTACCCCTTGGCTGTCAGTATACAATTCCCTTGCCACTATCAAACGAAACAAAAACAATATTCAAAACAACTAAAACAAAAGAGCGCGGAGATTCTAAACTACTATTATCACAGACGGCAGATTTTGACAAGGACAGTCGTCATCGCAAGATGGCGGGCGGGTGTAGCCTTGCGCGGTCGATGGCACAGCACAGGTCTAGCTGTGACGTCACTCATCACCTGAGGAACAATGACTGAAAGTCCACGAGACAAAGCTGCCTCTTCAGTGTACGCCTCGTAAGGATTACAAACACCTTGCGCGGTACGTGGCCTCGTCAGGTCAGTGGCTTAGATCTAGACTTTGACGTCACTCAGATCACATTAGATAACAAACAGAAGGGCTGTGCCAAAAAAGCGAAAGATGTACGCAGGGTAATTAACCATTCGTGAAACAGGAAATTTTAAGGGTTCTGTATCCGAAGGGGCCAAACGGAATCCTTATTGCTGTCACTCATGTGTCAGTCTGTCGTCTGTCACAAAGCTCTTGCAGCTAAACTGTTGAAGCTACAGTCTTCATATTTGCACCGAAGGTGTGTTATGCCAACCCGAAGCCAGGTAAAGTATAAAAAAATATTTTAAAATATTTTAGAGGGGTGTCCCATACAAGTGATGAAAGGGGGCGTGAAAAAGAATCACTTTTTTACTCGGAAGTGTTGAATTGTTTAGAACTCGTTATGTAGACAAAGATTGTGTTTTTTATTTAAAAAAATATAAGAAACTAAAAGCCGCTATAGTCAGCAGCCAAAATTATGTTCCGAAGTATTTTTGACCTTCCCATTAACCTATGAACCAAAAATTTAGTTATAATGTTTATTTTACTAAAAAAAACAATATATTGATAAATCTTAATTTATCTTTTAAATTCCCTCATTTTTCTATTCAAAACTTACTTAATTTTGCGGTCAAACGCGTAGCACAGATAAGCCCCGCCCCTTAGACCTATTTGCTACGGAACCCCAAGTATGCGAAGTCCGACATGCACTTGGCCGGTTTAATTTTATTTTCGGTTCGGTTTATGGCAAAACTTTATGTAATCAAAACAAACCTTGTTTTACGTGTGATTACCCACAACGTTTTAATTTAATGACCTGTGTCCTATATGCATATCATTAACGATATAATTATAGGTATAATGCTAAGTAACATGGTTATAATAAGGTCAAGGTAAGTATAGACAGATATTACATATAGACAGATACACATAATTCCAATTTTAGTATTTATATATATTTTTTTTAATACTTTTAAAGTGTGACTTCGGACCATGTAAAACAATGAACTTAGTAATTAAAACAACAGCTTTAATTTCTAGGATCTCCAAACTAATATCTGCTTCAAATCACTCATAAAAATGAGCTCGTAATTCACTTAAAATAACAAGAAACTAAATTCTAATAATTATAAAAAACCATATGGGCGCCAACCCTAACAACTCAGCACGACCACGTAATGCCAACAAGCGTCGATAATTAGATGAGACGAGCCGAATTTATGGAAGCCGTCGGAACCCTGTTTGAGATTCAGGGCAGGCGCGCGCGAGCGCTCAACTCAACTACCCACATTCAGATTGTTATAAATCCAATAGACCTTCAGAAGTTGACACAACGTAGTATCAAACGATAGGTAACCACTGGGGATGATAGCCTGTAGCCAGCATTAGCATGTTCCAATGCTGAAAATTGTTTAGGAAGTCATTAGCTTGTCAAAATAATATAAAATAGGACATAGGAGATTTCAAGGTTCTTTTTATGATTCTGAAAACAGAAACAATATTGGAACCATGTACCACCAGACCAATCAATGAGTAAGATATATACATGCCGTTTTTACATCGTCAAGGCGATGTAAATAGAATAGTATAGTGTATAAGTATTAGGAAACTTTGAACCACGGAGCTTCGTATTCGTTAATCAAGCCCTCTCGATGCTTAGCCGTCTTATATTGTACCCAAAATAGCCAAATCAGAATCACACCTCATATAATTACCACAAGTCAATCATCCATTCCACTGAAACTCAAACATTAAAATTCACACGCACATATTAAAATTCCACTTCCTACCAAACGGGTTTTGAGTAAAATGTCAACTAAAACATGCAAAAAACAACAGTTGGAACAATACGCGGAACAAGATAAGGCCCGTCTATTTACCCCATCATCTGTTTACAAAACCCATACGGCCACGATGACCCACCAAGGCCGTCGTTACGGTCCAATCATCACAATGCCGGGTCAGGGCAGGCTCATTTCACTTTCGAACACACGAATACCTACGACACCGTAACTGAATAGAAAAATTCCAGTTTGCACCATCCGCCCGGCGTTTTGGACCGATCTAATCGGTCTCGATGTACAGTTGGACATTTAACAGCGATTAATATGCATCATCAAATATATCTATCAGGCAGCAATAATTTGCTTCTATGACATAATGATGGTGATTTATAATGAAATTAACATCTAGATCTGCTCTAATAAGTTTTAAGTACCTATGACAAGCTGCAATTCTACAATCGCCTTGTGAAATGTTAGAAGCAAATTCTATGAATACTTCTTCTTGCAAAGATTTTGACGATCTTGTACCTTTTTTTTAGTCCCAATCCACTAAAAGCTCGTTGGAGCCGCTACTATGTTGCCACATGTTTCAATGGGATCAATGGGTCGTCCCAGTAGGTACCTCTTTGAGAATCGCGAGAATTCAGCAACCAACTGTAACTTGTGTCTGCTTGCTCCTTTTAAACTTGTAAGTCGAGTATGTCCGAGAATCATCAGAAACATCTCGGTCACCAGTGTCCAATCACAGTTTACTGTCAAACAAATTAATTAATAATAAAATCTTATGGTTGACTTGACAAGGAAAAGGTCCTAAAATAAACTCCTTACATACGTATTTACTTAACGATTGGCCGATTCAAGGAAAAACTAACAGACTGATTAAATGTTACTCTTAACATGTTTTGTAAAACAAAGGACTTAAATTAATTCAAATTGCATTCACTATTTTTGTTCAGTTCGTTGATAAAACTAAAACAGACGCGTTTGAGAATTCAAGACAATTGAAAAGTAATAGGTTTACTGAAACAAAAAAAGACTCAATTTCGATAGTATTTTGATGAAATAATAAGTGCTACTTATGTGACAGGTAGTTTGGGAGAGTCAGATATGAACGTTGGCTATTGAACATCCGGTAATGTGATCCTTTCAAGATAACTCAAAGTTTCTAACTGTATTAAAATGAAAGCCTCATTTTCGTTAAGAAAGTAGTAAGAGTGGAAAAAGCGCTTCTATTCTTACTAGAAAAATAATATTTTACCAACTAGACTTCCTTCCTAATAGGAAAAGAATTTCAGAATTCCTGTACGAATTGGTCTAAGAAATGTTTCAATTTTTAACTAGGTAGGTACGTAGAGTTATTTATAAGTACTAGAGATTGTCTTTAATAAAAAGAACTTGTAAAAGAACTTGGTCTTTTATTAAGCCATTTTTGCCTAGTTCAAGGTCAATACCGTGACACAAAGTGACATAACGTATACACTACAAAGAAATCAAACGCCAAATTTATTTTGTAGTTCCGCAAATTTTAAATTTAAAAGGTCTAACAGGCAATCCCATAATTAAATACAAAGCATATCTTCCAAATCCACCATGATA